>CM062804.1:1503094632-1504294632 GCA_031772625.1 Pinus tabuliformis
TATTTTATTTTCTATTTGTTTTGGGATCTTGTCTTCAAGAGATGTGAATTTATTCTCCAGCATGGCTGCTAACTCTATTTGTAGCTTGACTTTTCTTTCTTCTCTACGTTTCTCTAAAGACTCTATATACTCATAGAGGCTCTGTAGAGTAACTGTACTAGGTCTACCTATGATAATCTTTGGTAATTGCGGTGAACTATTCATACTTGAAAATATATGAGCCGATATGTATTAGAAAAATATAAGGAATGTGTGCACCTGATATCAACAAGGCGGACCACAGATGTACGTGCCCCAGATTGTTTTTCTATTACCGTAGAGAGATCGTCAATTATTACTGCAGAAATATCGTAAATTATGACCACAAAGATCGTAAATTATTATTGCACAGAGATCGTAAATTATTACTGCAAAGAGATGGTAAATACATCACCCTAAATTATTACCGCAGAGAGAATACATCACCCTAAATTATTACCACAAAGAGATCGTAAATACATCACCCTAAATTATTACAAAATCATAAATATTATTATATAATTTTTTTCAACATATTAGTTTGATTTAAGAATAATTAACTTAAATTTATTTTAAATTTGAATCTATTAAATATTTAAAATTACAGTTATTTTATATTATTTTATATATAAATTGTTTATATTAAAATATTTTTTTTGTAGAGTAAATATCTATTAGGAATTGAACTTTGAAACTCACAGTTTTATAATACTTTATAAATATAGTGATCATTGCTTCAATAAAATTTTTATACTAAAATAATTATTGATTATAAAAATTTGAATCTTTTAGCTAAAAAATTATATAATATTCTAATTATTATCACTATAACTTCTAAATATACCCACATACTCCTAAAACAATATATAAATTTGTAAATACGGAAAATAAAAACCTCATCTCTTATATTTACTTTACATGTAACAAACTTTCCAAATAAATTACTAGAAAAAAAAAAATCAAATATTAAAACACTAGCAACTAAAATTAAATATAAAATACACAAACTGATGCTATAATTACAAAAGTTAAAAATATTAAAAGCAAGAATTTTGACAATAAAGATGTAAAAAAAATTGACATCACAGAGAAATTTTTAAATCTTAATTCTGTAACGACTCATATCAAGATTTATGAAAAAAATACACAATATATTTCATGTTCTACTTCTTCCAGACTTACAAACATAGGTAAGACTAACGCATATATTATATCATGTTAGCCGTATATTCTGACTTATAATTTAAATATCTTTGCCTTTATAAATGGAAGTTAAGGAAGTCAAAAGATGAATCGAAACTTAAAAGTGAGAGCTCACAATCTTCCCGTTCAAGATTCGGGATTTCTCACGGAGCGTTTATTAAGAACATGATTCCATCGACCCAATTGACAATAATTTTCTTTACAAATTATCTCCATGCACATCCAGAGTACCGTTACCTCACCGGGCAGAAAAAACTTGACTGAATAATGCTGCATTCTCAGCTGTTACGAAAGTCTACTTCTTTGATAGTTTTTGAAATTCATATCGCGAAAATATGAATTAACACTAGTTTCGCTATCCATTTCAACTTTAATTGCAAATACAATTACATGATCAGGTTTGTATGTATTCCCACAGAAAAATTAACCTGATCTGACATTGTACGTATATGATAGGATTGATAAATAGGTAATAAAAATTATTATAAAATGTTACACACCTAAAATTACTATCAAATTACTATCGATTCTCACTACTAAAAAATAAAAAATTAAATTTATAATGAGATTTACTTTTATATTACTTATATCTTCCTACACCATAAAATTGAATATAAAATTGAATATTTGTATGTAATTCTTACAAGTTCTAATTCACATCTCAACTTTCCATTTAAAAAGTGCATGAACAAAGAGTGGCAAGCAGGCCGTCAGAAAATACAAAATGCGATTCAAAATCCAATCGACTGTTTGAGGGAATTGCGTGGGAGGAGAGCCACCAATGGAAGGCCCACCCTGGCTACCCATGCTGTGTCATAAGCAGATGGGATGATTATTAATTAATCTCCTTCACCACCCTCTAAGCATCACTTTAATCTCATCTCTAAGACTATAAATAAATTTAGCACCTTTTAATTGCTCATTGGTATTAATATTTTGTTCATTCAGTGATGTTGGCACTGAGGTGATCCAAGGTTCAGAGTTAATTCCCTTTTGTAAGGCCCTACTTAATTTTATCATGCAAATTTGATTAGTGTTTAAATTACCGGAAAATATTGACTTATAATTACCAAGAAATATTGGTATATACCTACATTTGTGAAATTGTAATTTTTATTTACTGATATAAATTTTATTTTTGTTATTATTCAATTCCTAACTTGTCTTCTCAAATTTAATTTTGGATAAGATATGATCTCCTTCCATTTATTCCAATTTAAATATCCATATCCCAAGGTGTCATCTCAAAATCTACTTGGGAGAAGATATAGTCTTCTCCAATTAATTTCCAAATTAAATATTCATCCTCAAAATGTCTTCTCAAAATTTACTTGGGTGAAGATATGGTCTTCTTCAATTAATTTCCAAATTAAATATTCATATCTTATCGCCAAAATGTCTTCTCAAATCTACTTGGGAAAAGATATGCTAAGAAAAATCAAGGATACTAAATGAAAGGATGAGGGGTAGTCATAAAATTAATGATGGGTGGTTGAGGTGGATGGGAGGAAGAGACATAAAAGGGGAAGAATGATGAGAGGAGAAGGATATCGTTGGTCTTAGTTTTGATTTGGTTCTGTTTTGGAGGATTTTATTTTGGAGGAGGGATGTGGAGAAAGAGGAGGGAGATCAAACTTGGATCTCGAGAGTGTTGGTAAACCTGAACACACTACATCTAGTTGGACTTGGCTAGGAAATACTTCCTAGTTGGTTAGGAGGGAAATTTAGTCGGGTAGTCAAGAGGAGCATCCCAACAGAGTCACGAGCTTAGGAGCATCTCAACTAACCTATTGGAACATGTATTCCTCCGTTGATTGATTACTCATGTAAATGATTACATTGAAATTCTTACTTATTTAATTTGTGGTAAAAAAAAAATTAATGATATATTATCATCACATAAATGTTTAGATATAATTAAGTTATTTCTCATCTTATTGTGTTTAAAGTTAGAGAAATTTAGTTTTTAGGTAGAGTACCCTAGGAGGGAGCCTCAGACCCTCAAACACCAACACTTTCTCCTTCAACACATGTGAGTAGGGGAGATCACACCTCATGTATGCTAATCATTTTGCAAGAACATTTGAAGTTTATGCAAAGGAAAAGGGGGAAAAGAGACAACATTTGTTCAAAATAACCCAACTTGAGCTATTGTATTTGTGGTATGTCATAGATGCATCCAATTGAAAATGATCACGTTCATATAACCTACAACATGTATTATAACATTTTCCATAAATGACGACATACATCGGTCAATTGAACATATATTGTCTAGCCAACAAAGCATTGATTTAACATGAATTCATTATATGAGTGCAAATTTAATTGTGACACAAAATGGGGAAATGGAGCTTCATTCATATATAAGCACTGTCATTGATATTATGTTTCAGCTACATCATATTGACATAGGAAGTTTCCCCATAACTCTCTTCCAAGACTCCATCATTCATTCATTTATCCAATCATTGGCACAGAACCACAAATACAACAAAACCATAAAAACTAACACACAACATCTAGATACTTCATATTAAGAGAAAATAGTAGTAAAACATATCACAACATGGTATCATAGATCTGCATTAGAGAAATAAGACCATCAATGTCCATGTTGTATTAGCCAATCAATCTAAGTAGAATTAGTAGAATAAGTGTTCAAGGAAGTATCAGAGAGAAATATGATTAAGAGAATGAACATTTGACTGGACACACTATACAGAGAACCATCAACAAAATAAAAATAGATTAACTAAAGACTACATCAAAACAAAAATAGACTAGAACAATCAATAATCGATAGTAAACCTTTATATAACTTCCATATTCAACATTTCGCTACTCGGAATATTAGGCCAACTCACATATCCAACTCACTCTAACGAGTTATTCATGTATGTGCTAAGCCAAAATTGATTGCTTGATCATGACATGTTGAATTATAACCAAGAGATTCCCCCCAACTAAATAACCCACGTAGATGTAGAGTGCAATATTGACCACCGAATCTTTCTATTATGTCATGGTATTTTTCACTTTTGTTGTGCATTTGTGTCATCTATTGGACATATTGCCATTATGAATTCTTGTTTATTTGTTGTGTGTGGTGTCCACTAACCTCTATTACGTGTGATTTCCTCCTTACCGCGCAATTTCTCCATACTTAGTCAAAAATTCAAAATTTTCACTATTTTCCACTTGGAACAAACAAGCCCCCAACACTATATGTGGCCCAACAATGATCCACTCCACTCTATTGGCATACCAGGCGAAGGGAGTACTTGCTTGGTTTTTGACAAAAAATGTTCAAAGGTTTTCTTTTTTGTTGCCATCTTCTATATTTCTTCCTTTTTCTCACTAAGTATCTACTCCACTACTTTGACGAGCACTAGTGTTAAAAAAAATATTTAATTATGTTCAATTATCTCCTTTTTGGAGTTTTGCACTGCAAAATTGTTATCACTGATTTGAAATGATTCATCCTACAACTAATCTGGTATTTATGGTAGCTTTAATTATGTACCCTTAATTGATTAATCTATTTACTTAAAGTTGCACTCACTTCCATAGCTAGTGGGAATTTGGGTAGTCATAAAGTGGTTAGACTATGACACATTACTTTACTTATCTATTACACAATATGGATTTGATTTTCAAGGTCCTTTAGCTTGGCATTGTCCTGAATCATATTCCAATTTCTAAGCCTAACTCACATAATCAACTGAATTCTGTGTTAAATCCTTAGATAATATCGAGCAATGCAAAGACTTCATTCTCCTTTTATGTCCTTTGTAGCTCTTCTAGTTAGGTAGCTAGTTTGACCTTTAGTTGCGATTCTTCCAAATGCATTTTCAGCTCTTGAATGACCTCCTCAATTTTTGATAGTTTTCCTTTTGTGGGAGTGTTGATCTCCATTGGGACAGCTAGTAGTTTATTTTATATTTCCTCCATTTCACATCTCAATGTTCCCTCTATCTCTTTGGCTTATTTTCGTTCTTCTACCAGTTGCACGGTACCACTTATAAAGCATCGTGCTTGCTAGTGAGTTGAATTAGATTCATCATGGTTTATGTTATGTCACTATAATACTAGTGTATTCCCCCATTATTATTTTCATTGTAGCCCTTATTGTTATTGTTGTGCCCATGTTGTCCTCATATTGTTATTATTGTGCTGCATAGAAGCTCACTGTTGTTATTGTTGTGCCCTCACATTCTTATTTCTATGTCCGCTCTAATTATATCGTGACCCCTTAGACTCCTATGTATAGAAAGGAGGTTTTTTCATTTAAATCATCAACTAATTATTGATTTGTGTAATGCAAATGAGGTTTCCCCATCGAAGAGGCTAATTTTTAAGTCATTGATTTATCTTTTCTTCTATTTTTTGAGCTGGTTGCATAACATTTTGTATGAGAGCTTTCGATTCTAGGGTTTCATTGCTTCAAATAGGTCATTGTGGAATTTGTGCTATAAGTTTTTTTCTACAAAGCTTCAGAAGTGCAAAAAAAAACCCATTTTAGGCAAAATCGTGGTGAATGTTGAGACCACACTTCAGACCTTTTCTTGCTATATTTGCAGAGATACGAGCTGAGGAAGTTAGGGATTTTGCAGGTTTCATAATTCCATCTCAAACCAATGACCTTGGAAAAATGGTCATAACCTTCTCTCTGAGAATTGGATTTGAATTTCATAAAAAGTGAAAAAAGAGAGGACAGATTGTAGTTTGTTGGGTATTGTTTGTAGGGATGAAGGTTGAAACAGGGATACATGGCACTTTGTGCAAATTCGCTCTACTGAACAAGTCTATAATCAGGTCATCGTGGGAGATTGAGCATAAATCTTTCTCGGAGAATTCAATCGTAATTAGACTTGTGGTTTTGGAAAGAAGACTCATAAGGCTACCACAAGGCGCAATTTTAGATCTTGGAGATCTTCAATTATAGAGACAAATCAGATTCAATATCGGGATCCTACAAAGCGAAAAAAAAAATGTGTAGTTTTTTAAAATTTGCATAAGTTTTCTTTAAAAAAGTAGTTTGAAGTAGTTCAAAAGGAATTGTGAAGCATAATTATCATTAATTGATGACCCAAAGAAATAAAATGGAAACACCTAATAAGAAACTTGAAATCTCTACTATGACACATGAAGAAGAGGAAGAAATGCAATATGATATATTAAAATTACGAGACCAAGTGCAACAAGTTTCTCTCTCACAAAAAATAACTAAAGCTAAGATGGATGGTTTAAAGAATCGAATGGAATCTAATATGGATGGCATGGACAGTAAGTTAGATGACATGGAAGCTAATATGGATGGCATGGAAGCAAAGCCTAAAGGCAACATGGAAGATTTGAAGATATATTTAACAAAGTTGCTACAAGAAATGCTTCTTAATGGCGAAAGGGTAGTAAAGGAAACTCCTGATGACAATAAAAGATATATTAATCATAATCTCATAGACTCTAACGTTGGATTGAAGACCCAACACGTTCCAAATACCGATATGAGCAAGTTTGATGGAAAGGATCTCATAACATGGATACTACATATAGGGTAATATTTCGATCTCCATAATGTGAAAAATACACAAATCGTACACATCATAACTTTATATTTCAAACCCAATTAGTTTGCATGGTATCGATGGCTTTTCTCTCATAAAACATTTGTCACCTACTCAATTTTTACATAGGAAGTGATAGCACATTATGAGGATACGAAGAGAAGCACCTTCTTTAGTCAATTGATGAATCTCAAAAAAAAGTGGTCAATGGTGGAGCACATTGAGGACTTCAAAACATTAAATATAATGGTAAATGATATTCTAGAGGAGCATATGATTGATGTGTTCATAGGTACTTTAAAGGTTAAAATCATAGATGAGGTTCATCTTTGGGAACCTGATTCAATGGAGAGGGAATTCAGGTTGGCAAGAAAAATTGAAAGAAAAATTATGGCCTCAAGGAAGCCTACCACTCACAACTATAAAGATGGAAGTGTTTTTGCCTCTAGCCTTCCACGACCTACAAGGTTTAAAACACAACAATTGGAAGAAAAAAGAGCAAAATGGCTTTGTTATAGTTGTGATAACAAATACACTAAACGTTATAAGTGTGATGAGAAGAAATTATTTTATATAGATTGTGAGGAGGAGGAACAAAAAGAACAAGAAACATCAAAAGAATAGGATATACACTAGGAACCAACCCTAGAGAAAGAAGAATGAATCCAGCCATATCTTGTAATGAATTGGCAGGAATTACCACTCCCCAAACTCTCAAGATAGAAGGACATATCACGAAGAAAAAGGTAATAATTTTGATTTATTTGGGTAGTACCCATAATTAAATACATTGTAAGATACACAAGGAATTGAATTGCTTCCCATTCCAACACCAGAGTGTCAAGTGATAGTTGCAAATGGAGCAACCATAAATTTCTCTGGAAAGTGCCATAATATCAAGCTATCCATAGGAGAATATGTATTGTATATTCCAATTATTTCCATTTCAATGGGTGGTGTTGATGTTGTACTAGGAGTCCAAGGGCTACAATCTTTGGGTACAATAACTTTTAATTTTCAAGAATTTTTCTTGAATATTTTTTTTGGAAGGAAGTAAGTGGAGTTAAGGGGTATCACAGGGAAACTGGGAAAGATAATCAACTCTAACATCATGACAAATTTTCGAAAGAAATAACAATGGGGTGTAATTGCACAATTATGTTAACTAGAGGTCCCACATAGAAACCATCTATTTTTCCATATCTCCAAAAGGTCTTGGATAATCATCCCAAGGTATTTGAGACTCCCAAAGACCTCCCACCTATTCGTGATCATGACCATGCTATTCTTTTGATTCCATGAAGTGTTCCACCAAACATCATGGCTTAAAGATATCCTTATGCCCAAAAGAGTGAAATTGAACATGTAGTCCCAGAAATGCTAAAGGTTAGTATAATTCAACCTAATAAAAGTTACTTATCTCCTCTAATAGTATTGATGCACAAGAAGGATGGATCATGGCTCATGTGTCTGGATTATAGGGAGCTCAACAAGCTCACTATTAAAGATAAATTTCCCATTCTTGTCATTGATGAATTATTGGATGAATTACATGGGGCAATTTACTTCACTAAGTTGGATCTTCGATCAGGATATCACCAAATCAGAATGAAGACTGAAGACATTCCAAAAGAAACATTTAGAACTCATGAGGGTCATTATGAATTCTTGGTAATGCCTTTTGGCCTTACCAATGCACCTTCTACATTTCAAGGTTTGATGAATTCCATTTTCAAACCCTTCCTTAGAAATTTGTGTTAGTATTTTTTATGATATACTAATCTACAACAAGTCTTAGAAGGATCATGTTCAACATGTTGACAGGGTACTCAAACTATTGGAGGAGAAACAATTATATGCAAAAACTTCCAAATGTTTCTTTGGAGTATAGGAGGTGGAATATATGGGTCATATTGTATCTCATGAAGGTGTTAAGGTAGACCCTAGAAAAATTAAAGCCATTAAGGAATGGAAAATTCCCACATCCATAAAGCATCTGTGAGGATTTCTTGGGTTGACAGGGTATTATCACAGGTTTGTTAAAAATTATGGGAGAATAGCAGCACCTTTAATAATGTTACTGAATAAAGATGTATTTTCTTGGACTCCAGAAGCAACGAAGGCCTTTAAACATCTTAAAGAGGCAATGTGCCAAGCACCTATATTAGCTATGCCAAACTTCAAAAAAACCTTTATTGTGGAATGTAATTCCTCAGGAAATGGAATTGGTGTTGTTTTAATGCAAGAAGGAAGACCAATTTATTTTGAAAGTAATCCAATCAAAGGAAATTATTTACACAAAGCTATTTATGAGAAGGAAATTCTTGCAATACTAAATGCACTTAAGAAATGGTGACCTTACCTAATAGGAAGACACTTCAAGGTAAAAAGGGATCATGGTAGTCTTAAATAATTTTTAGAACAAAGGTTATCGTTATAAGAGAAGAAAAAATGGGTCACTAAGATGTTGGGTTATGACTTTGAAATCAACTACAAAAAAGGGAAGCAAAATGTCATTGCAGATACACTCTAAAGAAAGGATGAGGATGTGGAAGCATTTCTTTGTGCCATTTATGTTATCCAACAAGATTGGATAAATGAAGCAAGGGATAATAGAATAATGATGAAGAAGTGTGGGCACTCATTCAAAAGGTGCAACAAGATCCCAGTACATCTGACACATTTAGCTGGGAAAATGATTCATTGTAGTACAAAGATCAATTATACCTCTGAAATAATTCCCAACTCAAACAAAATATTCTTCTCAAATTGCACACCTCTCCATTAGGAGGGCACTCAAGATTTTTAAAAACATACCATAGGGTTAAGAAGGAATTCTTTTTGGATGACCTTAAATCTTACATTAAAAAATTTGTGGTGGAATTTTTGGTTTGCCAATAAAATAAAGTTGAAAAAATTAAGACCTCAGGTCTGTTACAACCTTTATCCATTCCAAGTAAAAGTTGGGAGGAGGCTTCAATGGATTTTATCATACATTTACCCAAGTCCAAAGGATAGAGTTTCATCATGGTCGTAGTTGATAGACTTACCAAGTATGCATGCTTTTGTGAATTATCTCATCCACCTAAATCTAGTACAGTTGCTACTTCATTTATGGAAACAATACAAAAGCTACATGGAAATAAAAATATTATTTTAAGTTACAAAGATCCCATTTTCACTGAAAATTTTTGGACAAAATTATTTTCTTGTCTGGGTACTCTGCTAGCTCATAGCTCACCTTATAATCCTCAATCTGATGGAAAAACTGAGACAGTGAACAAATGTTTGGAAGGATATCTTCATTGATGTGTATCTGATAAACAGACACAATGGGTCAAGTGGTTTCCTCTGACTGAATGGTGGTATAACACTTCCTTCAATATTGCAGCAAAAATGACCCCATTTATGACAATTTATGGATATTAACCACCCACATCACATCATCTTTATGAGAAAATTCTAAGGTACAAGTAGTGGACGATCACATAGAGCATCAACAACAAGTTCTTCAACTCTTAAAGGATAAGCTCACTTTGGCCCAGAATAGAATGAAACAAGAGGTAGATCAACATTGCAGCGAAAGTACTTTTAATGTATGTGACTGGGTATTTCTACGACTACAACCATACAAACAAATGTCCCTTAAGCAATATAAGAAGGATAATAAATTATCACGAAAGTATTATGGTTCGTACAAAGTGTTGTGAAAGATTGGTACTATGGAATACAAATTGGACCTTCAAGCATCTTTCCGAGTGCACCCAGTTTTCCATGTTTCATGCTTAAAGGTGACAAGCTCCTAGTTCATACAATATTTCTAGAACTTGGTGAAGAAGGAAAAATCATATTAGAACCTGAAGCACTCACAGAAACAAGAACTCATCATCTTCAAAATCGATTAATATTAGAGTATCTCATCAAGTTGAAGAACTTACCTGCTAAAGATTCCACATGCGAGGATGGGAATTTTATACAAAAGCATCTAAAACTACTCAAGCGTTGACGACAACAATTTTTTTAAGGAGAGGGGCACGTTAGGTACCTATAATACTAGTGTATTCCCCCGCTATTATTGTCATTGTAGCCCTTATTTTTATTGTTGTGCCCATGTTGTCCTCATATTGTTATTATTGTGCCCCATAGAAGCCCACTATTGTTATTGTTGTGCCCTCACTTTATTATTGTTATGTCGGATCTGATTATATTGTGACCCACAATATAATCATAATCTTCGGTTTTTATCTGCTTTGGATATTTGCATGCTTCATCAACCACAACATCAATACTTTCAATAATTTTCCCAAGTATTTTATTATAACATTTGTATCCTTTACTTCGGGAAGAGTAGCCAAGAAGAATACCTTCATCTGCTCTGGGTTCAAACTTACCAAGTTTTTCATCTGTCCTTTTGATGTAACATTTGCTTCCAAAAACTTTGAAGTATTTTATAGTAGGAGTCTTACCATACCAAAGTTCATGTGGAGTTTGAGTGTTGTTTACCTGAACATTTGCTTGGTTGAGAATAGTGATGGCGGCGAATGCAACATCACCCCAGAAGGTTGCAGGAGTTCCAGATTCATCTAGCATAGCACGAGCCATTTGTTGAACAGTTCTGTTCATCCTTTCTACCACTCCATTTTGCTGAGGAGTCCTTGTGGTGGAGAACTGCTTTTTTATTCCATGTTGTTCACAAAAGTCAAAGAATTCATCCGAGGTAAATTCCCCTCCTCGATCAGATCTGAGGCATTTGATTTTGCAATCTGATTCATTTTCAACCAAAGCTTTGAAGGATTTGAACTTTTCAAATGCTTCATATTTATGCTTTAGATGACCTATCCAACACATTCTCGAAAAATCATCAATGAACAATATAAAGTATTCTTCTCCACGAAGTGACTTTTTCCTTGATGGTCCAAATAAATCAGTTTGAACAAGTTCAATAGGCTTACTAGCTGACCCTTCCTTTTCGATAAAGTGAGATTTGGCTTGCTTACCAAATTGACATGATTTGCATATAGTATTTTCAGGAATGTTGATATCTGGAAGATCACGAACAACCTGGAATATGCATGATTTTCTTATTTGAGAAAAGCTTAGATGTCCCATTCTTCTGTGCCATGGCCAGTTTTCATCATTTTTTCTTAGATATCATTGTTGTTGTCCTCCCTTGAGTATGTATAAGTTGTTTGGAGTTCTTGTACCTTTGATCATGATTTCTCCTATATCAAGCTCATAAACTACACATCCATTTGATCGAAACACTACTTCACTTCCTTGATCACGCATTTGACTCACACTCAATAGGTTATGCTTTAAGCCATCAACATACATAACATTCCCAGCTTTAACTTTTTCTTTCAAGAAAACAAACCCTTTACCTTTTATGACAACAGGAGTGCCATTTCCAAATGAGACTCTCTTTTCCTTTTCTAAGGCATTATATCAGTGTAGTTTTTCTTTGTTACCTATTCTAAGGCATTATATCAGTGTTTTGAGCATCCACTGTCGATCTACCACTAGTTTTCTTGTCCTTAAGCATACAAGGCTATACCACATCTTTCTGTTTGCAGTTCTTTCTTTCTCCATATTTTGGGATTTAATGGAGTTTTCTCCTTTTGAGATATTTGCCAAAATTTACTCCTGCATTTAGATTCCTCATGGACAAAGTTGTTACAAATTGAGCATTCTATTTCATTTTCAACAAGAGAAAAGTTATTATAGGAACTTTTCTTGATCCCTGTCACTTTCCTTTGATTTCGTGCTTCTCTAGTCATGATGGTTTTGTAAGGAACACATTGAGCAGCTTTGTGTCCAAAATTATGACATGAGAAACATTTACCATTAAAGAAGTTCCTGCGATTATCGAATCTACTGACCTGGTGATTGTAGTCTCTATTGATATTTATCTTTGAAGCAAAGTGAGTACGATTTACCTGAGCTTGATTGTGGCTTTTGTTCATCATTGAAGTAAATTGAGCCTGATTTACCTGGTGATCTACTTTATGGCTTTGCTGACGATTGTCAAACTATTCACTGCTCTTTGCTGCATCAAGATAGCTTTTAGTGGAGGTTGACGGCTTCTGTGATTGAGATGCTTCTTCAGTATATCCAAGACTTGTCTTTATCAAAGGAGAACACTGCACTTTGAGAATTTCATTTAAGGTTTCTGATCCTTTAGAAAATTTAAGATTGAGAGCTTTTGTTTTCTCAAGATCCTTTCTTAGACCCACAATTTCACATTCTAGTTTTTCATTGCGTTTTTCTCTTTCAGCAAGTTGGTATGTCAAGGTATCTATAATCATATTCTTTTCTTCTAAATAGATTTGAGTTTAGATATTTCTTCATAAAGGTCATCTTCATCTAAAGCATCCAAAAAATCATCATCTTCATAAGCCATCATAATTCTATAGTCATTACTATTTTCATCTTCATCATTATTTGATAAACCATCGCTATCTTCATGAGTATAGCAGCTCTTTTTACTTACACTTTCTTTTCTATTCCGTTTTGCAGATCCCTTTGCTTTATCATATTTATCGTTATGAGGACATTTGAAAGAATAATGACCGACTCTACCACAGGAAAAACATTTGAAAGGTAGTTTACCTTTGAATCTTCCGGAACCCCGTTGAAGCTTCTTAACAAAGTTTACTTCCTCTTCTTCTTCTGAAATATGTCCTAATTCATTGAGTTCTTATTTTCCTTTTGCTGAAGCTTTAAATGCGGCTTCTCTCATATCTAATGGACCTTCTTTTCTCATCTCAAAGGCAGTTAAGATTCCGTGAAGCCGTGTCATAGTAATATTTTGTAGATCCTGCTTTTCTTCTATGGCAGATACTTTTGATTCAAATTTAGCAGACAAGGATCTTAAAACTTTTTCAACTAAGGTAACTTCTGTTATCTCTTCACCCAGATTCTTCATGCAATTAACAACCTCATCTATACGTAAGAAGTAACTAGCTATACTTTCATCATTGTGCATCTTCAGAGTTTCATATTGAATTCTGAGAGTTTGCAGTTTAGCACGTTTTACCTGAGATTCACCTTCGTAGCTTAGAATGATTTTGTCCCATATTCTTTGGCTGATTTGAGCTACATAACTTTGACAAACTCTGATTGTGATAGACTTCCTAATAATGTATTGACAGCCTTGGCATTGGTTTTATATTACTTTTTACCTGTCGTATGTGTAGGAATTGCTGATGGAAATGTATATCCTTCTTCCACGATTTCCCATACATCTGTTCCAAGAGATTGAAGATAGGTTGTGGTTCTTACCATCCAATAAACAAAGTTTCTTCGATCAAAGATTGGCGGTCTAATGGATACCCAACTTTCTTGATTATTCATGATGTTGGATCTTCCTTCAAGTGATCAAGCTTCTTCTGAAGGACCTAGTCTGATACCAATTGTTGGAAATAATACTAAAAGGGGGGGTTGAATCAGTATTATCAAATCAATAATTTAATTTTCAAAACTGATTTGTATACGCTACTTCAGCTCAATTAACTAGTGTGTATACACAATTGTACTTAATGAAACAAGCATATATGCAGAGATCTTTTGATTTACCCAAATTATCATGTATTGAGATTTAATTAGTATATCAAGAATTCATTAGATAGTGCAGTAAAAGTAGAATAAATCATCACATATAAGAAACACACATGAACACCAAGATATAAGGTGGAAACCCAATGTGGGTGAAAACGACCTGCTGTTGTCATCTCTGTCTTCTTTTAATAATAAGAAAATTTTGTTTACAATTTCTGTACTGGTACAGTCTTATACCAGTACGTAGGCTTCTACCTAAAGAAGGCTACAACCTTCTCTCGTTCTCCAGCTTCTACCAGAAGGGATATACAACCCCTTAGCTCTTTTACCAGCCGATATGTTTTCTAGTACTCAGGCGCCGACCTATAGTAGGCTATGACCTTCTTTCTTCCTTCAGGGACCTCGTTTCATAAATTTTCAGACTGGATCCATCAACAACATCATTCAATCATCAAATATATCTGCATCAACCAATCTCCCTTTGAACCAACCGCAATGGAGTCAATCAATCACTTTGAGAAACCATTAATCTGATCTTTCAGAACACTGTCACCAGAATACAGTACTCAGAACCCAAGCAAGAACCAAAAACACTGCAACAACAAACAGAAGCAACTAAAACATATTTTATAAGGTATACACTACTTCCATGTGTTGAACCTATGTGTATACGTGCTTTCCTCAAATCCAACCAACGTATATATCTGCAAATATAAATTCAAAATTCTGCAGTTTTTCCACACTTTAGTTATACCCAGATCATATCATTACAGAATAATATATGCATCAGAATTCAGATCTACAATATACATGAGCAAAAACACCTAATGATAATTCATTTTACACCTCAAGATCCCAATCTATCATTAGATCTGATCCCTTATCATTAGCTAAGGTTCATCCTTGGTTTAGATCCAGCAATGCACCATAACCCAATAAATTGCATACTAGATCTCACACTTCATCAGATATTCGATACTTGCACACTTTGGCCTAATGATCTTCTCCTCCTTCTATAGTTTTAGGCCTTTCTCAATACCATGGACCAAAACCACTTAGGACCAATCCCTTTGACAAAATACCTAGATCAATACCTCGGACTAGATACCTTAGACTAATACCATGGATCATGGACCAAATACTTCGGACCAAAAATTTAGTTTTCCAAGGTATACTCACTTTTCCTTCTGTGAAAGTGTGTGTGTACGTATACGTGACTTGTATATAGTGAAACTGCATGTGTACGTAGCTTGGTCAATAGTGAACCTGCGTATACCTCTGTTTCTTCATTCTGTGAAGGCGGGTCTGTAATTCTTTGTTGTTTACCTGCTATACTGTGATCTTTCATCTGAGTGAGTTTCCTTCTGAACTGATTCCTTGAAGCTGCCATGCATTTCATCACATCTGTAAACACTACTGTCATGCATTCTGTGACATATGATATCACTTCTGTAGATACATCTAGTTACCATATACAAGTGAGTTGTTCTGCTACAAGTGGGTTGCCATCAAGTACAACACATACATCATAATTCCAACTGTCTCTTCTCATATAGTTATGTAAGCATCAAAAAAATTAATCCCCATGGAGGTGGTGTTAATGGATACATATTTTTTTCTCACTTAATTGATCATTATAAACGCTTTAAATATGAAAATTATGTACACCAAGCAAGTGATTATAGAAGTAACTCAATAAGTTCTCCTAAGTGAAACAAACATGGCAAAGGCCAATCATATGGAAAAGGAAAGAGGAGATGAAGCGGGAATGTAGTTTAGCTCTATGTGTTTAAGATAAAGAAGATCAGTGGTATGTATATAGTGGATGTTCAAGTCACATGACAGGAGACAAAAGAAAATTTCTCTGTCTAAAGGAAGTCGAATGTGGCAATGTCATTCTTGGAGACAATACATCAACTAGAATAATAGGAGAATGATTACATATCCATGTGGTAAAATGAAAACTAAATATGTCATGTTTGTTGAGGGTTTAAAGCATAATATTCAAAGTGTAATTCAAGTGGTTGCTAACAGATATGAGGTCACATTTTCTTTTGAAGGTTGTGAAATAAGGAAGGAAGGATATGGAAGATTATTTGCAAAAGCAACTAGGACCTCAAATAATGTATAGATCCTTAATAAAGGTAAAATAAAAGATTATGTTATGAGAGTGTTATCTCTCTCATCATTTTAGTAAAATAAAAGTGAGATATTGTAGCAAGTTAAGTCACAAAAAAAGAAAAAAAACCTTTTAGGGTGAGCTACAAGAGAAGAATGATGGTTCAAAAATTTTATTGGATATGTATTAGTAATAGTAAGTAAAGTGAATGGAAAAGTTTAATTGGATAGAAAGAAATAAGTAATCAAAGTTAGTCATTATTCTCAGATTACTCATTGGTTATAAAGCACCAATTTAGGGGGAGTACATATAATATAATATGCATAATCAATTGGTGTCAATGGGTAGTATGCCAAGAAGTTAGACAAAATAAAATAGAGTGAGCTCAGGGGGATCTGCAAGAAGGGAAATGAACGATTAATAGAAGTAGCATATGTTTAGGGGGACTTTTTTGCCCCCAAATTCCCTCGCCAAGGGAGTGCAAGACCCCCCGTTAGGAACTGGGGTCCAAACATGGATAAGCATGCAAATAATATTACAGATACCCAACATATTCTCTCAACCCAATAAAATATAGCTTCCACTTTCAAAGAAAAACAAAGGCAATGTAGAATTTACCTAGTAATGTGAGATGTGGACTATTGTTCCATTAAATATGAAAATGAACACAAAAAATCTCAATATGATTACACCAATTGAAATATATCAATAGCTAAAAGGTCAACCAAAATTTGAGTTGATGGAGCTAAGAAATATTGTATTAAATTTCATCCCTACCTTGAGAGTCTAGAAGAGAGTCTACATAAATAAAATTCATACTTCTATTGGGGTCATGGAGTTAGCACATTGTTCTAAAAAATTTAATAATTCACAAATATAGATTCTTTCCTTCAATTCCTACATAGAACATTTTACCCTTGTCATCAAATCATCAAGCAGCCATGGAAATGAGCCATGAAAAAAAAAAGAATAGGTATGCACCGAACTTCTACCAAACAAGTCATGCAAACCTTGCCCTAGAGTTTCTGCTTTAGAGGTAATTCAACAACCATTAATATGTAATAAACCAATGGAAGTCTTGATATTGACATGAGAGGGTATTGACAATATCTCTACAAAAGGATTTTTTATCTTGTTGTTTCCATTTTCCTTATTCTTCCAATAAATTTTGACATATATTGGACTATCACTTCATGAGTTATGGAACTTCAATTTCTTGGGATTTTGATTCATGAATATCATTTAACAAGACATCTTTGTATCACATGTCATTTTTTCGGAACATGTGCATATCATAAATGAAAGTTAATCGAAAATGTTAGTGGTTCATGGGAAAATGAGATAATAAACCCAAATTAACCCCAAGTCAATGTTGTTCACTTTGTAAATTGAAATTTTATTAATGACCCCTAAGTTACCCTCAAGAAATGCATAGGATGCATAATTAAAAAACTTGAAATTTCACCAAGTATACAAGAATTATATGAGAGTGCAAAGGTAGGAAATATGCGAGGCATAGGTATTGAAGTCTTTCCACACCATAATCATAATAAGACATTTAAGAGTGTAACAAATCTAACTAGGGAGAATGTTATGTGTAGAGTGTGGGAGTGTAGAATGCAGAAGTGTGAAATGTAGAGAAAGACAATTTGGCAAGGGGGGGAAGAGTATGTGTGGAGGATGAGTTTGTGCAGAATGTGGGGAAATTTTTAAACGTGAAGGACCACCACATAACATGGATTTCAACATAAGTTATAGATATTACTAGGTGTTCTAAAACTTCACTTGATAATTAATGGAAGTTATGGCACATTGTGAAAAGAGGAAGAGAGAAAAGAAAATGGTTGGTGTGAATGACCACAAGTGAAAGGTCATACATTAAAATGGATCAATAGTATTCTAAGAAAAGGAAAGAAATGATTCCTCAACAATATAATAACTTTTGGACCTTAAATCTCTTGGCAAGGACTCTTAGAAATTGTTTAATACAAACTTGTTGAGACTAAAATGTATTGCTAAATTTATGATATCATTTTTTTTTTGTGTACAAGGGTTATAGAGACTGTGACATGGTTTCTCAATAACATAATTTCTTGGTTAATGGTTAATTTTTAACAATGATGTTTTGATCGGTGCTCAACAATTTTAATGTTAAGATTTTTTTATGCCATTTTTACAAGTGAAAACCATGTGGATTATCTAAATCTAAAACTAATATGTCAATATTATAAATTATCCTCTAGGAATTAGGATTTACATAATCAATATTATAAATTATCTTTCTAACGATTATGATTTCAATTTACTTCATGTACCATTGATGACATTAACTTATCAAGTTAATACCATCCCCTATACATTTTAAATAAATTTACTATTTGTACTTCTACTTCTTTATTAAATAAAACCCCACGACAACTTTCACATAAAAAAGAATATCTTAATAATACACTATTTCACACAACATTCTATACTTCATTTAAAAACAATTTTTTATTTATTAAATAAATTTAAACTATTTTTTTACAAATTCTAAATATACACTCCTCACAAATAGACATAATATAAGTCACACTCTAATAAGGCATAGAGTTAAACATTACATATATGTAATTGTACCAATTTTCAATATATACATGAAAATAATATATCATGATTTTATAATACTTAAATAATTATTTTTAAGGATTTAATAATTTAAATATATAGATATTATAATTTTAATGTTAAATTTATTTTTTTATAAAGGAGTTGTTTTTAGTGTGATTTTTTAGACTTTTTATGCTAGAATTTGGTGGAAACATTTGAGGTGAAATCTTGATTTCTGTTATTTAAACTGGGTTTTTGACTGTATATGTGGATTCAACACCCTGAAAAACTCTAAGAGCACTTTGATTGTGGGTTACCCATCAAACTTATGATTTCAATGAATTTCTATCAGATTTTAAAGAAATTAAACCAAAAAATTTCATAAAAAAACTTTTAAAATTTATCAAAAAACAACTCTTTATAAAAATATAAGACAAACAACAAATATAAAAAAAAATATTTGTGAAAACTAATTTTTAATATTTTTTTTTATCACTTGAATAACGAAAACACCCCCTTCAACCATACATTGCATATGCAAATATCTCTAATATCTCTTCTTATTCATTGAATGAACTCCAATCCTATCCTTCAAATTTCTTAATTAGCTTTTCAAACCTTTTTAATTAATTTTAGAACAACACAATTACATATCCAATCACACAAATTTTTTTTTAAATATAATTATGAATATGGTGACATCGAAATTAAATACCTCATCGTTATTATAGATAAAATTAAATAAATTATTAAGCATGTCATAATCATAGTTTTGTTTTAGATTAATCAAAAAGCTTTAGAGAAATTATTATTATTGTTTGGTGACCAAGCTGCCTTGCAGATAGGGCAGTACTTGGTGAAACTTAGGCATAATTTATAAAAAAATTGTGTTCATAAAATTGTAAAATAAGTTATTTTAATATTATTTATTAATTTTTTAATATAATTAAACATTTTTTATAGATAAAATATGTATATGTATATATATATATATATGTATATGTATATATTTTGAAGAGAATAATAACAAATTAATAATTATTGATTTAATATTAAATAATGACATTTTTTTATATAATGTTCATATTATAGTATACATGTTATGTCATTAGAGTATAGATTGATATAATGAGAGTTGTACAAATTGTACACATGTTTTACATATTTTTTTCAAATTTATATTTTTTAAATTATTTTTTTGTAAATTAGAAAATAAAACTTGTAAAAATTGTCTATTCAATATTTTACACCAATGAAAATGAGAAAATGAAAATTTTGAATTTAATTACAAACTATTTGTGTTTATGGTACATTGTAATTAATATATAATTTTATTTTTCAAATTATTTACATTTATTGTACATAGTAATTAGTGATATAGTACATAGTAATTAATAATAGAGTACACAAAAGTCAATTATTGTCATCATTACACAATAAGAGGGGAGACATTTCAACCAATCATATTTGAGATAAATAGAAATAAATTTTATTTAAAAATAACAGATGTTATGTTAAAGTACTTTATGTGTAAAAGTCTTTGGTTTGAATTCGTGTGATTAAAAGTCTAGTCATGCCCACATCAAATGCAATCCCTTTGATTTTATGTGTAAAAGTCTTTGGTTTGAAATTATGTTAAAGTACTTTATCTGTAAAAGTCTTTGGTTTGAAATTGTGTGAGTAAAAGTCTAGTCATGCCCACATCAAATGCAATCCCTTTGATTTTATGTGTTAAAGTCTTTGGTTTGAAATTGTGTGAGTAAAAGTCTAGTCATGCCCACATCAAATGCAATCCCTTTGATTTTGATAACTTAGATGTTTAATTTTGATAACTTAATGCCCCTCGGTCACGACATCTAATTTAATTCTTTTATATATTAATTTTTTATTAGATATTTTAGAAATTGTATTTTTTTAGTTAAATATTTTGTAAACCATTTAAATTTATAATTTTAATAATTTTTTATTAATAATAAAATTTATTTAAAAATCAAGTATAAAATAATTAAAGTGCACTTTTAAAAAACTATTTCAAATTAATAATAAATTAATTTAATATTTCAGAATTTAGACTTTTGTGATCCATAATAATTTTAACAACATTTTTCGATAAAAATCACATAAGAGATATTTTGGTCTATGCGTTTTGAACCAGCGAGTGTGGTTCATCTTCTGGACAAGATGACAATCCATGATTTGTAATAAATATATGTAGAGAGATGCTAACTAGCCTTTAGGGAGTAACACCTAATTTGCCTAAAGGTTGAAAAAAAAGGGTAAGGAGAATTTATTTAATTAAATTTTAATTAATCTTTTTTATGAAATAATATTAATTGGAATTCTAATAAAATATTATTATAAACCAAGCAATTTTAAAAAAATAATAATAATAATTATCTACTTATAACCTTATGATTATATATTATAATATCTTCATAATTATTAATATTAATAGGTTTAAGCCTAAATATTAACTAATAACTAAATTTAGAATATTATAAACTAAATAAATATTATTTTAAAATAATTAGTAAAAAAAAATATCCTTTATAACCTTATTATTATATATTATAATATCTTCATAACTATTAATATTAATAAGTTCAGGCCTAAATATTAAATAATTAGAATATAAATTAGATAAAAATTATATAAAAAGATTATTTGATTAGGAAGAAAGAGCATCCACCATACTCCAGCCATCATCCCTATTCAAATTAACATCCGCGATCCTTATTTAAATTAACAGGTATCTTTTCAATTTTTAAAGTCTCCCTAAATTTACGATAATGAAAATGGTCAATTCTAGCAATGACCCTAGCCTCTTCAATGCAGATGTGATGATTGGTTTTTTCTGCATGTTCTGCCAAAGCCGAGGAGCAAGACCTTCCATACAAGGAGTTCCACATGAACAAAGAATGATGAAAACACCTTTCCCATCCTTGGGGTTAACGGGGTCCTTAACAGACCCAAGATAAAATAATGTTAAGGGGCCTAAAAGAAGAATGAATGTTATGCTTCTTCAAGATCCTAGTGATTTTATCTATGGTCCCCTCAATAAAAGGAAGATGAACTCCAGAAGACCAATCCTTGGATCAATCTTATTCTTAGGACCTTTTTGAACCTAAGCTCTAATTTCTACTTTTAGTCAAACTAGTTGTTACTCCCTGAGGGTTAGTTAGCAACTCTCTACATGTATTTATTACAACGCCTGGATCTGGTTCCTCATCTTGTCTTGAAGATGAACTCATTCCTCATCTTGTCGTGAAAATGAACTAGCCTCTTGTTACTCATCTTATCCTGAAGATGAAACACACTAACTAATTCAAAACATGTAGACGAAAATATCTCTTATGTAATTTTTACCAAAAAAAATAATTTAACATGTTTATTATTTTTAATTTCAAAATTTCATAATTGCTAAAGTATACAAATATATATATATCATAAAAACTATTTCCAAACAAAAAAATATTCAATTTTATGTAAATAATATAAAATTAAATAATAAATATTTCAAAACATATTATTTAAAATTAAAATATCACGATAGAAGTCATGACGTGATATAAAATTAAATTATCGCATTAAGGGACGTTGTTTATGACGTGATATAAAATTAAATTATCGCATTAAGGGACGTTGTTGGTAGCCACCGCTACTTAAAAAGACATAATATAATAAAATTTAATGTCCATAATTGTACCTTTGCCAAATAATTGAGTTTTGTATTAATTCTATATTATTTTATCACGCATAACAATCCATCGACTCAGATATAATTGACTTCTGTATTAATTCTATATTATTTTATCACGGATACCAATCCACTTATTCACAGCGAATGTATTTGTTTGAGTCTTGTACAGCGAGTGTATCTGTTTGAAGTCTTGTTTTGGTGGTGGGCCTCGTGGTTTATTTGAAATGTTGGGGTGGTTTGTCATTTGGTAATGATTACACGACGTGGTATGGTGGTTTGTTATTTTGTAATAATTACATGAAAACACATACGCATGTGGTGGGCCAATGATACACTCAATATTTTATTGGAGTCTTTTGCAGGATGGTTCAAAGTGGCAACAATCCAGTTAAAAAAATTTCAAAAAATCTTGTAGAGAGAGTGTTTGAATCATGTTTTTGATGATGGAAATGAATTGAGCACCATCAAAAACATCTATGACACCTAAAATTTTGAAGTTTAACAACTATAATTTAGATTTACAAAAATCTTTACCAGATTTTCTTTAAATCTCACCAGAATTTCCGTAACTTTCCAGGCAATTCCTCCGACTAATTAGACTACGCCCTTTCTATTTCACGTCCTTGAAACATCCTGCCTGTTTCTGCAATTCTAATAAGATCAGCTTAAAAAATCACCTCACAAATTCCATCCCTGGAATTACCCCCTAATTCTATATATATTTTTATATAAAACTTTAGGAAGCACCTCTCTGCACAAACATGTACCCTCACGGACACTAAATTCAAGATACGACGAAAGCCTGTGGAGTACGAAAATGGCGATCTAGTTGGGCTCTCACTCCGCAGTTTAGAGATGCTTTCAGTTCTTCATTAAACTCGCCAGTACTGCTCTTCTCCTTGCATTGGTGATGACATGGACCTTCTTCAGTACTGCGCTTCTCCTTGCATTGGTGATGACATGGACCTTCCTCAGTACTGCTCTTCTCCTTGCATTGGTGACGACATGGACCTTCTTCAGTACTGCTCTTCTCCTTGCATTGGTGACGACATGGACCTTCTTCTTCAAGAGGAGAAAATTGACGTTGCCTCCAGGACCGTTTCCATTTCCAATTATTGGAAACCTTCACTTGATGGGACAGCTTCCACACAGAGCGTTAGCAGAGCTTTGTCTCAAATACGGGCCACTCAAGTCTCTACGCCTCGGTTCCACCCTCACCTTAGTCATCCCTCTGCAGATATGGCTAAGGAATTCCTCAAGACTCATGATCTGTTTTTCGCCAGTGGACCTACATCCACTGCCACTATGCACTTGTGGTACAATTCCTCTAACATCACATTTTCTCCGTATGGCTGCTACTGGAGGAAAACGCGTAAACTCTGCATCTTATAGTTGCTCAGCTCAAGACGAATAGATTCCTTTCGCTTCATAAGAGAAGACGAAGTCAATGCTATGATTCGCCCTATTAATATTTCATATCATGAAGGGTTTTCGCCAGTGAACATTAGCAAGGCTGTGTCAGCCCTTGGGATTGATATAATCTGCAGGATTTCCTTCAGTAGAAAGTACACTGACCAGCAGTTAATGGGCAGTAGAGGGATCCACTCAATGATAAAGGAAACTTTTGTGTTTGCAAGGTATTTCAACATCGGAGATTACATACCATACCTGGCGTGGATGGATCTTGAAGGTCTCAATCGTCATTTGAAGAACATACACAAGGCACAAGACAACTTGTTAGAGAAGATACTAGAGGATCACTTTTCACAGAATAAGCCCAACGCCATGCCAAATCTTGTGGATGTTTTGTTGGAAGCCTCAGCTGAAAAAAAAATTAGGGTTACAAATAATACGAAACAATATAAAATCCGTACTCTATGTATATTATTTATTGGCGCACACAAGCGTTTATCGATTCTCTGCCTATTTAGATTTCAATGGCTTTGTATAAAGTATGATAATCGTGATATTGATTTGGGTGTCTTTGATTGGCAGGATATCTTGTCCGCTAGCTCGGATACTTCGTCTGTAACCATAGAGTGGGCAATGTCCGAATCGCTGAGAAACTCGCCAGTGATGAATGTTGGGAATTTCTGGTAATTGAAGAACAAAAATGAACTGAACAGAGAATGATGCTCTGTTTTAACCACAGGATCAAAAATTTGTTTACTGAAGAAGAACAGAGTCTTTCACACACATAAAAACTTTATATTCATTAATAAATATTGTCTGTTACAAACTTCTTCCTCTTCTTGAGGGATTACACTAGGAACACTTCAGTTCCACAAAAAAAAAATTACTCTGTCTCTTTGCAAACTGTACTCTGTCTCAGCTGAAAAGTTTACACTACTGTGTGTAAAAATTTTCTTTATATTCACTGTTGTAAAAGAAAATCTTCTTGTTTCATTCACGCTACTGCATATTTCATTAAAAAAAACTTCTGTCTTTGCTGGAAAAAATCAACACACCATTGTGTGAACATTACACATTACATTCGCACCGCTGTGCGTATTCCTTTTGTTTCAATAAACATTACCCTTGCACTGCTGCACATTCTCCTTTTGTTTTCAACAAACAACACAAACAAAAATTCACACTGCTGCATATATCGTATTACATTGAATATTCTATTTTTTAACAGAAATGACCATACGTTTTTAATTTTGCCATACTCTCGTACATAATAAAAAAAAAACAATAAAATTAAAATTTTACCTACAATCTACGACCATAGTAAATTAATTAATTATTTTACTGGTAAACTGTCGATCAAACAAAATTCATTTCACTTCACGCAATGTGGTGCAGACCTGTACGCAACTTTGGTTTCAATCGACAGAGATCAACCTTGATTTCAATTGGACGGCTATCGCTCGTTCAATCCACACGAACTTTATGCTCCGGGAAAAAACCACTTTTGCAAAACTATTGTGCACGTGTCAGCGCTGGGTGTTATCGCTACCGATTGAGAAAATACCACCAACTTGTGAAATGCGGTGCGATGGAAGACTGGTGGTTTTCCGGAAAAGTACGCGACAGTTGGAATTATAATTTCAACGCTCCCCTTTAATTTCAACTGCTGGGTTATCAGTCATACCTAGACATTTCCTCAAAAATTCAAAACTTTTCTGCCCCAAAGGCTTGGTTAGAATGTCTGCAACCTGCTCCTGAGTCTTGCAATGTTGTAAAACAATTTCTCCACTGTTTACCAATTCCCTGATGTATTGAAACTTTGTGTCAATGTGTTTTGTTCTCTTATGAAACATGGAATTCTTGGATAATGAAATAGTTGAGCTATTGTCACAAAAAATCACAGTTCTTTTCGCTTGTTCTTGGCCTAAGCTCCTTAACATCCTTCTCATCCAAATTTCTTGACATGTTGCTGTTGTAGCTGTCACATATTCTGCGTCTACTGTAGACAATGCTACAATAGGATGTTTTTTAGAAGTCCATGAAATGGCTCCTGAACCCATGTGAAAAACATAACCAGATGTGATTTTCCAATCATCTACACTTCCAGCCCAATCACTATCAGTGTATCCAATTAAATCTAAACATTCTGAAACATCATATAAAATGCCAAACCTTTTAATACCTTTAACATACCTTATAATCCTTTTCGCTGCCTGCCAATGTGCTTCTTTTGGCCTCTCCATGAATTTGGAAATTAGGCTAACAGCATGCATTATGTCCGGCCTTGTTGCAATCAAATACATGAGACTGCCAACTATGCTCTTGTACAAACTAGGATCAAAATCCTTGCTGTTGTCCTCTTTGCTGAGTTTTAATCCGATCACTGTGGGAGTGATTGCTGCTTTGCTCTCATGCATATTAAATCTTTCCAACACTTCATTAACATATTTTGCTTGTGAGATAAAAATCCCATTTCCATTTTGTTCTACTTCTATTCCTAAGAAGTATCTCAGCAAACCCATGTCAGTCATTTCAAATTCTTCTTTCATGACTATTTTGAAATTTTCAATAAGGTGATCATCATTACATGTGAAAATAACATCATCAACATATAACACAACAATTAGTGATTTACCATGTTTTTCTTTGATGTAGAAAGTGGGTTCTCCCTCACACTTTTCAAATCCATTTTCAAGTAGATAGGAATCTATCCTACTGTACCATGCTCTTCGTTCTTGCTTCAGCCCATAAAGAGCTTTCTTTAATTTGCACACTTTGCGCTCTTGGCCTTTCTTTTCATAGCCTAGAGGTTGTTCAATGTAAACCTCTTCCATTAACACTCCATTTAGGAACGTTGAATTCACGTCCATTTGGTAAACTTTCCATTTGTTTTGTGCTGCTATGGACAGCACTGCTCTCACGGTTTCCATTCTAGCAACCGGTGCAAAAGTTTCCTCATAGTCTCTCCCATATTGCTGCTTATATCCTTTGACAACCAGTCTTGCCTTGTGTCTTTCTATTTTGCCTTCAACATTACTCTTGGTCTTGTAGACCCATTTAACTCCAATGACTTCCTTTCTTTTTGGTAGTTCAACTAAATCCCATGTCTTGTTTCTTTCTATGGCATTGATCTCCTCATCCATAGCTTCTATCCATTTCCTATCCTTAATTGCTTCTTCGAAATGAACAGGGTCATCAACATGACAATATAAAGCAAACAAAGAGTTCATACTTTCATTTTCTGCCTCTTGTTCATAAATGTCGCTTAAATTTCTGAACTTCTTACCTCTTTCACTTGGTGTACAAGTGCTTGAAGAAGCACTTGAATTTCCTCCTTGTGGTGTGCTTGGAGAAGCACTTTTATTTCTACTCAAGGGTGTCTCTTGCTGCCTTTGTGTTGGCGCTATTGTTTAGAGATGTATTTCAGCCATCTCCTCATCATCTTCATCATGTGACAAAGAGCATTTAACAATCACTATTTTCTCTATGCTTCCATCCCAAGCTTCCTCCTCAATGAACTGAACAACTCTACTCACAATAAGCTTCTTGGTGCATGGGTTATACAACCTATAAGCTCTGGATTCCTCATTGTATCCAATGAAAATACATTTCTCCCCTTTGCTGTCCAACTTCTTCCTTAGCTGATCTAGAATGTGTGCATAAGCCACACATCCAAAAACTTTCATGTGGGTGACTCCTTGCTTTGTCCCACCCCATGCTTCTTATGACAATCTGCTCATAACTGCTTTTGTATGGCATCTCTTCAAAATGTACGCTGCACAGTGTACAACTTCAACCCAACAATCATTTGGCAAATGCTTTGCCTTTAACATACCCCTCGCCATATCCATGATTGTCCTATTTTTCCTTTTGGCAACTCCATTTTGCTGCAGAGTGTACTTAGTGGTAAACTGCTTATGAATTTCAGTTTCTCTACAAAAATGTAGAAATTGTTTGGAGATATACTCACCTCCTCTATCATTTCTTAGAACTTTGATATGCAGCCTGCTTTGGTTTTCTACAAGTGCTTTGAAATTGCAGAATCTTTCAAACACTTAACTTTTGTTCTTCAGGAAATAAACCCAAAGGCTGTCTGGTTTCTCTATCAATGGCAATTCTCTTACCATTCTTTTTCTATTCAACAAGTTAGGACCTCCAAAGTTGAGATGTCCAAATCTCAAGTGCCACAACCAGTTTTCATCCTTTGGTTCTCTTTGGAAAGCCTCTTGAGTCATTGCTGCTATTACTTCTTTATTTTTCAAATCTGCCTTCATTCTGAGGGGGAACATCCTGTTCCTTGTCATCTTCACTTCAGCAATACATTGTTTGCTGGGTAATTTATCCATGATAGTGCATACATCATTAGCAAAGAAAACATTGTACCCCTTTTGCACAAGCTGTCCAACACTTGAGATCTAACATAGAAAACAGGGCTATGTTTCCTGTCATATGGTTGCTGCAACCGAAGTCTAGAAACCATACATATTCACTCTTTTCTTTAGCCATATTACAAGATAAAAACAAATTATTTTGGCTGATATTTTCTCTAGTGAAATTTGCACTAGTTCTATTACTCATATCATGATGCTCCTTCCTACATTCATTTGCATAATTCCCATATTTTTTACAATAGTAACATTGAAAATTGGGTTTTTCATACCTTTGTCCTTGAGCATGATGTTGTCCACTTTGTTGGCTACTCCCTTGACCTTGGTTCTGATTTGGATTGCTGCCTCTTCCTTGAGCATTTGCTGGACTGTTTCTTCCACCTCTGTTTTGGCTTCTGCCTCTTCCTCTCTTTTTTCCTCTGCCTTCAACTCTTCCTCTTCCAAAGGACATCTGGGTCTTAAAGGCATGCTCTAGAGATGAGTTTTCATTCCTACTCAATCTCTTCTCATGTGTTATCAGTGATGCATGTAGTTCATCAATTGAAAAGTTTGTGAGATCCTTTGTCTCTTCTATGGTGGTGACAATCACATCCAAACTTGAGGGTAGGATCCTCAATAGTTTCTCCACAATCCTCCTTTCTTCAAGAATCTCTCCATGGGACCTCAGCTGTGTGATCAGACCAATCACATGTGTGAAGAATGAGTCAATATTATCTGACTCCTTCATGCAAAGATTCTCAAAATCTCTCCTCAGCAACTGTAGTTTTGTTGTCTTCACTTTCTCTATGCCTTGATAGGCTGTCTTAAGAGTTTTCCATGCTTCTTTGGATTTCTTGGTTGTTTCTATCCTTGGAAACACACTCTCATGCATTGCTTGATACAAAAAACAGAGGGCTTTAGAATCCTTCTTCTTATAGCTCTTCAACAGATCTTTCTCCGCCTGAGTTAACCTATTAAACTCATTTTCATCTGCTGGTTCTTCAAAACCATCTTCAACAAATTCCCATAAGTCTTGGGAAGCAAACAAAGCTTTCATGGTTATTGCCCAATAGTCATAGTTTTTTCCATTAAATTGTGGGAGCTGAGTATTAAAGATACCCATGCTAGTGCTGTCTCCAGCCATCTGGCACTCTTAACTATGCTTCAAAATACTTAACTGTTTATTTTAAAATGACTGATTGTCCTCAATAGTAACACAATAAACTAACTTGAGAAATACCTTGACTGAGTCTTCACTCTGCTGGAGAAGCTGCTGCAGCAAGAAATCCTTCCTTCAGCTTCTTTGACACCTTCAAAGAGCCTGGACAAGCTCCAATACCATGTTGGGAATTTATGATAATTCTAGAAAAAAAATGAACTGAACAGAGAATGATGCTCTGTTTTAACCACAAGATCAAAAATTTGTTTGCTGAAGAAGAACAGAGTCTTTCACACACATAAAAACTTTATATTCATTAATAAATACTTCCTGTTACAAACTTATTCCTCTTCCTAAGGGATTACACCAGGAACACTTCAGTTCCACAAAAAAAAATTACTTTGTCTCCTTGCAAACTTTACTCTGTCTCAGCTGAAAATTTTACACTGCTGTGTGTAAAAATTTTCTTTTCATTCACTGCTATAAAATAAAATCTTCTCATTTCATTCACGCTGTTGCATATTTCATTAAACAAAACTTCTATCTCTGCTGGAAAAAATCAACACACTGCTGTGTGAACATTACACATTACATTCGCACTGATGTGCGTATTCCTTTTGTTTCAACAAAATTTACTCTCGCATTGCTGTGCATTCTCCTTTTGTTTTCAATGAACAACACAAACAAAAATTCACACTACTGCATATATCGTATTACATTGCATATTCTATTTTTTAACAAAAATGTCCATACATTTTTAATTTTGCCATACTCTCGTACATAATAAAAAAAAAACAATAAAATTAAAATTTTACCTACAATCTACGAACATAGTAAATTCATTAATTATTTTATTGGCAAACTGTCGATCAAACAAAATTCAATTCACTTCATGCAATGTGGTGCGGTCCTGTACGCAACTTTGGTTTCAATCGACGGACATCAACCTTGATTTCAATCGGACGGTTATCGCTCGCTCAATCCACACGAACTTTATGCTCCCAGAAAAAAACACTTTTGCAAAACTGTTGTGCATGTGTCAGCACTGGGTGTTATCACTGCCGATTGAGAAAATACCACCAACTTGTGAAAAGTGGTGGGATGGAATACTGGCGGTTTTCCAGAAAAGTACGCGGCAGTTGGAATTATAGTTTCAACAATGAAGAAGCTGCAGGACGAGCTTGAACGCGTAGTTGGAATGGGCCGTACGGTACAAGAATCTGATTTTCCTCGTCTCGCTTATTTACAAGCTGTGGTCAAAGAAACGCTTAGACTTCTCCCGCCGGGGCCTTTATCGCTTCCCCACATATCAATGGAAAGATGCAATCTATTGGGCTATGAAATCACCAGTGGGACTCACCTTCTGGTGAACATCTGGGCAATTGGAAGGGACCCGAAGTTATGGGGGAAGGATGCTGAAAGTTTCAAGCCTGAAAAATTCATTGAAGCCGGGTTCCTAGATACAAAAGTAGAAAAGTTTGAATGGATTCCGTTCGGAGCAGGCCGGAGATGATGCCCGAGACAACAATTGGGAATGATTGTTGTAGAGTTCACTGTGGCGCAACTGTTGAACTGTTTCAACTCGAGGCTCCCCGATGATATGAATAAAGAGAAATTGGACATGTCTGAAAAGCATCACGGAATTACAGTATCAAGAGCACATGAACTATTTGCTGTTCCATCTCCTCGCCTTCCCGTGACTGTAACAATATAGATATATTTGTATTCCTAGTTGATTACTTTAATACATATAGGATAGATGTGGATACAAATGGAATAGATATGGAGAGCCAGCGCAAATAAAAGCATATGAGATTTCCAACTCTAGTAAAATGGGAAACCTGTCATTCTAGATGTTATTAGGAGGGCACTACTTAGAAGATAGTTTTAATGAGAAGCTTTCTATTGTTTTATATGTAAAGCATTGAATGTATGTAAATAAATGTTATAGTTTTCAGAAAGGTAGATGTTATTAGGAGGACATTACCTAGAAGATAGTTTTATGAGAAGCTTTCTATTGTTGTATATGTAGTGTATGTAAAGCATTGAATGTAGGTAAATAAATGTTATAGTTTTCATAAAGCATTGAGGTGTTTCAATGTGTGTAAACCTTTTTGTATTTTTAGGTCCCTTCACGAAGGGACTATAGTCATCGATTTTCCTGTGATGTAGTTCATGCGGATATCAAAATTATTTTAGAAATTTTAAGCTAAAGTTTCAAAAAAACATATAATTTTTCAAAATTATTCCAGAAATTCATAAATTTTAAGCCAAAATTTCAAAAAACATATAATTCTTCAAAATTATCCGATGATTTTAATCAAAGTCTAACCAAAGTCCCTTAGTTTTAACCAAATTCTAACCAAAGTCTCGTAGTTTGAGGTCTTATTTGGCCATAGGCTGAGGCACCTAAGCAACACCAAACACCAAACCGTATTAGCTTAGATTAGTTTAAAACTAGTATATATAATACATTATTAACTATTTTTAGTTTAGATTAGTCTAAAACTAGTATATATAATACATTATTAACTAGTTGTTCTCCCAGTGAAGTAATGAAGTAATGCTAGAATTTCTTCACTGTAATGTTTAACTCCATGGATTTTCCATTCTTTCCATCTTTGTGTTTATGATATATGAATATGACAACCTTTGCTTTATCATCGCATAAAGCATAGCTGCTTCCTACAGATAAAATTCATATCCTCCCTTGATAGAAGCAGATATAATTCATATCCTCCCTTGATAAAATGGGTAATCTATCTATGTTTTTTTCTTTGTGTGCTTGACTCTCTATGTTCTACAGATAAAATTCATATTCTCCCTTGATAGAAGCAGATATAATTCATATCCTCCTTGCTAAAATGGGTAGTTTGTCTATGTTTTGTTCCTTGTGTGCTTAACTCTCTCTGTTCTAATGGACTTCCTTTGGTAACTTTGGTCGCATGTTCTCAAGGGAGTGGAGAGCTGCATGTAGATGTAATTCATACATATTTAGGGTCCCTATCCTTCCCTGATCCTTCTCACCCCATTATAGGTTGCCTCCTAGGCTACTGTCTATCTTGATTTCCTGGAGCTGATAAGAAGTTGCTCAATCTATTTTTGAAGTAAATCCATTACGAATTTCCTCCTTCTCCGATAGCAGTTGTAGAAGGGAATGCCCATGATTCTCAGATAGCATTTTATGTTGGAAAAGTCAGTCTTACTTGCTGATATGGTTGAATGTTTACCACTTCACCTTAGTTTATTGAGCTGAGGGAGTGTTGTTGCTTGTGTGCCAAGAAGAGGCAGGCTAGGCCTCCTAGTGATGAGACTCTTGGCAATGACTCCTGTAAATCAAAAACCTCCTATAAAATACCAAAGGAAACTTTGGTCGCATGTTCCCAGGGGACTGGATAGCTGCCTGTAGATGTAATTTATACATATACAAATATGTTAGAATTAAGACAAAAGTCTTTGCTATCTCAAACCTGCAAATAAAAGAGCTATAACATGTATAATAAGTCTTCTGCTACTTGCAAATAAAAGAGACATAACAATTATCAATTATGACGAGGGATTTGTTTCATAAAAACTATTGACAAAACTATTGCTAAGCGAATTATATCACCTGCATTTTTGCATTAATGCAAATTTAGTTGAATTATATCACTTGCATCTTTGCATCAAAATTAGTTGAGATGAATTAGTATAATAGTTTAGTTTATATATATCAAATTTGATTAGTATAACAATTCAGTTGATATAATATAATAGTTCAGTTGATATATATCAAATTTGTTTGAAATTTTTATATTTAGAAATAGAGATACAATTTTTTTTAACTTCTTGTTAATTGCTCCGTTAAAGAGCATATGTTATTTCTATGCTTTTAAATTCCCATAATCTATTCTCTGTTTTTAAACTTCCATGCAATTTCGGTTATACACCGTTTATTTGTGATCCAAAAATTTGATTTCCTTGGAAATAATCCAATCCAGTGTAGCTCTGGGCCTGATCTTGCTCCCTTTACATCACCGAATCAAATGCAACTATGGGTGATGACCTTGGTTATCACTATCAAAACCAGAAACGATGCATGAAAAAGTGCTCGAACAAGATATCAATCTAGAATAGGTCAATTCATTGGTTATAGAATGGGAACTCAATCTCTATTTTTCTCTGGTATGACGGCTATAGAAGGAAGGTATGGGCTTTCTTGTCCCTTCACTGGTAATGCTAGCCTCCTTGGCATAGTTTCCCAGCCTTGTAAGTATTCCTATCATTCCAACCTACGTAAATGTGTGTGCAATTACTAAGGAGACTTTATCATAAAGCCTATTGCTAAAATCTCTCACTCAAACCTTCAATAAAAATCTACCCCAACACCTTGCCTCAGGATTGTTCATAAACAAAACTCTGTGTGCAAAGCATGTATTTCAATTATTATATTGTGGTATTTAATATGTAAATATTGTTAGAGTGTTGTGCAAAGTTGTGGGCCACATAAAGAAGCTACAAGCAAGAAATCGAAAGGGTGAAGAAAGAGTAGGTATCACTGTCATATTGAAACCACCAAGGGACAAAGTTGTGGCTCTTTTAAGAGAATACACATCAAGTGTGATCCACTGCTTTTTTCTTTAAAGAGAGCGAGAGGTTCAAAGCTGACATTCCAGAATTGAGAGAACAACATTGAAGAAGGGCCAAATACAAAGGATATATTAAATCTATAGACAAAGAGCACCAAATCTTTCATTGAAGTGAAACCTTGCAAACCACGGATTTTTGGGGAGAAGAAATGCAATTGCCTAATTGTATCGGATAATGTTATGCTTATCATTTGTTTTCAATATTCATTGTATTCTCTACATGTAAAAGGTATTATTCAAGGTTTATCATTTGTAAAAGATAACTTTTCGGCTCTATTACTACATTAGAGCCATATATTACCACCACTTAACCCTCATAGTTCACAGAAGGATAATTTAAAGACTAAAACTTGAGAACCTACTACACGACTAAATTTGAGTACATGTTGCCTAGATTTCCTCGATAAGGTCTCTGTCCTTTCTGATTTTATAATTTTCAAACTTCTCAAAGTTGTTACTAAAAAGACCTACCACTTTGAGTAGTGTTTCTCTATATGAGGTCTAGTCTGGGCACTACAACCACACCGTACAACACCGAATCATCTCCAAGGATTACAATATGAAGAGTGAAAATACAAAAACACCAGACAACACCAAATCAATCAATTAGGAACATAAATGGTGGGTAAGAATCTTACTATATTTTTTGGATGAAGAATATCAAAGGAGACACCATCAATCTCATTTCGTATTTCCAGTCCGAATACATCGGCCCTGGTTCGTAAATCACGGTTACCAGTTCTGGAATGGGCTTTACTATGAGTGAGCAGAACAATGTGGAAGAAAAACGACGAGGAAAATGAGACAAGTGGCACTTGTAGTCCATGCATGTGCTTTGTTGTGTTGCAATCTTATGGAAGAGTTGTCTAATGTTGTGCAAGGACCAGTAATTGATATAGTACTCGTTCCACTAAACTACCAAAAATAGAGAGATATACAACAAATATTTAAAGAAAAATAAATAACATTAAGTGCAAATATGTTTTAATTTATGTCCAAAATTTCCTAGTACATTAACTGAGCTCACAGATGTCCATAAATAGTATCTTAATACTTAAGAGTATAAATCATATTGACCCAACTAGAAAACATATAAAACCATAAATCCTTCCAAAATGGTCTATTCCAGAAGTGTTAAAAATACAATGTTCAGTATTAAATAAAATGAAACCCATTGGTCAGCTCTACGAAAGCGAGTCTGAAGCAGGAGAGTCTGGCTCTACAGAACACTCTACATTGTTCATGTACATCACACATTATATAGTAGTCATAGATTTAGGGAAGTTAGAACCATAACCTAAAAAATAGAAACTAATTCCTATCCTAAGGTCTCGTGAACCAACTCACTATTCTAAGATATTCTCCATTATCTCTAACACTCCCCCTTAATGGAGAAGGGGTTCACAATTATGCCTAACATCTCCCTAAACATTTCAAACTTGATTTTTCTAAGAGGCTTAGTGAAAATGTCTGCAACATTATCACATGTATTACAATATACGAAATGGATTTATTTTGATTGCACTTTCTCCATGACAAAGTGGAACTGTGTGTCAATGTGTTTAGTGTTTTTGTGAAGCAACAAATTATTAGCAAGTTTGATTGAACTCTGATTGTTGCATCTGATTGTTGTTGCATCTTTTTGTTCTTCCCCAACATCCTGGAGAAGTCCCCGCAACTAAATGCCTCACATGTTGCTGCACACATAGCTTGATACTCTGCTTCCACTGAAGATAAGGAAACTATGTTCTATTTCTTACTGCTCCATGTAATCACCATGGATCCAATGTTGAATGCATAGCCTATTATGGATCTGCAGTCTTCTACATTTCTAGCCCAGTCTGAGTCTGTAAATCCTGTCAATCTAACATCAGAGGAATCAGTATAAATAATACCATAATCTATAGTACCTTGTCGATACCTCAAAACACTTTTCACTGCATTCCAATGACTTTCAAGTGGCTTGGACATGTATTGACTTAGCACACTGACTGCATAGCCAAATCTACTCTAGTAGTGGTTAGGTAGATTAGGCTCCCAACTAGCTGTCTGTAAAGTGTCGCATCTGCCTCTTTAGAGCCATCATCAATCTGCAGTTTGATGTTCTACTGTAATGGTACTCTTGTAGGATTACACTGATCCATCCTAAATCTTTCTAGTAGTCCTTTGACATACTTTCCCTGTGACAAAAATATTTTTCCTGAATCTCTCCAGATCTCAAGACCCAAACGGTATCTTAATTCAACAAGGTGTTTCATTTCGAACACCTGTGACATCCATTGCTTGATATCTTTGATTAGATATGTAGCATCACCTATAATAATCAAATCATCTACATACAAAGAAATCAACACTATGCAACCTGGTTCATATTGCATGGTATATAGATTAGGGTCATTTTTACTTTTGTTTTAGTCAAATTCCAGAAAAAATGAATCAATCTTTTCATACCAAGACTTGGTTGCTTGATTTATTCCACAAAAGAGCTTTCTTTAATCTACATACTAAATATTCTTTCCCTTTCTGGACAAACCCTCCAGGTTGCTCTAAATAAACCTCCTCTTTCAATTCTCCATTTAAAAATGCAGACTTTACATCTAGATGCTGAATCATCCAATGTTTCTTAGCAACTAAAGCAATCAACATTCTGATGGTATTTAGTTTAGCTATAGGGGCAAAGGTTTCTTCATAGTCAATACCTTCTTTTTGTGAATATCCCTTTGCTACCAATCTAGATTTTAATTTATCTATGGTTCAATCTGCATTAATCTTGGGTTTATACAACCATTTGCAACTTAAGGTTTCTTTCCCTTTCGGAAGTTCAACCAGTTCCCAAGTGTTTTTCCTGATTATAGATTCATATTCCTGTTCCATAACTATTTTCCATTCACTACATTCATTTGCTTCCTTATAACTAGAAGGTTCAACAACATTCATAATACTAGTTATAAAAGCATTTTCCCTATATCTTGTAGGAAATGGAGCTTTCCTACCTGATCTCCTTAATGGTGGGGTAGCTTCAAACCATGTCTAATCATCATTTTCTTATTCTTGTCGCTGTTGTTGTTGCAATGTATCTGCTGCTATTGCTATTGTATATGTTGTTGTTCATCTTCTTCCTTTGTCTATTGTTGATCTTGATTGTTTCCTGTTTCCTCACTTTCTTCTTCCACTAAGAACGAAATATTCCATTCCTGATTGTGCTTATCAGATTCTTCATGATCCTACTCATTGAATATGACATCTCTACTAACAAAAATATTGTGAGTGGAGGGACTAAATAATCTATAAGATTTATATTGTGAACAATACCCTATAAAGGTACATTTGATGGCTTTTCAATCTAGTTTTCTTCTGTCTGCCTTTGGAATATGGGAAAATGCTTTAGACCCAAATACTCTTAAATATTTTAATGCAAGCTTAAATCCATATAATGCTTCATAAGGAGTTTTAAACTCAAGACTCTTTGTAGGACTCCTATTTTTCAAATAAACCACAGTATTCAATGCTTCAACCCAAAAACCATTCGAAATATTCTTACCTTTCAACATGCTTCTAACACATTCCGCCAATGTTTTGTTCTTTCTTTCTATTACTCCATTCTGCTGAGGAGCATGGGGTACTGTGAATTGCTGTAATATAACATGGTCCTTACAATAATTGATAATCTCATCCTTCCTGTATTCTCCCCCTTGATCAGAGCGGAGAATTTTTATATGCTTCCCTGCTTGTTTTTCAATCATGTTTCTGAACTACTTAAAGTATTCAAATCTGTGACTCTTCTTACTCAAGAAATATACCCAAAAAAAACTTTGTGCAATCATCAATAAATAGTAGAAAATATAGTGCACCTCCTAATGACTTTGTTTTCATGGGTCCACAAATATCTGTGTGCACTAATTCAAGTATATCTCTCTGTTTCTTCTCTACTCGAACATGGAATTATTCTCTATGCATCTTTCCTAATGTACAGGCATCACAATAATTATGCACTTGTTTCAACATAGGAAGATCTCTTACCATTTCCTTTTTCTAAAGTAATGGCAAATCATTGTAGTTGAGATGACCAAATCTCTGATGCCACAACTCTTTTGTACTCAAACTTGTTGTTGTTAAAGCTCAAACTAGTTCTGCTCTTACATCCAATTTGTACAGACCTCCTGTTCGAATTCCTCTAGCAATAGTCTTCATGTCATCTAGAAGATGTTTAATATAACAATTAGAATTAAAAAATTCAACTTTAATATCTTGATCTGTAATCATGGATACAAAAATCAAGTTCTTTGTTACATCAGGAACATACATGACATTATGAATTTGTCTTACAGTACCATTAGGTAAAATGATAGAAATTTTCCCACACCCTTTGATCTGATGACTTCTATCATCACCTAGGTAGATTTGTGCTCCGTCATTGATTTATTTAAAATTCTCAAACCATTTCTTGTTCCCTGTCATATGTGTTGATGCTCATTCTATATACCAGATGTTTGCATCAACATTCTCATCAAAGTCTACCATAAGCAATCTGAAGTTCTGCTCATGATTGTTATTTGCGAGATGACCTGCATGTCTTTTCTTCTTCTGTTGTTCTTCATGATATTTCTTCTTTCTGCACTCTTTAGCTATATGAACAAGTTTTCCACAATAAAAACATTTAATTTCATAGTTTTTTCTATTCAAAAGCATACCTTGAGTCTGATTTGGTCATTTCTGTGAGTTTCCTTTGTTTTGCTGTTGTGGATTTCCTTTCCCTTTGAAGAAGTTCTTCTTTGCCATCAACGCAAGATCTGCACTCTGGGGCTTCAGAGTCAGTCTTCTTTCTTCCTCCTACATCATTATTCACGTCAGTTCTTCAAATTTTGGGATCTCCTCTCTCGAATTTATCCTAGTGATGAACATTTGGTAGTCATCAGTCACAACATTCATGGTAATGGCTACTAGATCTGTATCTTCAACTGTATTACCAATGTCTACCAATTTTTTCTTCAGATATTTGATCCTTGCTATGAAGGAAGCAACTGTTTCATTTTCTTCCATCTTCAGGGACAAGATGTTGCTTCTCAGGAACAAAAGATGATTTGTATTCTTGATCTCATACAAATCCTTCAAAATTCCCCAGATTTCACTTGTTGTTTTACATTCTCTGATGTGTGGTATGATGCAATCTTTCACTGGCATCTTCAGTAGTGTCCTTGCTTTACCTTCTCGCTTCTCCCAATCTAGGACTAATGTTGATCCAGTTGCTGGCTTCTTCTCATCCCCATTTGCAATCGTCCAAGCACTCTGCACTTCTAGAAGAGTCTGCATCTTGAATTTCCAATTTGCATAATTGGAGCCATCGAGCTTGTTATGCTCATTCAATCATGCTTCAAACATTTGATTATTCATCTTGGCGATAAAAAAAGACCTTGACAAGAAAAAAAAATGAATGTTAGATCTACCATAGATCTGTGTCAAAGACAGAAAATCGCTTATCTCCCTTAGTCTGATCTCTATTGTTTTCGATGGCATCCTTCTGGTCTTCTCTCGGCAGACCTCGGCCTCCACGCAACATTCTCTCAGCCTCCACACAACCTTCTCTCGCGTCCACTGCCAAAACACAACCCCTCTTTTTTTGTGTTATTTTTTGTTTTCTCGACCTCGCAGCCTTCTCTCGACATCTCTCACAACGATCGTCGTGCTTATCCACCATGGAGTTGCGGAGATCATCACAACTATCCACCACGTGATTGCGCTGAACTGGCAAATGAATCCGCGCAGAAGGTTCACAGTGGGATCTTCGCAGTTTTTCCTCTAAGGTACATGACGATTTCACATTAGGCACAACTGGCAAGTTCCTCACTCAGCAACCATGTTTTGTTAGCGCTACCGCTCTGATACCATGTTAAAAATGCAATGTTATGTATTAAATAAAATGAAACCCATTGCTCATCTCTACAAAAGAGAGTCTGAACCAGGAGAGTCTGGCTCTCTAGAACACTCTACATTGTTCATGTACATCACACATTATATAGTAGTCACAGATATAGGGAAGTTAGAACCATAACCTAAAATATAGAAACTAATTCCTATCCTGAGGTCTCGTGAACCAACTCACTATTCTATGATATTCTCCATTATTCTCCATTATCTCCTGTAGTCCATGCATGTGTTTTGTTTTGTTGCAATCTTAGGGGAGAGATGTCTAATGTTGTGCAAGGACCAGTAATTGATATAGTATTGGTTCCACTAAACTACCAAAAATAGATAGATATACAACAAATATTTAAACAAAAATAAATAACATTAAGTGCAAATATGTTTTAATTTATGTCCAAAATTTACCAGTACATTAACTGAGCCCACAATTGTCCATAAATAGTAGCTTAATACTTAAGAGTACAAATCATATTGACCCAACTAGACAACATATAAAACCATAAATCCTTCCAAAATGGTCTATTCCAGAAGTACAAAGTAGCAATCACTTGAATGCCCACTCATCAGAACTGGAGTTATGTAGTCCAAACAAATATCCATACCTGCACATAACAAAAGTGAATGTATGTCATCCATAACTGCTATGTTGTTCAACATTTAAACCCATTGTGTTCAATAAATGACACCTAACCCAATAACATCTAAACCCACTATGTTCAATAAATGACACCTAACCCAATAACTTCAACAAATGACACCCAAACCATTCTATTTATCATTAAAACATATCAAAGCACATGTTTAATAGATGACACCCAACCCATTGTATTTCTCATTAAAATAGATCAAAGCACATGGATCAACAAATAACAAATTACCAACCATTGGATCACATCCAAGTAAATCCAGATCACACATTCAAAATGAAGCCATTGCAATCCATGTCCATACTTACCACCAATTAAATTCAAGTGGAAAAAACTATAAAAGAAGTTCAAACATTGTTGAAGTTGCATGTTATGCATTCAAACTATCCACCAATCTTGAAGACAAACCATCACATAACATTTGACAGTATATCCAAGTTAGTTATTTCAATTACAACACATTTTTCTTACAGTTCTATTTTAATTTCTCATAGTTTTATATTTCAGTTCTTAAAGTTTCATTTTCATGAAAATATATATATTTTCTATTTTTTTATATTCTGAAAAAGAACAGAACCTATGAGACATTAATCTTGTGCTGAATATTTGAATGAAATGTTATGTCTTCCTCATAAAATTTTGAAGTATTACAATTATATTGAACTTGGTCAATTAATGTGCTCATCATTCCCTTCAATATGTTCTCAAGTTAACTATGGTAACTCAGACCATTATTGTTGGCAGAGGCTAGAATATATGAAAACACCAAGACAAGCCTACAATACTAACACTAGCAATCCTTGATGAAATCTTGCAGGAGAAACTTCTACACTAAGGAAGTCAGTCATCCCTCACACAAATTTTTTTATATAGATATGAAGACTCAAAAGTCACTCCCTTGACTCTAAGCATCTAAGGTATTTAACGAAAGTCTTTTCCTCGTGTATCTTCACACTCCTAGAATCTCTGTCCTCGAACAACTCATCTTTGCAATCCATTTCTCAGTCAATTGAAAATCATATATCCCCATCACATATTTGAAATAATCCACAATACCCATAGGATCTCTATCATCCACTTATGCACTAAAAGCATCCTCATTAGAAGAAGCACTCGGGCCTCTCACTCTGACATCACACTATTGGTGAAGACACTTGGTTTCCATAACTGAATCATATGGATAGAAGCTCCCTTGGGAACTGCAAGCTCTATTGAAAGAGAGATCGAGAGCTAGTCATTGTTACACCCATTGATGAGGATCCAATATAAATTCTAGAAGCCAAAGAATTAGAAACCTGCTGCTAACCAGAGCACTATTATAACTGGTAATTAGAACTTCCATGTAAACAAACCTAGTACAACTAGAGACACGATAAAATTGACTCAATTACATGGCAGGCATGATACATCATTCTTACCTTTCTACCTTACTGATAGCCTTTTGAGACCGACTAAAACCCCACATTATTTTCATAAAAAAGCCCAAGAAGGCCCCTAAATAAATAGGAACAACCCATAAGAGACTAATAAATAAAATAGCCTAATCTTCTGAAAAGAAGTCCTTCTTGGGCTTCATTTCTTCAAAAATCATAAGAATTCCTAGGACCAAGCTCCCTAAGTTATTAAATCAAATGTTGGGCATGAAAGCTGAAATCCTTATAAAGGAGTTAGTAACAGCAGGACTGATTCTTCTGGCCACGTTTAACACTCTATACTTGACTGAATCATAGTTTGTAAAGATAGTCCTTATAAAGGGAATTATCTTCAAGGTCTAAAATCCGAGTCTTAATAGTGGCAAAGAAGCAAATATCGTCTTCAATCTTTGTTTATTTTGTGAACCCACAAAGAGTCTTCTTGAAGATCGAAGAACAGACCTACAAGGCATTATCTCTATGGTCTGAATTTAAGATCCATCTTCTCCTACCTGACCTACAAATTGACTCATAATGTTAATTTAAGATTCTCATGTAGGCATGTCCACCTTCTCCCTTTCTTGTTGATCATGATATAGGGTTGACCCCTTCTCAAACTATCTCATACAACACAACTGTGAATACCATTGAATGATATCCCACACTACTCTTCTTCACCATTGGCACTATTTGAGGTCCATGGTCTCTAATGATAAAAATTTTATCCTTCTGCAACAAAGGAAATGTTTACGTTGTCCTCATAAAATCCAAGCCCAAAATCATCCATAATCCTCCAATAGTATAAATCTCAAATATATCCTACCAAACATATCAGCCCACTCCCTTCATTGCATCCTTGAGAACACTAAATGTTGACCTCATCTTAGAGTTCATTATTGTGTAGGAAAACATCATTCCATTAAATATGTTCTCAATTTCGTTACGGGAACTCAAACCATTGCTATTGGCAGAGGCGAGAATTTATGAAGACACCAACACAAGCCTACAATATTGACACTAGAAATCCTCGATCAAATCTTGTAGGAGAAACTTCTACTACAATGGAAATTTCTTATTACTCAAAAGTTATTTTCAACTTGAAAGAAACGTAAGGAAAACACTACTTAAACTACATGATTGACAATGCAAGTCCACTTGGTGAGGCAGCATGGGCCATGAATGAATTCAATTGCGATAACAAATAGGAGTCTATACAAATTAATTCAAACAACAGTAACTACCAGATCTCCTCATAGTACCAGAAGAAAGTGGAAACCAATATTAGTTTTCCAAGTACAAATACAGTCATGGTATTTTAAGTGTAAAGACAAGTTATCAAAACAACAATCACTGATAATTTTGAAGACATACAACAAAATGATTTTGTATATTTTATTTTTCAAGGATACTAACATAGTAGAAGTTTCTTATTACTCAAAAGTTCTTTTCAACTTGAAAGCAACATAAGGCAAACACTACTTGAGCTACATGATCCTCCAACAATATTACTCTCAAATACATCCTACTGAACACATAAGCCCAATCCCATCAGTGCATCGTTGAGAATACCAAATGTTGACCTCATCTTAGAGTTCATTACTAAGTAGGAAAAAATCATTCCATTCAATATGTTCTCAGGTTGTTTATGGGAACTCATACCATTGTTGTTTTCAGAGGCTAGAATATATGAAAACACCAAGACAAGCATACAATATTGACACTAGTAATCCTAGATCAAATCTTGCAATAGAAACAACTACAAAAATTGAAGTTTCTTATTACTCAAAAGTTCTTTTCAACTTGAAAGCAACATAACGAAACCACTACTTTAACTACATGATTGACAATCCAATTCCACTTGGTGAGACAGTGTGGACCATGAATGGATTCAATTGCAATAAAAAACAAGATTCTAAACAAATTGATTCAAACAATAGTAACTACCAAATATTCTCAGAGTACCAGAAGAACGTGGAGACTAACAGTAGTTTTCCAAGTACAAATAAAGTCATGGTATTTTAAGCATATAAAAAAGTTATCAAAAAAAAAATCACTAATAATTTTGAAGACATAAAACAAAATGATTCTGTATATTTGATTTTTCAAGGATACTAACATAGTAGAAGTTTCTTATTACTCAAAAGCCCTTTTCAACTTGAAAGAAACATAAGGCAAACACTACTTGAACTACATTATCCTCCAATAGTATAACTCTTAAATATGTCCTACCAAACACATGACCCCACTCCCATAAGTGTATCCTTGAGAATACCAAATGTTGACCTCATCTTAGAGTTCATTACTTTGTAGGCAAATAACCAATCCCTTCAATATGTTCTCAGGTTGGTTATGGTAACTCAGACCATTGATATTAGCAGAGGCTAGAATATATGAAAACACCAAGACAAACCTGCAATATTGACACTAGAAATCATGTACCAATCTTGTAGCAAAAGCTTCTACTACAATGGAAGTTTCTTATTACTCAAAAGTAATTTTCAGCTTGAAAGCAACATAAGAAAAACACTATGTGAACTACATGATTGACAATGTAGGTCCACTTGGTGAGATAGCGTGGGCAATGAATGGATTCAATTGTGATAACAAACAGGAGTCTAAACAAATTAATTCAAACAATAGTAACTACCAGATCTACTCATAGTACTAGAAGAAGGTGGAAACCAACAGTAGTTTTCCAAGTAAAAATACAGTCATGGTATTTTAAGTGTAAAAACAAGTTATCAAAACAAAAATCAGTGATAATTTTGAAGACATACAACAAAATGATTCTATATATTTGATTTTTCAAGGATACTAACGTACATGTTGATAATTGCCTGTAATAAAATAGAAGTATTTTTTCCTTATATGAAAGCATAATTTACAAATATTCTTAACTAAATGCATGCAATAATTCTGTAGGTTGTTGCTTATACGGAAAAAGTTAGTTATGTTGCTCATATAAGGGGAAGTGGCAGGAGAGTGACAAGGGGTGCCCAGCTGCAATGCCCATCGTCAGATGAGGACAGGACAGGTCATGTCAATGTCAAAAATGCCCCAAGGAACATTGTTGAGGATGACCATGCGACTGAAGCTGATGTTGTCACACCATCACCCACAGAGCCACCGTCAACAATAATCCAAGGGGAAAGTTCAACAAAAAATATCAGCCCTATAAGAGGATGGAAAAAAGAAGAAATGTTAGTTGCAATTGATGACATAGACTTTAATGGATACTCAGTTCGAGCATCTGCAAAAAAGCATGGTATTCCTCTCTCATCAACACATTATTGGATAAATGCACTGACTCATACAAAACATAGAGGGCCTCTTACAATTATGACTGACGAGGAGGTGACCGAGGTGATTGAGTAGTGTAAAGAGATGGCCCAATTGGGACATGGGCTAGAGTTGATACAACTTAAATCCACAATTTCTCAAATATGTCAAGGGAGGCCAAACCTATTTAAAGATGGGTTTCCTGATAAATCATGGTGGTTCTGGTTTAAAAAAAGGCATCCAGACCTTGTATTACATACAACTGAGGGCCTTGACAAAGGCAAAGCATTAAATTTGCGCCATGCAATTATGTAGAAGTTCTATGACACTCTTTCTAGTGCTTACAATAAACATTCTTATGGAGAAGACCATATCTAGAACTGCGATGAAACAGGTTTACAGGCAAGGAGGAATTGTGGCATGCAGATAATTGCCAAGAGAAGGATCCAAAATGTGCCAAATATTTTACCTAAGAGTAGGGAGTGGATAACTATTTTATGTTGTGTCAATGCAATTGGTACTTCAATCCCAGGATTTTATCTATTCAAAGGTAAACGTCAATGGAAAAACTATATACAAAACTGTGAACCAGGTGCATGCATGGCCACACATCCCCATGCATGGATGCCTAAAGAACTTTTTTTAAGTTGGCGTTTTCACTTTGCTGCATCGGTACCAGGTGGTGTCTCACCTAATAATAAACAAATATTGGTATTAGATGGTGATGGGAGTTGTTAGAGTCCTATAATAATAGGATTCATAATTTTGAATTGACTATGATTAGTCCTGTAATATTTTACATACTCTTGCTTTCTGCAAAATGTTTTCCATATTAAAAATAAAAAATGTAAAGAGGGTGAAGGACTAAGAGAGAAGGATCAAAAAAGAAAATAAAATATGAACCCCACCAAAAAGAGATAAAAAATATATTCTGAAAGTGATGAAAATTCAAATGCCACTACTTTTTACTTTACTTTTCAAAATAAGATTGTGTGCAACTTGTCAAAAATTCCACAATCCATGATGGTCAAATAGTTTAATCTTGATTTGTTCATGCTTTAAATTTCATGTTGATAGATAGTGAATAAAGATATAGCCAAAATGTTTAATCTTGGTGGATCAGTACTTAGGTAGAGAATAATAATGATCTCAACAGTTTAATCTGATCCATTACAAAGTCATGAGGTTAGAATTAGATAGTTTGCTTACAAAGAAAAAGAAATAAAGGGTCAGCAAGCTCAAATGCACCCAGTAAATGAAGAAAACATGTTATGGTAAATGATGGGTAGGCAAAAGTAGTTTCCACAAGGCATGGAGAGCATCAATTGGCTCATTTTATATTGCTAACTTCCTTCAAAACTCATTCTCCCTTGTAAGAATTCCCTATTCATTTTCCCTTGTTCTAACACATTCCCCTTCCTGTTTTTCCCTTATTCTAACCCTTTCCCTTTCCTAAAACCCTTTCCCGAGCTCAAAAAACCCATTCCCATCGTTAAAACCCTTCCCTTAAGGTAATCGGGCTCCATGTGAAAGTCCTGCTTGATATTATTTAACTCATCCCTAATGTGTTTCTAACACTCACTCTCATATTTCCCCAAGACCCCTTTATATTATTTTAACCTATAGTTTTGATATATTTATTCCCCATATAATCCTAGCCTCCACTATATTAAACCTTCGCAATATGTATTTGTACCCCTCTGCATACAATATCCCCGGGTCCCACTTCATTTAAACTCCCGCTATCATTTAAAACAGCTGCCTATCTATAACCTGACCCCACACCCTGACTCATCCCTCACAACCCCGCCACGCGATAAACCTCCAATCATCGACCTCAAGATCCAACGGCCTGCACCCCATATCACACACTCCGATGTCCAACCTTTAACATCCCAAAAGCACACGAGATTAGCAGTTTTCCCCACTCGCCTTTTTTCTGCGTGACAAACCCACGTTATATCGTGTCCTCCAAAATAATGCCACCCTACCACTCTAAAGCAGTGTGATAAACCATAATATCACCTCCTGACATTAGATGAAACTGCTTACTATTCAAAATTAACCCTGTGCCCAAAGGTTAACCACTGTTGGTTAAAAACCAAAAATCCACCGTTTCTAATCTTTTCACTATTATTCTGTTGCAAAGAACCTCTGTCGACCTATTCCAAAGCGCTAGAAGATCTCCTGAACTATTTTGAGCCATTTTACAACCACAATTCAAACTTTACTACCATAAGACGCTGCCGACTCCAATTTGAAGCACTATAAAGACTATTGAAGCCTTAGAAAGCCTCCACTGCCCCCAGAGAACCCTTTTGCATACCAAAGCTTCATTTTCCAGGTATTCCTGAAGTGTCGAAGGCCTGTACTTAAAACTTTTCACAAAATTTTTAATAGGTTAATCAATTAAACCAATTAAAAGCCTTGCCAACCTAAAGAAATCCATTGCTGCATCCAAAACCCTTTCTGCAGACTGTATTCATCTTTTCACACTATTCAGAGGTCCTAAGCCTACTTTTTAAGCCAGATAGTGATAAATTGAATAAAATAAACAAATCTATGGCTTCCCAAAGCATTCTGGATGCAAAACCCCTGCAAACTCCTCACCTAGATATTGGTCACCTCCCATTGGCTGATAAAGATTTCCAGATCAAAGACACAGCCTCCCCTAGCAATATGTTAAAACTCCACTGCTGGAGCAAAGATAAATTCCTCAACCAAAATGATGATATTCAGCTATCGGAGTCAAATTTACCCAAATACTTGTTCCCACAGGTATACCAGTTCCCTGAAATCATCCATCTATGCCAAATCTGCTATATCCCAAGTCAAAGTGCCATAGACTCTCCCAACCAACAAATTTTGTTCACAATCACTGCAGGATCAATAAATGAAATGTTGCAGATCCAACAAAAGCCTAACGAAGCCCCATTTTATATTGAAAACCTAATTGATCTATACCTAAAGTTGGCCCTTCCCAAGAGATCCCAAATTTGCAAACTTTCTTCCTGGAAAAAGCTCAAGTTCCTAAAGACAACCCTCCATTTTCTGCCACCATTTGCTCTAAGAGAGATAGACAAATTGTAACCATGATGTCCTGTATTCTAGGATATACCACTAATGAACATGTAGATGAGCCTATACTTGGTTTCCTTTCTGTTTTTTGCCCTGGCAAGCCTCCAGCTACAGTTTTCATTTTTGCCCAATTCTTAGCAAACAAAATCCATGATCAATTGATCAGATTTCCAGATGAAAGAGTATTGTTGCATATGTTTCTATACTTCCAGTCAGAAAGGTTTACAGTTAACATCCAAAAGCTAGACACTAAGGGAAATCCTAGATTTGTTATCTTTTGGACACCCTTAATCCAAAAATATTCCACTGTTTTCAGCTACAAGGATTTCATTGATTCATTTGTTCACCCAGTGGTTAACATGTTAAGCAGTAGCAATCAATCCAGGATCAATGATGGAATAAAGAAAGTTTTAAATTTTTCCAAACATAGTAAAACAGGAGAATGGTATTTATACCAGAACTACATTGAAATTAGGGTGTATGGATGTCAATGCACTCCATATAAGTTGCCTAAATATCTCCCCATGAGGATATTTGCACTAGCATATATCAGGCAGATCATAAATTCAGATGATGTTAATTTTCTATCAACCAGGAAGAAAACATAGTTTAAAATCAAGAACCAGCTTGGTCCTTTCATCTGCAATAACAGGGAGGCTGAAGAGGAAGCAGAAATATGTTTACAAGAAATGAGGTTCAGTGATAGTTTCAAATCGCAGTATGATCCTTTCAGTGTCATAAACAATTGAGACTCAAGTTTAAATTGAGCCCTTTTGTGCATGAGTCCAAGATAGAGACTGACAAATATGCCAACCAGTTTGAGTGGTTGGAAAACACCTTACTAGATATGGAGAGGCAGATACATACTAGTTCCATTCTACATACTCCAACCCTACAGGACAGAAATGTAAAAAGGACTAGAGAAGAAGGTTCTTGCTCAAACAAAGAGACAACAGATAACAAATTTGAAATTATGTATAGAAAAAGAACAAAGTTGAATCCAGTAGATGAGCAAGAAGAAATTGATACAATTGAGATCATTGATACAGACATTGTGATTAAATAAAATGCACCCCCACCAGTTTCAAAGGAAACTCATCAGCCTTCAACTTCTAGTGCTCAGATCATCGAGAAGCAACATAGTGTTGAAATCCCTTCTTCAAGTGAACCAATGGACAGGGAAATGGACATCAAAGGGAGATACAAGGATATTAAGGCCAAAAATGAAGAAATAAAAGCTGAAATATATTCACAGTACTTGAAGTAGACTCCTGGCAGCCACAACAGATTACTTTCTGCATTTGATTACAAGACAGGAAAAATGCAGATGACCTTTTTGTAGCCCACAGTACAGCATCCTAAGTCATCAGTAGATTACAAAAAGACAGATTATGAGATTTCTGCCAAAGATGTTCATCCTATAGACCAAATAGAATTTCATAAGCAAGCAGGAGAAATGCTATACTCAACTATGACCAACAAAGCTATGAGTGCCCAAAAGCTTCACAATTCTTTGGAAAATGTAAAAGTACAGTTGAAACTAGAAAAAGCATCCTCATAGGCTAAAGATAACAGAATTAAATCCCTTGAAGATTTGGTTATTGAAATGGGATATGATCCAAAGAATGTCAAAGGTGCAAAAGAACTCATTAAGAAAAAGAATGCAGACATTGTTGCATTGAAGAAGCAGCTAAAATTGCCTCCTACTGAACATCCATAGACCAAGGAAGTTCTAGAGAATCAAAACCAAAAAGATGAGATGATGAACTTCTTTCTTCAGTTAACTACTCAATTAACAGAAATGGAAAATGAGATGGATAAGTTAGTGCAGCAGAAAAAGGTCAGCATGGAAGCAATGACTGTCACTACTATTCCCACAGTTACTACAGTAGTTCCTTCTACTTTAGCAGCTTTAGTAGCCACAATAGTTCGAGTAGCTACAACACTTCCCACTACATCAACAACTACATCAGTTACATAATAATCTACAGTAGAAGCTCATGCTAGTGATGAAGTAGGTAAATTAATCAAAGCTATGAAGGATATGTCCATCCAAACGAATGAAATAAATAGACGTAAAGATCAAATAAAAAGTCTAGAAGATGAAAAGAAGTTGGCGCAAATCATGCATAAAAATGAAACACAAAAGTAAAACAGATTGGCTGAGAGAATAAAAAAGTTAGAAAAAGAATTGACATTGAAAGAACCACTTGCCCAAGCAAAGCAACAGCTGTGGGCCAATATCATTAACTTTGTTAATGATATTTGGCCATCCATCCAAGTCATCTTTGAGCAAAAGGATTTAATCAAGGAAGCAACTGAAGGTATTAAAAAAGTTAAGGAAGAACTTGGTAATAAGCTAGAGGAGACCAATGAAATCATTAAGTTTCTTAATTCCAAAAACAAATAGGAATTGGAAGAGACTGGCATAAGTGACATGACTGAAACAATTCTAGAAATAAAGAAAGTAATCAACATGAGGAGCTTGATGGTACAACTTGAAGACAAGTGTCAAAACATGAAGCTTGTAATTACCATATTTATGGTGAAATTTGATGTTTTGAGGCAGAAAGTTCTGCCTAATCCATTGGTAGTTAATGACAGGTTGATGAGGCATGAAGACTATGATAAGATAATCAGAGAAGTGGAAAAGGAGCAAGCAAATAGTTTAGGCATGAAAGGAATTCCAACAGGAAAAGTGCTATGTCAGAATTTTGAGAATCTCTTTTATCTCTAACATGAGCTAAAATATCTCTTTATCAACAAACCTACATTTTCCAAATACACAGACCCTGATGAAATCTTCAGAAGAATGGTAAAGATCCAATTACCATATGCAGGGACTTGGGAAAATTTGAATGATTTACTACAAAAATGAAAGGTAAAACAATGAACACAGAGTAGTCAAGAGTAGTCAAGTTAAAACCAGCAAAGGGTAACAGACTAGTCAAAGAGTATCAGATGAAAGACAGAGTTTAAAAGTCAAAGGCAGAGTAAAGGGATAGCTAACGTAGAGCAACAACAAAAGAGAGAAAGCAGCAAAAGATCAAAACAACAAACAACAAAATTAGTAAAAGTAGGGACAACTAGCCTTTAGTCTCCTAGGTGTCTCTATCTTCTTGCATAAAGATATTTCTTTTTCCTTGAATAATTCCTAAATCAGTTTTAGGATATTTTGTAATAGTTTTTGTATAAATACTTCACAATTCGAAGTATTAAGGGTGGATTTCTTAACATTTCTATAGTGGAACTCATCTACAACTTGAGGGTTTATTGTACCATTTTCAAGTCAACAGACTGGACAAGTAATAAAGGCATTGCATTACAGGATTCATGTGTTGGGCAACTTCAGTGAAGTATCTTTCAATTGTTCAAATTGTTATTTTCTTAAGTATTCCATAAACTTGTGTGTTTTCCAAATTTAAATGTTATAACAGGAAAATTATTGCAGAATATGTTTAATTACACTTTGTCTTGAGTTGTTATTCATTTTGATGTTTTCTTCTAATATCCAGACTAGGGAATTCTTCATTGCTCCTTAATTTCGATTGACCTCTATCATTTCCTTCATTATCTGGTTTAAGGAATCCTTAACTGCTCCTTGATCCTGATTGAAACTCATTTCACCATCTCAGCCCTAAAATATCTATTGTTGCTCAACTACCTTGCCCTGTGAACACTTCCTTTAGAACTTGATTTAATCCTATTTTCTTGACATTTTGACTCCATAGCCGAATGGAAAACAAACAATCTTCTATCCATCTAAGTCAGTAATTCCAACAACAAATCAAATCAAAACCAAATCAATCTTACATAACTAGCCTAAAATCAATTAATTCAACAAAGTTAAATTATTAAGAGAGAGCCCTGTTTGAGCATTAGGAAGGCTAGATCCTGATCTCAAAAGTAGGTTTGTGGTTACCTATATTATTTCTTTAAATACAATATGACAACCCTATGGAAATATTAGAGTGATAACACAGTGGCGACCATACTAGGGAAATCAGTCCTCAATTTAATAAATCTTAAAGGAAATCCTAAATCCCATCTTTTCACCTTAAGGCCATTTTAGGGTTGTCAAAAAGTTTCATTAAAGAAAAAAATTAAAATTCTTGCTTCCAAAAGAACATACTATACCAAGGCACATCTGAATCCAAACCCTGCTATAATTGTTGATAATCCAGATAAAATCTTAAGAAAAAAATAAAGTAGAAAGTCATGAAAGCACTAGTCAGCTAATCAAAGAAAATTCACTTCCTAAAGAGTTGTCAAACTTAGAGGATTTTCAATTTGATTTATCATTTCAACATTCTTTGTTTCGTACAAAATCTGAAAATTCATTCCACGATACTGTAATAGACCCTACTTTTATTTAATTTATTGAATCAAAGAAGAATACTATTGTTACGGGTCAATTTGGGCACTTCAACCCTAGCTTCCTGATCCATACTATTAGGGTCCATCAACCCCTAATTCAGTTGTTTTCATTCCCTAGTGAAGTTAACCTACATCATGCTTGCCTTCCAAGAGTTTCCATGACACCATTCATCCAAAAAGTGCACCTGAGGAGATTAGCGTAGGAAGCCTTCTATCAGGCTGCAATGCATTGTAGGAACTACATTGTCTGGGTGTTATGAATCACACCTAGCCTTTGTTTCACTTGCGCTGAGCAAGATTCATCAAATTTTTGAAATGAATCCATTGGATTCCTCATCCAATGGATGCTTCTGGAAGTTTCTAGATGGATTGAGCTTGCTTTTGGATGAGGAAGAGGATGAATGAACCTTAATCCATTATCCCCTCCTCGGAACCACTTCCAAATTATGGCAAAGCATTCATGAGGGCCATTAATGGCCTAACCTCCTCCATTCAGCTATAAATGGACTAAGCATTCAAAGGCTGGTCTAGGTTGGAACTTCTTGAGCTAAGGAAATGTTGTTTGAGTGAGATTTGTAAGAGTATTGTGATGATGTCAAATTGTTACTTCATGAGGAGAGAGGGGTTTGAAGCTACAAGGATGACACTGAATCGAGCATGCATCTACATGGGTTGTAATATTTCCTTCTATTAATAAAGAATTCTAAGACTTTTCCATTCATGTGTTTATATGATCTATATCATACTCTTAATTCTATGGTATGTTTAGTTAACAGATCGTCATTATTGTATGCTTTGATGGGTTTCTATCCCGGCTTGTGTGCAGGTACTTTCCAAGCGAGTTAAGTATGGAAGGGAGTGGTGAAATCACTCAAAGGAGAGAGGGATTGAGCAAAAGCTACAGGTTGGTACCTATGTTCTTCTTTATCTTATCTATTAATTAAAGGAAAAGCGACAAATTACTTTGTCTGTTGTTTCTAGACTAGCTACTAGGTCTAGAGGGCTAGGTGTTTGAAGAAACAATAAATTTGCGCATAAAAAAATGGCGACTCCACTAGGGAAAAATATTAACCCTTTTAGTAGCTTATCACCTCATTAGACACCTTAGACATACTTTACATGTGGTAATGCAACCTTTTGCATTGAATTTTGGTCAAAATTTGAGGTAAGATGACTCTTGAGTGGCCTCACAGGAATCAGCGTAGGCTATCCTTAGAGACAGTGCGATGCATCGCACTTAGGCCTTCTTTGACCTGCACTAAATAATAAAGGAATATTTTAATCAACGTAGTTTTTCCCTCTTTGGCTTGCACTAATCAATGCAGACTCGCCCTCTTTGACTTGCACTGATCAGTTTTCAATTCATTGAAATCAACACAGTTTTTAGTGAGAGACAGTGTTATGCATCACAATTAGCCCCTCTTTGACCTACGTTGATCAACCTTAGGTTAAATTCCCACCATTGGATTGAATTTTTGCCAAAATTCTTCTGATTGCTTGCTTGCTGAATATCAATGATGTCTTACCTCGAAAAACAATCTTTTCATCTCCTTAGCCATCCAACCTTACTTTGATTGGATTAATTAATGTTTCTTTAATGTTTTCTTTGTCATTATCAGTCTATAGTCAAAGTTAGAATATAGTTGATCCATTGTTTTGTCGGTAGAAAAGTCTCGTAAAAACGTCATTTTCTTCGAAAAAAATGAAGTGTCGTGAAGTCTTCCTTCATAAATAATCGATTGATTTATTTGTGCATTTGATTTGTATTTTCATTTAAAGTGTCAAAAATATTCATTTCTTTAAAATTGAAAGTGTCGTACAGTCTTCCCTTCCCTTTTAAAAAAAATTGTCACAAATCGTCATTTTTTATGAAATGAGTTATGAATCGTTTGTGCATTAGTTTTTTTATTGCATCATTCACATTAAGAGAAACTAAAAAGAAAAACATGCATTGTGCATATTAAAGTTCGTGAATGCTTGAAAGGAATGGTTTCGGGAATTGCATCCAGTTTGTGCTCTTTGTTGCTTGTTCAAAAAGTACTTGTATGCTCTATCCCTCATAGCTAGGATTTTCATTATTGAAATTAAATGGAAAGAGTGCTTCTCATTCTAGTTGCATTTTTAGGAATTTCAGAAAACATCTCGTGGTGAACCTTCAAAGGAAAATTTTAAGCAATATCAACCTAAAATTTACATCATTTAACCTAATGACGCATTGGAACTTAAAAAAAACATCTAGAGGTCTAGGCTAGAGACGTGTTCCAGCGTCCTAAAACCTAGTGGTTGTCACTCTCATTGAGGTTGGGTGATTCCTCCTCTCTGATTTGATAAGTACTAGTACGGACATGTGCTCCCTGTACCGTCGAGTATATGGTGGGAGACCCCAATAAGTTGAAATCCTTTATCCCTAGGATGCCAAGTCCCTTGCCTTACCGATCATAATGCATCGAACACAACATTCGGGAAGACTGACTGTCGTACGATAAATCCTTGGTAATTTCTCTTTCATTTACCACCAAGGTGTATATTGTAGTTGTGTGATTAGTCTGGTAAACCCTCTTGTCTAGAATCTCCATAGCAGTCACTTTTGTTCCTTTTCGACTTTTTAAAAGTAAAAGTATCATCTGAGCACTTGTCCTTTCAGGCTCATTAAACATAGAAAGTGACTAGAGTCATCTTTTGCTTTTTCTCAACTCTTTAAAAATGAAAAAGAAAAGTTGTGTTTCAGTGTCAAAAAAATTTAATTGACTGCGGATAACATTCTCCACGCTCTCTCCTTAGTTGTTCTTAGATTGAGACATATGGCGACAAATCCAGAGTCAACCAATAAAGGAATTCCTTTTGATAGAAATCCTAGTCCTTTTCCTCCATTTGGAAATATTGGTTCTCCATATATGGCCACATTGTCCCTTCCGATATTTACCGTTGGCTTGCCAGTATGGTTGTTTTCAACATCCTTGGTTAAAAATGTCGTGATTTCTCCGCAATCGAGTACACCTCCAACTGGACAAAATCAACCTCCAGTTAATCCTAAAGTTGACCCTTTACCTTCTTCCTCGGTTGTTTCTTCGTCCCCTTCTTCCTCTTCGCCTGGTGAAAGTATTGGTACTAGTAACCAGGTGGCTAAGAAGAAGAAGAAAGGGAAGAAGAAGAAGAAAATTCAGCAGAGGGGCAACAAGGAAACCATTTCTTTAAATGCAACATCTGATGAGAAACCATCCTTCAAGCCTCACAAAGTTCGATATCGATGCAAACTTTGTGCGGGGGACCATCTTCTTTGAAATTGTCCTGATATTCCTCAGATATTAGAAGAATGGTCTTCCCATTTACATCATCCTATGTCATCAACCTCTGGAGATCATGTTGGTGACACACCATCAACTAGTGGCAGTGAAGGTCATGGAAAGAAGGGAAAAGTTAAGTTTCCATGTAGGTTATGTGAAGGGAATCACCCTATTCACCTTTGTCCCTATCTGGACGAAGCTAAAAGAGTGTTGGATAACCGTCCTGCTTCATCGCAGAAACTTCCGTCTGGTTACAGGAAGCTTTCCCTAAATCCTTCACTAGTTGATGAATTGACTGACCAAAATCAACTGTTGGTCAAATCCGCTCTCTCTGAAAGTGAATCCCATGAGTCTATACCTGATCCAAATCAACAGGTCGAGGTAACACATGACCCAATTTCACCTTCAACTAATCGTACCTTTCCCGAAGAGAGTGAAAATGATACCACTCAAGTTCTTCTCATTTCTTCATATTCTAATGAGCTTGGAGGTTGTCCTCCTATTCCATCAAGACAAGAGGAAAATCCTCCCGCTCTCGTTACTCAAGGGGTTAATCCTCCCATTTCTATGGTACCCCCTCCAAGTAGTCTACTCACTTCCTTTGATTGGAATTGACTGGTAGGATTCCGCCTTCCTTCTTATGTGCCTTTCCAAATCATAATACAAGTTTGTAATCTGATTGTATCAGGCACCATTATAGATGAAGGTGCATCTATGAGTATCATTTCCTCAACTACTTCGCAAGCGCTTAGTTCACCACCACTTGTGCCAGTTACCCAGAATCTATTGGCTTTTAACAGAGGAACGAGTTGACCATTATGGATCCTCCCTCGGTTACCCATTACTTTGGGAGGAAGAATCGTTTATCTGAATGAGATGGTAGTCCCAGACCCTTTAGATTACAATTTACTTCTTGGGCATGACTATGTTTACGACATAGGAGCCATTGTTTCAACACTCTTTAGAGTGATTTTTTTTCCCGCATGAAGGAAGAATTGTCATCGTTGACCAGCTTTCATTTCTTGGTCCAAATATGGCTCCTTGTCAACCATCTTCCCTAAGTGCTCCTTTTGTACCAATGGTATCATCCCCACCACAGGTCAATTATGTGGCAACAAGTTCCATACCTACATCGACTGATGATCAATTCAGTGACGTTGTACATCATGTACTAGGGGCATTGGAAAAAGATCTCTCCTTCATGACCTCTTATGAGTTGTGATAGGTCTCCGAGGATGGTTCATTATCTTTTGTCAACCTCATTAAAAAATGAAACAAGGGTCTCCGAGGATATTTCATTGTCTTGTGTCAACCGCGTTAAAAAATGAAACAAGGGTACGAGGATAGTTCGTTGTCTTGTGTCAACCTCATTAAAAAATGAAACAAGAGTCCGAGGATATTTCGTTGTCTTGTGCCAACCTCGCTGCCTTGTGGAAAAAATATTGGGGGTGATAACATAAGAGCCTTTAGATCTAGGGCTACTCATAAAGTTTTGAAAGATGCATGTTTTTGCTAAGGATCACAATGAATCGTGGCTATATGTTCATGGAAAGTACTTAGAAAGAATGGTGGAGTGGAAGGAAAGAGAGCACAAAGAAGATGATATGTCGAATCTAGCTCACTTTCCCACCATTTGTGCTCTCAAGGACTATGGTTTGGTGATTTTTTTTAAGACAAGTAACATGAAGAGGAAAGTGGTGCTCCTAAAATATATTATAGATATATCTAAGCCCTAATAACAAAAATTTATGGTAAAATATCAACTATTATTTTTGGATGTTGAGGACATCTACTTACTCATTACATTTTTTAGATAAGGGGTCTCATTAGTTGTGATTGGAAGGAAGAGAATTTATGAGAGTGTTGACAAGTATCTAGTCTGATATTGTGGGAAAATGGCATAGAAAGTTGGTAGTAAGATAACTATTCAAGAGGTTACAAAACTAATTCTATCCATAATCATATTCACCTTTATTCATGTAGTAGGGTCCATGAGGCCTCATTTGGCCTCTAGAGCATAGACGAATATTGCAATGAGATGCATAGAACCAACTATTTGCAACTGGTGCACGGGTTTGTTGGCCAATATGAAGGATCAATTTAAGAGGTAAAGAATAGGGAAGAAAAATAGTTTGGTTATGGAAGCATTTTGGTATCATTTTTCCTACAGTGAGTGTCTGTGTTGAGGTTGATACTGTCATCATTGTTTCCATTTCCCTTGGATCTATGAGCGATGAGGTGGACTAAGTTGATGGGGAGACTCGATGTAGGCCACGAACAACAAGGGTTTAATTAAGGGTTCTTTTTTTGGTATGGTCCAAAAATTATAGTTATTTATGATTATGCATATGTACGCACAATATTCACAAATAACCCTGATCTTGCGCTTCCCCCAGGGGCTCATTGGAGTGCCCTTGGTAAGAATGTGTTTTTTATAATTTATTTCAAGTTTTTGAAATATATAGTTTTTTTTTATGGATACATATTTACTGATACATGATTTATTTGTCCATGTAGATGTGATTCCCACTTTTCCCCAAGCTGGATCACATTTACACCACCAATGAATAGTGGCAACACGAGTAGGATGATAAGCCTCTAAGGAGGAGGGAGAAGAACATAATGAACTACATGATTTCATGTGCAATGTTGAGGGACTCACAATGGGAGCTCCACCATTATTGATTGGTGAAATCTCTCCACTCTTATAGAAACACACTATGAGGGTTTGATACTCTCATTGCCAAGGCGCCCTTCTAATCATATCATGTGTCATGCTTTTCTAGCCTTTGCATTGTTAGGTTCCTATACCAATAGGAGTCATAATTTTTGAATGACTGAGATTAAAACTTGTAATATGTACATACCCTTTCTTTTTGCAAACGTTTTCCATATTGATAAATTAAAAAATGTAAAGAGGGTATGTCCTAAGAGAATAATCAAAGGACAAAAGGAATAAAAAGGTCAAAAAAGATGAAAAATATGAACCCCAAGAAAAGTAAAAAGACCATGAAAGTGAGCAAGCCCAAATGCCACTCCTATTTTAATTTTATGCTGAATCAAATGATTATGTACAGATTGTTATTCATGCTACAATCCATGGTAATCAAACTATTTAATCTTGATTATGCCATGCTTTAAATTTCATGTTGATAGATAGAGAATAAAAATTTGGCCAAACAGTGTAACCTTGGCAGACAATTAGATAGGTAGAGTAAATAAAAGGAGCTCAACTATTTAACCTGAGCCCTTGGATGTAATAAGGTTACATTTAGTTAGTTCACTATTGTAAAGAGAAAGAAAAATGTTTGATAAGGGTTTGCTAGCTCAAATGCACCCTAACAAAGAGAAGTAAAAATGGTAGGATGATTAGATGGGTAAGTAGAAGAAAGGTTGCAGAAGCATGATGATTGATTAGACAAAAGCATGTTTATCATTCTCATCATAAAATTTCTATATATTAATGAAAAATCAAGTATTCAAATGATTTACAAAGACAGTTAATTAACTTCCCCCATTCATTTTACCCATTTGCTTTACTAATTTCCCATAAATAAACTTCAAAGTACCAAAACCTTTAAGTCAAAGAGGCTCTGAGCATTTCTCTGACTTTTGGAGGAATAAGACCCTCAACTCAATTACTTATAGGCAATAAGTACTAAAATCCCCTCATAAGAATTCATCCCCTCCTTCAGTTCATTCATCCTCCTCATTTCCCTAATAAAACCCCTTTTTCTAAGGTTAAACAATATTTACCCAGGAAAATCAATCAACCCCATGTAAAATCCCTTTTTCCGAAAAAACCCACAAAAACACCTTATCCTAAGTATTTATGTTAATATGGGAAAAACATTAAAACGTGAAAAATAATTTACTTAGTGTGTGGAGTCCCCTTTCCACCAATTTTTAATTACTAATTTTATTTATTAAATCCCGATAAAAAACCCATTTCCCCATTTTTATTTAACTCCTACATATAAATTAACCTTACCCTTAGTTTAAATATAAACTATAATTTCGCCCAAACCCCGAAAACCCACTAAATAATCGATCTGCGATTGAGTTAGGAAAAAACACAATTAATCCCTCCAATAATGACCCTGATGCCTTAATCCGTCATTAACCCAAATACCACCGCACTTAATCAATCATTGGGCCCCCCCGTTAGCCTTTGTGCAGTTTCCCCACCCGATCACCATGCGATCATCTCCCTTCACATCCGACGGCCCTTATCCATATCGGGTAGACCCGATGTCCAAACAATACCCTCCCAATAAAGTTGTTTTCCGCCAGTCCCCTAATGCTACGTGTCATTCAACCTATGGAATCAAGCAGCCTCCTCCCAGTACCATCGAGCACCGAAAAGTTGTACGATGGAAACCATTTACCACCTACTCGCTACACGACAAAATGAATACTGTTCACCCGTACCTGCCAAAATTGACTTTTGCGCATAAAGCCAAAAAGCCCCAAATCATTTGTTTTTATCATTTTTCAACTATATACCTCGATGCACACACTTGTGAATGTCGAAGCTATCAACCTAGGTCCAATTGCACCCTAAAGATGCCACAAAGCACCCAGTTCACTTTCTAGCCTACATAGATCCTTTTCGACCGTTTGCAGTTTCCAGCTGCCCTATTCATAGCTAGTTTTCCTTAAATTCTAGGTATTTAAGCCATAATTCACTAGAAAACCTGTCAATTTCAGAACCAGATACTGTGTTTTATTAGTTAAAGTAAAAAGTTAATTAAAGAAACTCAAGCAACTTAAGCTTACTCTTTACTAAACCACCATTGCCCTAAAGGACTAAAAATCACCTCCCCCACTCTCAAATCCACAATAACTGAGAATGGCTGCCCCAATTGCCATGGATGTGAGACCTATCTCTACACCCCACATAGGCCTGGACCACCTTCCCATGGCTGATAGGGATTTCCTAATAAAGGACACCATGGTCCATGAATCCCCACTCAAAGTACACTGCCAAAGTAGGGATATATACTTGAACCAGGCTGATAAAATTGGTCTGTGGCAGTCCAATTGTGCAAGTACTAGTTCTCAGAAGCCCACATTTTCCCAGAAATTGTCCAGTACCGTCATGCCAATTATATTGCTAGTCAAAGAGCAGTCATGCTCCTATGACAAACCATACTGTTCACCATTATTGCTGAATCTATAAATGAGATGCTATAACTCCAGCCTAGCCAAAACGTGATTCCCCTCTCCATTGTAGATCTATTGGAGTTATTTCCCAAGCTCAACACTGTGAGATTAGTTCAAATAATCCAAACCTTCATCCTAGAAAAAAAGTATACCCCCAAAGACCCCCCTCCATATGTAGCAGCTTTATTTTCTCCTTGGGGCAGAAGTATTATAGATATGATATCTAGAGTCCTGGGTTATACCACCAGTGAATATATTGATGAGATTATTCTAGCCTTCATGTCCATATACACTCCAGGAAAACCTCCTATTGCTATTTATGACTATGCCAAATTTATAGTTGATAGGATGCATGACCAGTTTCTCATAATGAGCAATGAGAGAGTCTTCAAATACTCCTCTATTTTGTACCACCTTTTTCTATATTTCCAGTCAGACAAGTTTCCATTCACCCTGTAGAAGCTTGATATAAAAGGTTAGCCCAGCTCAGTGATTTTCTGGATTCCATTGGTCCACAAATATCACTCCCCATATTCATATGCTGACTTTATTGACCTATTTTTGCGTCCAATTATGACAATGTTCATAGGAAGTCCTCCTCCAAGAATCAGTTCAGACATAAAAAGGGTCCTGCAATTGTCAAAACAGTCCAAGGTAGTTGATTGGTACTTGTACCAAAACCATACTGAAATCAGAATCTATGGTTGCATGCTAGCACCATACAAGCTCCCCAAATACCTCCCAATGAGGTTATTTTCTCTAGAATATTATAGGAAGATTATAAGTGTAGATGAAACAAATTTTGTTAATTCCAAGAAGAAGGCCAACTTCAAAATAAAATACCAATTAGGCCACTTCATATGTAACTCAAGGGAAGCATGCCATGAAGCAGATTTAATATTGCAAAGCATGAAATTCCAAAAAAGCTTTACCTGGAGATATGACCCTTTGGAATTCATAATCAAGAAGAAACAAAAGGTCAAGCTAGGACCTTTCATTCATCACCTTGTTCCTGAAATTGAAACCTTTGCAAACCAATCAGAATGGGTAGAAGGGACCTTAGTAGATCAAGACAACACCAAAGTAGACATTGAGAATGCACTCATTGACCTAGAGAAACAGCTTGATGAGGGTTCTTTCCTACATGTGCTAGAAGAATCATAGGTACCAGAAGAATCACAGGTGTCAGAGGGATCAGAAGTACCATACCTATCAGAGGTGCCAGATCAAACAGACATACCATAGATATCAGATAAACTAAAAACCACCATGAGTACCCTTCTAGTCCTACAAACTCCTCTAAATGAGGAGGAAAGCCTCAAGAGAAACGTGGAAGGCGACACTACTTCAAAAGGAACAACATCACAAGCCCATGCAGAGACAAGCTAGGCTAAGAGACAAAGAGTCAATCTTGTCTCTGAATAGGAATATACAAAGGAGACAACTGAGGTTACAAGCACATAAAAAGACGGGAGTAGGCTTGCCACTCCATTTGGAGGCATCCTAGAACCTTCCACACCACACACACAAATGTTGGAAAGGTAACAAAGTGTTGAGGTATCCTCTTTCAGAATACCAGCAGATAAAGACCAAGATCTTAAGGAGAGATACAAAGAAATAAAGGTTAGAAATGAGAGGATGAAATCCCAAACATATGCACAATATCTGAAGATGACCCCTACCAATCAAACAAGGCTTATGTCAGTCTTTGATGTTAAGGAGGAGAAAATGCAGATGACTTTCATCAAGCCAACCACTTAGCAGCTAAGAACATCATCAAATTTTAATAAAGTAGACTTTAAAGTACTAGCAAGGGATATTCATCCCATTGACCAGATTGAACTGCACAAGCAAACAAGGAAGATGGTTTACTCCACATTAACAGGGAAGGCAATTTCTGCTCACCAATTATAGAACTCCCTGAATAATATATCAACACAGTTCCAGTTGGAGAAGGCATCCTCACAGGCCAAAGATACGAGAATCAAGTCCTTAGAGGACTTAGTCATAGAGTTGGGACATGATCCCAAAGATGTGAAAGCTACAGAACAACTGATTAAGAAGAAAAATTATGACATTGCTACACTCAAGAAGTAGCTAAAGATACCCGAGTTTCATCACCCATAGACACAGGAAGTCTTGGAGGCACAGCAAGGACATGAAGAACTCATGGACTTGGTCCTGAAGCTAAATGATCAACTCAAGGAGATAGAGAAGGAGTTGGACACTTTAATTCAATTGAAGAAAAGTGACTTGGCCACAACTTCCAGAATTGTCATCCCCACAGTGTCAACAGCAGTTCCTTCCACAATGGCAGCATCATTGGCACCTACAGCTCCACCTGCCACAACACTGCCAATTACAACTGAGTCCACTACAGCAACAGGTACATCAATTGAGAAAACAACAGAACTGGTAAAAGCCATGGAGGAGATGTCCATCTAGGCTACAAATCTCAAAATATCAAAGGAGAAAGTGGCAAGTTTGGAAACTGATTGCAAACTTGCCCAAATTCAATAAAGAGAAGAAACACAGAAAGCCCAAAGAATGGGTGAGAAAATCTGGAGAAAGATTTGACACTGCAAAAGCCACTAGGACATACTAAAGAGATGCTCTGGGCTAATATCATTGACTCTGTCAATAATATTTGACCATGAATCCAAGTTATATTTAAGCAAGCAGAATTGGTAAAGATAGCCATTGAAGCCATCCAGAAAGTAAGGGAAGAATTGGGAGATAAACGAGAGGATGCAAATCGACTCATCCACTTCCTAAACAGAAAGAATAAATATGATCTCCAAGAGCTTAACAGAGAGGATAGGACTAAAGCCATCTTAGAGATTAGAAAGGTTCTTTCCAAAAGAGACCTCATGCTCAACTTAGAAGAGAAATGCCACAACATGCAGGTAGCCATTGACAGGTTTATGGCTAAATTTCAAGTTTTGAGGGACAAAGGTCTTCCTAGTCTTATGGTCATCAATGAAAAACTCATGACCTAATTGGACTATAGTGATAGACTTAGGAGATTGGCCAAGGAACAAGCCAGCTCTGTAGGCATTAAAGCCCTGCCAATAGGCAAAGTATTATATGATACATTAGAGAAGTTGTTTTTCCTAGAACATGACGTGAAACATTTGTTTCTCATCAAGCCCAATTTTGCAAAATACATAGAGGAAGATAAAATTTATAGAAGAATGTTGAAGGTGAGATTGCCTGAGGCAGAATGGTGGGAGAAAATGACAGATTTACTATGAAAAAGTCTTACATCAGAAAGTTACCATAGTAAATCTGAAGGTAGCCAGGTGAAACAGGTCAAATACTGATCAGCAAGGACAAAGAGTAACAGAGTCAAAGACTATCAGTGAAAGATCAAAGTAAAGAAGATTCCAGCCTAGAAATACTACAACTACCAGCCAGCTTAAAGGGCTCAAAACTCAACAGAAACAACCAACAACACCACAATAAAAGGGATAACAAGAAGAAATTTTACATCTGTCTCTATCTTCATGCATGAAGATATTTTATTCCCTAGATTAAATCTCAAATTTTTCTGAGATATTTTGTAATTATTTTTTGTATAAATACTTCACATTTCGAAGTATGTAGTGTGGATTCCAAGACATTTCTATAGACTTTTTCTCTCAAATCAAAATTTTATTGTATCAATGACTGGATTGTCTTGCTGGATCAAGGAATAAAGATCAGATATTTTATAGGATTCCCGTGTAAAGCTAAATACAAATAAGCATTCTCCTATGTTCAATGTTGTTTTTCCTTATGCTTTTTCATAATATTTTGTGCAAATCTCTAAAATCTAAATGTATAACAAGGAATGATATTTCAGAAATTGCTCGAATGCACTCTTTCTTGAATGTTTTACATTCTTAATGTTTCCTCCTAAACTATCTTAGCTAGGGAACTCTTAACTGCTCCATAGCTTCTGTAGTTTCTCCTCTGGTCTATAGCAAAGGATTCTTAATTGCCCTTTGTTCATGATCATCCTCTGTTCTACATTCTGATCTTGGTCCAAGGATTCTTAAGTGCCCTTTCACCCTAGTTAGAATTACTTCACCTATTAGGCCTAAAGATTTACATGTTTCTTTGCAAGCCTGCCCTGTGAACATTCCCCTTAATAATCTGATCCAGTTATTGTTATGGGAATAAGTACCCTAGGGCTTTGGGTTGAAACCCAACAGAGCAAGAGAAAACTACAGTAAGAAACACTCATACAATTCAGGCAACATGCTTATACAAACAAAATATGCGATAGCAACCATACCCGAATGTCCTTCATTTGGGTAGTTCCACCAGGGTTCAGACCCTTTGCAACTCTTGATGATCTTCGAATCTACAAATCAACCAATTCGAACATACACAGAAGCATATAGATAAAGGATTTTAATTAAACTAAATTTATATCATATAAGCAAATGATTAGTTATACATCAAAATAACATACATACATGAATTACAGCAGTATCTTCTGCATAAACAAAGTTAATCTTAGGAACAAGACAACATTTTGTTTTATTGTAGAAAGTTATAACCAACACAGAGAGAATTCACCTAAGCCTTCTTCTTTTCGCTCCAAGTGGAACCATCCTCTAGATCCATCCAACCCCAGTCTTCAACAGCCTCCTTCCATAACCAATACCATGATATCTCAAGCAAGTGGGAGAATCTTAACACTCAAGGAAACAAGGGTTTCCTGAAACTTGGGTAAGTGCTTGAAGCACAAGGATACTTCAGACTCAATCAGGGATAATCTCAATATCGTAATTCTATCTCTTTTCCTTTATAAGGCCTTCCCATAGAAGTCTATTTATACTTCTCCCAATTATTTTAGTTGGGAAACAATTGGGAAATAGTTGGTCCACGGGAACTAGGAGGTAAACAACAGGTAAAATCCGTGAACTCCACCCATAGTTAAGGAAATTTAATTTTTTTAAGTGTTTTAACACATATATGTGGGTTGGGTATTGACTAAACCGCTTGTACATGCTTTTATCTCAGGGAAGAGTAGCGTACAGGGAATAAAACATTGTTTTTAAAATATTTCGACCATGTCTGGAATGAGGGGTTTCCCTAGGCCATAAACCAAGCATCACAAATACCAAGGGTGGTATTTCGAACTATAACATATGCCCCCTAATATATGAGGTCAAGGGGTACATGATGGCCGAAATGTATTAAGTATATGGAAAGGAATCCTGTCGAAACTGAGAAGGACTTCACTAGAATTGAGCCTGCCAAGCCATCAAAAAGAGATCAGAAAGAAGCTATTGTATGAAGTGGGCATACCCATTCTCAAAGTATGTAAATCATGTCCGCATATCGACTACAAGCGGATCCACTATGTCTACAAGTATAAAGGACTGAAAGTGCATAATGGATCATTTGATCGTGATCGAAAAAGTACATGTCTGAATATCACATATAAGAAGATGATCAATGAAGCTGAAAGATGAAGTTGGTCATTGATGTCAAAAACTGGTCCCAATAGTACCAAATGAACATGATGGAATAAGATGATACTACATCGCAACTCGGATGCCAACATATAGAATGTCACTATGAAGGACTGCAACATATAAGGTGGATGGTGTCAACTAGTAGTAACAGGAGCAAATGACAAGTGAACCAAAACATGTTGATGCAACCCAAGGTCTTCACTGACCGCTGTGGTACATTATTACACAATGGGAATAAATGATCTCAGGTCGACCACGTGAGAAATTGTTTGATCATTGATCATTGATGTATAACGTTAACAAACGCGAGACTACTCACGGATAATGATAATGAGAGTCAAGGTACCCATTACAATCTAACAAGTGTAAATGAATGAGCTGAAGTCGAACACTTGGAAGAATCTATCAATTAGGGGACAGTGATGGTTTCCCACTGTCAATAGCGAAGGAATATGCCATTGATGATTACAAAACCCAAGGTACTTACAAATGGACTCTAGATATTTGTCCCAGAGCAATGAGTCATAGTCGATAGGAAATTATCCACTAGAAGGAAGGCATTAAGGCATCCTTCATCAATCTAGCACGAGTGTAACCCGTAGGCGAATAACGTGGAAGGAATCAGATGAAAAAAAGATGTGGTAACCCAACTAAAGCACGTTTCCAACATACACAAGAAGTAGTTAGTGCATGATAGAAACCCTTTGAACCAACCAATAATGAAAGTTGACACAGAGGCGAGGAATCCACCAATAGGGTCAAATGGAAACCAAGGCACTACACGAATCCGAATGTGTGATAATGAAAGCTGATGTCGCACACAAGGGAAACCACTTAGTCAAAGACCCATGATACTGATTGATGTTGAGCACAAGGTGACCTATCAATGATGAAAATAGGGCCAGGGCGCGGCTTTGGGCCTGCTCTCAGAGAAATATGTCGTGGTCGATAAGGACAACGCCTGCCAGCAAGAAGTCAATGGAGACCTTCTCAAACCCGCACGAGCAAAGGACTAATATAACTAATGTGATGACAAACATGACACTAACAACCAGGGATGGTCGACTGAAAAATGGGTCAAGTGACACCACAAAGAGGCCAACTCAGGCTTACTTCCCTAGAACAAAAGCACGACTCAATGATGACTATATGGCAGCATATGATAACTCTGTATAATTTCATCATGCAGGAGGCACGCACAAACTCTCCATATGATTGCAAGAGATAACCAATTGGAGGAGAACTGACTCAATAACAAGGTTAAGGCATACCTACGTCAAACTAAATCCCACCCAAAAATGGAGGAGAGACTTTCTTTTGAGTGCTTTGTTCAAGGGTGAAATGACTGACTCTAGTTGCCAACAATATATGGAAATGTTGTCCCATTCCCACTCTTTTTGGAATATATATATTTTTTTTGTCTTTTTCTTTAAGCTAGAAAAAGAATAAAAGAATGCTATAGTACAGTGGGAAGAACGAGTGTCAGAGAAACAGATGATCTATTTCCTCGGATGGGAACAATCCTATGCTTAATGCAGGGAGGTGAAACTAGTCAAGGACACTCAAAGGGATGTTGCTTCCATGAGTCAAAGGATGTGTCAAGTTGTAGAAGCTAAGTAATTGCATGGTTGATTTTGCAGAAGACATGGTCAAATAAGTGGCTTAAACACGAGTCCAAGTGAAGCTAGCTCAAGGCCAAAAGGTGCAAATATTCAAAATGCAATGTAGCAGTACAACTCAACACAAAGGAGCCTCTAGGGTATAAGGCCAAAAATAAGCGTAGAAGCAAGGAGAATGTGTCTTCAATGCACAAGTCATGGCAGGACTAAAGAGGACTCCCAAGCCTACTTAATATAACAACATGGACAACCAATGTCAGTGAGGTTCTAACTACGATGCCCATGTAAAGGATGGTTCTACCATCGCATCATGATTTAAAAATCGGTGAGTGAACATGGTTTGCTAACCAAGACATGATGGGGTCGACCCTATGGCTAATGTATCGTTGAACGGAGGCTAGTATACAAGATGCAATGGAAAAAATGGTTTTCCCTAACCTATATGCCAATGAGTGAATGATACCTACCATGATGGGTCAGCGGTCATGGGAACGAACTAGGATCTCAAAGAAGTTTCCATAATATCTTGAAACAATAACCCATTCTCCAAAATTCAAGCCCATAAGTCAAAAAATTCGTGAGACGAAAAATCAAGTTTTGAGAAAAAAATTTGAAATTTCAAATCTATATAGACTTTTAGACTCACAAATTTTTCATTTGCATTTGGAAAAAAGTTGTGGATCAAAAAAGGAGCAAACTTTCCTCTGAAGAATTTGACCTTTCAAATCGCGCCAAAGTTACCAGGTAACCCTCAAACCATACTTGCAATGTTTTGTGGTACTTTTTAGAAGTTTTTATTAAGATCTGACCATGGAAATTCATGTCAAAAAATCCAACTCTGCATACACGCAGGTTGGCTGTGACCAACCCATGTATATGACAGCCCTACACGCGACTGTGTGTAAAGGGAACCCATGTGTATGTGAGTTGAAGTTCAAACATAAAATCTAATGGTTGAAACTCATTTTTTTTCAGGTTGACCATCACATGGAGAGAGAGGGAGCATACCACAATTGAAAATGAGGTAAATAATGACCAAACTGCACTAGATGCATTGAGAGGGTGTGGCTTGTTGAAATTCTTTAAAATTCTGAGCAAGAAAGCTAACACAGGCCTACTCAAATTACTGATCCACTACTAGAGTGTAGAGGATGATGCCTTCATGATAGATCAAAATGCTTCTTAGGATTGAGGTGGAAGACATCTACTTTATTATAGGTCTCTCCCAAAGAGGGGAGATTGTGCATTTGACCGGTAGGACAAGGAGTAGTCTTTTAGTAGAAGACTATGTACACATATACTGTCCTGCGCATCCAGAAAAGATTGGAATTCATATTCCATTCAAACACGTGGATAATTTATCTCTGAGGATTCTACTATTTACCATTGCGAGGGTAAACGGATCAGCTTCACTACATCAGGCTTCACGGGTGTCCATGAACCTAGTAGCGAAATTCCTAACCATTGTGTTTGATTGGTGCACACCTCTTTTAACCAACATGAAGAGCCTACTAACCTCCATTCAAAAGGGTTAGAGAAAAACTTTGGATATGGGACTATTTTATGCTCCTTCTTCGAGAAGGTACCTGGGCTACGTCCCAAGGTATTTGTCGCTATTAGCAGCCTGCGAGATCCATGGATGGGTAGATGGGTTGACTTGATGAGACGCCTTGGAGGAAGGGACGTGCCAAGGATGACTTTTGATGATGACTTTTTCAGCTGGTGGGACCAATAGATCATCGCTGTCAACGACTACCTGTATGCTGGCATGGATTTTCGAGGAGATCCAGATTTGGTGTTGCCGCCAAAAGAAGCATGGGGAGACATAGGTAAAAAAAATTAAGTTTATCAATTTTTAAGATTTTTTTACTTTTTCAAATATGAAATGAACTTAGAAATGTTTTTGATGGGACAAAATATTAACAAAATGATCATGTTCCAGATGTGGGTCTAGTGAGACCAGATGGATTCCCGTGGCATCGGTGTCATGGAAGAGGTGCCGAAGAGGCATCAGCTGAGATAGAGAGGGTCCTATATGAAATTCAACGAAACTTGGTGAGATTGACTCACCAGGTACCGATGATAGCTATAGAGGATCTACCTGAGGATATGCAGCACCGCGTGGTAGGAGTACCATGGGACTGGGTCTGCATACTTCGGCGTGTGGCCAATGCAGTAGTTAACATCTTAGTCGCTCATACTGAGGCAAGTCAATAGACAGACTGGACATGATTATGGGCATTTAGTCCCAATTTTGTATATTATTTTTTGGACACTTTATGTATACATAGGCAGTTTTATGATATATATATATAGTTCCAAATTTTTTATGTTTGTTTTTAATTTGATGAATGATTGATATGCTAATCTAATGCTTGATTAGCGATAAAATCCGCTAATGAATTTTCAAATTGTGTAATGTGCACATATGTAATATAAACAAATGATCTTTGCAACACTCTCACTCTAAAAAATTGGCGATATAAATAAGGATCTCGAACCTGATAAATGTTATTTAATTATGACACTACCAGCTTTGAGTCAATATACACTAACAATGAATCAATTCCATAAGAAATAGCTTCAGATAGTAAATTAATAATTGCAGTATATTCAGTAATGTTATTTGAAGCAAGACAAATACATACTCCCCTTGACACCATCAACTAACGAGATGGATAGTAAATCACCCAAGTTGCGGAAGCAAGATTCTGAGTGTCCCGACTAGCACCATTGACGAATCTGAAATATATCAAGTCATCCATTAATACTTGCGAAAGTAGATCACAAAATGTTGATATCACAAAATGCCTAACAAAATATATACAAAAATACAATATATACAAAGAAGTGATTACTCGGCTGTAACCTAAGCAAAATACTTCTTGAGGCAGAGCCCATCTGGGGGCTCTACCAACTTGTTCCTAGAGATGTTTATAGGTACAGTTATTGAGTTAATTGACATATTACCTTCGACAGATAACTATGTTGGAGCCAAAGGGTTTGAAACCATACAAACATTGCTAGTAAGTAGATTGGATAACCTAGATTCGACTTCATGCAAAAGAGGACGAAAATATGAACGATGATGTAAATCTTCCAATGGTTGATCTACAAATGTCATTGCTTCGAAAATTGCTTCGTCATATGGAAAAACTATATCTAAGCAATCCAAAGCAGAAGTAGAGTCAAGGGTCCAAGCAGGAGCCACATCACCATCTAACTCCTCCTCAGAAAAAGGAGATAGATGGTCGTCTATAGAGTTATCGATAGATCCATATATAAGTTCTACTGCAGACATAGGAAATGTTATTCCACCAACCTGCCCTTCATCTGATGTGGTTAATGAGCCCCAGAAATGGGTAATTATATCGGCTCATTTTGCCTCTTAATTCAACTTAATCCACCATTCTCATAAGTTTATTGCATGTTTTTTATTATATTTATGCTAATAGAGTGAATTGGGTTAGTCATTATGCCAAAAAGTCTAATGTGTACTTTATGCAAATTTTTGGTCAATTTTGAGACAAAATCAAAGGTTTAATGAGCATTTGGCAGCAAAATTCGTGGAAGAACAGGGGAGAGGATTTGTAGGAGAGTGTCCCCTTCATTTATGAGCCCTTACCTCGAATTCTCCATCAAAAACTCGGAGCACAAAGCCAAGGGGCAGCCAAGCAAGTCAAGTAGGACTACTATTATTTTCAGTTCCAGAAAGTCGTGTTCCTTGATTTTAGGAGGATTGTTGGAGGTCCCCATTTGTATAAATAAGAAGGCTTAGGGCCTCAGTATTGTTAGTTAGATTTTAGTTATATTTTAGCTATTGGACAGTCTATTTTCTCACTTTAGTGCAGCTCTGCATTCAGCTCATTTTCGAGCTCTTTCTATAGACAGTTTTGTGATATGACTATTAGTTTTTGACCAATGAAGATTAATTTAGCCTTGAACCAGCACTGATCTTTCTAAGGGGGCTGTAGCTCTTGGGGTTGGGCCCAACCTGAGCACCAGTACCTCCTTCTTATATTTATATGTGTTTCTCTTGCAATCATGAAATAATTTCTATTGTTCAGATTCAATCTTGCTTTATTACTTAGGTTGTTTTTTATGATTAGAATAATTGTTCTTGCTTCAGGTTGATTAGTTAGTTTGCTGTAATAATAGAAAAAGATCCACAAAAAGGCTACCAAGTAGACTTTGATCTCCTTTCTCTCTCCTTGGGACCATGAATTGAGACCAAAGCACTCTTGCTGCCACCAAAACACTGTTTTTGCTTTCCAATGCAATTGTTAGTGTGTGAATTCGAGTTGGAGAAGTTGATATCAGTTGTATTTACATGCTTGGATTTTTCCTTATTCAGTTTTCATAGCTTTCTTGCATCATTTCTTCTCCATAAAATTTTGTTCAACACTTTTCTGGTTTTTTAAGGGCAGAATTAGGTTAAAAATAAGTAAAACTCTATTTTTTAATTCTCCTTGAATCAATTTTAGAAGCAGGCGTGCAACTCACTTCAATGCCATCCTAGCTTATCATCCTTTCATCAACCAACTTGCTCCTGTCCACCTTTCAAGGTTTTCCCAACTCATTCGCCACACTTTCCCAAACAGCCCTAATTTTTACGTTTTTGTGCAAAATCGCTTTCTTATCCTTCGAACTAATCCAACCCACCTTAATGTTTGATCTTCATTGACAGAGTCCTAGACCCTCTAACACCCTCATCCAACCTTCATTTTCTTTTTCCCACCATTTTTCCACCTCCAAACCTTCAAAAATCACTTTCGGCCTCTTCCTGTAGAATTTCCTGTAGATCCCCTGCAGACTTCCTGTAGAAGTTCATGCGAGTGATTTTTCGAAATCTAATTGCAATGGAATTATCCAGAAGGGTGCTAGGATCTCCTTAGGTCCTCTCCACACCTTCGTCATCATCTAAAACAACCAACTCCATCTCCTTTCGCCACCAAACCTTTGCACAGCCACAAATAGTTAAAACAGAAACACAATAATTCTGCATAAAATTGCTCAAAAGTACAAAAAGATGGTTCTTCCACATTTTCCTTCAGAAGTAGCTTCAGTACATGCATTTTACCTTGAAAGTAGTCCATGGCATCCATTTCAGTAGTTTCATCTCTTTTTCTTGCAAAAGTAGGGTTAGTGGGTAAAACTAGGGTTTGCTAGGGTTTGCATTTCCTTTCAGCTTTCATCCTCTTTCTGCAAGTAGAATAGCCTCTTTTGAGTTAGCTTTCTTCCATCACAATTAAAAGCTTCTTCTGAGAACTCATAGAAGTTGGCTTGAGCTCCTAGCAAACTTGTGCCAGCTGATCAAGTGACAGCCTGTAGTAAGAGCTAGTACTTGTGCATACAACACCATCGCTTCCAAGTTTGTTACGAACTATCGGGTTGATAAAAGTAAAGAAGGGAGTCCTAGGAGTTGCAGTATCATTGCTACAATACTGGAGCCCACCATTCTTTTTGGTGTCGTTGCCGGGGATGCATCAGAGTATTTGTGATTACTACTTTTCTTCTATTTTCTACTGCAACATTCTGCTAAGTAGTTTATTTCAGCAAGAGTAGAGTAGTTGTTTCATTTCCATTCTGCAATTTCATTTACAAAAAAGTGGATTAGACATTTCCTGCTTTCATTTCATTTCAGCAAGTGTAGATTAGACATTTCCTGCTTTCATTTCAATTCTACAATTTCATTTCAGCAAGCGTAGATTAGACATTTCCTGATTTCATTTCAATTATGCAATTTCATTTTAGCAAGTGTATATTAGACATCTCTTACTTTCATTTCAATTTTTCAATTTTCATTTCAGCCAGATTTATTTTAGTTAGTTGCAATTTGTTGTATAATCAATTTTAGTTTTGTAGGTACAAGCAAAAAAAAAAACACAAAAATCAACCAAAAAGATTTCATTTCAGGCCTTATAGGAGTAGAGAGAATTCAGAAAAATGTTTGCACAACACCCCCACTGCTTCACACAGCCAACCTTCTCTTTTCTTCAGTGGCTACAATCAAGAAACATCCTTAGGTAACAACTAGAAATATTTGAAGAACCTATAAGGGAAGAAGAAGAAGAAAACATTCCTCTGGAGCCCATGGCTGAAAACATAAATGTTGGGAGAAATACATTTTCTTCCAACTCATCCCTTAGAGGTTAATTTCCAAATCAGATGGAAGATATCAAAAGTGAGATGAGATCGAGTATTGCGATGCATATCAAAAGAATACAACAGGAAGAAGAGAGGGCTTTGGCCATCTTTTTTCCTAAGTGCACTAGAAAGCATCCTAGGAACGAATGTCCATTGCACTCTATAGAAGTGTGTTTAGTCTATGAAGAAGACCACCCTACGAATCAGTGCCCTTCCTTGCCTAGAATTAAAACTGCATATCAGAGGGCCAAAGGAGCCACTGAACCACTCTATTTCATGAAACAAAGAGGGCCACATGGACCCAAACCTTACCAGCAGGGGATGCAAGGGACATCTTAGGCATACTACAACCCCAACCAAGTCACATTCATACCTTCTTGGGGCCCCCCTGCTCATCCTCCCTGGTCCACACCCCCTCCTTGGTCATATCCTCCTCAATATCATGCTCAACTAGCTACTCATCCATTTCACCCCTATGCTTAGCCACAGCCTCAGTGGAATGCACCTCATCAGGGGTGGAGGCCCCAGTACAACTCTCCTCCTGCTCCTTTGCCTCCACCACCTACTCAACCGTAACCATTACATCCTGTTCCACCAAGGAAACCCCAAATAGCTGCTCAACCAAACCAGAACCCGAATAACAAATAGGCCCAGCAAGTATATAGTTGGGGACCACCATTTCCAAACCCGCGTATTGGAGTAGCCCAACCCAATTGCAAAGCTCAGGTATAACACTTCCAAACAACTCCTCTTGAGCTCAATGATATTCACCATAGCTCAGCAAGAGTATTGTAAAAAAGAGATTATATTGATATCATTGAAGGACCACATCTAGCAGAAGAAGATGCAAAAGAGAAGGTCAAAGAACCATTGGCTGCACTTGATAAAGAAAAGACAACAGAATCAGAGATCGAGAGAGCTCCCTCATGGTTACCATCAAATCCTCCATGTATTCAAGAGAAGAATCAACAAAAAGAGGAAGATATGAAGGTCATGGTAGAAGAAGACATGAAGAATGATCCAGATCAACAGAAAGGCCAAGGACATCACAGCTATATTGAGATATGGTTCCAGACGGTCACTAAGGTGCAACATCACTCTCTTCCTCAACTATGCTTGATCCCTTCAAAGTCAAATCATTTGGTCTCTGAAATCCAGATACTTGTCAAAGCATGCATTTCAAGCCTCCACATCATTTTTTTTATCATCTTGGTGTGCACGTGGCTCCATTTGAAGTATTCTTATACTCGAAAATGATTTTTCTTTTCAAGTAGAGTAGGGTAGAAAAAAAGGAGAAAAAAATGAAAAATAAGAGAAGAATAAAAATCTAAGGTGAAAACCTCCTCGGAGGTGCCTCAGATTGGCTCATTGATTAAAAACCTCCATGAGGTGGTCAATGGGTTAGAAAGAAGAGAAAAGAAAAAGGGAATAAGATCCCTGGGTGAAAACCTCTCTTGGAGGTGCCTAGGGCAAGCAGTTAGGGTGAAAACCTCCTTGAGGTGCCCTAGTTGTTTTGAAAAAAAGAGAAAAAAGAAAAAAGAAAAAAATGAATTTCCAATTGTATTACATATTGCAAGAGGACTTCAGGAAGCAGCAGCGGGTGTGAAAAAAGGTTTGAAACTAATAACATCACCTATCATGCCTTCCCTCACCCTTCTCCATCATTTTTGACATTATTTCCACTTCACTGTGCTTCTTTTCTGAAAATTGTGTTTTCTACAGGAGGCTCCTGTAGAAATTACAAAGAGCTAGAAATGGACTTCAAAAGCAGTTTGGGGAACAGGGAAGCTTTATAAAGGTTTTATAAATCCCTTTTCAATATTCAAACCTCTCTCCCATCAATTCCAAGTCTGCATTACAGCCCAAGCTCATTTTTTCTTACTGTGCAAAAACTGCAGAATGCTCTGATACAAAAATACGTAGAGCAAAAATTTGTTTTTTCCCTAACTTGAAAATCGTGCATCCATTTAAAAAATTGTTTCATGGGGATTTGTATACAGATGATGGCAACATACCCAAGCAATTTCAACCAATTCCAGTGCACGGTTTCCAAGAAATCAGCCTCCATCACCTTCAGCCATTTTTACATTTTCTCCATATCCGTGCATCCATTTAAAAACCTGTTTCATGGGGAGATGCATATGGGTGATAGTAACCTACCCAAGCAATTTCAGCCAATTCCAGTGCACGGTTTCCGAGAAATTGACCTCCGTCACCTTCAGCCATTTTCAATTTTTCTTGAAATCCATGCATCCATTGACCACAATGTTTCTATGAGAGGTGCATAATAATGATGGAAACATGCTCAAAATTTTTTAGGTCAATCTAGTCTATTGTTTGGCAGCTATGGACAAAACAAGTTGTTGTCTTGCAAAAATCTAGCATCAACAGCATGAGGGTACAAATCTGAAGGGTGAAGCAGACTCCTGCAACTTAGATCCATCTAGCGGATACCTACATAAGAAAAATAGCCAATATCAGCAACTAGAAAAGCATGCATCCATAGAAACAAAGGCATGCAGCAGAAGGAAAGGCCATAGCTCCTCATAGCAAACGCATTCAACTTCCAAGGAAGTGACTAAACCCATTCCTCTGTTACATGAATGTAATTTAAAAACTGCATTGACAGTGAGATGGTTGTGATTAAACAAGATCGGTGGCCAGCTAACTAGCCACCCTCATCCAGTTTAGAAAGCACCTAATCCAATTCTACAGCGCTCAGCCGAAAATCGTACAACACACATGTCTAGTCAACTCACGGGAAATCTAAAAAAACAGGTAGTGGCAGATGTTTTGAACTCCAGTGTAGATAATGGGAAGTGATTAAAGGCGAAAATCGTAAAGTCTCATGGTGGCACTGCAGTAGGGACCAACAGTCCAAATAATGCCAACGCACATTTTTTCCAGCCCACCATCAACAAAAATATCTCACAGAAAACTATTTCACCTCGAACTCTTTCACCACCTTTGTTTCCATTTTATCATCGTCCCTGTGGCTGCAACAAGATCTATACCACCTCCATAGCCTTGAAACCATCGTTATTTTTCGTCTTCTGCTAATTGGCATTCTACAGGAGTAGTAACAGGTTCTATAGGTGCACCTACAGCCAGTTCTACACGAAGGGCAGTGAGCTGTTATTTTAGAAGAAAACACAGGTTTTTGCAAAAATTCTGGCTTCAAGAGGTAGGTTCCATGCATACCCACGTTGATTATCAATATGTGGAAGGAATGAAATCATTTTAAGGAAGGATTAAACCTAAAAAAGAAGAGTAATTGCATTCAAAATTTCTGCCTGTTTCTTAAAAAAGAAGAGAAAAAAACAGTTTTATCTGTTGCATGTTTCTGCAAAAGAAATGTTGCAATTTTAGGGAAGAATTAAGCCTGAAGAAGGGAGAAATTGTGTTAAAAAAATGTCTGCCTATTGGTGGGTTCCAGTATTGCAGCAATAATGTTGCAACTCCTAGGGCTCCCTTCTTTACTTTTATCAACCTGGTAGTTCGTAACAAACTTAGAAGCGGTGGTGCTATATGCGCAAGTACTAGCTCTTGCCGGGACTGTCACTTGATCAGCTGGTGCAAGTTCACTAGGAGCACAAGCTAACTTCTATGAGCTCTTAGAAGAAGCTTTTAAATATGATGGACGAAAGCTAACTCAAAGGAGGCTAATCTACTTGCAAAAATAAGCGGAAAGCTGAAAGGAAGTGCAAACCCTAGCAAACCCTAGTTTTACCGACTCACCCTACTGGTTCAAGTAAAAGGATGAAAGCTACAAAAATGGATGCCATTGACTTATAGAAAGGTAAAATGCATGTGACTAAGCTACTTCTGAAGAGGAATACGAAGGAAACATATTTTTTTCATTTTTGAGTAATTTCGCAGAGTTATTATGCATGTGCTTTGACTATTTTTTCTGTGCAGAGGTTGATTAGCGAAAGGAAATGCTTGCATGAGGTTGGGAAGGTGATAAGAGGGCCTAAGGGGTCCCTAGCACCCTTCCAGAGAGTTTCACAGTGATCGGATCTCAAGAAACCGCTTCCGTGAGCTTCTACAGGAAGTCTGCAGGGGATGTGCAGGATGTACTATAGCTTCTACAGGATGTTCCGAAAGGGAATTTTGAAGGGTTGATGGAGGCAGAAAGGTGAAGAAGTGGGTATGGAGCTGAGATAAGGGTGTGAGGAGGTCTAGGACTTGGTGAATGAGGATGAGGAGTGGTTAAGGCGATTGGGTTGTTCGAAGACAGAAGAAGTAATGTTGCACAAGAACGTAGGAATTAGGGCAAAGTGAGAGAATGTGGCAAAGGAAAGACAAGTATTCGAGTTAGAGGATGGAGCAGGTTGCACTGATGGAGGAAGGGTAGGCATGGAGGTAACACAGGTGTTCTGCATGTTATTTTCCAAAACTAATCAGCAATGATTAAGAAAACCAAAGATCTAGCTATTTTGACCTAATTTGACTTAGAAACCATAAGCATGATGAACAGAAGTTTATTGACAGCAAATCATGTAAGATAACTATGAAAGCTAAGAAAGAACAGATTTTAAGCATGCAAGTACAACTGGTATTAACTTTCCTAACTAAAAATCGAACACTAGCAATTGCATGAAAAGGAAAAAATAGTGTTTTGTGGTAGCAAGGACACCTTGGTCTCAGCTCATGGTCCCGAGGAGGGAGAGGTGAGATCGAGGGTTGCTTGATGGCCTTTTTAGAAGATATTTTCTATTACCAACCTATCAAATCAACCTAAACATGAAAAGCTAATTTCATCATCAAAAACAACCTAAGTAACCAAGCAAGATCTTAACCTAAATTACAGAAATTATTCTATGAATGCAACAAAGGCACATAAAAGTACATAAAGGAGGTATTGGGCACTTGGGTTGGGCCCAACCCCAAGAGATACAACTTCTTAAGGAAGATTATAGCTGGTGCAAAGATGGATTCATCTTTATTGATCAAAATAATAGTTACATCCCAAAAACTGTCTATAAGAAAAAGCTCGAAAATGTGCTGAAATGCAGAGCTAACCTACTGACTAAAATCTAACTAACAAATGACTAAAAAATGACTAACATCGAACTACAAACTATCTAACTGAAATGAGGCCCTAAGCCTACTTATTTATATAAATTGAGGACCCCAAGAGTCGTCCTAAACTTTAGGGACTCGGATGCCAAAACTTGCAGTTAACAGTGGTCCTACTTGACTTGCTTGGCTGCCCCTTGTGATCCTAGTTTTTTGATGGATAATTCGAGGTAAGGCCTCATAAATGAAGGGGACACCTTCCTACAAATCCTCTCCCTTGTTATTCCACGAATTTGGCTGCCAAGTGCTCATTTAAACCTTTGATTTTGTCTCAAAATTGACCAAAAATCTGCATAAAGCACACATTGGACTTGTTGGCAAAATGACTAACCCAATTCACTCTATTATCATAAATATAATAAAAAACATGCAATAAACTAATGGGAATGGTAGATTAAGTCGAATTAGGAGGCTGAATGAGCCCATATAATTACTCATTTCTGGGGCTCATCATCACCCCCTACTGAAAGTGTTGCTCATCCTCTGAGCAACTAATCTATCTCTTCATCTTTGGTTGCTTTGACTGCCTCTCTCACATCCCAGGCTTTTGAGGTGATGTCCTCTTCTCGGTCATGAAACCCTGCTTTTCTCTCTACTTCCTCTCACTTCGTGTGCTCCTTTTCCTGTAGCAGTTTTGTTAAAGCCTCAACCTCAGCCTGTAGCTTGTCCTCTCTCTGTTGTTCATCAGATGTTTCCTTGTCTGCTGGAGGCCCTTCTTGCTGTTGTTGTTCTGCCAAAATGGAGGGCCTATCTTCATTTTGATTTCCTTGTAGCTGTAACTGCTGTTTCAGTAGCTCATTCGCCTCCTGTAGTTTTGTCCTTTGACTGCTTCCCACATGCCTTACCATGGCCAATTCCTTTCTTGATTCCTTGAGTTTTTCTTCCAGGTGACCTATGTCTGCTACACCCTTGGACTTGGCAATCCTCATCCAAGTGTGAGTCCTCACCCTTTCTTGTTCTAGTGCAAAGAAGAGTGGTACCGCAAATTTCTGAGGAATTATCTTCCCAGCTTCTAACAGATTGTAGTATGAGCCCAAGCTAGGCTGAGTGCTTGGTTCCAGTGTCTCTTTGGTATTTTCTTCTCCTTGTGATTGTTTGGCCGCCTTCTCCTCCAATTTCTCAGTCTCTTTTAACTTAGCCAGAGTTTCCTGTACAACTGTCTCAGCTTCCTATAGAGCTGTCTTTGAGTCCATCATCCTAATTCTCTCTCTCCAGGTGGAGGTTTTTGGGCTTCCTCGTTTAGAGGTGATGGATATCTTTAAAGGGGACTTCTCCTTTTGTTTAGTTGTGGTGTCCTCAATGATAATTGGCTCCTTTGACTGTGGCTGGGGTCTACCTACTTTGATCTGTGTGCTCCTCCTTGCTTTAAGGTACATGGAGGTTTGCCTCTTTCTCTTCCTTTTTGGTTTTGGAGGTGTGCTTAAGGTGGCAAGCACGACTACTGCCTCCCTTGCCAATATTTCAGGTGATTACTCCTCTCACTGTTCTTCTTCCATGCTTCCTGTAGAAGTCCCTGTGTCAACCGTTTCTTTCTGTGGTGCTGCTATTTTAGGTTGTTTCTTTCCCTTTTGTTTCTGTGTGTTTGCTTTGGCTGTGACATCTTTCATTTGGGCTTTCTTGGCCTTTTTCTTCCCAACCTTTTTCCTTTTTCGCCTTCTCTGTTTTTGTTGTTGTCTCCTTTTCTGTCTCATGCTCAGTGGTCATGTCAAATTCCTCTTTTTCCTTCTGTTCTTCCTTTGTTTTTCCCTCTTCTTGAATGTCCTGTGCTCCCTCATCAATGTTCTTCTCACTTTATTCAATTGGCATGGTGTTGAGTTTGTGTTCTAACCAAAAAGAAAATGCTCAAGTGGGAAAAAAACACAGTCAATCACTAAAGCAGAGGATGACTGAATTCAGTTTTTTTCTGAACCCAAGAAGGAATTTTTCATGTGTCCAATATCAACTAGCAACAATTCCCTTGTTTTAAGACTGGTGTCACCCAAAACTCGACTGTTTGCTTATGAAAGGAAGAATTTTTTTTTATAGGCAGAGCACAGAGATCAAGTTTTCTTCTCAGCACACAAACAGATATGAAAATTCAAAATTTTTTTCACACACAGGCTGGCCTCCACAGCTGCATATATCTTCCCTATGGAGAATTTTTAAAAAGGAAATGTGAACGAGAATTTTCATGCAGAAAAACTAGGACACTCAGTGCAATACACAGGTAAACATTTTACTTCCAATACACAGGCAAATTTTTCGTTGATTTTCTAATCTGATGCCATTTTTAATTCACCACCTTACACAAACAGATCGTGCACAAAGAAGCTTTCCTGAGCCTACCTCGTTTTGAGCTTGAAATCCCCTGAAAATCCTAGTTTTTCTTTCTGCACGACTGTTTTCTGCCTTTCCTGTAGAAGGCTCTCGTTTCCTGTAGAATGAAAATGCGCTTCTTGTAGAGCTGGATAGGCGGGAGATTTTTTAAAAAATGGCAGAAATCTCGAAAAATCAGGCAGGAATCTTGCAGAGGACCACTGGTTAGCTGATCTGGAAGTGGTGGATGCGTGCTTCAGTTGTGAATGTTGTGAAGGCGTAGTGAACAAAGAGTGGTGAGAGTTTCAGCTGAGCATTGTTTAACTGCAGCGTGGTTCGTGTGAGAAGATGAGGTGGCCAAAATTTGCGTTGCCATTATTTGGACCATTGGTCCCTACTACAGTGTCATCATGGGACTGGTCTTTTCTGCCTATAATCCCTTACCATCAGTTGCGCTGGAGTTCAACATCTGCCACCACCTGTTTTTTTTTTTTTTATTTCCCGTGGATGAGTATACATGTGTTGGGTGACCTTCGAATGAGTTCAATCGGACTGGCTGAGGGTGTCGGGTTAGCTTGCTAGCTTACTGGCTTAGTCCCATCATTTCATTCGTTTATGCACTTTCGAATCATACAGATGCAAATAGAGGAATTGGTTTAGACACTTACTTGTAAGTCGACATCCTGCTTGGTCCTTTTTGCTGCTACATGCTCATATTCTGTGGATGCATGCTGGTCTGTTTGCTAATACATGGCTTATTTTCTGGTGCATGTATCCTCTGGCTGGATCTACACTACAGGGGCCTACTTCAACGTTCAGTTTTGCACCCTCATGCTGTGGATGCTGAATTTTTACAAGACAACAACTTTTTTTCTACATAGCTCCCAAACGATAGATCGGATTGACCTGAAACTTTCTGAGCATGATTTTATCATCATTATGCACCTCCCATAGTAAAATTGTGGTCAATGGATGTAGAGATTTCGAGAAAAACTGAAAATGGCTTAAGATTACAGAGGTCAATTTCTTGGAAACCATGCATCAGAATTCGTTAAAACTGCTTGGATAGGTTACTATCACCTATATGCATCTCCCCATGAAACAGGTTTTGAAATGGATGCACGAATATAGAGAAAATGTAAAAATGGCTGAAGGTGATGGAGGCTAATTTCTTAGAAACCGTGCACTAGAATTGGCTGAAATTGCTTGGGCATGTTGCCATCATCCCTATACAACTCCCCGTAAAACGGTTTTGTAAATGGATGCACCGTTTTCATGTGAGGGAAAAAACAAATTCATGTTCTATGTATTTTTGCTTCAAAACATTCTGCAGTTTTTTGCATAGTAAGAAAAAATGAGCTTGGGCTATAATGCAGATTTGGAATTGATGGGAGAGAGGTTTGAGGATTGTAGGGGGACTTATGAACCCTTTAAGAAGCTATCATGTTCGCCAAACTGCCTTTCAAAATCCATTTTGAGCTTCCTGTAATTTCTGCAGGAACTTCCTGTAGAACACAGTTTTTAGGAAAGAAGCACAATGAGATGGAAAAACTAATGGAGAAGGGTGAGGGATGGAAACATGGATGTTTTGAGGCCTCATGGACATATTCCCAGCCTTCGGGTCCTCTTCAGAGATCAATTTTAGCTTGCTTGTAGGCTTCATGTAAAAGACACAGAACTTCGTGTAGAAGACACAGAACTTCCTCTGTCTTTGCTTTGAGCGATCCTCCTAACCTGTAATGTCCGTGCTGCAACCTGCAATTATTCAATGGAAATTAGGTTTATTTTTCTTTTTCTCCTTTCTTCTTTTTTTTTCTCTTTTTTTTTTTAAACAACTAGGGCGCCTCATGGGGGTTTTCACCCTAATTGCCTGCCCTGTGCACCTCCAAGGGATCCTATTCTCTTTTTATTTTCTCTTCTTTCCAACCCATTGACTGCTTCATGGAGGTTTTCAATCAATGAGCCAATCTGAGGCGCCTTCGAGGAGGTTTTCACCTTAGATTTTTATTTTCCTCTTATTTTCATTTTTTCGTTTTTCTTTTTTCCTACCCTACCCTACTTGAAAAACAAAATCATTTTCAAGTATAAGAATACTTCCAATGGAGCCATGTGCACATTGAGATTAGAGACAAAATGATGTGGAGGCTTGAAATGCATGCTTTGATAGCTATCCAGATTTCAGAAACCAAATGATTTGACTTTGAAGAGATCAAACATAGTTGAGGAAGAGAGTACTGCTGCAACTTAGTGACTGTCTGGAACCATATCTCAATACAGATCTGATATCCTTGGTCCTTTTGCTGATCCAGATCATTCTTCATGTCACCTTCTACTATGACTTTCTCATCTTCCTCTTTTTGTTGATTTTTCTCTTGATTACATGGAGGATTTGATGGTAACCATGAGGGAGCTCTCTTGATCTCTAATTCTGTTGTCTTTTCTTTATCAAGTGCAGCCCATGGTTCTTTGATCTCCTCTTTTGAATCTTATTTTGCTAGATGTGGTCCTTCAATGCTTTCAATATAGTCTCTTTCTTGCAATACTCTTCCTGAGCTATGGTGGATATCATTAAGCTCAAGAGGAGTTGTTTGGACATGTTGTGCCTCAGCATTGTAATTGGGTTGAGCTACTCCAATGTGCGGGTTTGGAAATGGTGGTACGGGTAGTTAAGTGGAGGTGTATATTTGAGATGGATGTGGATGGGGTGGTGGTTGGGTATGTGGTGGAGGCAAAGGAGCAGGAGGAGAGTTGTACTGAGGCCTCCACCCCTGATGAGGTGCATTCCACTGAGGCTGTGGCTGAGCACAGGGGTGAAATGGATGAGTAGTTGGTTGGGCATAATATGGAGATGTAAAGGACAAAGGAGGAGGTGTGGACCAGGAAGGATGAGTAGGGGAACACCAAGAAGGAATGGAAGTGGCTTGATAGGGGTTGTAATAGGTCTAGGATGTCCCTTGCATTCCCTGCTGGGTCCATGTGGCCTCCTTTGGTTCATATAATAGAGTGGTTCAGTGGCTCCTTTGGCCCTCTGATATGCAGCTTTAAGTCTGGGTAAGGAGGGGCACTGATTCGTAAGATGGTCTTCTTCACAGACAAAACACACTTCTATAGAGTGCAATGAACATTTGTTCCTAGGATGCTTTCTAGTGCACCTAGGAAAAAAGATGTCCAAAGCCCTCTCGGCTTCCTCTTGCTTCCTTTGGATCCGCAAGGTATCCAGTTGCATGGCAAGAAACTGCCTCACCTCGCTCTTGAAATCTTCCATCTGATTTGCAAATTTATTTTTGGATAAGGTACTGCTCCCAACATTTCTATTTGTAGCCATTTTCTCCATAGGAATGTTTTCTTCTTCTTCTCCCCTAGAGGTTCTTCAAAATATGTCTTGCTGTCCACCTACGGGTTCTTCTTAATCATAGCCATCGAAGAAGAGAGAAGGTTGGCTGTGTGAAGCAGTGGGGGTGTTGTGCAAACATTTTTTTGACTTATCTCTACTCCTACAAGGCATGAAAGGAAATTTTTTTCGTTGATTTTTGTTTTTTTTTCTGCTTGTACCTGCAAAACTGAAATAGATTGAACTGAAATTAACTAAAAGCTATCTTGCTGAAATGAAAATGCAGAATTTAAATGAAAGCAGGGAAGGCCTAATCTATGTTGCTGAAATGAAATTGCAGAAATGAAATGCTAAGCTACGCTTGCAGAATTGAAATGCTAATCTACGCTTGTAGAAGTGAAATTGCGGAATTGAAATGCTAATCTATGAAACAGGAAATGTCTAATCTACTTTTGCGGAAATGAAATTGCAAAATGGAAATGAAACAATCTACTCTACGCTTGCTGAAATGAACTACTTAGCAGAAGGTTGTAGTAGAAAATAGAAGAAAAGCAGCAATCACCAATACTCTGACACTTTCTCGGCAATGACACCAAAAAGATGGTGGGATACAGTATTGTATCAATAATGTTGCAACTCCTAGGGCTCCCTTCTTTACTTTTATCAACCTGGTAGTTCGTAACAAACTTGGAACCGACGGTGGTATATGCACAAGTACTAGCTCTTGCCGCGACTGTCACTTAATCAGCTGGCGCAAGTCCGCTAGGAGATTAAGCCAACTTCTATGAGCTCTTAGAAGAATCTTTTAAATATGATGGACGAAAGCTAACTCAAAGGAGGTTAATCTACTTGCAAAAAGAAGCGGAAAGTTGAAAGGAAATGCAAACCCTGGCAACCCTAGTTTTACCGACTAACCCTACGGATGCAAGTAAAAGGATGAAAGCTACAAAAATGGATGCCATTGACTTCTAGAAAGGTAAAATTCATGTGACTAAGCTACTTCTGAAGAGAAATATGAAGGAAACATCTTTTTTCATTTTCGAGTAATTTTGCAGAGTTATTATGCATGTGCTTTGACTATTTTTTCTATGCAGAGGTTGATTGGCAGAAGGAAATGCTTGTAGGAGGTTGGGAAGGTGATAAGAGGGTCTAAGGGGTCCCTAGCACCATTCCAGAGAGTTGCACAGTGATCGGATCTCAAGAAACCGCTTTCATGAGCTTCTACAGGAAGTCTGCAGGGGATCTACAGGATGTACTATAGCTTCTACAGGATGTTCCGAAAGAGAATTTTGAAGGGTTGATGGAGGCAGAAAGGTGAAGAAGTGGGTATGGAGGTGAGATAAGGGTGTGAGGAGGTCTAGGACTTGGTGAATGAGGATGAGGAGTGGTTAAGGCGATTGGGTTGTTCGAAGATAGAAGAAGTAATGTTGCATAAGAACGTAGGAATTAGGGCAAAGTGAGAGAATGTGGCAAAGGAAAGACAAGAATTTGAATTAGAGGATGGAGCAGGTTGCATTGATGGAGGAAGGGTAGGCAGGGAGGTAACACAGGTGTTCTGTATGTTATTTTCCAAAACTAATCAACAAAGATTAAGAAAACCAAAGATCTAGCTATTTTGTCCTAATTTGACTTAGAAACCATAAGCATGATGAACAAAAGTTTATTGGCAGAAAATCATGTAAGATAACTATGAAAGCTAAGCAAGAAAAAATTCTAAGCATGCAAGTACAACTGGTATTAACTTTCCTAACTAAAAATCTAACACTAGCAATTGCATGAAGAGGAAAAAATAGTGTTTTGTGGTAGCAAGGACACCTTGGTCTCAGCTCACGGTCATGAGGAGGGAGAGGTGAGATCGAGGGTTGCTTGATGGAATTTTTTGAATATATTTTCTGTTACCAACCTATCAAATCAACCTAAACATGAAAAGCTAATTTAATCATCAAAAACAACCTAAGTAACAAAGTAAGATCTTAACCTAAATAACAGAAAATATTCTATGAGTGCAGCAAAGATACATAAAGGTACACAAAGGAGGAACTGGGCACTTGGGTTGGGCCCAACCCCAAGAGCTATAGCCTCCTAAGGAAGATTAGAGCTGGTGCAAAGCTAGATTAATCTTTATTGATCAAAAGAATAGTTACATCCAAAAAACTGTCTACAAGAAAAAGCTCGAAAATGTGCTAAAATGCAGAGCTAACCTACTGACTAAAATCTAACTAACAAATGACTAACATTGAACTACAAATTGGCTAACTGAAATGAGGCCCTAAGCCTTCTTATTTATACAGATTGAGGACCCCAACTGTCCTCCTAAACTTTAGGGACTCGGCTACCAAAACTTGCAGTTAACAGCAGTCCTACTTGACTTGCTTGGATACCCCTTGTGCTCCGAGTTTTTTGATGGATAATTTGAGATAAGGCCTCATAAATGAAGGGGAAACATCCCTAAAAATCCTCTCCCTTGTTCTTCCACGAATTTGGTTGCCAAGTGCTCATTTAAACCTTTGATTTGTCTCAAAATTGACCAAAAATCTGCATAAAGCACACATTAGACGTGTTGGCATAATGACTAACCCGATTCACTCTATTAGCATAAATATAATAAAAAACATTAAATAAAATAATGGGAATGGTCGATTAAGTCAAATTAGGAGGCTGAATGAGCCCATATAATTACTCATTTCTCGGGCTCATCACCTATTTCTTAAAAAAAAAAAATAGTATTCCCCTATTTTCTTGTTTTCTTCAAAATTCTTGTCTCCATCCCTACATTTGGTGTTCAGAAGGGGTATAAGCACAATGACAGAAGGATTCATAGACTCCAGCATTAAGTTTAAGGCAGGGAGTCCAGATCAGCTAGCTCACCATGGGTTAATTAAAATTTTAGTGGAAGAAGCCCTCCATACATTCACACTCCCTATAGCATGGGAAGTCTTCAGAAACATGACAGCAGAAGGTGACATAAAAGCCCTCACCTATGATATCAGTCCTTCTGACAGTGAGGAAGAAGAGCAGAAAGGGGGAGAAGATGAAGCAACTGATGACTCAGCAAGACAAGAAAAGGAGAAGGAAGAAACTAAAATAGAAGAGGAGAAGGATGAAGAGACAGAACAGGAAGAAACAGAGACAAAAGGAGGAGAAAAAGAGGAAGCAGAGGCAAAACAAAGAAAAGGATCCCCTGAGACTTTGGAAAGAGAGGAAGCAGCTAGCCTCACTGCCCTGAGCACACCAATTAAGCCAAAAGAAAAGAGAGAGAGGCAGGCCTCCATGTATTACAAGGCAAGGAAAAGCACAAGAATTCAAACAAGCAGAATAGGAGGAGTAGTGGAAGGACATGGACAAGAAGGCAGAATTTTATGGCACACATGAGCAGACCACATCAGAAGCTTGGGATGATAGGGAGGCCACCAGGGCCATCAAAGATGAGGAGATAGACTAGTTATTCAGAGGATGAGCAACACATTCAGTAGGGGGGTGATGATGAGCCCCGGAAATGGGTAATTATATGGGCTCATTTTGCCTCTTAATTCAGATTAATCCACCATTTTCATTAGTTTATTGCATGTTTTTTATTATATTTATGCTAATAGAGTGAATTGGGTTAGTCATTATGCCAAAAAGTCTAATGTGTGCTTTATGCAGTTTTTTGGTCAATTTTGAGACAAAATCGAAGGTTTAATGAGCATTTGGCAGCCAAATTCGTGGAATAACAAGGGATAGGATTTGTAGGAGGGTATCTCCTTCATTTATGAGTAGGACTGTTGTTATCTTCAGTTCCAGGAAGCCAAGTTCCTTGATTTTAGGAGGACTGTTCAAGGTCCCCATTTGTATAAATAAGAAGGCTTAGGGCCTTAGTTTTGTTAGTCATATTTTAGTTATATTTTAGCTATTCAACAGTCTATTTTCGAACTTTAGTGCAGCTCTACATTCAGCTCATTTTCGAGCTCTTTTTGTAGACAATTTTGTGATGTGACTATTATTTTTTGATCAATGAAGATGAATTCAGCCTTGAACCAGCACTGATCTATCTAAGGGGTTGTAGCTCTTGGGGTTGGGCCCAACCCGAGTGCCCAGTACCTCCTTCTTGCATTTATATGTGTTTTTCTTGCATTCGTGAAATAATTTCTATTATTTAGATTCAATCTTGCTTTATTACTTAGGTTGTTTTTGATGATTAGAATAATTGTTCTTGCTTCAGGTTGATTAATTAGTTTGCTACAATAATAGAAAAATATCCACAAAAAGGCTACCAAGTAGGCTTTGATCTCCTTTCTCCCTCCTTGGGACCATGAGTTTAGACCAAAGGACTCTTGCTGCCACCAAAACATTGTTTTTGCTTTCCAATGCAATTGCTAGTGTGTGAATTCGAGTTGGAGAAGTTTATATTAGTTGTATTTACATGCTTGGATTTTTCCTTGTTCAGTTTTCATAGCTTTCTTGCATCATTTCCTGTCCATAAAATTCTGTTCAACAATTTTCTGGTTTTTTTAGGGTAGAATTAGGTTAAAAATAGGTAAAACTCTGTTTTTTAATTCTCCTTGAATCAGTTTTTAGAAGCAGGTGTGCAGCTCACTTAAATACAATCCCAGCTTATCATCCTTTCATCAACCAACTTGCTATATTCCATCTCTCAAGGTTTTCCCCACTCATTCGCCACACTTTCCCAAATAGCCCTAATTTTTACTTTTTTGTGCAAAATCACTTTCTTATCCTTTGAACTAATCCAACCATCACCTTCATGTTTGATATTCATTGACAGAGTCCTAGACCCTCTAACACCCTCATCTAACCTTCATTTCTTTTTTCTCACCAATTTTCCACCTACAAACCTTCAAAAATCACTTTCGGCCTCTTCCTATAGAACTTCCTGCAGATCCCCTGCAGACTTCCTGTAGAAGTTCAAGCGAGCGATTTTTTGAAATCTGACCGCAATGGAATTCTCCATAAGGGTGCTAGGGACTCCTGAGGTCCTCTCCAAACCTTCACCATCATCTACAACATCCAACTCCATCTCCTTTCGCCACCAAACCTCTGCACAGTCATAAATAGTTAAAACACAAACACAATAATTCTGCATAAAATTGCTCAAAAGTACAAAAAAATTGTTCTTCCACATTTTCCTTCAGAAGTAGCTTAAGTACATGCATTTTACCTTGACAGTAGTCCATGGCATCCATTTTAGTAGTTTCATCTCTTTTTCTTGCAAAAGTAGGGTTAGTGGGTAAAACTAGGGTTTGCTAGGGTTTTCATTTCCTTTTAGCTTTCATCCTCTTTCTACAAGTAGAATAGCCCCTTTTGAGTTAGATTTCTTCCATCATAATTAAAATCTTCTTCTGAGAACTCATAGAAGTTGGCTTGAGCTCCTAGCGAACTTGTGCCAGCTGATCAAGTGATGGCCTATAGTAAGAACTAGTACTTATGCATACAACACTGTCGCTTCCAAGTTTGTTATGAACTACCGGGTTGATAAAAGTAAATAAGGGAGTCCCAGGAGTTGCAGCATCATTGCTGCAATACTAGAGCCCACCAATGGTCATAGATGAAGGTAAGGTCCCAGGGTCTGGAAAATAATGGGTTTGAAAGAACTCTTTCCGTAAAGGCTCCTTAGAAGATGAAATTGCATCGATTCTAGCTGTAGGAGGGGGAAGATCAAATAGACCAATCAAGGAAGAGTACATCTTAGCTCCTGAATTCTCTATAGGTTGACAAGGATTATCCACCAATGGAATGGTAGAATCCAAAGTTGCACGAGAATCACCCAGAGAATAATCTAATTGATCAATTTTAACAATTCTCCCCTCATGAGGAAATCAAAGGATGCAAAATAGATATGAAAATATGGCATCCATCTCATAAATCCAATTCCTTCCTAAGAGGAGGTTGTAATCCAGGTTGGCATCAACGATTTCTACCTCAATATTAATGACCTTTCCTCAAACACATATAGGAAAAGACGAGATAATTCTGTGTGGCCTATGAGAATGACCATCAAATGCTGTTAAGAGATTCGGTGAAGGAACAGTTGAAGGTGATCCAATGGCCTTCCAACATGACATAGACATTACGCATGTGGAAGCTCCCTCATCTATAATTGTTCGAAAAATATTGGTTTTTTGGTAAGTAGACTTTATCTAGAAAGCCATACAGTGAGAAACTCTCTTTTTGACTTTCAGCATATCAAAAGTGAGCACTAAAGAATTTTTTGGATCTACTACCATGATTGCTGAAAGCAAAGCACTTTTCTGAGAAGGACATGACTGGAGTACCTCCAATGCAGACATAGCACAAAGACTTTGAGTCAGATATTCTACAATCGAGTAGTTGTGGGTTGCCCTAGCATTAGGGTTAATCGTTGAGCGCTTAGCGGAACATTTTGGTATCTAAGATATAGACTCAACATAGGGTCACTCAATATGAAGCAGGTCTATGGTTTCAGGAACAAATTTTACCTTAGTTGTTTCTATTTCACCGTAATTGCATGCTTGTGTGGAAACGTCGACATGAGAATTCATCATATAAACATTTAAGGAATTTTCCCCTTCCTGGTTACCCCCTACGGAGGTACCATCGTTTGAATTCACACCACCAAGTAATTGCTACCCTTGGGGAAAATGGTTAGTCAGGACATCTTGGGAGCTAGAGGACCCTTGTTGCACTAACAAGAGCTGAGCACCCTGAATCTTGGGGCAGTTGTGAGTCAAATGATCTCCATTGCATAACTTGCATGGAAATTTAGCCTTCTTTTTGGACTCTTTTCTACCCTCACTGGCACCATTGCCAGGTTTGTTCACATTACCCTTCCCTTCTTGGTTCTTATTCTTACCTCATCCCTTCTTCTTTCCATCGGATTGTTGATTTCCTTTGGGTTTATAAGTCTGAACGACGTTTACGGAAGTAGGTTGGGAAGGTGAAGGTGTAGACAGTGCTACCTGGTTAGAGGAAGCAGTTTGTAGAGACAACTGTTGCAATTGGTTCAAAAGGTTCACTATATTTGCGTCAATTGATCCAACTATACCATTAGCGTGAGGGCTTGGCTTCGGTTTGGCTAAATCAACCTTGGATCTAGGAGCTTCATGTAGGATTTTCTGAAGAGTCCCAGATGGAAAATATATCAGTTCTAACTACTAGGCTCGAAAAATAGTCTGCTCTTCCAAATAAACACCGGAAAGAGAAACGTCCTTAGAGATTTCAGGTTGTAGAGATTTAAGAAACCATTCGAGACGAAACTCTGGTGGAATTTTAGCTTTGATAAGCCTCTTTCTCTATCTCCATTTCTGGGTATGATCCGAAATGTAAGCTGTCGTGTCTTGATGAAAATTGGCTAGAAGCTCAGTTTCGGCTTCATAGCAGACAGGCAATTGAAAATGGTTGAAGAAAATATTAGCCAGATCAACAAAAGAAGTAAATGTGCTCCCTGGAAACTCTATATACCATTTGGCCACATTCCCTGTTAAAGTGCACTGAAATAATCTCAACCTGATTGAATCATCGATTAGGGAGTTTGATGAGCACCACAAGTGGAACGTGGTCACATGGTCTCCCGGGTCTTCACCATTCTTCCCTTCGAATTTTTGAATATCTGATGGAAGTTTAGTTGGGACTGGTGGCCATGCCGTATTGTACCTAATTGGACCATTCATCAATTTAGTCAAGTCTGGCAGATTAAGCGTGGCCAGAAAAGGAAGTCGTGGAGGACCTTGGGAATTCCATCCGGACTAGGTGGGGTTCCCATAGGCCTGAAAAGAATGACCTAGATTTTGAAAGGCACCAGCTTGCCTGAAGTAACTTGTAGAACCTACTGAACCAAAGTTTGATCCTTGTGGTCCAGCAAAACTCAAATTTTGACCAACTCCTGCCAAAAATCCTCCACAACTGGTGAAGTTACCCCCTAACGAAGTATTGAAAGGAGCTGACAGCCCCTAATAAGGGTTCCAAGAATTAGAAAAGGATGAAAAAATTGGAAACAAATTAACCAAGAAATACAACACATTCCCTTATTGACCAAAAAATTTATTCCCATCTCCTATCCCACTAACCGCAGGGTTTGTCCAACTCTGAAAGGGGTTACTACCTTGACTTGTAAAAGGAAAAGGCATAGACCCTACTATCAGATTGGAATGTCGTACATGACCAATTTCAAATGGGAAACCCTGAAAAGAAGCTGATCCACTCATCATGGATGTAGAGGTGGTTGATGGTATACTCAATAGAACTGAAGGAATACCTTTAGAGGGATTTCCAAAAGGGAAAAATCCAAAACTGAATGCATTAGCTTGAGAACTTCCACTCATTCACAGAATGGAAGTAGACCCAAATAAGGAAGTGTTGGGAGTGTTAGAAGGGATGGAAATAGTTCCTCCCCTTGGCACAGATATGGGAGTCTGCATGCTCGCAACACTCGTCGTGGATGCCATTCTTCCAGCAGTGGTCATCAAAGGGATAGATGTGTGTGTACCTAGGCTCAAAGGCCTGTGAGTCGGAGTTCCAAAGTATAACAAAATGTATGGATGATCAGGAGGGAGAGGAGAATATGGAGCTGCAACCAACTCTGAAAGCTCTTCTACTTCAATACTATCTTCCGACTGGAAGTGCACTTAAGAAAGAATTGGTGTGTTCCTCTCTAATTCCGTAGTAGTACCAGGTCTATCTTGTGAACTAATGCCCCCAAGCGGAGGATCAATCTCCCATGTGCCTGCTACCATTGGTTGAAAACCAATGGCAGAATCACTCCTATTCCTTCTAGGAGAAGGCTCTGGACTCGTAGGTGAGAGCCCACGAAGTCTCCGGGACCGTCGAGATGGTTGGTCAGCCACTTTGAAATATTTTTATAAAATATACTTAAAGACTTAAGAAAATTAAATGCTAGGCCAACTAGGAGCATAGGACATTCACTAAAATGTCCCTAAAAGATATCAACAATCAAACAAATTCTAAGTATTTATGCTCCGGGTGATTAGGATCGGACACCAAAATACAAGAAAGTTAATAATAAGGGCCTTCTGAAAATAAACTGGGGTAATTAACCCCCAGGCCTACTAGCGAAGGTATCAGAGATAGTTACACTAACCTCCAGACAATAGCCTTTGCCGGTGCAAGCCCCCAAGCTTTGCAAGGTTTCCCTCCAAAATTATTGTTGAACGTGATGCAACATCAACCTTAGGTGCCACGGGATTCTCCTCTGTAGCCACCTATGTAGATTCCTATGATGGGAAACTATGGACACTAACTCATATCAGAAGTCGTGTGGAACAGTCGTGAGGTAGGATCCGACAAGTAAGAGAGGGGGTATCTCTCGTCCTTATCTTCACGAACGCTCGTGCTTAACTCCCAGTCACGAAGCTTTCCCGGTCTCCTTGACACTATTGGATTTTTCTCTTTAATCAGACTTCTATGTTTTACAATTTAGAGTGGCCTTGAAGAGTTTACTCTCCTCTCGCCTAATCCAAGGCCCTAAATAAACCTAAACTTGTTTGTGTATTATGATGAAAATACAAAAGTTCTAGTTTATTTTATTAAGCGCTTGATTTTAAATGGATTTTCTTTTAAGTGAAAGGGATAAATGGAAATGAAACCGATGGTGTTTGTATGACGCAAAAAAATTAATGAAAAACTAACTTATATGAAATGCAATCATTTGTTCTTCAATGAAAAGAAATTTCTACTTGGGTTCTATGGAACTTCTCTAAAGCAAAAACTTTTTCTTTTCTTTTCTTAAAGCACACTTCACATTCACAAAAACTAAAAAGACTATTGATGCTTAAATAATTCAAAACTACCCTAATGCAAGGTGTACACGAAAATGCAAGATCCTAGATTAGTCTAAAACGAACGAAACCAATTGTTTATAACTTATTAATAAGCCAACTTAAGTGTTTGAAACAAAATACAAATTTTGAATACAAAGACTTTTCCAAACAAGAAGGACAAATCCAAAAATATCACAATTCACTTTCAAAAATCAAAAGAAACCAAAATCGAACTTGGAAAAAGAAGACAAAAGCAAGGTTTTTTAAGAAAACAACCTTTTTGAAAGCACTCTAAATGCCACCAAAGACTCAAATACTGAAAGAAGAGCACAAGGAAACTTTGCAAGTCACAAATTCGACAACAAATGAAAACTTGAACAAAAATGGCTTCAACTTGCACTAAATGACCCAAAAGCAACAAAAGAGCTTTGAGAAACTGACCAAGACAGTTAGGAAATAAATACTTTCAAATTCGTCAAAAAGAAACTTTCAAAAAGGAAGAAAAGGTGTAAGGCCACTAAATGATGGAAAGCAAAGCAAGTAGACCAATAATCAAGCTTGACACAAACATTGAAAACAATATTTTGTTCTAAAGGACCAGAACAATCAAGAACCTCTATAAGAAGTCTTGTGTGTCAAAACACAAATCATAAAACTCACTCAAAAGAAAACCTAGGCAAAAACTTTTCAAAGTGGAAGAGAATTCAAAACAGTAAGCTCACTGAATAATAAAATTCTAAAGACAAAAATTGACCACTCAAAGACCAAACAAACTAAGAAACAAATATTTTTGGGGAGAGAGATTCGAAAAAATCATGCAAAAAATGGTATACACCACTGTGTTCAAGCATAGAGGCATGTTCACGTGCTTCTGATAAAGGAAACTCGTGTATACATGGGTTCACTTTACATAAACAAGCGTGTGTACGCTACTATAAACAAACAAAAGTGCATATACAAAGCTTTGCAAGAAAAATAAAAAATGAGGCCAGATCAAAAAGATCAGACTTAAGGTCTGAGATTCTACTGGACCAAACAATACTGTCATAGCAAGCAAACCAATAATTGATTCCTGATTGACACTGAAGAACCCAAACTAGGAATAACAAGATTGTTATCCCCAGTGGAGTTGTCAATTCTGTTACGAGAATAAGTACCCTAGGGCTTTGGGTTGAAACCCCAACAAAGCAAGAGCAAACTACAGTAAGAAACACTCATACAACTTAGGCAAAATGCTTATATAAACAAACTATGCGATAGAGAGCATACCCAAATGTCCTTCATTTGGGTAGTTCCAACAGGGTTCAAACCCTCTGCGACTCCTGATGATCTTCAAATATGCAAATCAACCAATTCGAACATACACAACAGCATTAGATAAAGCATTTTAATGAATCTAACTTTATATCATATAAGAAAATGATTAGTTATACATAAAAATAACATTCATGCATGAATTACAACAATATCTAATGCATAAACAAAGTTAATCTCAGGAACAAGACAATGTTGCTTTTTATTGTAGAAAGCTATAACCAACACGGAGAGAATTCACCCGAGTCTTCTTCTTCCAGCTCCAAGTGGAACCGTCCTTCAAATCCGTCCAGTCCCATTGTTCAACAGCCTCATTCCATAACCAATACCATGATATCTCAAGCAAGTGGGAGAATATCAACACTCAAGGAAACAAGGGTTTCCTGAAACCTGGGGAAGTGCTTGAAGCATAGAGATACTTTAGAGTCAGTCAGGGATAATATCAGTATAGTAATTCTATCTCTTCTTCTCCCTAAGGCCTTCCCATAGAAGTCTATTGATACTTGTCCCAATTATTTTCTTAGTTGGGAAACAGTTGGGAAATAGTTGGGCCATGGGCACTAGGAGGTAAACAATAGGTAAAACCTGTGAACTTCGCCCATAGTTAAGGAAATTTAATTTTTTAAAGTTTTTTAACACATATACGCGGGTTGGGTATTGACTAACCCACGTGTACACGCTTTTATCTCATGGAAAAGTAGCGTATAGGGAATAAAACACTATTTTTAAAATATTAGGATCAAGTCTGGAAGGAGGGGTTGACCTAGGCCATAAACCAAGCATCAAAAATACCAAGGGTGGTATTTGGAGCTATAACAGTTATGCTATCCATTCTTTGACTCCATAGCCCAATGGCTTGAAGTCCTAGCTCTATCCATCTGCTACAAGAATTCTACCACCCAACTTTGATATCAAAACCAAAACTCCATGAACACTAAGAACTAGCCTAAAATCCCATAAAAACAAAGCTAAATTATAAAGAGAGCGCCCTCTCTGGACCTAGGTTGGCTAGAATCTAAGCCTAAAATATTGGTTTGTGGTTACCTCGGTTGCTTCCTTCTTCTGATAACTTCTAAGGAAAAGTTTGAGAGATAACAGGCACAAGGATGACTAAATTCATTAGATATTGATTCCTACGGTGTTTCATCTACATGTAAATAATGACTTAAGATCTAAGGCTTCATATGCCCCATAGTACCTAGATGTTGTGATTAAAAAACACTCAGTTTTGACATTATATATATATATATATTGAAAATGAGATTAACTCAGACAAATTACAGGAAAACACATATAAAAATCAGACACAAAATATGGGCGGAAAAAGGCTGAAGCTTCATGCTTCCTCATGTATTATCTCTCATTCATACATTCATTCATCTCAAATAATTGAATATAGTGTTACAAATAAATAGATGAGAGATATTGTTCTCAAGATAGTGCGTTCTATCTTAGACACTTTTGGTTGAGATAATTTCTCCTTTGGTTGAGATAATTTCTCACCAGACACACACCAATATAGGAGTTACCTAAACTAACTCCTATCTTAGAGGAACAACCCAAGAGTTAGGCACAAATTCCTAACTTGTAATATTTAATTAATTAATTAATTTTTGGATTTATTATTGTTTTATGAGAGGGGCTAACATTCCCCCCTTCAATGATAAATCCAAAATAAGAACGAGGAACCATCTTCCAAGTTCTCATGTTGATCCTCAAAAACATTGCCTGAAAATACCACCAAAACTGGATGCTGAAGAAACTACAATATGAAGAGACTGAGTTTGCTGCATGACTGATTCATCTCAAAGGGACACCTGACAACTCCATCATGTGCCAAGCCGCAAAAGGATCCAACTGTCCTTTGCTTGAAAACAACATCCGGTGTCCACTGACACAATTTGATGAACGCCCGTTGGCGTATTCGCTGATGATGATCGCCCACTGGCTGAAGATGTCGAAAAACAACTCAATGTTGCTTTTGCTATGATGAAAGCTGCTCACTGCTGCTTTGGCTGTCGATCGCCCACTGGCGAATTTGCTGACGCTCACTGCTGATGACAAATTCCCACTGGCTGATGAAGATGCCCACTGGTTGCTTCGCTGATGTTGTCAAGACTTTCAGTCTGACAACCACTTGTCAATTTCATTGACATTTTCCCCCCTTTGTCAGCTGAAAGGAGAGACAATCGTCTCCAAAATATATTTGAACTACCCCCCTTCAGGTGTAGGAGAGTTTCACTGTTGTACTCCCTCATTCAACTGCATGAGAGTACCATCATCAGTTCACTGTTGGCTACACTATGTGTGATTGTAGTCGGTTGTAGAACTGAGATAACCGTTTAACTATGGATGACCATTCCCAAGGATCAATCCATTCATAATGTATCTTCAATCTGGCTGATTTTTGTTGGTTGCAACATTTTTATGAGGAATGATTGGGCTTGCCACAATGGCAACACGGATGGAGATCAAAACATTGATCTTCCATATGACCGGTTCTTTGACAATGAGAACATTTCGGTTGGACTTCAATTTCAAGTTGCGTGCAATTCTGTTTGTCTGGAACTTTCTCAGAACCTACTGAGGTGAGTTGTTCAAGAAATCCTGCACTCACAAACTTAATTGACTTCGAATAATCTGGGATATGTAAGTTGATTTCATCAGTGACATAACCTAAGCCTCATTGATTCTTGATATTTTGAATTTCTTCCCAGGGCTTGATGATGGGTTTGGAAGAAATTTGAATTTGATCATGAACAACTTCGACACTTGAAGTTGTTTGGATGAGTGATTTGGAATCAACATCTTTATCTTCATCTGTATGGTTGAATGACCTGGAAGAAGCACTCTTTTGTTGCAGCTCATCTCTTTGTAGTTGCGACTCTACTTGAAGAAATTCAATGGTTTGATGTGTTTGTTGTAGATGCCATGAAAGATCAGCAGAGTTTCTTTGCTGATGTGCACCATGTCTTCATCATTGGAGATGATCAAACTATGAAGAATGTTTAACAAATGGATATGTTGCGCCATCTGAACTTGCTCACTTGAAATTAGGCTCTCTTGTCGTAGATGTCGTGCTTTGAACTGTTTCACTTGATTTTGTTACTTGAATGACAGGCTCGCTTGCTATGGGACTTGAATGGCACGCTCGCTTGATTTTTTGCTTATTGCACTTGCTGGGAACACTTACTAGAGTTGTAGAATGTTCTTGCTTAAACTCTGGAATTCACGCTTGCTTGATGATGATCGTATTTGTGTGAACGCTCACTTGCCTTACTTGATGACTTCACGCTCACTTGAATGAATAGCCACGCTCGCCTGATGTCGATCTCAACTTGCTTGATTGGTGTTAGAGTTGAACTTGTTTGGTTGCTTTGATGGTTGTTTCAATGATCTTCACTCTGGCTCACTTGAAGGTTTGAACCTTGTACAATTTTGATACAAATTGCTTGAATGAATACTCACGCTCGCTTGCAGGAGATGTGAACTTGTTGTTTGTTTCATTTGGAGTTAAAACTCATGGACTCACTTGATTGTGCTTTAAAGGAAGGGTGTCGAACACTGTCGAAAATGCACCCAAAAAAGCTTACAATGATTTCAATGATTCACTACAATGAATTCAATTTGACTCAATTCAAGACTTGGGTGTCGGTTTCAACCGAGAATGCACCCTTACAATTCAATGTAATTGGAATTTGATTTACAACTTCTTAAATTTGTTTGCAAGAATGTCGATGTAGACTTTGCTTTGAAATGCTTTAACTTGATTAAGTGAATTTTCTTGTTGATGTAGAATGTTGATGTTGACAATCTATGATTATGAGTTGTATTTGGACAGATGCAAGTGTCGAGTTCAATTGTCCTTCCTTGACGCTATTCTGTTACAAGTGTTGTGCTTGCTTGCATTGAACTTTATGTGTGTTAAATGAGATAATTTATTTGTCAAAACTAGACAAAAATAAAAAAGCAACAACATGAAGCATGCACCATCATCAACACACTCTTCGTGTACCTAAGATCCCCTTATTCAATTTCGGGTGGATCTAGGACACAATCACCACAAATAATATGTCTTTATTGAGTATTGAGATCATCAACCTTTCATCTTTTACAACATTGCCACTGAAGTTTTCTCAAACAATGAGAATCTGATGCTCGCAAATTTTAGAAGCAAATGCGTTCACAGAAATGCCTGAACTAATTCAATCTCTCTCAAAGTAAAAGATTAATTTGAATTACAATAATGATTTTCACTCAAACAAATAGTCCTTATCTCTCTAAAATGTAGAAAGTTACTTCTTACTTCTCATTCCAAAAACTAACTCATCTCTCCAAAATATTACAAAATATACTCATTTTTAAAGTTCCATAAAACACACTAATAATTTTAATTAATCCCTTTTTTTTAAAGTTCCATTAAAAAACAATTTAATGAATTTTATGGTCACTTTATCAAAAGTGAATTACGGTTGTATTCGTTTAAACTTTACATTTATCCATGTAATTCCAAGCTTCACACGTACCTTTTCTCATTTACTTCAAAATGTGTTTTGTCCTCACGCCAAACACCACTATCCTCGGGCTATGTACTTTCCGTAGCATTTTTCGATCAAGTTCAGTAAGTTTGAAGAATACTAAGTTCTAGTATCCACTGGCCATTGTAGACCTTCCAACCATAGTAAGAATAGGATTTCAAAGAAACCAGAAGCGATGGTGTTGTGGGGAAAAATGCCTATGCAGGACGATCCTATCCACCTAAGGTGTGACAGTACCTTAGCAACAAACAGATACAGCTATTCTAGTTTCTTCCTTTATGAAATGTGAAAGAGGGGAGATCGATAGACTTACCGTTGTCTTCCGTTTGTCCCTCGATCTAGATCCTCTTCTCTTTGGGTGTTCACAGCTACTTGCCTCCTCGCTTGCTCAAGAGAACAACTACTTGATTCCCACGAGATCACAAGAGAACAACTACCTGTGACAAGAGAACAGCTACTTGCAACAAGAGAAGAACACAACACAAAGGCATATATTCATATTCATAAATGATTCAGGATTAGAAGTAAATCAAATACACTAATGCAATCATACAAATACACCAGTATATAGGAGAAAACCAAGATAGCTTTATTGATTGATACCCAGAGGGCTCCAATCCAGCATCTCCTTCCCAGCAGAATGGAATTCCTTCTTCAGCTCCCTTCAAAGCATTAAACACCCAATGTTTCCAGTCTCAAACCAACAACAATTCTTTACAATAACAAAATTCCAGCCTCTGGATCTCATGGAGGAGAGATCCATATATAGATGTTTGGAGAGAGGATGAGTCAACTTGAGATCTGACTAGTGTCCCCTCCCTCTATCAGTTCTTGAGTCCACTTGGAGGTTCTTGCTTCCACTTGGAGATTTGGAACCTCTTACTCATCACCAGCCGAATTCCCTGAGGCAAGTGTCATTTTGGAAGCTTCCTGGGCTCTGACACCTTGAGGAATGAGTCTGCCACATGTCCAAACTCGCTCAGCGAACGTAGCTAGTGTTGGAGTTGACATTCAACGCAGGTAGCCAGTGTAGCAGTTGACATTCAGCGCAGATGCTCAGTGGAGCAGTTGACATGATCCTGAATTCACTTGTTTTTGAGTGGTTTCAGGTGGAGAACTTCTGTGAATTGCTGTGGTTGGTTTGCCTTGTTCCTCTAGGGGTAGGAACAACATGTTTAGGGACTTTGGATCCCTTAGATTATGGAAATTTCATGCTCCATGCTGTAAGGCACAAAAATGTCTATAACAGTTGCCCCCTAAAGTATGAGGCCGTTTATCGGGTGAAATGCTTTATCCAGGAGGGTCCGAAGTTCATCCATTTGCCAGGAGGAGACCTGTAATAAGATACAATACAATGCATTATGATTCATACTGCTTTCATGATCTAGCTGAGGCGGGCATTCCCATGCTCAGCTTTATAAATTCATTTTTGTACATAGAACAGACGATCGTCTGATGGTAGACTGATAATTTTGGCGAAACTATCATCCTTTGAGTAGGATGATCATCTGCTGCAATGATGTACATGTCAAATGTCTTTATTTTTCCCGAATATATATCGCAGCCCGGATGGATGAAACTAGATCCGGGGTCTTCAAACTCGTTCGATCTTCACTCTAAGTACAAGTCGATCCATGTGAGAATTGCGCTGAAGTCGAACATGGAAAGACATCGCTTGATTACCGGTCAATGATGTAAACCGTTAACAAGCGCGAGAGGAATCACCGATAATGATAATGACCCTCAAGGTACTGCAGTACAATTCACGTGGTGTGAATAAAGGACTTGGCGTCGAACACCACGCAAAATCTTCTGGTCGAAGATCATTGATGTATACCTGTCGCCGGAAGTGAGAAACTTGCCATTGAGGCATGCAAGCTTCAAAGTACTGAAGGGGTTGTTCCTAGATCAACTTCTTGGATAATGAGCTGATGTCGACAAGAAGCGATCCATCAAAGGAGGGCCTTAATGAATCCCACATCAGTGACACGGAACGGAGCTAATGATTTTAATGGAGGTGAAAACGATCTGTGACATATGATTCAGGGTGGCGGTCATGAATGGATGAAGGATAATGTATGGTAGTGGATGGGACCCGGTTGACTCTTTTTGAACGACTTCTCTTGAACATATGGCGACACTGATGCGATGGATCGGTAGCATTACCCCAAATATGGATGGTATGGCGAGACCATGGTGATGTGACCGGTGAATGAGACAACCCAACCCGATTGTGGTACGGAGGAAAAGTGTCATGTTCAAGAGCGACCTGCTACCATCAAAGTTTTCTCAATTTTCTCCCAATTTTTCCCCAGTCATTGCTGACCAGTACCTCTTTATTTTTGTCAAGCTTGAGGAGGATAACATATGCTTGTTCTATAACCTGCCCTTCAGGCAAGCCCATCGCTATGTTTTAACGAGCCTAGCGATAGTGAAACTCGTTCTCGTCTAAAGACATGTTTGTCGCTATTTAGTGGTTTAACGAGTCTAACGACAAGGATAACTCGGTCCTTTTCATTTTTAGAGAGTCTGAAAAGGTACGTAAAGTTAACTCCAAAAGTCCTTTTTCGTCATCTAATCCCTTAAGTCCGAAAAAGTATAAAACAATACAGAAGGGATGAGTTTTCGATAGTTTTAACGAGCCGAACAAAACAAGCGCTCGATCTTTTTGTGCAATAATCCCTCAGGTCCAAAAAGATTAAAATCTAGAGGAGGGATAGCACTTCCGGTCGCTTTAACGAGCTGGAAGGCCAAAACTCGGCAACCTTTTCATATTTTATGAGTCAGTTGAAAAGAGCTTAAAGAAGACTCGTCTTCTGAGGAACAAGTGATGAACAGGGTTAGCAGCTGATTCCAGGTACAGGTTGGAATTTTCCAATCACGGCAGTGTCACAAGGATGGCTAGGTGAAATCACTCTTCGCAGCTGTTCCTCAAAATGGGTAAACAATCAAATGGAGGTAAACGATCGGCCAAATGAAAAGTGGAGGTGACGGTGCAAACACGACCAAGGCTTTTATGGCTGATAAGGTTACGTACACAATGGTTATTTTACCGGTTCATTTTTTCTGGATGAGCTTGAACTCAAGGGGAAAGCTTGCTCACAATCGCTTTTCTATTTTTTAACGAGCATAAATTCCACGTTAAAACTGCTCGAATCTTATGTTTATTTTTTAACGAGCATGAACTATGTGCTAAAACTGCTCGGATCTTGCGTTTATTTTTTAACGAGCATGAACTTTATGCTAAAACTGCTCGTTGATAAGTTTGCATGCCCCCAGCATAACAACGCAAATCGAGGTGCATGCCCCCCAAGCTTCATTGCATTCAACTTGGTGGTTGGAATGAAGGTTTACCTTTGAGATTTGGAAAGGGGATTGTTTCTTTTTTTTTAATGAGGTTGACACAGTAAAAGAACTATCCTCATGACTCCTTGTTTCATTTTTTAACGAGGTTGACACGAGACAAAAACCGTCCTCGGAGCCCACTGTATTTACAGTATTTCTATTAGGGCGATGATCCATGCTGACAAAATGTTTAGGAATCTTCCGAATCCATTAGATATAGAAGATTTCATATTGTAGGTTTCCACTGTGGCCACTTCCGCCAGATTACTTGCAGGCGGTAGGGAAAAAGTACCCATTAAGGTAGGGTCTTTTAGGAGACCTACTCCAATATTTTGAAGCGAATGATTGCTTCCATGGATCATTGGAATGCTTCCCGTAACTTGTGAACTGTCGGGGAAGAAAGTTTGTTGGTCGACGACTGTAATTCCTCCCTGAAATGGAAATGCAATCTTCCTGAAGTAGTTCGACACAACTGCGGCCATGGCATATATCCAGGGCCTTCCCAGTAGGATGTTGTAATCGAGGTTTCTGTCGATTACTTCAACATCAAATTCTACTGTTTTGCCCCCCAGTTCAACTTGCAAGTTACTTAAAATCCCGTATGGAGTGTATGATCGTCCATCAAATGCTTTTAACATCGTTGACGATTTCGACAAGGGTGGTGAGCCTAAATTTTTCCAGCAACTCATCAACATAAGACATGTAGATGCCCCCTCATCAATAATTGTTCGATGAACAGTTTTGTTGAGGGCTTTCACTTGAATAAGGAAAGCTAGTTGAGCAGGTAACTGAGGGTCATATCCTTTATGATCAAAGGCCACAAGATTGGAGTCCATTGGGCCAATCCCACCTATTGCTGATAATAAAGCTTGCTCTTGGGAGGGGTAATTTTGCGGTACCTCAAGTGTCGACATAGCGGATGGTGATTGGGCCAGGTCCTCTACTATATTATAATTCTGTGCTACTTTGGCACGAGGATTAAATGTCGATTTGTGTACTACTCTCTTTGGTGACTTTATCATTGGTTCAGTAATGATGGGTGGCACAACTTCGGTCAAATTTGTCGTCGAACTACTAGGTTGTTTATTAGCCTTGTTATTCGACAGTTGTGGATTCCCGTAATCTTTATTCCTTGTCAAAGCATCATTCTGCTGCTTTGAGGTAGACAACATAAGCACTTGGGATCGTGAAGCATTTTGATTAGCAACCAGTTTGGTTCCAGGGTTTGGAAACTGATCAGTCAATACTGCTGAGGTTTTTGAACTCTTAAAGAGTTTCTTAACTTCAGCTATATGTGGACAATCTCTCGTCCAATGATCCTCATCGCATATATGCACCCCGTAGGGGGTTTCCTTTTTCTGCCTTTCTTTTTCTTCTTGCCCCTGGTCGCTTCAATTGTTCGCCCTTGTCGGTTGACACGGCAATTACTTCCGAGGCAAGAATTTCATCTTTTGCATTTTGATCTGAAATCTTACGGGCTTTCTTGGACGTAGCCTTTGTCGATTTCGTGTTTGTCGTGCCAATCACGCCATCGCCGGCGTGAGAGTCATTGTTTGATTTAGGAGGAGGAATTGAGAATTCCAGTCTAGGGGCATCAGGTATTTTGTCGTAGAGCGTGCCAGACTGAGTATAGACCAAGTCCAGATATTGCGCACGAGCGATGACTTGCTCTTCCGTTACGACTCCCCCCTTTTCCACATCTTCCGTGATTGTAGGAAGTAAAGACTTGATAAACCATTCAGCTAATAGCTGATCAGGAACGTATGTTTTTACCATCCTGCGACGACGTCGCCACTCATGTATATGAACAGATATGTGAGTGGCCGTTGTCTGTTTGAAGTTGGTAAGGAGTTCTGTTCCCGTTTCATACCTTATCGGTAATTGAAAATGGGTTAAAAAGGTTGTGGCTAAGGTACTGAAGTTGTCGAACGAAGCTCTAGGCAATTCAATATACCATTTTGCCGCTAGACCGGTTAACGTCCTCTGAAAAAGGCGAAGCCTTATCGAATCATCATTCAGTGTGTTTGATGAACACCACAGATGAAATGTCATCACATGATTCGACGGGTCTTCACCCGGATTTCCATTAAATTTAGGAATATCTGATGGAAGTTTATGCGGAATCGCTGGCCACCAAGGGGCATAAGCAATTGGATCATTCGTCAGCCGGTTTAGATCTGGTAATTCTAGAGTTGCTACAAAGGGCAACTGTTGATTCAGGTTAGGCGAAGCATACCCAGGATAAGATGGAATCGCCTGAGCAGTGGGTCTTTGCATACCAGTATAATGTATTTGATGCTGGAAACTTTGACAAGGTTGATGGGCACAACCATTATAATATGGTTGTTGATAACCGCTTTGGAAATGCGATTGTCGATTACTTACAAAGACTTGTTGCTCAGGTCCTGGATATGATTGCTGGAATGGGGGTTGATGAGTTTGAACTAGCTCTGGTTGTTGGACCATTTGCTGTTGTCCAATACTGGATGATTGACCAAGATGAGGAGTCATAGTACTTGTTTGAGCCTCAGTCGCTCCAGATAAGGAGGCACTAACCTGAGGTTGCGATTGAGTTGTCGAGACAAGGGGCTGTTGTATGGCAACCTGAGAAACTTGGGGTTGACATGCCATAGGTAGCGCTTGTACTTGCGACGCAATCACCATACCAGGTATAGTGGCAACATTCGACACAGGGTGGACTGGTTGCATTGAATATGCAACCCTTGGTTGTTGAGGCAGTATTGGTACCCATCCGCTGGATGTAATTCCAGTTTGACCTGAATTTTGTTGTAAACTCCCATATGGTTGTTCTCCGGGGGGGAACAATGAAAAGGCATACTGTCCTCCATATGGTGGCAATCCAGTACTTAAAGGGTAGATTGGCCTTTGAAGACACATTGGATCAATTCGTTGAGTTTCAACATAAGAAATACCAGATGATAATCCGGATGAAGAAATAGGAACTAACCATGTCGTCGAAACAGTCTCTGATTGGACTCCAGCTTGTTGTTGACAATTTTCCGGGACAGATGGTATACCAGCGAACATCGTTGGAGTAGCGGCAGGAGGCTCTGCCGCTGCTGTGTCGGATGACACAGTCCTGGATGTCGACGGTTGTTCAGACATATCTAGTCTATCCAAAAGATTTTCTAGCGATTCTACAAGAACTTACGATGAAAAGAGACTAACTTCGAAGATCAACGAGGGAATGGTGATGATTATTCCGTATAAAATAAATTTTAACGACGCCTGGACACAACTTGCTTTTTCAATTTTAAAGAGTCGAGAAAAAGCAAAAGATGACTCTAGTCTCCTTCGATGTTTTAACGAGCCCGAAGTGACAAATGCTCGGATGGACTTTTTCTGTTATAGAGTCTGAAAAAGGCCAAAAGAAACTGCTCTGGAGTTCTAGGCAGAGGGTGTGCCAAACTTTTCGCAAAACCACAGAATACTTTTTAGGGTACGGGCGGTCGATCTTCGTGAATGCTGTGTTCACTGCATTGCGATCAGTAGGGCGGCTGACACGGTTTCCTAAGGATAAAGGATATATGCCTATAGGGGTCTCCCAATATATACGCGACGGTATGTGGGAGCACAATTCGTATTAGTGCTATCGTCCCTAAGGAGGAATCACCCACCTTCTACGAGATCGACAGTCACTAGGCTTAACGACGCCGGAACACGTCTCTAGCCTAGACCTCTATGTAGTGCATTATGTTACAAAGCGTTGTTAGGTTCATTCAGTTTATTTTAGGTTGATCTTTTTAAAGTTTTCCTTTCAAGGTTCACCACGAGATGTATGATACAAATTCCTAAATGCAGTCTAAAGATGATAAGCAAGCTTTATTATCTTTTCAACTTTGAAAATCCTAGCTACTAAGGGAAAAGAAAGACACTATCTTTTCTCAAAGAGCAATTAGCACACTCTAATGCACTTTTCCTAAATCCAACATGCAAACTATCAAATGCGAAATGCACAATGCAGGTGTTTGTTTTCCACTTTCTTAGTATAAATGCCTACAAAGGAAGCTTTTTGCACAACTTTGAATTTGCTTTTAAAATGATCAATACAAACAAGTTCACTTTTTTCGAAATCAGAGAAGATAGAAGAGATTACAACACTTAACGATTTTCGAAATAAAGACTTGTTTTGACACTTCAAAAGAGACAAATTCAAACCAATAAGCAAAAGTAAATCTATAATCAATCTGCAAACAGCCAATGAACTCTCTTCTAAGATCACAATCAATCAGATCTGAATCAAAGGCTACAGGATGACTACTTTACTCATGCAAAGGAAAACTGTAAATGACGCCACAAACACATAAAAACATTCACAGTCTTTTTGTACAAAAGGAGGCAGAATCTAAGCAAAGAAAAGAGTTATCTGACTCGTACCTATGCTGGTTAAAGGCTGTAAAAAATAGAGATCAAAACAGGGCAACAGAGAACAGAGAACCCCAGCTGCACATGGCTAAACTGGTTCAGCGCAAGTCCAACACTGTGGGTTTGATATTCAGCGCAGGTAGCCTTCATGGGACCTGCGTTGAAATGCAAACTGCCTTCACAGTGCCTGCGCTGAAGGAGAAACTCTCGTTTCCCCTGGGTTCTGGGTCACAAAATGCTCAAAAATCAACTGTTTCAGGCCAAATCAGAAACACAAGCAAGGTATAAACAGATGGATGTTTTGAGAGGGTACTAAAGACTATCACAAGGATCATCAAATCATTTCTGGATCCATTATTTAGATCATAGACAAGTCTAGCAACTGGATCAAAGCAGCAACTTTCTACTTTGCATCCGGGAAAGATGCAGTTCGATTGTTGCTGTCAAGTCTATGAAGTGAACAAATGACAGAAACACAAATGAAATGAATAAACAAATTGATCCCCAGCGGAGTCGCCAATTTGTTGTGGGGAAAAATGCCTATGCAGGACGATCCTATCCACCTAAGGTGTGACAGTACCTTAGCAACAAACAGATACAGCTATTCTGGTTTCTTCCTTTATGAAATGTGAAAGAGGGGAGATCGATAGACTTACCGTTGTCTTCCGTTTGTCCCTCGATCTAGATCCTCTTCTCTTTGGGTGTTCACAGCTACTTGCCTCATCGCTTGCTCAAGAGAACAGCTACTTGCGACAAGAGAAGAACACAACACAAAGGCATATATACATATTCATAAATGATTCAGGATTAGAAGTAAATCAAATACACTAATGCAATCATACAAATACACCAGTATATAGGAGAAAACCAAGATAGCTTTATTGATTGATAACAAGGTTCAGGAAGAGATACAACCCAGAGGGCTCCAATCCAGCATCTCCTTCCCAGCAGAATGGAATTCCTTCTTCAGCTCCCTTCAAAGCATTAAACACCCAATGTTTCCAGTCTCAAACCAACAACAATTCTTTACAATAACAAAATTTCAGCCTCTGGATCTCATGGAGGAGAGATCCATATATAGATGTTTGGAGAGAGGATGAGTCAGCTTGAGATCTGACTAGTGTCCCCTCCCTCTATCAGTTCTTGAGTCCACTTGGAGGTTCTTGCTTCCACTTGGAGATTTGAAACCTCTTACTCATCACCAGTCGAATTCCCTGAGGCAAGTGTCATTTTGGAAGCTTCCTGGGCTCTGACACCTTGAGGAATGAGTCTGCCACATGTCCAAACTCGCTCAGCGCAGGTAGCTAGTGTTGTATTTGACATTCAACGCAGGTAGCCAGTGTAGCAGTTGACATTCAGCGCAGATGCTCAGTGGAGCAGTTGACATGATCCTGAATTGACTTGTTTTTGAGTGGTTTCAGGTGGAGAACTTCTGTGAATTGCTGTGGTTGGATTGCGTTGTTCCTCTAGGGGTAGGAACAACATGTTTAGGGACTTTGGATCCCTTAGATTATGGACATTTCATGCTCCATGTTGTAAGGCACAAAAATGTCTATAACAGATGGGGCGGAGGAAAATCCATATAAAGAAAATTGAGAAAACTACAATCCGGCAGGTTACATTTTGTAAGCGAAAGAATGGGTTGCTCCTTTGTTCAGATCTTTGTCACTGGATCCTCAATGTGTCGGGCGCATTCACTAAGTTTCCCATGCTCTCATTACCAAAACGTCGCCTGATAACGCTGTGAATGGCACTCACTGTATTCTTCTTTTTTTATCATTTAAATATATTTGATAACCTCTGGATCAGGGCGAAGTCTGGAACAGAAGACATGCAGCCAAGAATAGTGCCAAGCGCATTAAAATAGCAGAGACAAGCATTTATAAAAATATCAGAGACATCCTAAAAAACCAGAGACTTAACAAACTCTGTCAATTCAACATCTCTCAATTTTGGAGGCTCAACGCTGGAGAGCAGGGCTTGATGGATTCTTCGACACAACTAGTTCCATGCTGTCAGTTTTCTCTCACACTTGCACAGTTATGGGTTTTGAAGAATCACAAAAAATATAACATCGTATCGTTGGATTTTTGCTATCGCATGCATCTGGAGGCACTGCTGCTATCACTCCATGCAAAATAAATTTTGCAGATAAACAATCAAAATTAATTCTCCTTCGCACCCATGAGCCAATTCTCAGATGCAAGCAATGGCTTTCTCTTGGCTTCAAGAGACTTCTTTCCCGAAGTGACAACGCTTCTTCTATGTGCAATAATTTCTATTGAATTATGTGCCTCCCCACACAATTCCCATGGAAGGGGATCACCGACGAGTTCAATACAACCTCACACAATGCTGAATACGAATGCGGCAGCATGAAGCCTAAACCAGGCTCTGATACCACATATTGAAAATGAGATTAACTCAGACAAATTACAGGAAAACACATATAAAAATCAGACACAAAATATGGGTGGAAAAAGGCTGAAGCTTCATGCTTCCTCATGTATTATCTCTCATTCATACATTCATTCATCTCAAATAAATGAATATAGTGTTACAAATAAATAGATGATATATCTATATATATATATATATATATATATATATATATATATATATATATATATATATATATATATATATATGTTGTGATGGTTCTTAGTTATGTTGTACTTGTGATGTTTTTGATTATGTTCATGTTTATTTTATATGCATGGTAAACATACTTAATTGGACAAATGCAATCTAATACATAATTACTTAATGAATATGTTAGTATTTTAGAGTCACATAAAATGTGGATATATGCAATTCTATCAAAATATCATTCCGTGAGACTTATCCTCAAATAGTAATGAAATAACACAAGATTCCTCATAGAAAAGACATGATTCAATTGATATACTATGAGTTGTGAGTCAAGTTTTACAACAAGTGATAAATAGCAAGGGTAATAGCCTTGGTAAAGAGCTTGATGCTGACTCAATATTAAGCGAAATTGTTGTTCAAAAGGCTAAGGTAGATGTACCCCAAACTCATGAGCTCGTTAGGGGGTGATAAAAGGACCGAAGTGGAAAAATAAATGTTCCAAGTACTATAACTAGGACCATCCACAAGGCTTATGTAGATATATGCGGGGATTTGTCATCTATAAATCAAGAGCTATTCATAAAAAAAAATTCAATGCAATGAAACATGTAAAAAAAAAAAGGAAAAACACACCCTTCACCCAAACACATACAATATGTACAAACACCATGTAGTGATGTGACTGATGCATAATACTTCTTCCAATAGAACTCATTTTGAGGCTTAGATAGAAGGTTACCATCATAATACACTAACTTGTAAGCCTCTCTTTTAAAAACACTCTTGACAACATAAGGTCCATTCCAGAGAGGCTTTGATTTACCTGCACTTAACTTATCTTGATCCTAATCATTAACTAGAACAAATTCACCTTCTATGGATACACGAAGGATGAACTAATTTATCATAGTAGGCTTTGAAATGGTATTCATGAGTCTCGTTAGCTATGGAAACATACCATTGTTGTTCATCTAGGTTGGCTAAGTAAAGGAGATGACCTTCTTCAACAATAGCGTCAGGTAGTCATTCAACAACTAGATTTGAATATGTAATTTGACACTCAATGGGTAACATAACGTCCACCCCATAATCCAATTGGAAAGGAGTGAAGCTTTTAACAGTCTTAATTGAGGCTCGATAGACGCATAATGTGGAGAAAAGCATATGGTGTTAACCTAACTTATGATTCCCTGACATCCTTTGAATCATGGTTTTTAAGACATTATTGATGATGTCTACTTGTCTGTTAGCTTGTGGATAATATGGGGTTGGGTGTTCATGACAAAATCTTAACTTTCGTATTAATCTCGTCATCATCGCATTACAGAAATGAGAACTATGATTAGTCATAATTGTCTTAGGTACACAGATCCTAACGATAATCTGGTTAAACAAGAATAATTCCATAGGGGCGCCATCATTAGAGAAGTTAGGCATAAACTCATCCCACTTAGTAAAGTATCCCAAAGCCACGATACTGTAGCAATGTCTGTTGGCTGAAGCTAGCTTACACTACATAAAATCAATGCCTTGTTTGGAAAAGTGTATAATAGCAACCATAGTGTTATAGACATTTTTGGGCACTGCAACCCCAAGCATAAATGTCCATAAACCAAGGGCTCCTAAGTCCCTAAAGGTGTTGTTCCAACCCTAAAAGAACTAGGTCAACTGATTACAACATCTCCCAGAAGTTCTCCATGAAAAACTACTCAAAACTGGTCAAAACTGGACCATTTCACCTGATCCATAGGCAAAGTGCGTTGCATCCCACCCAAATACATATAGTAGGTGCGTTGTATTTCAAAAAGCCCTTCTATGGGGTGCGATGGGTGAGAAGGGACAAATGGCAGGGTCAATCCGCAAGGTGGAGAAGCATGGAATCTTCCAGAAACTTCTCTTATGACACTTGCCTCTCTAAATTTGACCAGGAATGAGTAAGAGATCATCAATATCCAAGTGGAATCAAGAACTATCAAAGGGGAGACACTAATCAAATCTCAAGTTGGCTCACCTCCCTTGCAGACATCTGTATATGGATCCCTCATCCTAGAGACCCAGAGGCTGGAATTTTACATGTAGGGAATTGTTGTTGGTTTCTTGAGACAACATCATAGTGTTGGGTGATCTAAGATTTTCATGAGGTGAAGAAGGGCTTACTTGCTGAGAGGATGACGCTGGGTCAGAACAATTGGTTGTAATTCTCTTGGCTCTTTCTTGATTATCAATAAAGATATTCAAGTTTTCCTCCATATATTTGTGTGATTGATGTTTTATGCATTTGTATGGTTAATATACATCTGATCCTATATTGCTTATGATAATAGATCTATGTTCTCATATAGTGTTATGCTACTCTGATTCTATAGGTACTCTGTGAAGCTGGGTACACAAGAAAGCAAGTAGCAAAGGACTATCAGAAGAGAGAGGAATCGAGCACGGAACCAAGCGCAAGACAGGGGTTGGTCTCCTTTATTCTTCTCTCATCTATATCTCATAAAGGAAAACGAAAGTAGTTTTAAGTTTGTTTGTTTCTAAGGTAGCTACCAACCTTAGTGGGATTAGAAGCTCTCCATAGACACTATTCCCAGTAACACATAGGATGAAGAAGAGTAGGGTGAATATGCATATTTTTGGTAATGATTTGGCATGGATGGCATTTGTGGAATATCATGATACAATTTTTAAGATCAAAGGCCAAAATTAATAAGTGTACATTTGTTTTTGGGTTGTGGGAAACCCAATGAGATGAACACCACATGCTCTAGCATGTTAATCATTTAGGACATTTTCAGCCTCCTCAACACTAAGAAATCGATACAATACTAAATTAACTCTACAAAACTAAAGAGTAGCATCAATAATAACACAATTTTTAGCTTGATAGTGCATATATTGTTGCTCATCATGAGATAAATGAGATTGAAAATGTTGGTTTTGGAGATATAACATGACATACTCATGCCAAGGGTCATATGAGCTAATGAGAAATAAGGATTCATTTGGAAATTAGTCCTTAGCCATGAGATCTTCATAAATTCGGAGTAAGTTAGACATTAAATCAGAAAATTTCAATGATTTTTTACGATTGGCAAAAACAAATTCTAAATCAAATTCTTGGAGTATCACAGTCTATTTTGAGTATTTCCCCATAATGATTTGTCTAACAAGGATATGTTTCACAGGGTTGGGATCAACAATTTCCATGTATTTTCTCAAGATTATGTAATGCTATAATCATTGGACAACATAGATACCTTCCAAATCCAAATTTTCGAGGTGGAATTAGTGAATATTGAGTGGAAAAGGCCTTTGCTAAGATAGTAAATGACATATTCGGTGTGCATATCATCATTTTGGACAAGAACCATACCGATGGTCGATTCAGAGGTTGTGACATAGAGCAAACTGTATTTCTTGTAATTAGGAGGGCTTAGAAAAGGGGTAGGCAACAAGGCTTGATTCAAAACATTAAAGGATATTTGAGGCCATTGATCCCATATAAAAGTACAACTTTCTTCAATAATGACATAAAACCCTTTTTTATATCAAGGTAATTGGCAATAAATCTACGCATAAAATTAGCCTTCCCTTGTAAATGTTGAAGTTGGTGAAGAGTATATGGAGGAGGCGGATTGATGATAACCTCAACCTTTTAAGGATCAACTTAGATCCCATACTTGGACATGAGGAAACCTAGTAACCTCTTTGACACCATGAAAAAGACAAACTTGTGTGGGCTTGTTGGGATGGGGTCCCCTAGGTCAGTTTTGGGGTTAAAAACCCAAGTTTTGTTGTAAATTTTAATGAAAACATGTAAAGTCTCCACAAATTGTGGATGCGGAGCACATAGGTAGCTAGGAGTAAAAAATGGTTTTTACCCTCGTTTATGTAAAGTTGAGTCAGTTTTGAGATCATTGTATGTAAAAGGCTATAAATAGGTGTGTCTTAGAGATCTATGTCAATGAAATGGGTATGAACGGATGGAGTCTTAGAGAGATAGCACAGAGAATTAAGTATTAGAGGGGGAAAAGGCCCTACAGCTAAGTGCACAGAGGCCTAGAGTAGTGTCTGCAACTGAGTGCGTGGACCCCTATAGCTGAGTGTGCAAAGAAGTTTTGAGTCTATAACCTCATACTAAAGATCAATAAACACGACTTTTGAAGAAATTCGTGTGTTCTATCTTTTTATCTCTGTTGTTTATGTTTGTGATATATGTTGTGATGAAATAATGTCTTTATGAAATAATGATGCATTGATGTGTGAATCTATGGGACAAGTCTTATTAATTGAATGTAATACATGTTAAGTATTTACACGAAGATCATAATACCTTCTGCTACGTCTATCAAGAACTTAATTAGATCTGAGTAGATTCTGATCTAAGGATAATTTATGGTGTGTGTGAGTAGAAAATTAATTTGTTCAGGGTTTGTAAAAGACGATCGTCGACCTTGGTGGGGGTCTAGGGGCCATCTGAAGGGTGTTACAGTACCAAGCCTTAAGGTCTTATAGATCTGCATGGAGGCAAATCTAGGACATAAAAAGACATCACACTAATCTCTGAGTGTAGAAACTTGGTTCCAACATCCCCCTATACTACTTCAAGTGAGACTTGACGCCATGCTACGCGGGTTGATGCCAAAAGGGCCAGTAGTGTAGGGTTTTGTTTGGCCCAACTAACTCTGAACTTGGGTCAGGACCCACTAATCCAACAAATGGCTCTATTTCTAGGACGAAGATCTGCATAAAGAGATATGTTATGTCGCATCACTGGAATCTGACCAAGAAGGAAATTGATAAGTGGTTGGATAGGAAGGTCCACGAATTTGTGGCACAAGAGAACATAAATATGCGCCTGTTAAAAGAGCAATGGTTGGATAGATATTTGTACACGGAAATACATGAAAATTGATTTTGTGCCTTCCCGATCGAGCTTTACGATTGGATAGCTAAGTTGGAAGATTACCAAGGAAGGTGGAGGCTTGATGGTCCAATAGTGTTGACCCCGGAGCTACAGAGAAGGTTGGAAGATTTTGTAGATAAGATCGTGCACACTCTTGATCATTGGCTTGATCGGGTTATAGGAGGATTTGTTATAGAATTCACATTGATACCTCAGTCAGCTACAGTGAAGCAGAGTGACACTTCTTCAAAGGACCGCGAGGTAAGTACCTAAAATATTTGAATGCCTGGATTAAGATGCTTTTGTGTGAAAAACAGGTTATGCCATTGCCTTGATATTTGTAGCTATGAAAAGTGGAAAACTCTTCATAGATCGAGGGAAAAAAGGTCCTGAATATGGCCCAATGATTCGACCTCCTTTGAGTGACGAAGAAGGAGCGGTACAGGCCTCACTGCAGAGTACAGTCCAGCTGATATTAAAAGTTTTTCCACGGATACATCATCCATACACTCCACATCCACCTTAACCTCCACAACATACACCTTCACCCACACTACCACCACCACCATTGTTCAACATGTCAAACTTAGTAAAGCTGCCGATTTTCAAAGGTATAGGGAGTGAAGATACAGATCAATTCTAGTTCGTCGTGAATGTTGTATGGACTACACAACAGATCACTAATGAGATCATAAAGAAAGTGAAGTTTGTTACCACTCTGCAGGATCACATGTTGACTTGGTACATTAAGTACTGCACTGATAACCCTTTGGCATCGTTAGTAGACACTAAGGTTGCTTTGAAAAAATAATTTAGTAAGCCTAAGTCTGACTCGCAATCAGTAGTTGGATTCAAGGAAATCACGATGAGGGCTAGTGAAACACCCTGGGAGTTAGATCAAAGATTGAAGTGTGTGATCCACGAAGATAATATGTAGCTCACAGATAGTTAGCACCACGAGTGGTTTATAGCCTCGCCCCTGCGCCACTTGAGGATTTATTTAACACATCAAAATATATGGACACAGGTGGAAGCCCTGGAAATCACAATGAGATTGCATAATACACCTATTTAGGACGCATCTTTGGGAGTTCAACAAACTCACTCACAGTTGCAGAACCTCTGCTTGGAATTGTAGAGCTTGAAAAACGAAAAGGAGAATAGGGTAGAGGATGCAAGGGATTCTAATGCCTCAAGTATAAGAGCCAGGGGCATTGTAAAGATCATTACCCTATCTTTGAGAATTATATCATAAGGGGGGGACCAATGCCCCTGAGGTAGGAAGCTCCAGCAGGACCAAGTACAGGGTCCGTGCTATGGTGCGCTATTTGTCAAGTCATTGGAAAACATGTAATAGATAATTTTCATTTGCTGCAAAAGTTTGTTCAAACACCGCAACAATTGTTCTGTGATTTCTGCAAATCGGTGGGCCACGATGAGCGCCACTGTCATAGCTATGAATTGATGATGGAGAGAATGCCTACATATCGAATGCAAGATGAAACTTAGCCTCTGGATCAGGTCACTAGGGGAGAGCATGAAGGTATCAGGGGCACGGACGAGACCAAGCAGGAGGAGGACCTGGTAGAGGTCATGGCTAGGTTATTTTCTTTAAGTGTGGGAAACCAAGGGACTATGGGCAAGAGTGTCAGAATCAGACATGCCCGTCATGTCAATACTTTACTCACTTTGACTACACTATAGAAGAATGCCCTGTGTTGATAGCTAAGATGCAGGAGAAGAAGGTGCAATAGCAACATCCTATGCAGAACTTACAAATTATGAGAGTTGAGCCCCGTGAGGAAGACCCGAACGTAAATATAGTGCTGAGAAGCAGAGTAACGACTCGAGATGATAACAGAAAAAAGCCTGAAGAAGATGGATAGGTCCACCAGACCTCGAAAAAGGAGATGTGCTTCGATATAGAACATGCCAAGGAAAAATTTATGGAGGCCAAGAAAAGCTTTGCTGAGGCATCTACATCAGGAAATCAAAACAAAGTTCCAGAGACCAGTGCACTTATAGAGGTTGATCCGTCTGTACTTACAACATTCCTGGAGACTTTCATGAAACTTCTGTGCGATAGAGATGATGTGAAAGGCCTACAAGAGTTGATAAACAAGGGTGTTGGTAGGGAAAATTCTCCTGATGGACACCACGTAATCAGAAATATTGGAAAACATAAGGCAAGAATTGGGCGCGAAATGAGGCTCACTGCGCAGATAGGAGATTATGAGAGGGACCAAGTTATTTTGGATTTGGGGTCTGATGCGAACAATCTACCTAAATAGACATGGGAGAGAATGGGGAAACCTGCACTGCAGTGGTCCCCTATTCAACTATGGATGGCGAACCAACAATACATTATCCCTATGGGATGACTACATGGAGTCACCATAGATATAGAAGGTGTGAGCATGTTGGCTAATTTTGAAGTAATAGAGATTGTTGATGATAGTAATCCATATCTTGCACTCCTTGGAATTGATTGGGACATCGATATGAATGGAGTCATCAACTCAAAGAAACAAACAATGTCGTTTGAAAGAAAAGTGCTTCGTGTTGTAGTACCATTCGACCCTACGGAGGGACTGCGCTATACTGAACCGGTCTGCGACTATGAAGAGAGTGGTGATGACTTGGATCAGATCTACAAAATAACCATATGAGACCAAGAATTGATTAATCCAGTAGCTGATGGATGGATTGCATGCGACCGTGAAAGTTCCTATACCTTAGATTTAGATGAAGAATTGGAGCATTGACATAATAGGCTGCATGAAGTGTCCACATTGCGCTGCAACACGATTTCTAGATCACTGCACTGTGTGACATCGGAGGTGAGAAATTTACCCTATTATAATGGTTTAACTGATGTAGATAAATTTTTGGATGACTTTGAAAGAGAAGTCCCTGAGGATCATCACTTCCAAGCACTGAATTTGGTGCTGGGCTCATGGTGGCAGGGTACACACAAGGACAACTTTGATGAATGGAGCGATTACAAGAGAGTGATGAGGTTTTGATTTGTTTGTCCTAATGTGTGATTACCTGAGAAATATGATGGCAGAAATGATCCACGTGATAATTTGGAAAAATGCACTAAAGTCTAAGGAATAGAGCCACAACTGGAGTGGGAGCACTTATTCAGTCTTACTTTGGATATAATCCCTATGAATTGGTAGCTGGAAACAGAGCTCTGCCATGGCACCGCAGAGTGGAATATATTAAGGGAGGGTTTCTTAATGACCTTCATTATTGAATATGGGTACAAAAGCATTGATGAAGCTCTACAGGAGGTTAAGGCGGTGATCTTCAGAATTCCACAAGATTATTTAGAGTTGGTTCAACCAGATTGGAGCACCCAGCTGTGCCATGCACTGGAATGCTATAATACCCCAGAGGAAGAAGGCCATCGTGAGGTCGAAGCTCCACAGATAGAAAATCCAACACCACCGCGCCGCTGAGAACTAAGCAAGTGAACATTGGTACTGAAGCAAAGCCAAAATTTGAAAATATCAGAGATCACTGAGATGATGCCACAGTGGATAAAGTTGTTGAGTTACCCCGTGAGTACCCGGATCTTTGTCCTACAAAATTTACGAACCTAAAAGGAATCATAGGTGACCTAGGGATGATATAAATTACTTTGAAGCCAGACGCAAAGCATATCAAGCAGAAACCGTATCGTCTCAATCCCAAATACAAGGAAAAGCTTCATTTAGAGATGGATAAGATGTTAGAAGCAGGCATCATCAAACCAGTTGAAGAGTCCGATTGGGTTAGCCTGATGCTGGTTCAAGAAAAGAAACAGGAGGGAGAACTAAGGATTTACGTAGATCTAAGAAAGCTTAATGATGCCTGCATCCATGATCCTTTTCTGACATCATTTACAGATGAGGTGTTGGACAATGTTGGAGGGCAGGAAGCCTACTCGTTCACTGATGGATTCTTTGGGTACCATCAGATTAAGATCGCACCAGAAGATAGAAGCAAAACAACCTTCACGACAGAATGAGGTTGTTTCTAGGATATAATGGTGCCATTGGACTCAAGAATTCAGCGACGATATTCTCTCGCATAGTCATCACGATGTTCAAGGAATTTATTCACAAGTTCTTCGAGGTGTATTTTGACGACTAGACAATGTTTGGATTAGTAAAGCGGCATTTAGATAGCCTATGCTTAATGTTGGATACGTGCCGAAGATACAAGATCACATTGAACCTGAAGCAGTGTTTGTTCTCTGTCCCTTTTGGAATTTTACTGGGTCATGTGGTATGCAAGCAAGGGATGATGGTGTACCCTACCAAGGTCATGGTGATAGTAAATTTGGAGGCCCTAAGGAGTGTCAAACGACTTCTCGCAATGCTGGGCCATACTAGATATTATCGAAAGTTCATCAAGGCTTATTCTTAGATTACTGTGCATATGGAGAAGCTATTGAAGAAATAGGCCACATTCTATTAGCATGAATAATGTCAGCGTAGTCTAGATATTATCAGAAGAAATTTCGGTGTAAATCACAATGAGAAAATCATTGCCGACGCGTTTCGAACCAACCAGTGTGGTTCATCGTCAGGAGGAGTTGAAGAAAACAGATCCAGCTTTGCATGTTAAATAGTCCACGCAGAGCCTCCAATGGCTAACTTGACCAACGACTAATTTTGACTTAGGGATCAAAGTCAACAAACCATTTTAATTTTGACTTAGGGATCAAAGTCACCGAATTAACTAACTTCATTTAAATTATTAAAATGGTTTGTTGACTTTGATCCCTAAGTCAAAATTAGCCGTTGGTCAAGTTAGCTATTGGAGGCTCTACGCAGACTATTTAACATGCAAAGCTGGATCTGTTTTCTTCAACTCGTCCTGACGATGAACCAGACTGGTTGGTTCGAAACGCGTCGGCAATGATTTTCTGATTGTGATTTACGCTGAAATTTCTTCTGATAATTGTTATGGATCACAAAAGCCTCAATTCAACTAGTATAGATATATTCAACGAAAATATGGTCACCACGCTGATCTTGTTTTTCCCAGATTTGAAGAAGGAATTCCATGTACACATTGATGCCCTATGTATTGCATTGGGACCAGTGCTAACACATGACAGTGACGGAGAGATGGATCACCCTATAGCCTGCGCGAGCAGGAAATTATAGGCTGAGAAGAATTACTAAATGAAAGAGCATGAAGGATTGTCTATGGTGTATGTGCTTCAAAATTTTAGACACTATCTGTTGGGCGGACATTTCAAGATGTACACAGACCATTCTACCTTGAAGTACCTAGTCAATAAGCCTATGTTGGGGGGGAAGATATGCAAATGGTTTTTGCTATTTCAAGAGTATGACTTTGAGGTAATTATGAAGCCCAAAAGGTTGAATGCAGGACTTGACCATTTGTCATGGATTGAGAATGGAGAGGAGCCCACTAATTTGGATGAAGGGTTGCTCGATGCATAGCTCTTTTTGGTGGGCATAGCGGATAATAATTTTGTAGATATTATCCACTTTTCGACTATCGGAATGGCTCCAAAAGAATATACCAATTAGAAATAAGGAACTAGTAGTGTGTGTTGTAGAATTTTCAATGATCGTTGGACATTTGTTTAAGATGGGTATTGGTGAGATCTTGCGAAGGTATGTTCCTGATTTTGAATGTGTAGAAATTCTGCAAATTCTCTACAAATATCGCTCTAAGAACATGTAGAAAATTTGACAGTAGATTAACCTGATAATTCAATATAACCAAAGAAAAATTCTATAACCTACTTCTACTATCAATTTGTGTAAGCTTAAAGATAAAGCTAGATCAAGCTGAACACATATAACCAGAATAAGAAGAATCAATGCACAATACACATGAAAATAATCAGGGGAAAGCCTCAGCTAAAAACCCCACTATCTGTATTATCATACAAGTTGGCAATATCTTAGAATTACACAAAGCCCTAGCTCTCATAGCTAGTCAGCTCTCTGTACAATCCTCACAGATGCTCACAGGATAAGTAGACTTCTCATAAGCCTTCTCCTCTTCCCTCCAAGCTCCTATTTCCTTGCGCAATTTCTCTTGGGCGATCCTCCTGTTACCAAATGTAACACTGATCTCACACACTGCTCTAATACACTGTCAGAACTGTGTAATCCTCAAGGAATGATTTTTTTTCTGCATGCATGAGTTTTGTTTATAGGAAAACAAATGCAACTAATAATACATTTTCCTTAACATTTAGTTCAATTGGGTCTTTCTCAGAATAGACATGCATGAATTACTGATGAGGGAATCTTCAGTTATCTGGAGTACACTAGTTGAGTGCATGCATGCATCAACTGACTGATAACTCACAATTAGTTCCTCAAATAGTTTGGAACTAATTTAACTAGAATTAACTCAGTAAAATGACCTAACTAATTACACTCAAATATAACTCAATCTTATCTCCTTAATTAAGGGATAATCGTTGCATGACTTCAAAGATACTTCTAACTTGAATTTATCCAACTAATTAACCCAACATGAGTTAATTAATTATTTTTCAAGCAGCTGGTGAGACCAAATTCGAATTTTAATTCAAGGACAAATTAAAATTGGAATATTCTTGTTTCCACATTTCAACACTCCCTCTCAACAAGAAAGGGATTATCTGCCACTTTGATCTTGTCTCTATGGAACTCAAATTTACACTTTCACAATTCCTTTGTCAAAATGTCATCATCTTGCTCCTCTATCGCAATATGCTACAGCAACCTGATCCTCCTCACTACATAGTCTCTGAGATGATGATACCAAATTTCGATGTGATTCGACCTATCATGAAATATTGTATTATTAGAGAGTTTGATACAACTCTGATTATCACAACAGATCACAGTTGGATCCATCCTCTGATCAAACAAACCAACAAGGATTTTTCGCATCCAGATGGCCTCACATGATGCCTGACTTGCAACCATGTATTTAGCCTCTACTGAGCTGAGTGCAATTGACCTTTGTTTCCTCTTGTACCAAGAAATTATAGATGACCCAAGGTTGAAAATCCCTCATGATGTGCTCTTCCGATCTGATGGACTCCCTGCCTAATCTGCATTAGTCAAGCCATGTAGCTTCAGTTCCTATGTTTGTTTGTACCATAATCCATACTGAGACGTGCCTCTAAGGTATCTAAATACATGCTTTGTCGCCTTCCAAAACATCTTGGTATGCTGAACCATCGCTTGACTCAGTTGGTTCACCGCATAACAAAATTCTAGTCATGTGTTCACTAAGTACATTAGTGAACCCATACGCTACATGTACATAATAGCCTCTACTACTTCACCTGAAGTAGCATCCTCCTTCCAGTTACCTGCTAGAGGAGTCTGCATGGGCTTGCACTTCTCCATGTGGAATCTCTTGAGTATCTCATTGGCATACTTTCCCTAAGACACAAACGATTCCCCATCCTTCTGCCACACTTCCATGCCAAGGAAGTAATGCATGAGACCCATGTCTTTCATATCAAATTATCTTGCAAGGTCCTCCTTGCAAGAGATGATCAACTGATCATCACCTGTCAATATGAGATTATCAACATAAATGACAATGATCAACGACTTTCCTTTCACCATGATGTGGTACAGGTTCACATCTGCTTCACTCTTTGTGAATCCCAACCCGTGAAGTAGTTGTTTATCTTGGTGTACCAAGCACGAGGTGCTTGCTTCATCCAGTACAATGCTCTCTTGAGTTGACACACATGTGACTCATGATAGAAGGTCTCAAAACCTTCTAGCTACTCTATGTACACCTCTTCGCATTGAGGAATGCAGTCTTCACATCCATCTAATGGATCTTCCAACCCATCTGTGCTGATAGTGCCAACATCGATATGATAGATGAGTACCTTGCAACAAGAGAAAAAGTATCATCATAGTTAATCCCCTCAACCTGTGAAAAGCCATGGGCAACAAATATTTCCTTATGCTTCTCCACACTACCATTAGCAGCTTACTTTACCTTGTAAAGCCAATGGGAACTCACAACTGACTTGTTCTCCAGTCTCCAAACCACGTCCCAAACACTATTACGAAATATGGAGTCATAATCCTCCACCATAGCATCAACCCAAATTAGCTGCTACACTGCTTCCTCAAACGAAGATGGCTCCTTCTCAACACATTCCCCAACAAGGGCCATGTATCAAGTGTACCTCTTAGGTGACCTCCTCTATCTGCGGTGAGAGGATGGTGCTCCCACATTCTCTCTGGCATCCTCCAACAATCTGTTAGCTTCTCTTGTGTGCTTCCATCCATCTATGGAAGACTCTTATTGAGTGTATGTCTCCACTCTCCTGAAACCTCTACATGTGGCTGCTCTGCATTAGTCTGAGGCTCCTCCTCCTTAGGAACCAACAGTTCCTCCATAGCTTGTAGTTGGAGCTCCCTCTCAAGGGAAACTCGCATGGCCTTCTGCTCATCAAACTTGAGATCTCTGCGAACCATTGTCCTTCGACTGGTAGGCACGTACAACCAATAGTCATGAGGTGTATCAGTGTACCCAACAAGTATCCCCAACTCTTTTGTTGTATCAAGCTTCTTTTTTGCATCCTTTGTCACATTGAAATATACCGATGAGCCAAAGATCCTGAAGTGACTCACATCTAGTCTCTTACTAGAGAAAGCTTCCTCTGGTATCTTCATCCCAAGTATGCAATGCGGGCTTCATTTTTACAAATAGACCACTGTGTTGCATGCCTTAGCCCACAAGTGAAGTGGTAGGCATTGGTCATATAGCATCACCCGTGCTGCCCCTACAATAGTTTTGTTCTTCCTCTCAACCACCCCATTCTATTGTGGGTTATGAGGTGCAATCAACTCTTGTTTAATTCCTTTCGCTGCACAGAATTCCTTAAGCTCTTGAGAGACATATTCTCCACTGTTGTCACTTCTCAAGGCCTTGATCTTCTTCCCTGACTCTTTCGCAACCAAAACGTTGAACTCACAAAACTTTGTGAAGGTTTGGTCCTTTTTCTGCATGAAATAAATCCAACATTTACGAGAAAAATCATCAATGAAAATCACATAATGCCTTTGCTTCATTGTGGATGTTGTTGAGAATGGTCCACACAAATTAGTATGAACTCACTCTAAAATAACTTCTGCTTGACTCTCTCGATCATGAAAGGAAGACTTTGTGTACTTTCCCAAGGTACAACCTTTGCATGTGTGAACTTGCTCAAGTTTACCTTTGTGAAGTCCTATAGATATCTGCTGCATTATCTTCAAATCCCCATGATGCAAATGGCCCAACCGCCTATGCCACAACTCGCCAATATCTTGGCTTTACACCAATTCTACTTTCATACTCAATGTTGCACAATCATCTACCTCTATTTTATAGAGATTCTTCACCTGAATCCCTATCCTCTTGGTCTGATTCATGGCTATGTGTCTTAGGAACGACTTTCCTTTACTAAAGACAACATCATAGCATTTGTCGTCCAACATCGTGACCAATACCAAGTTATTCTTCAGTCCAGGAACATACTTAACATCTATCAAGGTGAGAGGAGCTCCATGCTCCCTCTGAAAAGCGACTGTGCCGACTCTTGAAACACTATACTTTCTTCATCACCCATATCTATGCACATCTTAAGGTCTTTCGCCTCCAAGGTACTGAATAAACTTTTATCGCCGGTCATGTGGAATGAGGCTCCACTGTCAAGATACCAAACACAACCCACCATCGATGAGACCATGCATGTGATGAGGGTAAATTCCATTTTGAATTGAGAGGCTAATGCCTCACCTTCCGATCCTTTTGTGGAACCTTTCTTGGACTTCTTCGATGGGAAATTAGTCACATAATGTCCCATCCCATGACAATTAAAGCATCTCACTTTAGACTTGTCACCCTTCTTCCCTCCATGAGAAGAATTCGATTTAGAATGGGAAGCCTTCCCCTTTCCTTTCCTTGCCTTACTTGTTAGGGCCAGATTTTCTTCATCATCATTCTTCGATGAAGAACCATCTCGTCTGCTCCTCCTTATCTCATGTTGCATCAGATCTAACCACAGTCATTCCCAATCTGGTAGTTTCTACCTTCCATTCATAGAGTCCTGGTAGCTATTCCAGCTCTTTGTAAGGCTGAGGAAAGCGAGGCTCACCATATCATCATCAACAATAGTTATTCCCACACGGCCAAGCTCATCTCTGCAAGTTGTGAGATTATTCAGATATGTGGAAATAGTATCGCCCTTCTCCATCTTGATTTTTCGAAGCTTATCCTTGAGCCCCAATTTCCTCTGGTCACTACTATTTTGGTAGAGGTCCTTCAATGTATTCCACATTGAAAATGGAGTATCCTTCCCATGGAGACTCGAGACAATATGGTCTCGAACTCCCTCAAGGATGATTTATCTCGCCTTCGCTACACAATTCTTCCACTCAACCAACTCTTGTGAATTAGCTACAACTGGCTTTGGGGTTTCTTAATCAATGAAATCCTTCAAGCCATTGTCTTCTAATACAACCTCCATTCTATCTTTCCATGCTATGTAATTCGAGCTTCCTTCCAAGGCATACTCGAGTCTCAAGCCATAGAATGCCATTGACCAACTTGAAGTATGATATGAATTCAATTTGCACCTACAACCACGAACTTCAAACTTCAAATTCTTCTCAATATACTATTCACGGCTCCGATAACCTTTGCTCTGATACCATGTAGAAATTCTACAAATTCTCTATAAATCTTGCTCTAAGACCATGTAGAAAATCTAACTATAGATTAACCCGATAATGTGATATAACCAAAGAAAAATACTGTAACCTACGTGTACTATCAATTTGCGGAAGCTTAAAGATAGAGAAATATTGATCTGAACACATATAACCATAAGAAGAAGAATCAATGCACAATACACATGAAAATACTCAAGGGAAAGCCTGAGCTAAAAACCCCACTATTTGTATTATCATACAAGTTGGAAATATCTCAAAATTACACAAAGCCTTAGCTATCACAGATAACCAACTCTAAGTACAATCGTCACAGATGCTCACAGGCAAAATAGACTTCTCATAATCCTTCTCCTCTGCCCTTCAAGCTCCTATTTCCTTGCGTAGTTTCTCCTGGGTGATCCTCCTGTTACCAAGTGTAACACTGATCTAACACACTGTCAGAACTGCGCAATCCTCAAGCAATGATCTTCCTTCTGCATGCATGAGTTTTGTTTATAGGAGAACACATTCAACTAATAGTACACTATCTTGACATTTAGTTCAATTGGGTCTTTCTTAGAATAGACATGCATGAGTTACTGATGAGGGAATCTTCAATTATCTTGAGTACACTAGTTGAGTGCATGCATGCATTAACTGAGTGATAAATCACAATTAGTTCTTCAAACATTTTGGAACTAATTTAACCTAGCTTAACTTAGTAAACTAGTCTAACTAATTACAACTCAAATATAACTCAATCTTATCTCCTTAATTAAGGGATAATCGTTGCATCACTTCAGAAAGACTTCTAACTTGAATTTCTCCAACTAATTAACTCAAGATGAATTAATTAATTATTTTTCAAGCAACTGGTGAGACTAAATTCAAATTTTAATTCAAGGACAAATTAAAATTGTAATATTCTTGTTTCCACATTTCAACAAAATGGAACGGCATCCTCGCGGAAGCCAATGGTGGGGCTACAGGAGGACATTATGCAGGAAAGGAAACAACGCAAAATATCTTGCACGCAGGGTTATGGTGGCATATGTTTGCATAAGGATACCAAAGCATATTGTAGAGCATGTGATGCATGTAAGTGAATGGGAAGACCATCGTGGAGGAATGAGTTGCCCGTAGATCCTCAGGTATCATTATAGCCATTTGAAAAATGGGCAATTGACTTTGTGGGGCCAATCCAACCTCCAGGAAAGAAGACATGTGCATGCTATATCATCATCGTGACGGAGTATATGACCAAATGGGTGGAGGCACATCTTGTGAAGGATTGTACAGGAGCCACAACAGCTAAATTCTTGTTTGAGTATGTGTTAACTAGGTTTGGCTTCCCAAAAGTGTTGATGAGTGATCGGGGTATGCACTTCCTCAATGAAACGATCAACGTGTTGACTGAGGAATTCCAGGTTTATCATCAAAAGAGCACACTGTATCATCCTCAGGCTAATGGAACAGTTGAGGCCTTTAACAAGATCTTGGAAAACGCACTACCAAAGATTTTCAATGCGCAGTGAAATGACTGGGATGTGCGTGTACTTATAGTGTTATGGGTGTACAGGACTGTTATAGACATTTTTGGGCACTACTACCCCAAGCATAAAATGTCCATAAACCAAGGGCTCCTAAGTCCCTAAAATTGTTGTTCTAACCCCTAAAGGAACAAGCTCAACTGATTACAGCTTCTCTGAGAAGTTTTCCATGAAAAACCACTCAGAACTAGTCAAAACAGGATCATTTCACCTGCTCCATAGGCAAAGTGCATTGAATCTCACCTAAGTACACTCTGTGGGTGCATTGAATTTCAAAAAGCCCTTCTATGGGGTGCGATGGACGAGAAGCGACAAATGGCAGTGTCAATCCGCGATGTGGAGAGGCATGGAATCTTCCAGAAACTTCTCCTGTGACACTTGCCTCTCGGAATTCGACCAAGGATGAGTGAGATATCATCAATCTCCAAGTGGAAGCAAGAACTATCAAAGGGAAGACACTAATAAAATCACAAGTTGACTCATCTCCCTTACAGATATCTATATATGGATCCCTCATCCCAGAGATCCAGACGCTGGAATTTTGCATCTTGTAAGGAATTGTTGTTGGTTTCTTGAGACAACATCATAGTGTTGGGTGATCTAAGCTTTGTATGAGGTGAAGAAGGGCTTACTTGCTGAGAGGATGATGCTGGGTCAGAACAACTGGTTGTAACTCCCTTGGCTCTTTCTTGATTATCAATAAAAGCTATTCAAGTTTTCCTCCATACTCTTGTGTCGTTTATGTTTTATGCATTTGTATGTTCAATTTACATCTAATCCTAGATTGTTTATGATAATAGATCCATGTTCTTATATAGTGTTATGCTACTTTGATTCTACAGGTACTCTGTGAAGCTGGGTGTACAAGGAAGCAAGTGGCAAAGGACTATCAGAAGAGAGAGGAATCGAACTAGGAGCCAAGCGCAAGACAGAGGTTGGTCTCCTCTATTCTTCTCTCATCTATCTTTCATAAAGGAAAAATGAAAGTAGCTTTACTTTGTTTTTTTCTAAGGTAGCTACCACACCTTTGTGGGATAACCATTTCTGTATAGACACTTTTCCCTGTAACAAAATGGCGACTCCACTGGGGAGCGACTAGGCTGTTTGTTTATCTACCTTGTTGTTTATTTTATAAACTTACAAATGGAGCCTGATGTCAAGCCAGGTAGCTTTTGAACTGCATTTGTTATGCAAATGCAAAGTAGATAAATGCCGCTTCAGTCAATCTCCGGGCTTTGTTTATGAATTAACAACTGATTTACAAACTCTCTAATTGCCCTTGTGGTGGCTCTAGTGACCTCTTAGATCTACCCCTGTTGTTGATTTATTGATTATCACTTGCTCGGCAAAAATCCCTGAACTGAACTACACACTGTGACCCGGAACCCAAGCAATGTCTCGTCTCTGGCCCAGCACAGTCTCTGTTCTGTGAATCTGAAATTCAGCGCACTTCCCGAGTGTAGTAGGTGCGCTGCATTTCAAGTTCACTGTGTTACAAGTGCGCTGATCAGACTAGGCATTGTTCCTCAGTTTTGGTTTCTGTGATTCATTCTTTTCAGTTCTATTCATGAGTTTTGTTGCCTGTAATCAATATACCTCTGTTTGAAACCCCTTTCCTTGCTGTTATTCCACCTCCATTGTGCAAAGAACTGAAAATGTTTTTGTGTATTTGTTGAGTCATTTTCAGTTCTCCTTTGCAAAAAAGTAACGTAATTGTACTGTCGTTTCTTGATTTGAAAGCGTCGCAAGTGTCGTTTTCAGTCATAGAAGAGAGTCTAATTTCTCCTGATAGTCGATTACCCTCTTACTATTGTATTTGATCTAAATTTGTAGTTTTTCTAGTGTCGAAAGCAAGTATTCATTTCCAAATCGCAAAGTGTTGTCATTATCTTCATTTTTTATTTTGAAAAGAAACTTGTTAGTAATTTTCGCTTGAAAAGTAATTGAGATTTGCGCATTAGCTTTCTTTTTATCATTCACATATTAAGAAGGCTGAAAACGAATACATGCATGTGCATTTGCATTTAGACTGTTTGATTGGTTTGATTTAGGACAGTGCATATAGTGTGTGCTCTTTGCTCTTTGTAAAAGAATACTCTCTCTTTCCTTAGTAGCTAGGATTTTCATTGCACAAAGAAGATAAAAGACTGTCTATCATCTTAGATTGCATTTTAGGAATTGTACATCTACATCACGTGATGAACCTGAAAGGAAAATTTCTTAAGCAAGATCAACTATAAAATAAATTTAATGACTCTCACAACGCTTTGGAACCTAACGCACAACATCTAGAAGTCTAGGCTAGAGACGTATTCTAGTGTCGTAAAGCCTGGTAATTGTTGTTCTCACTGTTGGTTGGGTGATTCCTCCACTTTGAGACGATAAGTGCCAGTACGGACTTGTGCTCCCACGTACCATCGAGTATATTTTGGGAGACCACAATAGGCTTAATCCTTTATCCATAGGAAGTCGTGTCTGCCGCCCAATCAATCGCAATGCACTGAACACATCATTCGGGAAGATTGACTGCCATACTGTAAAAATTATTCTGTAGTTTTGCGATTGGTTTGGTAATCCCTCTACCTAGATTTCCAGAGCAGTCCCTTTCATTCCTTTTCAGACTCCTTAACGGAAAAGGTCCATCTGAGCACTTGTCACTTCAGGCTCATTAAAAATCGAAGGCGACTAGCGTCATCTTTTGTTTTTTCTTGACTCTTTAAAATTGAAAAAACAAGTTATGTCAAAGAATTTAAAATTTATTTTAAACGGAATAATCATCACCCTTTCCTACGTTGATATTAGGTTGAGAAAATGGAATCCACCAACCAAGCAATTCCCCTTGGAGGAAATCCTAGTCCCTTCTCCTCTTGGGGAGATGTTGGTGCACCCCATATGGCCACATTGTCGCTTCCAGGACTAACAATCGGCTTGCCCGTATGGCTCTTCTCAACCTCTATCGTTTAGAACACCGCAATTCCTGAGCAATCGAATCAGCAACTAGACGATTCCAGAGTTACCCACCAACCTTCTACTTCCTCCAATTCCTCCTCTCCTCCTTCCTCTTCGCTTGATGGGGCTGGTAAACCCAAAAATCAAGTACCTGAGAAGAATAAGGAAAAGAAGAAGAAAGAGAAGAAGAAGAAGGAGACAAAAATAAAAGGGGGCAACCAAGCGTCGTCTAGCGAAAATCCACATACTGCACCAACCAGGCCTAAACCGCCATGTGTCATTTGCAAAGGAGACCACTATCATCGAGATTGTCCCTGCATCCCTCGGATCTTAAGGGACTGGTCTCCTTGTTTGCACAACCTGGTGTCGTCAACCTCTGATGACCATGTTGAAAGCACACCATCGACTAGTGAAAGTGAAGCCCCAGGATGAAAAGGAAAATATAGATTTCCTTGTAAACTGTGTGAAGGTGATCATGTCATCCACCGTGGTCCCTTCTTAGACGAGGCTAAAAGAGTTTTGGACGATTGTCCAGTTTCACCCTTACGACTTCCTCCTGGATATAAAAAACTCTTGCCGAGTCTGTCACTAGTTGAAAATTAGCTGACCCGCCCAGGTGGTCGGCCGAAGCATCTATCATTGAAGACAAACCATCTGAACCCATACCAGATGAAAGTCAAAAGGTCGAGGCGGCAGTTGACCCGGTCTTGCCTTCAGAGGTTCCACCTTCAAATGATACAGTCACAGAAGAGAATAAGGATGACACCGTCCAAATTCTTTTCGTAAGCACAGAGTTCGATGAACATGGGGGAAATTTACCCATTCCTTTACCATAGGAAGGAAGTTCATCAGAGTCATACCTGGCTGTCTATTCGGTCCCACCTCCAAGCAACCTAGTTGTTTCCTTCGACTGGAATCAACTAGGTAGACCCTGCTTACCGGCTAGTGTACCATTCCGAATCATCGCTCAAATATATAGAATGGTTATGGACGGTACCATCATCGATGAAGGGGCTTCTATGAGTATCCTTTCCTCGACTGCTTAGAAAGTGCTTGGTTCGCCATCGCTTTTTCCTAAGATGAGAAATCTAACAGGCTTTGACAAAGGAACCAGTTGACTGTTAGGGATCCTTCCCAATGTGCCCATAACATTGAGAGGGAAAACCATTCATATGAACATAATGGTAGTCAAAGGACCCCTGGATTACAATCTACTCCTTGGACGAGACTATATTTATTGCATGGGAGCCATTGTCTCATCACTCTTTAGAGTAATGTGTTTTCTGCACGAAGGAAGAGTGGTCAAGCTAGTAGACCAGCTTTCATTTCCCGGATCACACATAGAAAATAGTCATATACCATACCTGAATGGTCTTTTCACACAAGGAATGTCTCATCAATCCCCAGTCCGTCCACCTGATGAGTGCGAGTAATTCAGGGGACATGACTGAAACCTAGGGGGCATGCACCCTGGTCTACTTCGGCAGGAAAACTTCGGGTATAGGGTAGGTTTCTGCGAGAGATATATGACTAGTCTGTACTCCCGTCCGTGATTGGAAAAGGGGGTTAGACTGGAATAAGATTCCCTCGTCAAAGTTATGTGAGTGGAGGCGTCTGCACCGCTCACCTTTGTCTATTTCGGTAGACATCGCCGAAGAAGTGTTTTGTTTGCGCTGTGAATAGAGCAATCTTTGGTAACCTGAAAGAGGTAGACCTTTCTTGATAAAACAAATGTTTTGTCGGTAGAATAAAAGGTGACCTTGAAGCTTTATTTTATACCTAGGGGCATGCAAACCTTTTGGAGTGCAAGCGAAGAGTGACCATTTATTTTTTTAAATTTGTAGGTCCTCTAACCCTTTAAACTTGTAGGATTGGTCGTTTCCTAACTTGCATAAAGAAAGGATGTGGGGAAAAACTCTAAAAATTGTTGTTTTCATATATGAGACATTCTTATTATACGACTGGTTGATCGAGAAATTTTAGCACATAGTTCAAGCTCGCTAAAAAATAAACATAAGTCATGAGCAAATGTTTCTTCCCGCATTTAAGCTCATTAAAAAATGAACTATTTCCCGGTAAATAACCATCGTGAATGTAGTACTTCAGCCTTTAAAGCCTTGGTCGTGTTCCCATCATCACCTCCACTCTGTATTGGCCGATCATTCACCTCCATTTGATTGTTTACCCCTTTTGAGGAACAGTTGAGAAGAGTGATCCCGCTGACCATCCTTGTAACACTGCCATGATTGGGAAATTCCAAACCTTACCTGGAATCAGCTGCTACCCAATTTTATCACTCGTTCCTCAAAAGACGAGTCTCCTTTAAGCTCTTTTCAACTAACTCATAAAATATGAAAAGATTGCCGAGCCATTGGCCTCTCCAGCTCGTTAAAGGGACCAGAAGTGCTATCCCTCCTTTAGATTTTAATCTTTTTGGACCTGAGGGATTATTACACAAAAAGATCGAGCACTTTTTTTGTTCGGCTCGTTAAAAGTATCAAAAATTCATCCCTTCTGTATTATTTTATACTTTTTCGGAATTAAGGCATTAGATGAAGAAAAAAGAATTTTGGAGTTTCCTTTACGTCCCTTTTCAGACTCTCTAAAATTGAAAAGGACCGAGTTATCTTTGTCGTTAAACTCGTTAAAACCCAATAGCGACAAACTTGTCCATAGCAGACAAGAACGAGTTTCACTATCGCTAGGCTCATTAAAACATAGCGATGGGTTTGCTCGAAGGGAAAATTATAGAACAAGCATATGTTATCCTCCTCAAGCTTGACAAAAATAAAGAGGTACTGGTCAGAAATGACTGGGGAAAATTGGGAAGAAAAGTTGTAGAAACTTTGTTGGTAGCAAGTCACTCTAGAACATGACACTTTCACTCCGCATCTGAGTCGGGTTGGGTTGTTTCATTCACCGGTCACATCACCATGGTCCCATCACACCATCCACATTTGGGGTTAATGCTACCAATCCAACACGTCAGTGTCGCCGATATTTTCAAGAGAAGTCATTCAGAGAATTCACCTGTGTCTCACCCGCTGCAATACATTTACACTCCATTCTTTCATGACCGCCACCCTGAACCTTATATCACCAGATCGTTTTCACCTCCATTAAAATCATTTGCTCTGTTACGTGTCATTGATGTGGGATTCATTAAGGCCCTCCTATGACGGATCACTTCTTGTCGACATCAGCTCATTATCCAAGAAGTCGATCTAGGAACACCCACGTTCAGTACTTTGAAGCTTGCATGCCTCAATGGCAAGTTTCTCACTTCCGGCGACAGGTTTACATCAATGGCCTTCGACCGAAAGATTTTGCGTGGTGTTCGACGCCATTTCCTTTATTCACACCATGTGAATTGTACTGCAGTACCTTGAGGGTCATTATCATTATCGGTGATTCCTCTCGTGCCTGTCAACAGCTTACATCATTGGCTGGTAATCAGGCGATGTCTTTCCATGTTCAACTCCAGGACATCTCTCACATGGATCAAATTTTACTTCGAGTGAAGATCGAACGAGATTGAAGACCCCGGATCAAGTTTCATCCATCTGGGATGCGATATATATTCAGGGAAATAAAGACATCAAATGTACACCATTGCTGCACAGATAATCATCCAATCAAAGGGATAATGGCTCTACTAGAATCATCAGTCTACACTCAGATGATTGTTTGTCCTATGTACATAAAAATGAATTTATAAAGCTGAGCATGGGAATTCCCACCTCAGCTAGATCATGAAAATATTATGAAGATAATGTATTGTATTGTATCTTATTACAGGTCTCCTCCCAACTTGAAAGAACTTCGGATCCTCATAATAAAGCATTTCACCCGACATCAAAAAAGATTAACGACCTCATGCTTTAGGGGGCAACTATTATAGACATTTTTGGGTACTGCAACCCCAAGCATAAAATGTCCATAAACCAAGGTCTCCTAAGTCCCTAAAAGTGTTTTTCTAACCCCTAAAGGAACAAGGTCAACTGATTACAGCTTCTCCCAAAAGTTCTCCATGAAAAACCACTCAGAACTGGTCAAAACAGGATCATTTCACCTGCTCCATAGGCAAAGTGTGTTGCATCTCACCTAAGTACACTCTGTGGGTGCGTTGCATTTCAAAAAGCCCTTCTATGGGGTGCGATGGGCGAGAAGTGACAAATGGCAGTGTCAATCTGCGAGGTGGAGAGGCATGGAATCTTCCAGAAACTTCTCCTGTGACACTTGCCTCTCTGAGTTCGACCAAGGATGAGTAAGAGATCATCAATCTCCAAGTGGAAGCAAGAACTATCATAGGGAAGACACTAATCAAATCACAAGCTGACTCATCTCCCTTACAGATATCTATATATGGATCCCTCATCCCAGAGATCCAGAGGCTATAATTTTGCATCTTGTAAGGAATTGCTGTTGGTTTCTTGAGACAACATCATAGTGTTGGATGATCTAAGCTTTGCATGAGGTGAAGAAGGGCTTACTTGCTAAGAGGATGGTGCTGGGTCAGAACAACTGGTTGTAACTCCCTTGGCTCTTTCTTGATTATCAATAAAAGCTATTCAAGTTTTCCTCCATACTCTTGTGTCGTTTATGTTTTATGCACTTGTATCGTCAATTTACATCTGATCCTAGATTGTTTATGATAATAGATCCATGTTCTTGTATAGTGTTATGCTACTTTGATTCTATAGGTACTTTGTGAAGCTGGGTGTACAAGGAAGCAAGTGGCAAAGGACTATCAGAAGAGAGAGGAATCGAACTAGGAGCCAAGCACAAGACAGAGGTTGGTCTCCTCTATTCTTCTCTCATACATCTTTCATAAAGGAAAAACGAAAGTAGTTGTACTTTGTTTGTTTCTAAGGTACCTAACACACCTTAGTGGGATAAGCAGTTCTGTATAGACACTTTTCCTTGTAACAGGGACTACTTGCAAGAAGCTAACTGGTCAGACAACATTTCAGCTGGTCTATGGCGTAGAAGTTTTGATGACTATGGAATATATCATGCCTAGTCTAAGCATAGCAGCTTTCATAGGGATGGCGGACCACAGAGCATTAGAAGAGTGGCTCGTGTAGCTAATGGAACTTGAAGAAGATAGATTCTTGGTTGGATTACATCAGCAGGTCCAGAAGGAACATGAAAATTCTTGGCACGATTGGTACATCAAGTTGCACACATTCAAGGTAAATGATTTGGTTTCGTTATATGATAGTAATTTCGCTAACTTTCCAGGAAATTTTTAGATCCACTATTTGGGGCCATATTTCATCAAAGAAATCACAAATGGGGGTGCAGTTCGGTTCGCAAAGCTTAACGGAGAACCTTTTCCGAGAAGGGTGAATGGAAGCCGATTCAAGCCATATATAGGAGATCCAGCTCAATGAATATATGACAGTAGGATAGTCTTAGTGTGTAGCTATAGGGAAGCGCAAGACAATAAACTACACTACTCGGTTTGAGGAACAACGCGGCAGGGGGGTTGTGTGTACAAGGATCACAACACAGTATCAGAAGCTACAATACGAAAGGAGATACCGTGCAATATGTCTAGAAAGTTATTGTTTGAGTCATTGTTCATGATTTGACAGCAAGGAGACAATTAATAGGAGCAAGCGGGTAGCATTTAAGGCCAAAATCTTTAAAGATCTACTACCAAAAAAACATTAATGGACGAATTTTGGGGGGAATGGTTGGATTTGAATTCAAAATTCCCTATAAATTACGCATGTTGGTCCAGCAAAGAACACTTTGCACCCTTAAAGTTTATTATTTTTGTTGTCTGTCACTTATGAATCGTGTGTTCTTCGAGGATTTGGTCGCAAGCCCCACATTCAATATTTTACTAGATTTAACCTAGAAATTTATCTGTGATACCATGTTAGGACCAAGTCCAACTGAGAGTGAAAGCACTCAAGGAACTATCGCCTCTGAAGGGGCTATTCTAGAGGTAGTGAGCATGGAAGCTTCAGCTCCTATGCCTACAACACCGAGGTCGCCTAGGCCGAAGCCTACACCTGTGAGAGAAACCCAAAATATGAAGAAATACAAGAATAAGAGGTTGGTGCCAGTGTGCGAGTCGCCTAGGAAACATATTACCGCTCAGACGTAGATGAAGGACAAGCAACCCCAGAAGGTGGTGGACTTGGAAGTCGAACAGGGCACTGAGGATATAGACACTAAGGGAGTGGAGCCCCTCACCAAGTTGCCTGAGTATATCCATTTGCGAAAAGGGAGGACAAAGGTCCCCAAGGACCCAAACTCAGATAAGTTCCTTATTCGTACAACCATATTGCCAGAGTAGATAACTTTTGAAGGTCCCTGCATTGCACAGGTTCCCCTATTAAAAATGGAGGATTGGGACCTGACTGACCATGAGAGGTTCCCTCACCTCATGATAGATGTTGAGCATGGAATCCCCACACAACATGTTTTGGGGCTCAAAGCCCATGTTTTGAGTGATATTATTGTAAATATCCATGAATTGCAGGCACGAAATGTATGTTAGAGTCATAGGGCTATCTGCCCTAAGTTTGAATGTAATTTCGGCCTACCTATGGTCCACAGAGCATGGGATTGTATAAATAGAGCGAGGCTTTGAGTTGTAAAGAGATAATCATGAGGATCATAGAATCTAATGGATAGAATGAGATATCGAAGCATAGGAGAAGAGTTTGAGTGTGTTTTGGGTCATAGTAGTAGGAAGAGGCTCTGCAGCTGAGTGCGCAGAGGCCTAGTAGAGTCCACAGTTGAGTGCGGGGACCACTGCCGCTGGGTGTGCAGGGTAGAGATGAGTCTATAACTGGAGAAGAGATTAATAAAGAAAGGTTTTATTACCAATTTTGTGCATTTGTTCTGAGTTATTACATTTTTGATATCATTTGCAATTATACTATTTATTTACTGTGTGCACTTGTATGAATGATTTATACTGCTAAGTATACTTTACCCATGCAAATAAGTTAAGTTAATCAAATAATATCGGGTTACTAGTAAGGAATTGGGTAATAACACTGTTCGGCCCCCAAGTAGGGATGCACAAAGGAAGCATCTCAGGCTACGAGGTACAAGAAAGTGTGTAGCAATATGCACAACCGCAAACCACTTGAAAACTGTCAGACATCTCCAAGGTGCGAAATCCTGGTTCTAGCACCCTCCCATACTACTTCGGTTGAGACATCAGTCCACGCTCCGCAGACTGTTGCCGAAAGGGCAAGTAGTATCGGGATTTGTTTGGCTAAATCACCTCTGAACCTGGGTTAGGCCCCAACAAGCCAATAAATGGATCCATTGCTGGGACCGGGATCTGCATAAGGGATGTCTGATGTCGTGTCACTGGAATCCAACAAAGAAAGAAATTGAAGAGTGGTTGGACATTAAAATTCATGAGTTCGCAGTGCAGGAAAACAAGATTCTGCGAGTATCAAAGGAACAATTATTAGAGTGCTACTTATATACAGAAATACATGAAAGGTTCTTTTCATCCTTCCCCTCTAAGTTGTATGAGTGGATCACGAAGCTAGTAGACAGTCAAGGAAGGTGTAGGCTTGACAAACCGATTGTGTGGACTCTAGAATTGGTGCGCAGACTAGAAGCATCGGAAGAGAAGATCGCGCGCGTTGTGGACCATTGGCTTGAAAGAATTATAGGAGGGTTTATCACTGAGCTTGCAGTAGACATGATAGTCGGCTACAACGAGGCGGAACGATGCTTCCTTAAAGGACCACGAGATAAGTACATTAAATCGTTGAACACTTGGATTAAAATGTTATTGTGTGAAAAGCGGGTTATGTGAGTAAATTTATGTTTGGGCCTACGCGAAGTGGGAAGATCTATAGAAACGAATGTAGTGCAGAGATAAAAAATAGCCCCTTGATTACGCCTTGGCGGGAAAGTGAGGAAGAACGTACAAAAGTTTCTCCGAGAAGTGTGATCAGTCTAATAAGGAATCAAACTCTACGCATGCCACCCCCACCTATGCCACCACTGTTTCACCATCATCACCCCCAGCTCTGCCCACACCACCACCGCCATCACCATAGTTCAATATGGCAAGCGCAATAAAATTGTCGTTATCCAGAGGACTAGGGAACGAGGATCCGTACCAACTTTGGTTCTTAGTAAAGGTTCTATGGGAATCACAAGGAGTCATGGATGACAATATAAAGAATCCAACACTGTTAAGCGCGTTGCAGGATCACACACTAACTTGGTACATTAACCATTCTAATGACCATCCAAACGTGGGAATTGTAGAAATCCAGGCCATGCTGAACAGGGAATTTTGCAGGCCAAAATCAAAGACACAATCGATTATCGGATTTAAGGAAATCGTGATGCTTCTAGGCAAGATCCCATGGGATCTGGATCAAAGACTGAAAAGTATGATTCGTGAAGCAAACATGACCTTGACAGATGGACAACACCACACATGCTTTGTAGCATCACTAACACCGCATTTAAGGATGATGTTGTCACAACAGGAGTTATCCAACCAAGCCGAAGCTTTAGAGATTGCAATCAGACTACACAAGACCCCAATATAAGATCCTGGCCTGGGAGTCCAACAAATTCATGTGCAACTGAAAATTTTTTGTCTGGAAATGCAGAGTTTGAAACAGGACAGGACAACTTGCCGAGAAGCATGCGAGGATATATGGTGCATAAAATAAGGCTAGGGGCATGACAAGGACCATTGCCCAATCTTCGCAAATTACTTAGCGGGAGGAGGGCCAATGCCATTAAGACCAGAGGCACAAGTAGGACCAAGCACGGTGCTTGTGTTATGGTGTGTGACTTTTCAGATATGAGGAAAACATGCTACAGATAACTAACACCTATTACAGAAGTATATGCAAACGTCCCAACAATTGTTCTGTAATTTCTGGAGGTCAGTAGGCCATGATGAGCGGACCTACAGAAGTTACGAGTTGATGATGGATCAGACTCCCGCCTATAGAGTGCAGACCAAAACATGAGCCCTCAATCCAAATAGAGGGATGTCACATGCTGGATTTCATGGGTGTGGATGAGGTCGAGGGGCAATGGGACCAGGAAGGGGTCACAGATAGCTGATTTGTTACAATTGTAGATGGCCTAGGAATTATGCCCATGATTGTATAAATTAGATGAGAGCATCATGTTTATATTGTACCCAATTTGATCATGAGATGGAGGAATGTTGTACACTGATAGCAAGGTTGTGCGATAAAGGAGTACTCCAGCCTCCCCCGACTCAGAACCTACAAATGATGAGGCCTGAGCCGCGCAAAGAGGACCTGCATGCCTCGAAGTGGTATCACAACAGGAAATGACAAAGGAAAGCAGCCTGAAGAAAGTGCGTGGGTTCGCAAGGCTCCTACAAAGAAACCTGAATTTGATTTGGAGTGCGTGAAGGAGACATTCATGGAAGCTAAGAAGAGCTTCACGAAGGCCTCCACTTTAGGTAGTAAGGATCGACTAGAACTGGGGATGGATCCTTCAATGCTCACTACCTTTCTAGAGACATGTATGAAGCTACTACGTAACAGAAAGGCTATGAAGGGACTACAAGAACTCATCACTAGGTGCACTGGGTCGGGAGAACCATGCATAGTCCATAAACTCATAAAGCATGCATTGTGAATAGGAAGGGAAATGAGATTGACTGCACAAATCGGAGAATACGAAATGGATCAAGTGATTCTGGATCTAGGATCAGACGTGAATATACTGCCAAAGTAGACATTGGAGCTCATGGGAAGGCCCGCGTTATAATGGTCTCCTATTCAATTGCGAATGGCGAACTAGCAGAAGGTCCTACCGATGGGGAGATTACAGGGAATAATGGTAGACATTGAAGGTGTGGGCGCACTTGTAGATTTGGAAGTGATAGAGATTGTCAATGAAAACAATCCCTATCCTGTGCTACTGGGAATAGATTGGGTCGCTGATATGAATGGAGTGATAAATCTAAAGAAGTGCAAAATTATTTTTGAGCAAAAGTCACTACATGTAGTGGTACCTTTAGACCCTACGGAAGGATCGCGCTACATAGAGTTAGTGCGCGATGACGAGAGTGATGATGAGCTATAGTGTATCTACAAGATAATCACCAGAGAGCAGAATTGGGTGAATCCAACAGCAGATGGTAGAATTTTGTGGGAGCACGAAAGCTCCTGCACATCGAACTCGGATGAGGAAATAGAACGATGGCAGAACCGGTTACACAAGGTAACCACGCTCAATAGCAACATGATTGTAAGATCACTGCATGCATGACAACCAAGGTGAGAGACCTGCCTATGTATGACAGGTTGATAGAGGTGGGTGAATTCCTGAACAAATCTAAAAGAGAAGTGCCAAAACAGCGGTTTGATGCTCTGAAATGAGCATTGTGCACTACGCCCACAAAGTGGTGGGGTATGCACCAGTAGAGTTTCAGGCACTAGCGCAAATGCAGAAAGATGATGTGCTTATGATTTGGGATGCCTCAAATAAGGATGGACGCCATGGATGATGAATGAAATAGCCTGCGCGCCCACCTTTCCAAATGGGTACAGATGTATGGTACGTAGCCCACACAAATGCACACCGCTCTTATGATAGGAAACAGGAAACACAAGCAGAAGGAGGCAAGACAAGTGCATGAGCAGCAAAGTATGATAAAACCTAGCACGCAAAAAACCATTCACAGGGAAGCATTTGACAAAGTGTGTGTAGTGCTGAACAGGGTCCACCTTGTGAGACGTACCGACTGGGACCTATGCGTACCAATAGTTGTATGGGCTTATAGGATCATGTGCAAAACTATAAACGCACAAGTGCTTCCAAAGCTGGAGTATGAAGTAGGTGATGTAGTCCCTATGGAGCATGCAAAGCCGAGTCCACACATAACAACACCCGTAGAAACGACAGTCCACACAGACTGGAACGAAGCAATCACATAGCTACGCGAAACAAAACATATAAGACTTGAGGAAGAAATCTGATAGGGAAACTTTAGACTTCGCGAACTTGAAAAAGGTCAGGTATAGCTAAGAGAGAAAAGGGATTTAAAGGATGCAGAGGTCAAGAAGATGGAAAACGAAATAAAGGAATCATTTCTCATCAAAAAACCAAGGATGGCAAGGCAAGGTGCATATGATCATACTGACAGGTTGGAGGACTATCGTCGTCAACTGGTTAGTCTGCTGCCATGGCTTGGACCACATATTGCCAAATGAAGTGACTAGAGTAGCCCGTTTCAAATAGTAGAGTGCGTGATACTGATAATGACAATGGAAGATGGGGATTCCCCGTAAATCATGCTGGAGGATAGGATGGAGCCCCACATGGGTGGTGTGACCACCTGACTAGCCGTAAGAAGAACAGTCTTAGCGCTCGAGGCAGTTGGAAGGGAGCGCGGGACTATAAAATATTCTACCTAGGAGCTGCACGATATTGTAGATGGTCGCAAAATCTAAATGTCACAGAATTCGCGACTGCGCATGGAGGGTTACATTGCCATACGGGTTGGCTGGGAATTGATTTTTGTTGTCACTATTCACGATAGGATGTTCAATTTGAGGCCAAATGGAGCGGGCGCCAGGCATTTAAGATGCAAGTTATGGACAAGGTTTGGGAAAATATGCTACCAAGAAAGCATTAATGGCCCGAAAATGGGGGGAACAATCGAACTTGAATTCCAAAGGTGCTATAAAATTCAAAGGGCTAGCCAGCCAACAAAACTTGGTCATTTGAGAATTAAGCACTTAAGTAGAGCACAAAGCATTGAGAGTCAAGCAATAATTGAGCCCCTAAGACTGCGAGAGCTCGAATATAGCTTAGAGATGATAACGGCCACTAAGGATGGGTTGGGAATTGAAGAAGTAACCGCCGGTGAGGCCGCACAAACCCAAATGGTGGAGGATGTTCCAGAAGGCACTAGGGTGGTGACAGAAATCCCCAAGTCACCGCGAACACTGAGGCCTAAGAAGGATAAACAGGTAATGGGTCCAATATGCATGTCCTTGAGGAATCTGAGGCATAGCAGACTATCCATGGAAGAGAAGGGGAAAGCAGTCATAATAAAAACAGACGAGGAAGAAGAAGAATTACAGGCACTGATCACTACAACAAAAGAAGAAGAAGACGTGGAGGAGGATATCCAACCATTGCGCTCTGCAAAAGAATTGCCCGCTTATGTCCCTCTATAAATAGGGAAAAACAAAGTGCCGAAAGACCTGGATGAAACGAAGAGTTCACTCTAGACCCCGCTCCTCCCCGATGGCATTGTATTTGAGGGAACGCACCTAGGATGCGTGCCAACCATGAAATTTGAAGACTTAGACCTCACTGACAATGAGAAGTTCCCGCACCTAAAGACTAGGAACTTAATGAAGCAAAACACAGAGGGGGCGATGATAACATTAGAGCCGTGGAAGTGGCTGTGCAGTGTGGAAAAGGTCTAGTTGCTAGACTTGTTATGGATACCACATTTCCACCGCACGCCCATCACCATTTTCGTCATCTGGCAACTACTCTGCCTGGTGCATGATGGGTATCTATGGTTGGAGGAGCCTATTCCCATCATGACAAACCTCATTTACCGTATTTCTTGGCTCCCATGTAAAGGAAAGGATACTGCGACTATAGTCAGAAAAGGTAGCAATTTGGCTCTTGTAGAATCCATGAAGGCAAAATATAAGTTGGAGAAGAAGAAGAGGGGCTACACCATCTCCAGTATCATGGACAAAGGGGTGTGTGTAGCAACTCAACTCCTGGCCAATAAGATTATGAGAAAGTGTCACGTCGATGAGGTACCAGCACCGATGGTCATGCTGGATCAGTAGTGCTTAGAGGGGGTGCAGTTAAACTGGTCTGAATTCCTCTGCAAGGAATTTTTGACAAACTATCGCGAAGCCCAGGAGCAAGGTAAAACCTTCCACTATATGTGGTTGCTATTATCCATATTGCTAGTAGTGGGAGAACTGCTGGAGGACAATCACTTCCCCAACATTGATAGAGAGTTAACAGAGGTCGTGAAGTATGCTTTGCTCTAGGCCACAAAGGATGCAAATCGGATTCGCGACACCAAAATTTTCTGGGTGCTCATGGAGGTGAGCATCCGGATGTGGATCAATCGGAGGCCGTGCCTATCACTTACGGTGGACAATAGTCTGCAGAGTTTTGCAGACTTCAAAGCTGACATGCACAACATCTATGTTAGGGTGCAAAAGGATCTAGCGAAGTAGTGGATGAAGCTACCATTTGTAGCCACTGATGATGTGATTTTTACTGTCTTGGAGACACAGCCTCCCGAACGGCGCACTCCAGACCTGGCAGAACTGGAGAAGACAGCAGCCGAGAAGAAAAAAGATGATGCTAAGCTACGCGTCACTCAATTAGCAGAGAAAAGGTGCAACAAAAAAGTAGCAACTGAGGTAAGCGCAGTGCAAGAAGTGACATAGAAAGCCATGGAGCAAAAGAAGGCTGCAGAAGCAGCAACAGCAGTGCAGGTAGCAGAGCCAGTAACAAAACACATAGACGAGGGCCAAGCAACATCCTTAGGTGACGAGGTAGAGGAAACCAAAATAGCTAAAGCAAGAACGAAGCCAGGGGCTGCGTCCACATAGTTAAAGCGCCTGCGCATCACAGAGAGATCGGGCGCAAGGAAGAAGGTCAAGGCCTTGAAGTTTTCCATTGACCCAATCACCTTAACCGATGGTTATCTCCATGAAATCGGTGAGATGGTCTAGGATGTCATAAGTGAAGTGCTTTAGGAGTTCATGCATGAGCATAAAACTGTGTTTGGGGCCCTCAGGGCGCAGCTGCAGGAGTTGCAAGTGCGACCCCCTCAGGAAGGTACCCTGTCAACACACGTCGCAACAGGAACTTTGGCAGTAGAGTAGATGTTGCGCGCAAGGATGGAAAAAACAATATTGTTTCCTGAGGGAGCTATAGTGTCGTCCAATGCGATGGATCGGATGTCGATTAGCATGATGAAAGGACATGGCCTTAATCTAGCTTCCTTTCCTTGGGAAACACTGTATTGGTTGTAGAATGGGATAATGATAGAGTTGTGCACTAGGGAGAGCTGCATGATCCAGGTTCTTATCGAGCAGAAAATAAACATAGAACAACTCAGCTTGTAGCACAACAAATTGGTGTCGCAGAATCAACAGTTAGTGCAGACGGTAGATGAAGCTTGCTGACGCGTCCAAGAGGTAGCCATCGCAGCAGATCTAACGGTAGAAGTGAGGATCCACAATTTGGAAACTAGAGTCCGCGAGGGCAGAGAAGAGACGACAAAGGTTCAGCTGGAGTTGAATCTTCAAATCACCGAGCTGGGGTTGAAGCTGTAGCCTTCCACTCCCCTAAAATTCTGGAACAACATGTTAGCGATATCACGGTAGGGTTGGAAGAAATTGGAGGTGTAGTGCTTGACTGCACCAACATGTTGTAACAGGCACTTAAGGTCCTTACAAATTTGTAGGAGGAGCCCAATATCCAACAGTTGGAGACAGAGGCTCACGAACTCCAGTAACAGTACAACAGTATCAGAGGAACTGTGTAAACAGTAGTCCTCACTCAGTAGCCTGCGAGGATGCAGCAAGCCAAGGCATTAAAGGAGCAGGTGGACGTGGCGCGCCATAAGGAAGAAGTTCTCAAAGCACACGTTCAACCATGGATTGACGAGGCCTTCACAATCACAGCGAATATTGAAGGGAAGCTTGCACACATTCAAGGGATACATGCGCAGATGCAGGGCAGCATGCCGGATATAGAGCTCTCAGAAGAACGGATGCAACAGGTTCAACAAGCAACAACTCAGTGCATTGCAGACATTAGGACTGTTCAAGAAAAGTTAGAGGGACTCTGCGCCAAGATCACCGTGCTGACAGAGTGACACGAGGGTCAGTCACGATGTTGTGTTGGGGGCCTGTTGGGCATGGAATGCCCCCACAGCATGTATTGGGGCTCAAAGCCCAAGCTTTGAGTGACATTATTGTAGATCTCTGCGAATTGCGAGCGCGAAATGTATGTTAGAGTCATAGCGTTGTCCACCCTAATTTTGAATGTAATTTCGGCCTACCCATGGTCCACGGACCATGGGATGGTATAGATAGAGCGAGGCTCTGAGTTGTAAGGAGATAATCATGAGGATCATAGAATCTAATGGATAGAATGAGATAGTGAAGCATAGAAGAAGAGTATGAATGTGTCTTGGGTCGTAGTAGTAGGAAGACGCTCTGCAGCTGAGTGCGTAGAGGCCTAGTAGAGTTCACAGCTGAGTGCACTGACCCCTCCAATTGAGTGCGCAAGGTAGAGATGAGTCTGTAACCGGAGAAGAAATTAATAAAGAAAGGTTTTATTACCAATTTTGTGCATCTGTTCTGAGTTATTACATGTTTTATATCATTTGCAATTATATTGTTTATTTACTGTGTGCACTTGTATGAATGATTTATATTGCTAAGTATAATTTACCCATGCAAATAAGTTAAGTTAATCAACTAATATCGGGTTACTAGTAAGGACTTCGGTAATAACATTGTTCAGCCCTCGAGTAGGGCTGCGCAAAGGCAACATCTCATGCTGCGAGGTACAGGAAAGTGTGTATAAACATGCGCAACCACAAACCACTTGAAACCATCAGACATCTCCAGGGTGCCAAAACCTAGTTCTAGCACCCTCCCATACTAATTTAGGTGAGACCTCAGTCCGCGCTACGCGGATTGTTGCTGAAAGGGCCAGTAGTATAGGGATTTTTTTGGATAAATCACCTCTGAACCTAGGTCAAGCCCCAACAAGCCAACAACAGACAATTACATGAGGTGAGTGTACTACCCAGACTCAGGTGTCACTAAGTTGGAAAATATTGAATGGATTCACAGGGTGGAGAACTTCGGATTGCTGAACCTGTTGTGGGTGCCCCACTATCACCACACTAATATTAACACCACCTATGTGTGGAAGTTACTCACTCTAGTGCATGATGGGTGCTTATGGCTTGGCACACCTATACCCATCGCGAATATGCTCATCCACAGGATCACAGACTTTTCGTATGAGGGTTTAAATATGGCCAAGAAGTTTGGTGGAAAGGCAGGAGAAATAGACTTGGTAGAGAAGATGAAAAAGAAGTTTGAGCTTGTTAAGAAGCTGCGTGACTATTCCATCACATCCATCAATGGTCCCGTGGTGAATACTGCCACCCAAATATTGGCCGGAAAGGTTATGGGGAAGTGCTACATGGACGAGGTTCCAGCGCCTGTGAGCTAGTTAGCTGCAAAATGTGTGGAGGGCTTGCAGTTTAATTGGTTACAATACTTATGCGGTGAATTCCTTGTGAATTTTCACGAGGTCCAAGATGAGAGAAATCCCTTCCACTACACGTGGTTGCTGCTCTCCATCGTGTTGGTTGCTTAGGAGCTGCTAGAGGACAGTCAGTTTCGTCTATTGAAGGAAGGATTGCCAAAGGCCATACAGGTCGCCTCCCTCTAGGCCATGAAGGACCCCACCTAGGACACAGAAACAAATATTTTCTGGGTGTTGATGGAAGCGAGCTTCCGCATGGCCATCAAACAACACCCAAGGTTGTCCCCATTCTTGTATGAGAAGTTGTCCGTGTATGTTGCATTCAAGGTAAATTTCCACCACGTCTACATTCAGGCACAAAAGGAACTGCAACAGAAGTGGTTTGATTTACCATATTTGGTCACTGATGATGCCATAGAGGAAGTGATAAAGTGTTGGTCGAGAGATTGGCACACCCCGTTCGACTTGGATGCAGGTACCAATAAAGGTGCAAGGAGTTCAACTGAGAAGAAATGGAAAGATGCAACAAAATAAGCGACACAAAAGTTGGTCGCATAGTGGAAGAAGAAATATAACGAGAAGGATTGTATGGAAAAGGAGTGCGCTGCAAAGGAAAAGGCTGAGCAAGAAAATTGCTACTCCGAGCAAAGCGGAAAATATCCTTCGCCTGAAATCGAGGAGGAAGAGCAATCTGCATTGGACAGTGGAGGTGATGAGGGGTAGAGTACCCCATTTTGACTAAGGAAGTGTAGAGAACAACAACAAGAGGGCTCCCACAAGAAGAAGAAGTCGGCTAAAATGCAGGTGGATCCCATCACCCTAACAGAGGGTGATCTCGACGAGATCGGTAACAAAGTGTGGGATGATAAATCCGAACTGTTGCAGCAATTCGAGCAACACTACATGTATTCAATGGGAAAAATCTAAAAGGATCTGCATGAACTGCAGTTCCAAACCAGTAGGATACAGGTGGGTGTAGTTCAAGCGAGCACCTCACAAACAAACCTGGCACCAAGGAAAAGTCTTCCTGCAGAACTGGTAACGACAATGGACCTTAGAATAATTGCTTTACGAGAGGGGTCCCTGAGCACAGAATTAGCCAATGACAGGATCATCATCAGTACACTTAATAACATTGGCCTAAATATTTCCGTGCTCCCTAATGAATTTCTTCATGCACTGCAAACAGGATTTACGGTGGAATTGAGAGCTCAGGAGCAACGCTCTCTCAGTTTAATCAACAAATACTGGGTGAAAAATGAACAAATGTTCACTAAAAAGACACAGGCCCTCAAAGAAAGAGATATTATCTAGGCACAGAGCTCCAAGCTAGAAACTGTAGTTGCAGAGGTGTGCAGAACAGTGTTAGAGTTCCACATACCTGAGGACGCGCAACCAGAGGCCATGATCTGAAAATTAGTTGTGGGTGTCCACGAGGAAGAGGACAAAGTTGCAAAAGTTCAACTTGAACTCAACGTGAAGATCATGTAGCTGCAACTCAAATCACAACCTTTGAATCCATCTGAGGTTAGGGAATAGCGTGGAGTCGTGATCACAAAAGGAATGACCACATTAGATGCCGTAGTCACTGACTACTAGGCCTTATTTGAGTTGGCAATGGAATTGGTCATGACTCTGCAAGAGGACCCAAACCTGCAGATGCTCAATACAGAGGTTCGCAAGCTCCAATGATAGTATGATGAGGTCAGGGTGATGGTGTGCTCAATTTGTCCAGCGCATCGCCTCACCAAGATTCAGGAGGAGAAATAGCTCCACACGCAGGTTGAAGCAACTCAGAGGAACGAGGTCATGCTCAAGGAAAGGTTGGGACCTCATATAAATGAGACTTACTAGGTTACCACCAACATTTAGGAGAAGTTGACGGGCTTGTAGACAACTCAAAAATCAATGAAGCTGGCCTCAGAAGGACCAGCTACGGAGTAGCTCATCGAGAAAGTCAAGCAGGCAACTACACAAAGTGCTTTCGAGGTCACAGTTTTGCAGGTAGAGCTGGGGGATCTTCGTAACAAGATCACTACACCAGCTGAGTTACTCGAGGGTGAGTCATGACCTTTGTGTTGGGGGCCTGTTGGGATGGTGTCCCTTGGGTTAGTTTTGGGGTTAAAAACCTAAGTTTTGTTGTAAATTTTGATGAAAAGATGTAAAGTCTCCACAAATTGTGGATGCGGAGCACATAGGTAGTTAGTAGTCAATTTTTTTTTTTATCCTCGTTTATATAAAGTTGAGTCAGTTTTGAGATCCACCCATGGTCTGCATACCATGGGATTCTATGTAAAAGGCTATAAATATGTGTGTCTTAGATATCTATGTCAATGAAATGCGTATGAACCGATGGAGCCTTAGAGAGATAATGCAGGAGAAGTGAGTCTTAGAGGGGAAAAAGGCTCTGCAACTGAGTCTGCAGAGGCCTAGAGTAGTGTTTGCAGCTAGGTGTGTGGACCCTTGCAGCTGAGTGTGTAGGGAAGTTTTGAGTCTGTATTTTCCTTTGTTGTTTATGTTTAGGATATATTATGTTATGAAATAATGTCTTTATGAAATAATGATGCATTGTTCTGTGAATCTATGGGATAAGTCTTATTAACTGAATAGAATACATGTTAAGTATTTACGCGAAGATCATAATACCTTATGGTACATTTATCAAGAACTTAAGTAGATATGAGTAGATTCTGATCTAAGGATAATTCATGGTGCATGTGAGTAGGTAATTCACATGTCCAGGGTCTGTAAAAGCCGATCTTCGACCTTCCCAGAGCTCTATGGGCCATTCGAAGGGAGTTACACTACCAAGCCTTAAGGGCTTATAGATTTTTGCAGAGGTAGATCTAGGGAATAAAAATAAATCACATTGATATTTGGGTGCAGAAACTTAGTTCCAACATCCCCCCATACTACTTCGGGTGAGACATCAGTCCGTGCTATGTGGGTTGATTTTGAAAGGGCCAATAGTGTAGGGTTTTTTTTGGCTTAACTAACTTTGAACCTGGGTCAAGACCCACTAGGCCAACAAGGTTCAAACAAATTGTAGTATCGACAACATAGAAAAAATTCCATGGGATGGGTTGGATGATTCTCATGCCAGAAGAACTGAGAAATAAGGTCATCCACATAAACCTCAATGACAAGTTTGATGTCATGAAAATCGTTGGACATGGAATGTTAGAAAGTGGCACCAACATTTTTACTACGAAAAGACAACTTATGATAAGTAAATATTCCACATGGACAGATAAAATTATTCATATGTTGATCTTCCAGTTTGACTTTTATTTGAGTATAGCTATCAAGTCCATCCATAAAGGAAAATATAGCACTTTCGGCACAAGAATCAATAATTTAGTTGATGAATGGGGTCAGAGAATTATCCTTTAGATAAGCCAAATTAAGGTCCCTATAATTAAAAAAAAAACTATGTGTCCCTTATCTCTTAGTGGCCAAGAAAAGATTAGAAACCCACTCCAAAAAGGGTACTAGATAGATAAAACCAACATATAACAATTTTCAGATCTCTGCTTTCATAGAAAATGCTTTATGAGGTTTTACTGGCATGAGCTTTTCCCCAACTTTCTTAGCTTCATTGTATGTTATATTATTGTCTTCAACAATCCAAGGGTTAATTATAATAATTTCTTCATAAGGCCAAGAAAAAACATCGTGGAATTCTTTGAAGAGGGAGGTGTAAATTTGAACTTCTCAAGAATTACAAAATGCACCAATCATAATTTTTCCACGACACCTAGCTTCATAGCAATGTATATGGATATAGTCTTCAATATATTCACTAAATTTCTCTATGATAAAACACCATTGATGATCCCAAGTATTGCAACAAGAATATTGTAACTCCGAGGGCTCCCAACTTAAATTATCAACCCAAGGTTTGTACAAACTTAAGACGGGCCAACATTGTATAAGTAGTAGACACATTCCTCTTCCTAGTTTCAATCCCTTTGTTGCAAGTTAAATAAGGTAATGAAATAAATTCAAATGTGAAATAATATAGGTAAACTACCAATCCTAAGTTAGAAAAGGTACATAACCATAAGCAAACCTATTCTACTTTCGCTTGAAAGTAATGGTATCTTAAGGAAAACTATTTTATTTGAAAAATGTAAGTATAATGACAAATAATTAAATATAATCAATATTTATGAAAATAAAATGACATTAAATGAATTCTATTCTATTTTTCAGGAAAGGAAAGTCCTATATTACTCTTGCAAGAAGAAAATCGCACTTTGCATAAAGTAGGTTGCAGAAAGTGAATCTAGAATAATTGCAGAAATTAACATTCAACAAGGAAGAAATAAGAGATAAATAGCGACCAAAACAAGCCTCAGCTCAATCAAAGTGGTATTAGAGCATTCAAATGCTATAAATATATTTTTACCATGAATTTGGAGTGAATTTGGGAAAGGAATATCTCGAAAACAAATTGTTACAGGATTGCTACAAGATGTATCTTGATTTAGTTAACTTGTCAAATGCCAAATAAAGTCAAATGAAAGTGATTTGGGGTAATTTTTTTATTAAATAGTATGTCCTAGGACTCCAATCCAAGTGGAATCATTCAAAAATAACCTTATTAAGATGTGCTAGAAAAGGAAGAAAATTACTACTCTAAACACCAGAAATTCTAAACCTAGTGAGCTAGTTAAACTAACAAATTCCTAACCTGATCGAGTGAAAATGATATGGGGTAATTTTTTTTATTAAATAGAAATTTTTTATGACTAAATAGAAGTGGAATCAATGAAAAAGAGCTTCATTAACATGTGCTAAAAAATAACAGAAAATTACTACTTTTTTTCTACATGATACTTCCAGAAATTCCAAAATTATGAACTGGTAAAACAATCCAAGTAGATCAATCATGGATTTGACTTTGAAATGTTGTTTTGAATATGCATAATTATTTTGAATTCATAAATAACCTACAATGCAACTCACTCTGATCATTTAACCAATATAGCCTAAATCAAATGAAGCATGGATACTACGTGTAGAAAAATGCAAGAATAAGAAATGAAAGTGAACAAGAAATTCAAAGAAGATAAAGAGGTTGTACAAAATGGATTTGAGGCTCTTGGGATTCCCAAGACCAAGGATACTCAGAGTCCTATGAAAGAAACCAAACCTTAGAAGCTGAAAATGAAATGAAACTTCAATATTTGAATCAACCTGAGTACACCCTTGCTAAAAATGAAAGTAGAGCTACTAAATAACAAGTTTTCTCCACAATAAGACTAATAAATACATTAGCATAGAGAAAAAATCTAATTGGTACTTATATAAATAGATTGGAAGCATCCACCTTGAAAGGAGACAACTTTCCCATCCAAAATCCCTCAAAGAATGGATGTTGTTCACAACAATAGGAATCTTCATTAAATGACAGGGAGCACATTCCTAGATTTTCTCAATCACTAGAGCTCCATAATTTGTTCCATAATTTCATAATATATTGTTCATTTATTATCCAATCTTGGTCAATCCTCTAGCAAGAGCAAGTCCTTAGATTATCTCATCCTCCAAACCTTCATAATCTACCCAATATTGTCACAATATTTTACAAAAACAAATAATATTAGGCATAAATATGAAATTATCTCTAAACCTTCCAAATGAACACATTATAGCTGAAACACATTGGGTCAAATGCAAAGAGAGAGTTTAAATGTGCTAAAGGATGGTCAGATGGGCCTTAAATTGTAGCTAATTTGGAGGCCCATCATACCCCCTTCTAAAAGAGTTGATCATCCTCTTAGAAACTTAGTGACCTAGTTTTACCCCATTCGTGGCCCTGGTCACCTCTCTCTTATACATTTTTCATTCCTTTCTCTTAAGAAGCTTGGTTGTAGGTTCTACAAGGACAAGCAAAAAAATATAGTTTTTCTTTTAATGCATTTGTTTAGTGGTATTTTCAAGCACAAAAGATTAACTTTTCTCTTTGCAAGTGAAATTTGTTGTATTGTAGGAAAATTGGCATCATCTCCATTGCATTCACACCATCTCCCTTGACACCCTCATTTAATTTTCACTCATACTTCTAAACTGTCTATGAAAAGAAAAATCGCAGATTTTCTTGAGACCATTAGTTTTCCTTTTACCCCATGTGCAAGATGGGATCTTGAAGGGTTCTAGTCTTGGGAAGGTCTTCCACATCCTTTCCCAACCTCCTGCTACCTTTTTCCACCATTTGGCCTACTCTAGATCCCTAAAAATGCCTTCGGATGCAATTGTATAACATCCTATAGTAGACCTGTAGCATCTTGTAGCACTTCACAGAATCCTTCAAAACTTGACCAGAATTGCAACTTACGCCTACTTTTTTGCCTCTTACCTTTCTATAAAACCTTTTGGGCCTTGGAAACAAGCTAGAAGAGATCAAAGACCCCTTGGAATCTTTTTTCATGACTATGGTTTGAGTTCTATTTTGATAATTAATACCTTATTTCCTTTTGCTACCTTATTCTTCTCTTTTGTGGCCTAGATGATTTCCCAATGGCCTATACTTCTATCTCTAATTTTTTTTCTCCCTTCCCTTAGATTTATTTTTCTTCTTCTCCTTCCTCTCCAACTTCTTCTTCGAAAAAACTATGTTTTTCCATCTCCCATGCTCTAGTAAATCTTGAACTTGGGTTTCCATGAAAGCCTCCTTATCCATGTCTATAAAGTATGCCCAACGAAAATGGTTCCTGTTGAGTCTGTGAGCTCCCTCCTATCAAAAAATTCTCCCATGTTCCTTATCTTCTTCAAATATTTCAAGGAATTTTCTATCAATTATCAGTTTTTGTGTAGCCTAGGGTTTTAGAGCATAGATGAGAGGAATGGTGTTCTTTTTCTAATAAGAGGTAGGAAAATTTCATTCCAAACTCAAAACAAATTCACCCTTTTTCTAGCATGTTCTTACATAAGAAAAAGAAGGGCTTGAAAAAAAAAATAAGTTTCATGGGATTCTTATAAGATGTCTCTATAGGAAAAATATGACCAACTTCACCAATCGTTATATGCATGGATAGTGAGGAAAGTTTCTAATCACCCCTCCCTTAGAGACTCCATGATTTTGGGGATTTGGAGGGAAATTTGTACAAAAGTGAGCCATTTGTCACCTCCCTGGCCAATCCTGTAGTATTATTTATAATCCTATAGTAGCAGTCTGCAATACTATAGCTGGTACCTCTAATCTTGTAGCAGTGCTTTCCAGGTCTTGTAGCCACTCTACAATAGTCTATGAAAGAAATAGCTCAGCTAGGTAGGCCTCCTTAGCTTAAAATAATATTTCTTTTATCTATTAAATGAGGCTTGAGCCCACTTAAGTTATTGGTCGTTAGGTTGTTGGCTCAGTGTGCTATATGAGTATGCCACATTGGCCCATGCTTCATAGTCATCACCTTCTTTAGTTTTTTGTTTTTTTTTTCACACTTGTGATTGATAAAAGGAGATTACTATAGTTAACTGTCAAAGGTGGCCAAGACCAGTAACCCATCCTTATCTTATAAAACCTTTCTCTCATGCATTGAAAATAAACTTTTAACAATAATATGCTTAATCGGAGAGGTGAAGAACAATGCATACCTATGCCTCCCTGATGTCGAGTTGTTGTAGATGCATGCATGTTGTTGTTGAACTAGTGATCGATGTGCTAGTTGATGAGACTCATCATTAGGTGATTATATGGGCCTTAATTCACCTCCTAGATTAGAAAAACCAACTATTCTCACAACTTATTGCATACTTTTGATCATATTTTTTTTATGGTATGTGTTAGAGTTGGATATTTTTCTTTTTGGTCTAATGTGCATTTAATGCGGGAATAAATGATAAAAGCAAGGAAATATGGCAAAGACCTTGGTAAAAACTTGAATGGGACAAGCGAGAGGAATTATAGGAGGTAAATCCTCCTCATTTAATACCCCTCCATTCAAATATTCCTCCATCATCTTGGAGTTCAAACAACGAAATCATGAGGACTAGAAGGCGCTAAGCAAGTGAAAGTGACAGAAACTAGTTTATCTTGAGTTGGGAGCTGAGCCTCCCTAATTGGAAGGAAGTCGTTAAAGACTTCAAATGTATAAGTAGAAAGGATTAGGACCTTAGTAGGATTCATATTTTTTATTGTAAAACTCTACTTTATTTCTGAGCTGCAAGACTTGTGACAATTTGTTATGTAATCTATGGTTTTGATAATAAGAATGAGTTTCATTTTGAGATAGCACTAAGTTAACTCAGAGGGATGAAGCTCTTGGGTTAGGACCCAACCCTAGCATCCAAAGCTCCTCTTTATTTTACATGCATGCTAGCATGGATTCCTGGTTTTCACTTCATTTCCTTAAGTAGCTGCATTTCCATTACAACAGTATAGCATAGATTCCTGGTTTTCTGTTCATTTGCTTACGTAGCTTCATTTCCATTATAGTAGTATAGAGTAGATGATTCATGGCTTAATTATTAATTTTCTTAAGTAGCGAAATTCCCATTACAATAGTGTAGAGTAGATCAGTTGTGCTTTAGTTTACTTCCATTTGTGCCTTCTTTCAACTAGTAGGTTAGATAGGAGAAAACAATCACCATAAGGTTGTCCGCAGGTGTCTCGGCCTCACCTCCTCCCTCTCAAACCATGACATGAGGAAGAGACCCTTCAGAAACCCCCAAAACATATGTTTCTAGTTCTCGCATAAGATTTGGAGTTTGTTGTTTGATGCAGTTACTTGTTTCATTTCACTGTCAACTTTTTCCATCACTCTCAGTCCACCTTCACCCTCACCAGTTTCTGTTGTTTTCATTGAAATCTCCTTCAGCACTTTCTTCATGCATAAATTCCTTACTGCCCGATCCACAACAAACCCAACCAATCATCGTCTGATTCATTAGTTTATCCAACGACCATCACACGTGAATTCTTCCACTTACTTTATGTGCTCCAATCTCCACCGTCGATCTATCTCTTGATCCAACAACTATCACATCACCTCAATACTTTATGCACTTTCAACCACCACCATTGATTTGTCTTGCCTAATCCAACGACTATCGCGTCACCTTCTTGCAAACTAGCTTGGCCAATCTCCACCATTCATAAGTCCCGCCTGATCCAACGACTATCGTGCAATCTCCCGTGGATTCTTGCATGACCGTTATCCGCCCAAGAGAACGCGAGAAAATTGGTTTTCACATGCTACGTGTCACTCACTTAGGCTAATTGCATGAAATTTAGAAATACAACTTATAACTTTGAGGGCGAGCGAGAAATTTCTTACTACCTACGAAACCCGTTCCATCATTCCACATGTTTTTATCTCAGTCGCTCATCTTCCAGTTAATCTTGTCCGTCCATCTATTAACTTAAGTTTCTGTGATAAGATCTCTACCATTCATCCTGTTCATAACCTTGTCTGTTCATCTATTCACTAAACTGTCGTGATAAGATCTCTGCCACTCATCCTGTTCGCCCATCTATCTACATAATCTCATGCGATAAGATATCTGTCGCTCATCTTTCATTATGTCCTCCTTTCACTGATTTTATCCTTTGACTGCTCTTCCAATTGACTCCTTCCCGAACATTGTTCTGCATATTAGTTAAATGTTGCCACCAGATTAGTTTAGTTTCCTTGCTTACACATTCTTAGGGTTGATTCTCTTTACTTATGCAACTTAGATAACAACATTAGATTAGTGTTGATTTAGCAATTCTGCTTAGCATAGTTGTTTAAATGGTTAATTAGGTTATGGTGTGATTTAGCATTACATGTTTTTTCTTCATTACTGAAGTAGAGTAGCTCTCTCTTCTTCCATAAAAGAATCAAGCTTCTTCTGACCCTATAGAAGTCTGGCTTGGAACACCAGGGGTCTCTTGCTAGATGAGCAGTGACAACAGGAAGGACCTTCACTTTTACATGTACATATAACATTGTCACCTCCAAGTTTGTATGAACCTTGAGTTGATAAGTAAAGTTGGTAGCCCTGGAGTTGCAACATTTTTGTTGCAATACCTAGGCTCATCATTTTTTGGCATCATTGCCGGGGAGGTGTCAAAGTAGAATTTGATTACTACTTTCTTCTATTTCTAGTCCCCAATTTTCTTTTCTTCTACTTCTTATCTTCAATTTTCTTCCATTAGTTTATTTCTGCAAAAGTAATCTAGTAGCTTCCTTTTTTTCATTTGTTATTATCTACTTGCCTTTCCATTCCGCAAGTAGAACTTCAATTCAACAAGTAGTCTTTTTATTAGTAGTTTTCATTCAAATCAACAATTTCATTTCTGAAAAGTACTTTCCTGCTAAAAAAATATTCCAAAAACCAACCCAAAAACATTTCCTTTCATGCCTCATAGGAATAGGGATAATTTAGGGAAGTTCTTGCCAAATACCCCCACTGCATCCAGCAATCAGCCTTCTCTCTTCTTCAGTGGTTGTGAACTGAAAGAACATTTAGGTGAGAAACATTACATATTTAAAGAATCTACATGGCAAGAAGAAGAGGAAGAACCCATTCCTACAGAACCAATGGCTGAAAATCGAAGTGACAGAGGAAATAGAGATAGAATTGAGGGTGCCTTCCCCATCAGGGAGACCAATGGGGACACTAAGATGAAGAATATAAGCCCCTCTGCTCTACCTCATTTCCATGCCCTAATGAAAGAGGACCCTAACACTTTCCTATTTGAGTTTGTTTTTATATGCCGAACCTATGACAATACAGATGATGAGAAAAAGTTAAAACTATTTCCATCTACCCTCAAGGATACAACATTGCGCTGGTTCATGGGTTTACCTGGAGATAGCATCAAAACTTTGGCTTAGATGCAGCAAGAATTTAACAAAAAATATAGGCATTACTGTAGGTCAAAGGATACTACATAAGAGATTTTAAGGATCACCATAGTCTAGGATGCATCCCTAGAAGACTATGAAGAAAGATTCCAGCTCAGTTACAAAAAGTGCACACTTGACCCTGTGTCACTAAAGTTGGTCCTGCTTAAAGGAGTAAGGGAAGATCTTCTAGATACCTTACACATGTTAGTAGGATGAGATATCTACCAATTACCCTATGAGGATATCAAGACTATCTTTAGAAACCATTCTAGGGCAACCAGAAAAAAGGGTAGGGGTAGTCAACATATGGCCAATACATCATCCTCGAACTCATCCATCAAGGGTGAAATTGGAAATATGCTGGAACATTTGAAAAGTGATATGATGCAAACCATTGCCTTGCAATTGGACGCCATGAACATCAAAAGGAAGCAAGAGGAGGCAGAGAGAGCCTTGGCCATATTTTGTCCCAAATGCACCAAGAGGCATCCTAGGAACAAATGTCCATTGAAATCTATTAAGATTTGCTTGGTCTGTGAAAAGAACCACTCCACAAACAAGTGGCCTTGTTTACCTGGACTCAAATTTGTATATGAAGGAGCTGAAGGGGTCGTTGAGCAGATTTTCTACGTCAACCAAAGGAGACCTCCTGGACATAGACCATACCAGCAGGGTATGCAAGGGTCATCCCATGCATATTACAACCCCAACCAAACCATAACTATACCTTCTTAGAGACCCCCTTCTCATCCTTCCTGGTCTACACCCCCTCCTTGGTCATATGCATCTCAATATCATTCCCAGCCAGCCAGCCAGTCATTTCAACCTTATGTTTAGCCACAACATTAGTGTAATACCCCACTCCAGGGTAGAGGCCCCAATTCAACAATGTTCCAACCCTATTGCCTCCCACCTACCCAGCCATAACTACTGCACTCTGCTCCACCCAATCAACCCCAGATGCCTACCTAGCCAAATCTGAACCTAAACAATAAGCAGGCTCAATAAGTATACATTGGAGAGACATCATACCCAGCTTATGCTATAGAAATCTAGGAGATCAACCTAAGATCTATGAGAATTCTCCCTGATAACCAACCTCCCTCTCCACATAGGGAGGTTGAGGAATAAAGAGAGGAAATAAATCTTAAAGTAAATCCACCCTTTCCTGAGAGATTAGTCCAACTACTCTAGCCTACCCTAGAAGAAACTAAACTTTTGGGAGAATTGAAAAGTCTATGTGTAAAGATCCCCCTTCTCCAGGTAATAAAAGATGTTCCCATTTACAATAAGTTAATTAAGGAGAATTTCTTCAAGCATCCAGGAAGAAGAAAAAGGGATGCCCCTACCATTAATGTCATTAGGCAGTTGTCTGACTTAATGCTGAGGTAGGTAATATGTCCAAAATATTTGGACCTTGGAAGCCTCATAGTAGATGTGCACATCAATGGAACCATTGTCCCAAACACTCTGATTGATCTTGGGGCTACCATTAATGTGATGAACAAGGACACCATGCTCAAGCTCAACCTATAAGGGTCATTAAGGAAGACCACAATAGTTCTGCAACTTGTAGACCGTTCCACATTCACCCCAGAGGGAATTGTGGAGGATGTGATGGTCTCCATTGACTCCTAGAGTAACCTACAAATTTTATAGTGCTCCAGCCTAAGGCTAAGCTTACTGATTACCCTCTCATTCTTGGGAGGCCATGGTTTGCCACAACTAATGCTTACATTAGCTGTAGAGCTGGCAATATTACCATCAAGAATGGGCATATGTCCAAACAGTTAGTCCTATACCCTCCTGATCAAGCTTCCCTAGAGCATGATTTACCTTTATGGTTGGTGTTGGAGGAAGAAGATGAGGTTTATTCTGCCCAACTTTATGCTTTAGAAGCAACCATAATAGGAGGACAGTAAGATGAGGATGACTTAATTGAACACTTGCTGCAACGTCCAACTCCTATTTCATTACCATTAGAAGAAGAGATAAAGGAAACCCAAAACAATCATCCAATTGGCTTATGCTTGGCTAATTCCAACCCACTCCATGTCAAAACCATAGAATTCGGCCCAAAGAAAACTTTGAAAATTAATCCATCCCTGCCTTCTCTTGAAGAGGAAGAGTTATGCAACATGTTGAGAGAAAACCTAGAAGCCTTCACTTGGAGTTACAAGGAAATGAAGGGAGTACACCCCTCAATGTGTACTCACTACATATACATAAAAGAAGGTTGCAAGCCAGTTGGGCAACCACAAAGGTGGATGAATCCAGCTCTTAAAGACATAGTCAAAGAATAACTGTAAAAACTGCTAGATGCAGGATTCATTTACCCTATCTTAGACAATGAGTGGGTCTCTCCTTTGGTGTTAGCTCCTAAGAAAAATGGTAGGTGGAGGATCTGTGTTGATTACAGGGAGTTGAACAAAGCCACAAAGAAGGATCATTTTCCCTTACCCTTCATTGACCAAGTGCTAGATGGCTTGACAGGGAAGAAGTTTTTTTCATTCCTAGATGGATTCAATGGGTACAACGAAATACAAATCTACCTAGAAGAGCAGGATAAGACAACATTCACCTGTCCTTGGCGTACTTTTTCTATAGGGTCCTTCCTTTTGGCCTATGCAATTCTCCTACCACCTTCCAGAGAGCAGTCTTGAGTATTTTTGTTGAATTAGTACATGATTTGGTGGAAATTTATATGGATGAATTTACACCTTATGGCTGTGATTTTCAAGAAGCCCTGACTAACCTAGGCAAAGTATTGCATAAATTCACTGAAATGAATCTATCTCTTAGTCCAGAAAAATGTGAATTCTTAATGACTAAAGAGATTGCGCTAGGTCATTCAATATCTCAGCAAGGATTGCAAGTCGACCCAATCAAAATAGCAATCATCCATAGGGTCCCACCTCCACAAAAGCAGAGAGATGTCAGGAGTTTCTTAGGGTTAGCTGGATACTAATGAAGGTTCATAAAGGACTTTAGCAAGTTGGTCTCTTCTTTGTTTGGGTTGTTGGCCAAATATTCCAAGTTTATATGGTCAAATAGCTATCAAGAGGCCTTAGACATTCTAAAGGGTAATTTAACCACTGCACCAATTCTTCGAGGCCCAAGCTAGGTCCTCGCTTTTCATATTCATGTTGATGCCCCACACAAAGCCATAGGAGAATGCTTAGGTCAGGAAGAGGAGAAATTTCCCTGTGCCATCTATTTTACCAGTGAGAACTTGTCAAAGGCTCAACTAAATTATACTGTGACCAAAAAGGAACTTCTCATTGCTGTGAATTCATTAAATAAATTTAGGCATTACATTACAGGCTATCAAACATTTATGCATACTGACTATGTTACAATTAAATATTTAATGAACAAAATAGATGTGAATGCTATAATTTAAGATGGTTTCATTTATTATAGCAGTTTGATCTAACTATTGTTGATAAACCCTGTAAGGAAAATGTTGTTGCATACTTTCTATCTAGGATGAATCTTCCTACAGGTGAAGAAGGAATGGTGGATGACTAGTTACCAGACAAGCATTTGTTTTCTATTTCTGCAGGATTTAACACTATATAGAAATTACCTGCATACGAATTCTAAAACACAGAAAATAAACAATGCGAGACCATAACACATAAAACACATATACACAGAGATTTTCCCCTAGACCCCAAAACTGGGACTACCAGCTTGATTTTTCATTATATTCCTTTCAATGTTACAATACATATTTATACATGCTGAAGCATCCAATACCATGGACCGAAAATCATTGTGTCCGAAACCATGGATCGAAAACCATCGCGTCCAAAACCATGTGCGAAAATCATGCACAAAATCCATATCTAGGTCTGCCCAATATAATATAGGATCCAAAAAACAAAAGTTTCACCCCTCAAACCCCCTGTGACCCCCCCGCTATGCAATCAACGCAACGAAGGGGGGGCTTCGCCCCCCTTCTAATCCCCTCGGTTAACTACATTGGCTAGTCGTGGAAAGAACATAACACAAACCAACATTCTCCCAGTTGTTGTTTTCTTTCCACAGGGGTCCACTATAGAGCTTAGTCATTTATCCAGCCCTGTAATGCCCATTGTTTCTCTACACCAAGAGAACTTCTCAAATCTCACAGATTTTGTCAATGCATCTGCAGTATTCTTCAAAGTGTCGAAATTTACCAGCAACACCTTTTTATCTTTTATCATATCCCTCACAAAGTGATACTGAACATCAATGTGCTTTGTCTTTGAATGATATGCAGGGTTATTTTCCAAGAAAATTGCATTTTGGCTGTCACGGTCTATCCTTATAGCTCCCTCTACCAGCACCATACTTGAACACAATATCTACAACCAAACCTCTTCGTTTCTTGCATGAGTAGCTGTCATGTATTCTGCCTCTGTAGTTGATAGTGTCACTACAGATTGTTTCTTACTCATCCAACTGACTGCACCTCCAAATAGGTTAAACACATACCCACTTGTATACCTTCTATGGTCCATATCTCCAACATAGTCTACATCAACAAAGCCATGAATATCCAACACTATATCCAATCCTGGTCTTCCTTGGTAGAACAAACCATAATCACTAGTGCCACGCAAATACATGAAAACCTGCTTCACTATTGTCCAGTGCTCCTTCCTCGGTTTTCACATAAACCTGCTCAATACTCCCACTACATGTGCAATGTCTAGTCTACTACACACCATTGCATACATCAGGCTACCGACTGCACTTTCATATGGAACATGGGACATGTTATCTTCCTCTTCTTGTGTCTTAGGACACTGTTCATCAGACAACATCATACCTACAAGAATAGGAACCTTCACCAATTTACTATCCTAAATATTAAACCTCTGCAATATTGTCTCGACATACTTCCTCTGGTTTAACTAGAGCTTCCTAGTTTGTATCACCAAGATCTTTCATGTCAAATTTGGAGGACAATTAGGTCTTCAAATCCTAGATAATTTCTTTGTCATTTCCAACCAACAACATATCATCCACATACAGGACCAGATAAATAACATGGTCACCCATTAATTTAAAATACACACAGTGATCTGCTTTGATTCTGGTGAAGCCAAATACCCATATAAATGTATCCAATTTTTGATACCACATCCTTGGTGACTGTTTTAACCCATACAGAGACTTCTTTGACTTTCATACCACTTCTTTCTTACCCTTCACTGCAAAACCTTCAGGTTGCTTCATGTAGATCTCCTCTTCCAGATCCCCATGAAGAAATGTTGTCTTCACATCCATCTTTTCTACCTCAAAATCAAAATCAGCAGAAACAGATAAAAGTAATATAATAGGAGCTACCTTGGCAACAGGAGAAAAAATATCACCAAAATCAATTCCTGGCACTTGGGAATAACCTTTTGCTACCAACTGAGCTTTGTATTTCTCCACCTTTCCTTCTGCATTTGTCTTCTTCTTGAACACCCATTTGCTGCCAATGGGTTTCCTTCTAGCCAACAACTCCACCAGATACCAAGCCTCATTTTTGTGGAAAGATGCCATTTCATCAACTATGGCCTCTTTCCAGAGTTTGCCATCCTCTGAATCTACTGCTTGCTTCACAGTTCTGGGACCATCATCAGTAACAGATAAAGAAAAATTTGAATAGAAAGAAGATGGAATATACCTTTCCGGCTGCCTTCTTTCTTAAACTGATCTTCTCACACCCGAAGTTTGTAGCTCTTCATCTTCTTATTCCTCCTCTACTATAGAGTCTGATTCTTCCTTATTAAGCTCAAAATCTATCTTCTCAGGTTCCTTTGGTTGGACTTCATGTTTAATAACATCTTTCACCTCTCTGAACACCACATCTCAGTTGTACACAACCTTCCTTGTTACTGGGTTCCAAAGCTTATAGCCATTTAAACCATCCATATACCGAATAAAGATGCGCTTTTCAGATTTACTATCCAACCTAGTTCTTTTCTCCTTTGGAACATGTACATATGCATCACATCCAAATACATTCAGATGTGAAAGAGAGGGTTTCTTACCATTCTGTGATCGATGGTCGATCAAACCTGCAACACTAGATTTTTGACTCATTTATGAAATACACACTCAGGTTATCTATCTATATAATACACAGGCATACAATTCAACACTAAAACACAGTTTTCTATTATATACAGAACAATCACATACTAAGGCATTTCAGCCTTAGTACAAACTCCCTCTTGACTACATTGCATCTATCTCTATTACACAATTTCTATTCTACACTCTCTATCTCTCTATCTATTAATATATCATGATATATATAGAACACATAGGTTCATTGTTACAAGAATATTAGATCGGATCACTAAAAGGATCTGACCAATCCTCTCCTTGATTTCCTCAACAACCCCTAAATTCTCTATACGCATACATATGGCAGACAATTACATTAATTAAGTCTTCTAGAGACTTATCGCTTCCATCATTTAAGCTCTATTTTAACATAATTTCCCCTATTTTGCTTTGATGGTCCACGTCCTCCTTGATTCCTCCACTTTGAATTCCTCATTTAATGAGGAGTGTCGGATGCTCTTGCATCATTATTCGCGAGTAAAACATGGTTTATTATAATGTCGACCATGGTCCAACAAGGAATTGTGATAGGAATTGTCTCAATATGTAAATCAATGATGGTTGATCATGTTTATTTTAATGTTTATAATATTTTTCTTAGGGTTTATATACATTGGGTTTATAATAATAGTCCCTTGGATTTAATATTATTCTCTTGCATTCATAATACCTTGGGGTCTTAGTATTAATCCCTTCATTTTATTATTCCTTTGGGTTTGTCATATTAATCCCTCGGGTTTATTATTCTCTTAGGTTTATAATATCGATCATGGTAAACCATTGTCAATCATAGCCAACCATGCTTGAATGTCACATTGTGACAAGGATTGTCTCACCATGAAAATAAATAATAATCCCTTGGGTTTATTATATCAATCCCTTGGGTTTATTATTCCCTTGGGTTTATATTACTAGTCCCTTTTGTTTAATAGTATTCCCTTTGGTTCATAATCCCTAGGGGTTTTAGTATTAATCCCTTGGGTTTATAATATCAATCGCTTGGGTTTATTATTCGTGAGTCAAACATGGTTTATTATGATGTCGACCATGGTCCTACATGGAATTTTGATAAGGATTGTCTCAATATGAACATCAATGATGGTTGATCATGTTTATTTCAATGTTTATAATAACTTTCTTAGGGTTTATATATGTTGGGTTTATAATATTAGTCCCTTGGGTTTAATATTATTCCCATGGGTTCATAATCCCTTGAGGTTTTAGTATTAATCCCTTGGGGTTTTAGTATTAATCCCTTGGGGTTTTATTATTAATCACTTGGGTTTACTATTCCCTTAGGTTTATAATATTAATCATGGTCAACCATTGTCAATCATAGCCAACCATGGTCAACCATGTTTGAATGTTGCATTGTGACAAGGATTGTCTCACGATCAAAATAAACCATGTTTATTTTTGTGTTTGTAGTATTTATATTTGGGTTTATAAATATTGGGTTTATGATATTAGCCCCTTGGGCTTAATATTATTTCGTTGGGTTCATAATCCCTTGGGTTTTACTATTAATCCCTCTGGGATTTGGTATTAATGTAAATAAGTTGGGTTTACTATTCCCTTAGGTTTATAATATGAAAATCAATGATGGTCGATCATGTTTATTTTAATGTTTATAATATTTGTCTTGGTGTTTATATATGTTGGGTTTATAATATCAGTCCCTTGGGTTTAATATTATTCCCTTGGGGTCTTAGTATTAATCCATTCATTTTATTATTCCTTTGGGTTTATAATATTAGTCACTTGGGTTTAATATTATTCCCTTGGGTTCATAATCCCTTGGGTTTATTATTCATTTGGGCTTATGTTGGCTTACTGGGGCATGACCCAGGTTTAAAAGTGATTTAGCCAAAAAAATACCGAAACTACCTGCACTTTTGGCAATAGTCCGTAGTGCACAGACTGAGGTATCACCTAAGGTAGTATGGTAGGGTGCTAGAACCACGTTTCCGCACCCTAGGGATGTCTTGATGAAGTCTGGAAAGTTTTTGAACTGATCCTGCACGCTTGCACTGCTCCGCACAACCATCTATCCTTCGCAACTCGTGTGACTGCTTCCGCGTAGCTCTGTAATCAGCGAAGAGGAGCTGTCTAGATCCTTATTCCTAACTGTGCGTTTGTTACAAATATTAACTTAATTATATGGGACCAATATTCTAATTAATAATTCAACATTTATAACCGGTGCATGCAATCATAAACTGTAAAGAGATGCATAAATATCACAAAAGCAATAAACACATAGTATTTTAGAATCAACTTGTCTTTTATTAATCCTTTGTTCAAGTACAATCCCAACTTTTCCCTGCGCACTCAGCTGCAAGGGTTCGTGCACACAGCTGCGAACTCTACTAGGCCTTTGCGCACTTCGCTGCAGAGCCTCTTCCTACTACTACAGCCCAAGACTCGGAATTATAGACTCAGAGCTAATTCAACATCCAAAACCCATATCATTTCTCAAAGTTAAGACTATGACTCCTTTACACTTAGAGCCTCGATCTATTTATACAATCCCATGGTCCGTAGACCATGGGTAAGCCAAACCATTCTATATTAAATTACATTATTTTACGGCAGACAACCCTAGACTTTCGCACTCTGCACCCGCATTTTGTGGGGTATTTACATTACATTGACTAAAACTCAGGCTACAAGCCCCAAAAACCTGCTATGGGTGGATCTATTGCCCAACAAGACCCCAACACAATCATCGTGACTTTTCCAGAGTCACTGGGCTGGTGTGGAGATCCTTGCGTGAATTCCATCCAACTGTGCTTATGTGGCGTGAAGGTCCGTAGCTCACTATGCTGCCATTGTCTATATTTTCTCCCTTTCTTCTTTGAAATCATCTACATCTAACTTGATTCTCTACTGTGATGTCAGCTTCTAGTACCTACATTTATAGTCCTGCACCTTTGTCCGACTCCTCTAGTCACGAAGAATATGCTTTGGTAGGTTATTCAGACAGCCGGCCCACCCATGTACGACTTCAGGCCACTGCAATTTACTCTTCCTGGGAAGGGCTCTCCATTAAGTTTGACTAGCTAGACCGCGCCTTCGTTTGTGACCTCATTTACCACATATGGTCCCAACCAATGCATTCTGAATTTTCTAGGAAAATTTTTGAACTTGCTGTCATACAACAACACTAAATCGTTTACCTTGAATGTGCGCAACTTGATATGGCAATCGTGTCAAGATTTCTCATGTTGTTTCTGTACCTGCTAATGGAATCCTGCCAGAAACTGTTCTTCCTCAAATTCTTCCAATTGCGCAAGCCTTTCTTCCAAGGCTTCGTGGTCTGACATGTCTGTAATTGCTACTATCCGAAAACTGGGTACGATGTATTTCATTGGCATGACTTCTTATATGCCATAGACTAACCTGAAAGGTGTCTAATCTGTCAATTTCTTGCACATACTTCTATAGGCCCATAATACAGCAGGTATTCGTAGGTCCCAGTCATTTCACTGTGCGTTACATACTTTGGTCAGCGCAGTCACTAGAATATTGTTGAATGCTTCTACTATCCCATTAGCTTGTGGATGGTATGGTGTACCTTGCTAATGATACACCCGGAACTCCTTGGTGAATGCGCTGATAGTTCCATTTAGGAAGTGCGTTCCACAGTCACTCATTAATATTTTCAGGCATCCAAGCCATATCAACATGTTGTTGAACAAAAATTCGCAGCTGTGGCAGCCATGCAATCCTTAACTGGTTGTGCTTCTGCCCATCGAGTTAGGTACTCTGTCGTGGTGATGATGTAGAGTGCACCTATCTTCCCCTGAGGTTTGATTGGCCCCATAAAGTCTATTGCTGATCTACAAATTGATCGAAGATAAACAATAAGGTATTACAGACTCATGTGCATGGATATGCCTATGCTACTTTGTGCAACGGATCGATAAGATTGAAATACATAGGCATTGAAGCAGTTAGAGAAAAACATAACAGGAAAACATGTAAACGCAACAAGTTTAATAAGGAGTTCACCCAATACTCCTGGGCTACATCTCCCAGTCTAGCCTTTAGCAGTGGCCTCTCTATTATGTTTTCAAAGCAAAGTTTTTACAACAGTGAGTTCAATTTGAGTCTCACCCAGCAGATATAAATCAGTAAGACTGTACTTGGATCCCCCAAGTCTCTGGAGTACACAGACTCTCCTTACTGAAACTTGACCTCTATTGGTCAGAGTAGTATGAGCCCAATCTGAAACTCATACCTGACAGGCATATAAAGAGGAGTTCGCTTGAACCTCTCAAGCTTTCTCTGGAGCACACAGACTCTCTGACACTCTCTGTCTCTGTCTGGCTTGAGGCTGCCTTTTCTTCTACAGGTCAGCTCGACTTCTTCCCTCTGCTCTCAATTTTCTTCATCTAAATATCTCTCGCTAACTCACTTCCCGCTTTCTCTGTCAATCTGTGGCTTTAAAGCCAATTTGCTTTCCGATTGTTCGTTTCTGCTTCCTGGCTTACCAGTTCCCCTGCCTCTGTCTGTTTGAGTTCCTCTATTCTACGTCATCATCACTATATAATGCCCCACAGGGAGGTGGCCACCTATTTCATAACGAACTAAGTGTCAGTTCTCTTGGACGTCTTTGAAATGACCGTTTTTACCGTTAACTCCAAGAATTCACGCGAACATGATCCTCTGCCAATGCATCATCCACGTCAGACTTCAAATCTTATACAACTCTACCTATTTACCCCATTGAATCCAGTCATCCATCAGATTGCATCTCCGCCGTCAATCTAGAGCCTCCAGATCCTACGGTGATCATCCATTTCGGGCAAGTAAGTAACACGACATTTACCCATCTGATGTGAGCAATTTTTCTCTCTCTTCCGCCGGACACGTGTCACTCGATGTGTGGCATCGGGTGGGACTTGTTTGAAACCACTTACCACTTCGAAGCCCTTCTGATATCCTGTCGGTTTTTTGGGACCCCACCTCTGACAGAATCGACGCAATATCTGTTATGTTTTATAACTTTTCGGGTCCGGGTCACTTGGGGCTTTTCATTCTCAGAGGGGTTTGCCTAGCGATATGTGATTAGTGACTTGTCACTAATTGCATATTACAAACCACCCCCGTTTCTCAAAAGGACCTCCCGTTTTGCCAATTTGTGATAGCACGCATTACCATGGGCCAACGGTCTACGTGCTTGACTGAGGGTCCTCGTTGCTCTAGGCTGTTCACAAATTACCACTATTTTGAGGATATTTCTGATAAGCTCGTTCTTCGTAAGACTTTGAAACTTTGGCATGAATTTTACAGAGTTCATGAAAACTTAGAGAGTGTTCTAGGATCCAATTCAGATCATAGCCTTCCTACTAAAAAAGCTTTTGGACCACCAAAAGATGGTTTTTAAGCATCAATCAAGTGAGGGTATAGATTCCTCGCTTGCCCAATTTCTATCCATTTTGCACTGTTTGGTTTGAACCTTTGAGTCCAATCCTAAGGTACTCAAGATCCCCTCTGCGAGTAGTTATCACCTTCTTGTCCAGAATTGTATCTTCCTGCAACTCATTGAGATATTTAGGCAACAGATCATCACTAGAAGACAACTGACTCTACTATTCATGATCTTCAATCAATGAAGGTTCAAATAGTCTCAAGCTATTTTCTTTGACAACTGAGCAGATGTGCATGTAAGCTGGTAAATCAAGGTGCAAACCATTCTCACTGATTTTCTCAAGTATCTCGAAAGGTCCATACCTTATCAACTTCAACTTCTTACCTTCACCTTGCATTATGTCTTTGCTGATATATAGCTAGACTTGATCAGCAACTTGGAAAATATGCTCAGTTTGATGCTTATCAAGCCTTGCCTTGTACTTGGCTTGGCTCTTTTCCAGCTATTCCTGTACTGCCTGGTGAATATCTTGGATTTATTCAATGAAATTGGCTGCGTTAATGTCCACATCACTGTGTCCATCAACCGCTATGTATTTACCAAAGGCAAAATCCAAGGGAGACCTTGGTATGAAACCAAAATAGGTCTCAAAAGGAGATCTCTATGTAGAGGAATGTTTATCACGATTGTAAGCATGCTGCACATAACATAAATGTTCATCCCAAAGCTTGGGATGCTTGCTGCAATAGCATCTGAGCATCTGGATCACTGTCCTGTTGACCACCATTTTTTGGCCATCTATTTGCGGATGAAAAGTTGTGCTCTTCTTCAGTCTGGTGTCCATCAATTCCCACAGACTCGACCAAAATTTCTCAACAAATTGGGTATCTTGATCGGATACAATGGAAGTGGGTAATCCAAAATAAACCCATACATGCTGAAAGAACAACTTTGTTGTTTGTTCAACTGTAATCTGTTTGTTACAAGGTATTAAAATACAAATTTTGCTGAACCTATCCAAAATAACATATAAATAGTCATGAACTTTTCTAGATTTAGGTAGTCCCCCAACAAAGTCCATGGAAATACTTTCCCAAGGATGAGAAGGAACTGGTAATGGAGTGTATAAGCCTAGTTTTCTATTTTTGGGTTTGCTTTTAGCACACATAGTACACCCTCTTACATATCTAGAAACTGTCTCATTCATTTTTGGCCAATAACAAAATCTTTGCGCTTGTGCAACTGTTTTACTTACACCAAAATGACCTGATATTAGAGAAGTGTGTGCTTATCGAATTATCTTTACTCTTTCGGTTTGAGGAATGCATAACTTTCCCAAATGATATAAGAGTTGGCCCTTAACATGATAATCGAATTCTTCTACTTGTTTACCATGAGTTAAAGTTGCATATACATCTTTAAAATCTATATCTTGAGCATATTGTTCAATGTAACTTTCATGCAATACTAAATTATGCTTAAGTATAGTGGATGCATTTATGATTGCTCTGGACAACATATCTCCAACTTTATTGTATATTCCCTTTTTATATTTGATGACAAAATGAAACCGTTGTAGAAAACCCATCCACCTATAGTGTCTTTATTGCTGCAACTTAGTTTGGGAGTGTAAATATTGAAGTGGTTGATGATCAGTATGTATAACTGTCTCTTTTCCCATTAGGTAATGTTTCCACTTTTTCACATTCTGTACTAATGCATACAATTCCTTATCATATGTGTGATAATTAACTACTGCAGAATTAAATGTCTTAGAATGATAACATATGGGTTTACCGTGCTGCATCAACACTGCTCCCATGGCATAGTCACTGGCATCCATTTCAATCTCAAATGGTCTTTGAAGATCAGGTAGTGCTAGTACTGGTGCTGTACTATATTTTCTTTTAAGGTGTTGAAGGCTTTCTGCTGTTTCGCTCCCTACTGAAACACCTTATTCAATCCTATTAAAGCATGTAAGGGAGCTGCAATAAAGGAAAAGTTAGCAATAAACTTTGTCCAATACTGTGTTGCTCCTAAGAAGCTTCTAACTTTTGTAGCAGATTTGGGTTTAGGCCAGTTTACAATTACTGCAACCTTAGAGGGATCTACCTTCAATTCACCACCCCCTACAATATGACCCAAATAATTCAACTATGTTTTGCCAAATTCACATTTTGAGAGCTTAACATAGAGATTTTCTCTTTTCAAAACATCTAGAGTCTACTTGACATGCTTCAAATGTTCTTCTTGTGTTTTACTAAATATAAGAATGTCATCTAAATGTACAATGAAAAAATCATCAATAAAAGGTCTGAGTACATCATTCATTACTCTCATGAAAGTAGCAGGACCATTAGTTAAGCCAAAAGGCATAACTAACCACTCATACAATCCCTGCTTAGTTTTGAAAGAAGTCTTCCATGCATCTTGCTCTACAACTTTGACCTGATGGTATCCACTATGCAAGTCCAACTTGGAAAATTAAACAACTTCTTTTAACTGATCTAATAGATCATCTATGCGAGGAAGGGGATAACGATTTTTTATCGTTATCTTATTCAGCGCTCGATAATCAATGCACATTCTCCATGAGCCATCTTTCTTTCTCACCAAGACAATTGGAGACCCACAAGGTGATTTGCTAGGTCTTATGAACCCTTTCTCGAGCATCTCTTGTACCTGCGTCTTGATTTCATCATTCTGTAAAGCACACATCCTGTACATTCCGATGTTAGGCAAAGGAGCATCTTGTTGGAAATTAATATCATGTACTATTTCCTTTTGGGGTGGTATAATTTTAGGTTCTTGAAACAGTATATCATATCCTGAAACAAATTTTTCTAAATCAACTTGCTGTTTAACATTACAACCCTCAAATATACTGGTTTTATCAAGTTTCTTTTCCTTTACAACCATTAGTAAAAATTGTTTGCATTAATTTACAATTCTTTTCATCTGCCCTGATTTTATGAGAGTATAGTTATTTTGAATTCATGAGTTGTTACAATATATTCGATTCCATCTTTAACGAGTTGATACTTGTTTTCAGCTGTATAGAAAATAACTTTCCTATCATACAATTATTTAGGACTTCCTAAAACAATTCCACATATATCCAAAGGAACTATGTCTAACTCAACCTCATCTACAAATGCTGACCCAAAAGAAAACTTAAGTTTACATTGTCTGGTCACTTGTAGCTTTGCTTTATCCCATAACTAACCTAATGGATATGGCTTCTTGTGAGGTGGTTAGTAATCCTAGCTTCTTTACAATCGATTCAGAAATTAAAATTTACTTGTGAGCCACTATCAAGCAAAGTATCAATTTTTTTATGCTTGGAAATAACTCGAATATGAAAAGGCTCATGTCTTTTCCTCTCATTTTCTTCATTATTAGTAGATTGTGCAGAATTACTAGTAGATGCTTCATAATTTTTATCTTTTATACCTATGGCTACGATTGTTGTTTCATCTCCTGATTCTTACCCCAAATCCTTTTGAATAGTTGCAACGATCTTCTTCTTTTTGCCATCAAACATCTTGGGTCTCAGCTCCGTATGCAGAATCTAGCATTGTTCATCATCATGTCCATCCTTCTTGCAGTGAGTGCATGAAGGCTTGGTATTTTGTATAGCATTTGTCTTCCTCTCTTTCCATTTCTGTTTTCTCATTTCCTTGCTTTTGCTTGCAGTGGGTTTTGATGATCCCCCAACTTTTGGGTTCAGATTCTTGCCTCTAGCCTCTAGATGTGTAGCCTGAACAGATACCTCATCTATTAGAAAATTACATATTACAGAGCAATGGAACACATAAAATATTTCAGAAATATAAACACATAAAACAAGAGAGACACAAATATACGTGGTTCACCCAGTTTGGGCTACATCCACGGAGAAACAACCAATCCTTCTTTTATTATATTATCCAACAAACTAAAGAGATAAAACCTATAGTAGATCCGTTGTAACTCCCTCTTCACTCTCAATCTCCTCTCTTTTCCTCACTCCGAATACAGATCTCCATAGACGCAATACAATTCCCTCATATATAATGAGGGGTTGCCTTCTTGGGCAAAAAAAACTAAATTAAACATAACTTCTACCGTCAAATCAACCGCCTAATGAACAACCCAGATTGAATAGAAAATACTATACTTTTACAAGGCAATTTTACATCTATTTTTAGCTTCGAGGGCACTGCCCCCGACCCCCCGTCCGGGGACCGCTGGCCCCTGGACCCCCCAGCTGGGGGGGAATTAGCCCCCTGGGATCCCCGGGGGGGGGGGGGCAAGTCCCCTCTGCACCTCGCCGCGTGGAGGGGTGTACAGTCTTCCTGGGGTATACATCTGGCTGAAACCTTTGAATACAGACGATAATCGGGCTCCACACCCAACAATCTCCCACTTGGAGATTGATTATAGAAACTCCACCACTGCTTCATTTGCTAGACAATGATTCCACTTTGGACTTGGCTGTTTCTCATCTTCTTCATCATACTTGAAGACCAATTGAAACTAAGAAAATTCTCAGTGTCTCCCTGGTTACAACTTTTGTTAACATATCTGCAAGATTTTGGCTAGTGTGTACCTTTTCTAGCTTCAACTGTCCATCTTCCAATGCTTACCATATGAAATGCTACTTGAGCTATATATGTTTAGTCTTGGAATGAAACACAAAGTTCTTTGCAAGATGTATGGCACTCTGGCTATCACTGTATAACCTGCCCAACACCAGCTTTTTACCCAATTCATCTAGAAGCCTTTGCAACCAAATCATTTCTTGACTAGCCTCTGTAGTGGCAACATACTCTGCTTCTGTTATTGAAAGTGCAACAACACTTTGGATTTTTGAAACCAAAATGACAGTTGTTCCACCTATAGTAAATACATATCTTGTAGTGCTCCTCTTGTTATCTCTATCACCTTCCATATCTGCATCAACATATCCCTGTAGAGAAATGTTGGAACCACAAAAGCATAATGCTTGATTTGTGGTACCTCTCAAATACCTGAGAATCCACTTCACCGCCATCCAATGTTCTTTTCTTAGATTGTTCATGTACCTACTGACAACTCCCACTGCATGTGCAATATCAGGCCTTGTGCAAACCATTGCATACATTAAGCTTCCAACTGCTGATGCATATGGAACTTTAGACATATGAGCCATTTCTTCCTGAGTCTTGGGACACGCTTCCTTACTTAATTTGAAATGGCTAGCAAAAGGTATACCAACTGGTTTTGCATTCTGCATATTAAACCTTTTCAACACCTTTTCTATGTACTCACTTTGAGACAATGTTAATTTGCGAATCTTCCTGTCTCTAGTTATTCTCATACCAAGGATTTGTTTTGCAACACCCAAATCCTTCATTGCAAAAGAGTTTACCAATTTCCTTTTGAGCACATTTATTTCCTGCATGTTAGAACCTGCAACAACCATGTCATCTACATACAATAGCAATATAATATAGTTGCCATCATTTTGCCTTTTGAGAAAAACAAAATGGTCAGATTGACATCTAGTATAACCTTGTTCAAACATGAACCTATCAAATTTTAGATGCCACTGCCTTGGAGCCTGTTTTAAGACATACAAGCTCTTCTTCAACCTGCACGCTAGTTTCTCCTTCCCTTTTACCTCATATCCTTGTGGCTGTTGCATATATATCTCTTCCTCCAAATCCCCATGGAGAAAGGTTGTCTTTACATCTAACTTCTCAAGATGTAAATCTTCAGCAGCTACTAGACTTAGAATAGTTCTGATTGAAGTCATTTTCACAACAGGAGAAAATACCTCATCAAAGTCTATACCCTTTTTCTGCGCAAATCCTTTCACCACAAGTCTAGCTTTATACCTTTTTCTACCTCCATCTTCTTCCTTCAACTTCTAAACCCATTTATTCTGCAATGTTGTTTTACCTGCAGGCATCCTGACTAAGTCCCAAGTCTGGTTGTGTGCTAAGGAGTCCATCTCTTCTTTCATGGCTTGCTCCCACTTCTTCTTGGTTTCTACCTACACTATTTCTTTATAACATTCTGGTTCACCAGAATCAGTCAACAATACATAATATAATGAAGGAGAGTATTGTTCAGAGGGTCTACTTATCCTGGTAGATCTTCTAACACCACTTTCAGGTGTTTGAGGTGCTTGTTATTGTTGTGGTTGTTGTTCTCGCTGTTGATCATTATGATTTTGGGCACCATCACTTTTCTTGTGATATCGTCAAGCAATTGTATTCTATGTTTTCTTTTCCCTGTTTCTTTTCCTGCAACTGATTCTTACACAAGACCTTTTCATTGAATATTACATCTCTGCTCCTAATGATTTTGTGATTTTCATAATCATATAAGCAATAACCAAAACAATTAACACCATATCCAGTAAAGGTACATTTCTTTGATTTTGCCTCAAGCTTTGTTCTATTTTCTTTATTAACGTGGACAAAGGCTTCACAACCAAAAGTCTTTAAAAATGAGTAGTTTACCTTTTTACCTATCCATGCCTCCTCTGGAATACCACCATCCAAGGAACTTGAAGGCCCTTTGTTTATTATATAAACACCAGTATCTACAGCATCTGCCCAAAATTGTAAAGGCAATCCTGCATGCAATCTCATTCACCTTGCATGCTCCATGATTGTCCTGTTCATCCTTTCTGATAGGCCATTTTCTTGTGGTGTTCTTGGAACTATCTTCTCTCTACGAATTCCATTCTCTGAACAGTACCTACCAAACTCTTTGCTACAATATTCACCTCCATTATCTGATCTGAGACACTTCAACCTTTTTCCTGTCTCATTTTCAACCAAAGCTTTCCATTTCTTGAAAGTATCAAATACATCATATTTCTTTGAAATAGAATAAATCTCAGTTTTTCTGGTTGCATCATTAATAAAAGTAACATAATAATGAGAGCCACCAAGAGATGATACTTGAGCAGGTCCCCATACATTTTTATGCACAATCTCTAATTTTTCCCTCTTCTTTTCTTTCCTAACTCTAAGGAATCTGACTCTCTTCCATTTTCCATAAACACAATTTTCACATAATTTTAAATCAACATGCTTCAAACCTGGCAACAAATTTCGTGAGTGAAGAATCTGCATCCCCTTCTTAGTCATGTGCCCGAGCCTATGATGCCACAATGCCGTATCTTCTCCTGTAGAGGTTAAAGCATTAACATAATTAGAAATACCATTGCATAAATACAATGTATCAACCTTTCCTCCTTTCGCTATTATCAAGGATCCTTTAATGACCTTCTAGGTTTTATCTGTGAAAGTACTTATGCAACCTTCACCTCCCAAAAGTCCTGTTGAAATCATAATTTTCTTCAAATATGGAACATGCCTTACCTCCTTCAATAGCCATTGATTTCCATTCTGTTGTTTTATGAAAATTGTACCCATTCCAACGATTTTACAGGGTTTATCATCACCCAATTGAACCTGTCCAAAATCTCAAACATAATCATGAAAATGTTTTTATCAAGTGTGGCATGGAATGAGGCCCTTGAATCTACCACCTAGGCATCAATAATATTTTCTAATGAAAGAATCAAAGCATCTTGCAACACATCACCTGTTCCATTCACTTCATGATTAGTTTCTTGCTGTGCATCTCCTTCTTTTCTGTTCCGAGACTTGCAATCTTTCTTCAGGTGCACTTTCTTCCCGCATTTCCAGCACACTATCCCCACTCTAGACTCAGATTTTCCTTTTCTTGACTTACTGCGATATCCTGGGCTCTTTCCTCTTTCCATTTTTCTTCCCCTAGTCTCTGCAGTTAGAGCATTGCTGGATGTCTCACCGGAGCTTTTCCGTCGCATTTCCTCGCTAAGGATTGCACGGAAAACATCATCAAACTTTAAAGTACTAGATCCAGAGACAAAGTTACTAATGGCCATAACTAAGCATTCCTGCTTTCTGGCAATGAGCACAGAAATAACAGAGCCCTAACTTCATCGTCAAAAGTTACCCCTATAGAACTTAACTGACTTGTAACTGTATTAAAATCATTTAAATGGTCTGCAACAGATCCACCTTCTCACATCTTCATATTAAATAAACGCTTCATAAGAAATACCTTATTTGAGGTTGAGGGTTTTTCATATAATTTGGCAAATGAAGACATTAAACCATCTATTGTCATTTCCTTTGAAATATTAAACGCTACCAGTGCCGCTAGGCACAACCGTATTATTCCAAGTGCCTTTTCTGTCGAGAATATCCCATTTTGTGTCTGTCATACTCGTCGGCTTCTTGGTCTTTCTGCTCAATGATAGGTACAGATCTCTCTGATATAGATAATTTGCCATCTGCATCTTCCATAGCTGGTAGTTTTGGCCATTGAATTTTTTGACCCTAAACCTACCATCTTCCACCATTGCTCCCACTCGAACCAGGAACCCTTCTCTCTTGTGAGTTTATCAGCCAAATAGACCTTCGGCTCTGATACCAATTGTTAGAAAATTATATATTACAGAGCAATGGAACACATAAAATATTGCAGAAATATAAACATAGAAAACGCATAAAACAAGAGAGACACAGATATACGTGGTTCACCCAGTTTGGGCTACGTCCACAGAGAAACAACCAATCCTTCTTTTATTATATTATCCAACAAATTGAAGAGATACAACATAGCAGATATGCTATAACTCCCTCTTCGCTCTCAATCTCCTCTCTTTTCCTCACTCTAAATACAGATCTCCATAGACGCAATACAATTCCCTCATATATAGTGAGGGGTTGCTTTCTAGGGCAAAAAGCCATAAATTAAACATAACTACTACCCTCAGATCATTCGCCTAATGAACGGCCCAGATTGACTAGAAATTACTATACTTTTACAAGGCAATTTTACATCTATTTTTAGCTTCAGGGGACCGCTGGTGCCCGGACCCCCCAGCCGGGGAAGATTAGCCCCCCCGCACCCCCCCATGTGCAGGGGTGTATAGTCTTCTTGGGGTATACATCTGGCTAAAACCTTTGAATATAGAAGATAATTAGGCTCCACACCCAACATCATCTATGCTACTGGGATTAAACATGAGAATGGTATGTATTAAATAACTATGTAGACCACCTATATACTTCAGCAAAGTTTCAAGTGAGTCTAGAGAAATGCCTAGAATCAAAGCTCTTTTCCTAAATTCTTGGGTGTAACTTTGTACACTTTTCCCTTTCAATAGGCAAAGAATTTGCCCACTCATCATAGCTTGCTACATGTAAGCTAATGGATAGAATTTCATTTTAATTGCAAAAACAAATTCATTCCAGGTAGAAAGAATTTTACCATGTTTCTTCAAATCAGCTTATGTCCTACCTTCCCACCATACCAGGGCGGTGCCTCCAAGGCGTAGGCTAGTCAGCTGAATCTTTCTCCTTTATGAATCGATGTTCTGCACTCTGCAATATACATCAATTTTTCTAATCCAGTTATCTATCTTTTCTGCATTCAATTCTCCGTCATAAACTAGAAAATCAAACTTCACATCTAATTTAATGAAAGAAGATTTCTTCTTCTTCTTTTCAGGGATTTCTTTGTGTGAAGAAGATGACAATGAAGGTGATGATGGGGGATATGGTGGATAGGGCTTCTCTTCTTTTCCTTTGCCTTCTAGGTGGGCAACTAGAAGAGGTTCTGCTACTCCTTTATCTTGTTTGGAGGTTGATGACTCTTCACCTCTACCTTTCTTAAATTCTTTATACATTTCTTCTACCATGGATCTCATGGTCATGAAACTATCCATGAACTAGGAGTTTGATTCCAAGGGATTTTTTTCTAACATTTTCCACTTAGGATAGACTCTTCCAATTTCTGGGTAAGCTTCGACCAACTCCCCTTCTCCTAATTTAAGCTTTGATCTAGGTATCATTCAAAAAACAAATCCAACACAAGCTTGTCTAACCTTAGTAACCTAGAGCTCTGATACCACTTGATCTACAAATTAATCGAAGATAAATAATAAGGTATTACCGACTCATGTGCATGGATGTGCCTATGTTAATTTATGCAACGGATCGATAAGATTGCGAAATACACAAGAACTGAAGCAGTTAGAGAAAAACATAAGAGGAAAACATGTAAACACAACAAGTTTAATAAGCATTTCACCCAATAATCCTAGGCTACATCTCCTGGTTCAGCCCTCAGTGGTGGCCTCTCTATTATGTTTTCAAAGAAGATTTTTTAGAACAATAAGCTCAATTTGAGTCTCACCCAGCAGATATAAATCAGTAAGACTGTACTTGGATGCCCCAAGTCTCAGGAGTACACATAATCTCCTTACTAAAACTCGACCTCTATTAGTCACAGTAGTATGAGCCCAGTCTGAGACTCATACTTGACAGGCATATATAGAGGAGTTAGCTTGAACCTATCAATCCTTCTCTGGAGCACACAGACTCTCTGACTCTCTCTATATCTGTCTGGCTCAAGGCTTCCTTTGCTTCTGCAGGTCAGCTACACTTCTTCTCTCTGCTCTCAGCTTTCTTCGTCTAAATAACTCTCGATAACTTGCTTCCCACTTTCTCTGTCAGTCTGTGGCTTTAAAGCCAATATGCTTTCCGACTGTTCATTTCCGCTTCGTGACTTTTGAATTCCCTGCCTCTGTCCATTTGAATTCCTCTATTCTATGTCATCATCACTGTATAATGCCTCACAGGGAGGTGGCCACCAGTTTCATAACGAATTGAGTGCCAGTTCTCTTGGACGTCTTTGAAACGACCATTTTTACTATTAACTCCAAGAATACCCGCGAACATGATCCTCTACCAATGCATCATCCACGTCGGACTTCAAATCTTATACAACTCTGCATATTTACCCCATTGAATTTGGTCATCCATCAGATTGTGTCTTTGTCGTCGATCTAGAGCCTCTAGATCCTATGGTCATCGTTCATATCGGGCGGGTAAGTAATAGGACATTTAACCATCCAACGTTAGCGGTTTTTCTCTCTCTTCCACCAGACGCATGTCACTCGCTGTGTGGCATCTGGCGGGACTTGGTTGAAACCACTTACCGCCTCGAAGCCCTTCCGATATCCTGCCGGTTTTTGTGGGACCCTGCCTCTGATGGAATCAGTGCAATATCCATTATGTTTTATAACTTTTTGGGTCTGGGTCGCTTGGGCTTTTCCTTCTATGAGCGGTTTGCCTGACGATATGCGATTAGCGACTTGTCGCTAATTGCATATAATAAACCACCCCCGTTTCTCAAAAGGACCTCCCATTTTTCCAATTCATGATAGTGCGCATTACCATGGTCCAATGGTCTGCATGCTTGATTGAGGGTCCTCGTTGCTCCGCGCTGTTCACAAATTACAACTCTTTCAAGGATATTTCTGATAAGCTCGTTCTTTGTAAGACTTTGAAACTTTGGCATGAATTTTACATAGTTCATGTAAACTTAGAGAGTGTTCTAGGTTCCAATTCGGATCAATTGCCCATTTTTTGAATGGATATAGTGTCATCTATGGATTAAGTGGGATCTCATCCCTTCGTGATGGTTTCCCAGTCCTTTGACATATGTCACAGGCTCGACAGTATGCTTTCGAATCTTGATGTAGGGTTGGCCACCATAGCCCAGCGCGAAGAGTCTTCTATGCCATCGCCTATCCTGCATAGTGTCCTCCTGCAGCCCCTCCATGTGCTTCCATGAGGATCTGTCCTCATTCAAATTTAGGTACATATCTTTGCAATATCTCATTATTTCCCATTTTGTAGAGGTGCCCCGCGATGATAGAAAATTCCATCACGCATACCACCAATTCCTTCTTCTGGTTGACTGAATATTCCTACGGCATAGTCCCTATGGTTAAAAAATGGATTATATCCTCGAAGTGGCCATGCGCGACACGCACCACAAAGAGCTATCCATCAGGTAATCCTTCATAAAAAATTGTTGGCTCCTCGTTGGTCTCAATTCATGATAGGTGATCTAGTCCTACATTTAGGCGTCCCAGCTTTACGATGACCTCAAAGTCATATTCTTGAAATAATAACAACCATCTGCATATGTGCCCCCCCAACATAGGCTTCTTCACCAGGTATATCAACATGGAATGATCGGTATATGTCTTGAAGTTCCCACCAAGTAAATAGTGGCGGTATTTCTGGAGCGCGTATACCATTGCCAATCCTTTGTGCTCCGTAGTAGAATAGTTCTTTTCGGCTTTGGACAGCCACCGACTCGCAAACGTAGTTAGGTGATCCACGCCTTCTGCACCTTCCTGCGTAAGTACAATGCCCATCGTAATACACGATGCATCAACATTGTAGGTTTTAACCCCGTAGAGAAATTACCTGCATATGAATTTTAAAACACAGAAAATAAACAATGCAAGAGCATAACACATAAAACACATAGACATAGAGATTTTCCTTTGGATCCCAAAACCGGGACTACCAACTTGATTTTTCATTATGTTCCTTTCAATGTTATAATACATATTTATACATGTCGAAGCATCCAATACCATGGACCAAAAACCATCGCGTCCAAAAAAACATGTGCGAAAATCATGCACAAAACCATAGGTGGGTCTGCCTAACATAGGGTCCAAAACCAAAATTTCGTGGGGTGCTACCCTGAACCCCATAAATTGGGGTTACGGGTGCACCTCAAACCCCTTGTGACCCCCCCTGCTACACAATCGGTGCAACGAAGGGGGTGCTCCGCCCCTGCTCTAACCCCCCGGTTAACTACGTGGGCTAGTCGTGGAAAGAATATAACACAACCAAATATTATCCCACTTGTTGTTTTCTTTCCATAGGAGGCCACAAGAAAGCTTAGTCATTTTTCCAGCCCTGAAATGCCCATTATCTCTCTACACCAAGAGAACTTCTTAGAGCTCACAGATTTTGTCAATGTATTTGTAGTATTCTTTAAGGTGTCCACCTTTACTAGCAACACCTTTTTGTCTTCTATCATATCCCTTACAAGGTGATACTAAACATCAATGTGCTTTGCCTTTGAATGATATGCAGGGTTCTTTGCTAAGAAAATTGCACTTTGGCTGTCACAGAATATCCTTATAGTTCCTTGTACTAACCCCATACTTGAACACAATCTCTGCAACCAAACTGCTTCCTTGCTTGCATGAGTGGCTGCCATGTATTCTGCCTCTATAGTTGATAGTGCCACTACAGATTGTTTCTTACTCATCCAGCTGACTGCTCCTCCAAATAGGTTAAAAACATACCCACTTGTAGATCTTCTTTGATCCAGATCTCTAGCCCAGTCTGCATCAACAAAGCCATGAATATCCAACAATATGTCCAATCCTGATCTTCCTTGGTAGCACTATTGGGTTGTGTTATATTCTTTCCACGTAGTTAACATGGGGTTTGAAGGGCACTCGTAACCCCACTTTATGGGGTCCGGGGTAGTGCCCCGGAAAATTTTGGTTTTGGACCCTATGTTAGGTTGGGCGGACCCACCTATGTTTTTGTGCATGATTTTCTCACATGTTTTTTGGACGCGATTGTTTTCGGTCCATGGTATTGGACACGATGGTTTTCCGTCCATGGTATTGGATGCTTCAGCATGTATAAATATGTATTGTAACATTGAAAGGAACATAATGAAAAATCAAGTTGGTAATCTCAGTTTTGGGATCCAGGGGAAAATCTCTGTGTATATGTGTTTTATGTGTTATGATCTCGCACTGTTTATTTTTCTTTGTTTTAGAATTCACATGTAGGTAATTTCTGTATGGGGTTTAAACCTACGAGCACAAACCATAATCACTAGTGCCACGCAAATACCTGAAAACCTGCTTCACCGCTGTCCAATGCTCCTTCCCTGGTTTTGACATAAACCTACTCAATACTCCCACTGCATGTGCAATGTATGGTCTAGTACAGACCTTTTCATACATCAGGCTACCGACTGCACTTGCATATGGAACGCAGGACATATCCTCTTCATCTTCTTGTGTCTTGGGACACTGTTCAGCAGATAACTTTACACCTACAGGAAAAGGAACCTTCACCGGTTTACTATTAAACCTCTGCAGTATTGTCTCGACATACTTCCTCTGGTTTAATCAGAGCTTACTCTTTGCCCAATCTCTTTTAATTTCCATGCCCAAAATATAATTTGGAGCACCAAGATCTTTCACGTCGAATTTGGAGGACAACTGGATAATTTCTTTGTCATTTCCAACCAGCAACATATCATTCACATACAATACCAGATAAATAACACGGTCACCAATTAATTTAAAATACACACAGTGATCTGCTTTTCTTTTCGTGAAGCCAAGTCCTCATATAAATGTATCAAGTTTCTGATACCACATCCTCGGTGACTGCTTTAACCCATACAAAGACTTCTTTAACTTGCATACCAGTTCTTTCTTACCCTTCACCGCAAAGCCTTCAAGTTGCTTCATGTGGATTTCCTCTTCCATATCCCCATGAAGAAATGTTGTCTTCACATCCATCTGTTGTAGCTCAAAATAAAAAACAACAACAACAGATAAAGGTAATCTAATAGAAGTTACCTTGGAAACAGGAGAAAAAATATCACCATAATCAATTCTCGGCACCCAGGAATAACCTTTTGCTACCAACCGAGCTTCGTATTTCTCCACCTTTCCTTCTGCATTTGTCTTCTTCTTGAACACCCATTTGCTGCCAATGGGTTTCCTTCCAGCCGGCAACTCCACCAGATCCCAAGCCTCATTTTTGTGCAAAGATGCCATTTCATCAACCATGGCCTCTTTCCAAAGTTTGCCATCCTCTGAATCTACTGCTTCCTTCACAGTTCTAGGATCATCGTCAGTAATAGATAAAGCATAATTTGAACAGAAAGCAGATGGACTATACCTTTCTAGCTGCCTTCTTTCTCGAACTGATCTTCTCACAACTGGAGTTTGTGGCTCTTCATCTTCTAATTCCTCCTCTGTTGTAGAGTCTGATTCTTCCTCCTTATGCTCAAACTCTATCTTCTCAGGTTCCTTTGGTTGGACTTCACGTTTAATAACATATTTTACCTCTCTGAACACCACATCTCGACTGTACACAACCTTCCGTGTGACTGGTTTCAAAAGCTTATAACCCTTTAAACCATCCTTATACCCAATAAAGATGCACTTTTCAGATTTACTATCCAACTTGGTTCGTTTCTCCTTTGGAACATGTACACATGCATCACATCCAAATACCCTCAAATGTGAAAGAGAGGGCTTCTTACCAGTCCATACCTCTTGTGGATTCTTATCCTCCAACGCTGATGAAGGTGACCTGTTAACCAGGTAACATGCAGTATCCACTGCCTCTACCTGGAATTCCTGTCCTAACCCTGCACCACTGAGCATGCTTCTTGCCCTTTCCATCAATGTCTTGTTCATTCTTTCTGCAACTCCATTTTGCTGAGGTGTATATGGAGTAGTCTTCTGTCGTGCTATACCACATTTCTTACAGAATTCTTCGAATTCCTTGCTACAAAACTCTCCACCATTATCTATCCTCAACACCTTTATCTTCTTCTTTGTTTGGTTTTCCACCACAGCCTTAAATTCCTTAAACTTGTCGAAGACTTCAACTTTTTTCTTAAGGAAATATATCCATGTATTCCTTGAGAAGTCATCTATAAATGATACATAGTACACAGATTTATCCAGTGATGGAACCTTCACAGGTCCAAACAGATCACTATGCACAAACTCTAATATTTGTTTTGCCCTCTGACTACCAGAGGGGAAACTCACATAATTTTGCTTCCCATATGCACAATTTTCACAGAAATCAAAATCCAGAGATCTATTACTCACACCTTCTATTGTACCTTTACCATGAAGTATTTGAAGGCCTTTCTCTCCAATATGTCCAAGCCTTTGATGCCACAGCATGGTCTTCTCTCCAGAAACCACTAGATTTTCTTCTCTACTTTCAGGAACCACAGAACTGTTACAACCATCAATAACAGTGCTACCTTGAAGCTTGTACAGAGTTCCTATTCGAACTCCCCGCATCAATAACAGTGCTCCCCGAACCATTTTATAGGTATCCTTCTCGAACACTATTTTTACACCTGCATCATCCACCTTGCTTATAGAAATCAGAACACCCGGAAGTGTTCTAACCCTTCCGCCTTGCAACTTCAACTTTACTTTTCTGCAACCAATGATTATAGCCTTCCTATCATCCCCTAAGAAGACATCACCACCATCATATTTCTCATACTCGTAGAACCACTCTCTATGGGGAGTGAAGTGAAAGGATGCACCTAAGTCAATCAACCATGCCTCATGATCTACATGTGTACTTGAAGAAGCCAAGTATACATCCCCATCTTCATCTGAGGTGGTTTTCGTCTCTGTAGAAGGAGCATCATCAGATCCATTTCCTTTATTAGGAGCTTTAGATTTATAGTCCGTTTTGTAGTGCCCTTCCTTTCCGCATTTCTAGCACACCACCTTTACAGGTTTTCCTGGAGATTTAGATCTCCCACTTGATGACTTATTTTTGTTTCTGTTCTGGGACCGTCCTCGTACAGACAAGGCATCACCATTCTGGCTATCCATATTTTTACGTCTCATCTCCTCCATCACCAGGATGATACTATTTCATCAAACTGTAAGGCAGTTGCATTGCTACCTATTGCAATAACCAGACTATCCCACGAATCTGGTAGAGAACACAACAAACTGATGCACTTATCTTCATCTAAAATTTTAAAATCAACAGATGCTAACTGACTTATCACAGTGTTAAATGTGTTTAGATGCTCTGTCACCGAGTCTCCATCTTTCATCCTCAGGTTATACAGCTTTTTCTACAGGAACAGTTTATTCACCAGAGACTTAGATTGGTACAAAGTCCCTAACTTGTCCCACAAAGCCTTTGTTGTAGCTTTCCTTAATACATTCAACAATACTGAATCTGAGACACAATCATATTGTGCTCTTTGCCTTCCGATCCAACTTCTTCCATTCTTCATCGGACACTCCCGTTGGTTTAGTACCCGGATCTACCGTGATCCACTAATATGTATCCACCAACAGATCCTCCATCTTGAGTTTCCACAACTCAAAACTCTGACCATTAAATTTCTCAATCTCGATCTTTCCACTGCTCTCCATCTTCTTTCACCACCAGAATCGATCTCATAGATCCCCCACTGAACAGGGTCTACCACAGGCCCGAGCGAAACCCCTCAGCAACAAAGGCGTCCCCTTAAAGCCAAAACTGCTCTGATACCAAATGTAGGTTTTAACCCCATACAAAAATTACCTGCATATGGATTCTAAAACACAGAAAATAAACAACGTGAGAGCATAACACATAAAACACATATACACAGAGATTTTCCCTTGGATCCCAAAACTGGGACTACCAGCTTGATTTTTCATTATGTTCCTTTCAATGTTATAATACATATTTATACATGCCGAAGCATCTAATACCATGGATCAAAAACCATCGCGTCCAAAAAAACATGTGCGAAAATCATGCACAAAACCAGAGGTGGGTCCGCCTAACATAGGGTCCAAAACGGGTGCGCCTCAAACCCCGTGTGACCCCCCTTGCTACACAATCGGTGCAATGAAGGGGGCACTTCGTGCCCCCTCTAACTCCCTGGTTAACTACTGGGCTAGTCATGGAAATAATATAACACAACCCAACAAACATGTACATGAAATTCGAAGCCATTTTGGGAAGACAAAGATGGGAGTGGATGCCATTTTTTCCTTGAGAACATCCAAAATTTTCTTACAATCATCATTCCAACAATATGTAGCATCCTTCTTCAATAACTGTTCCATTGGTACTGTTATTTGTGCATAGCTCTTAATAAACTTCATATGGTAACCAGTGTGCCCCCAAAGTGGCGGGTAGTTGTTTGACACTTTGCGGTGCTTCCAGATTCAGAATAATGGCAATCTTTGCAAGGTCCACCATTAGTCCTTGTTTGCAAACCACATGGCCGAGCAGATTTCCAAAGGGGATGAGGAAGGTGCACCTTTCAAGATTTAGTGTAATCTGGTGTCGTCGGAAAGTATCCAACATCAAATGTAAGCTCGTTATATGGTGTTTAACTAACCCAAATACAGTCCAATCATCCACATAAACCTCCAAGAACTTATGGATGTATTCCTTGAGCACGGCCACCACTACATGCGAAAATATCGCTGGCACATTCTTCAGTCCAAAGGGAATAATTGCGTATCGAAAACAACACCGTTCGGTTGTGAAGGTTGTCTTGCTCCTATCTTTCGGTGCGATCTTGATCTGATGGTACCCTGAGGAGCCATCCATGAATGAGTAAGCTTCCTGTCCGCCAACATTCTCCAATACTTCATTTGTAAATTGTGTCGAGAATGGATCGTGAACACAAGCGCTGTTAAGCTTCCTAAGGTCCACGCAGATTCTAATTTCGCCCTTCTATTTTTTCTCCTATACTACCATAGGACTCACCCCGTCAGATTCTTCCATTGGTTCAATAATTCCAGCTGCAAACATTTTTTCTAATTCTTCGCATACCTTTTATTTATACTTCAGATTCAAACGGTAAGGTCATTGCTTAACTGGCTTCACGTCCGGTTTTAAAGTTATCTTCATCATTCCTAAGTCACCAATGATCCCTTTTAAGTCCATGATTTTGGTCAGGAACAAATCTTGATATTTGCGGAGTAACTCGGTGACCTTATCTACCGTAGCATCATCCCAATAGTCCCCAAGCATTGCGTGCTTCTACTCCGCATTCGTACCAATGTTTACCTACTTTGTTTTTAGCAGCACAGTAATGTTAGGATCCTCAATTGATGGTCCTCGAACTTCAGACACCCTTCAGTTTCTGGAATATTAATATTGCGGGGGTCGTCATGATCCTCCTCTACTTGTATGTTATAACATTCTAGGGCACTACTTAACTGGGTTTCCCATGCTAGTTGAACTACCTCCCGTGGTTCCCATGGTATTTTGAATATGGCAGCTGATGAGCCCCAATTTTGGTACAATTTGGGCTCATTTTGGCCTATTCTACTTGCTCAAACCATTCATATTTTATTGCTTATGCATGCATTTCTTAGTTTGTTCGTGTTGTTTGTAGGAAGAAGGGTAGACATATTATCTACGTGACTAATGCATGATGCTTTCAGGTTTTTTACATTTAAAGGGAGAAAAGACACGAAAAAGGAGACAAGGGGACAATGAGGTGGCACTGCTGGTTTTTAGGAGAGGATGTCCACAGTCTTGGGGACCTTCCTCGTGATTCCCACTGTAGCTCCGAGCTCCAACCAATCTCCCCACCGAGCATAGAGCACCGAGCATAGAGGCAGCCAACTGTTCTACAGGAACATCAGTCATAACTGTTCTACAGGATCACCAAGTTAAACTTCAGTTGGACAGCCGAGTTCCTAAAATCAAGGAGACCTGTTGGATGATCGTTTTTGCATAAGTATAGAGGCCGTAGCCTTTGATAGGTTTTTGAAACTTTCACATTACTATTGTAATCTTTGAGCACAGCTCGGTGTTAGTTCTGGTTGTAAGCCAGTTTTGGCATAACATCAGATTATGAATAAAGAAGGCAGATTTTGATCTAGCTCTGAGTTTTCTTATGGAGACTATAGCTCTCAGGTTAGGGCCCAACCTGAGAGCCATAGATCCCCTCTGCTGTAGTGTTGTTTGCATTTCGTTTCAGCACTCTGAGTTTTCATTTTCATATGCAATTTGAATTACAGGTTGTTGAATTAGTCTTTTTCATGAGCATAGATAGGACTAGTTTATGGTTGAATTGCTCTCGGTTGTTTAGTTAGATTAGCAGGTTGATAATACATTGGAGCTCCAGCAAAAAAGGTTGAGGAAGTCCCCACTGCCATCTCCGTTTGGAGATTGGAGTGCAGCCTATACCAGCCACAAAAACACGCAGTTCTTCACTTCATACATGCTGCAACATAGTCTCGTTATGATAGATCTTTCCACATGATTCACACCTGCACACATGCCTTCACCACAGCTTCATGCACATTCTCCTTTGCATTTTGGATTGTTGTTCATTGAATTTATACGCACAGGTAGTTTAGGTTGATGCATTTTCGGTTTGGTGACAGTCATAAGCATTTGTTTCACTTACACTGCTCTCTCTTGTTCCATTACCTCATTCTCCATCTTTATCACGCATGCAAACACATCATTGACCCCTGCTCCGCTCTGTTATCTCCCAAAGTCTTTCACTCCTCACATAGCTTCATTCTCTAGCCCTTTCGTTGACCTAGTCCTCTATCTTCCAACCTACTCCCTACACTCACTCCCTATCCCATTCTTCCACTTCTGAGCCATCATTCCCACCTTACACATCTCCCCCTACCATTCCATCACTCCTCCATCACTTCAAACACTCACGGTAGGTCATCCTGTAGCAATTTGTAGACATCATGTACAAATCTCTGTGTATCGTGTAGGATCCCCTGCAGACATCCTGTAGGAGGCCACTCACTCGGTTGCTGAGCATCTCAATGCGAGGAACGTCTGTGGATGGATGCTAAGGATCCCTATGGACCTCTCCTAGCCTCCCCAACCTGTCCCACGCTTTCCTTCCTTCTCCATCCCATCTGCACAACCAAACCCTAGTTAGCACAAAATCACAATCATTCCATCCACTTAAAGGAAAAATCCAAAAACATGTCTTTTATGATGAAAGTAGCTTAGATCCATGCATTTCCACTTATTAGAGGTAACAACAGCATTGGTAGAGGTTTCATTCACATTCTTTGCATTGTAGAGGGTAGACTAGTTAAATTAGGGTTTCCTAGGTTTACATGCTTTGATTTGCTTTCAGTCCATTTTTTCAAGTAGAGTAGTTTTCCTTTGAGAATAGCTTTCGTCCATCAATTAGCAAGCTTCTTCTGAGAGCCTATAGAAGTTGGCTTGAGCCCTAGCGGACTTGTGCCAGCTGACCAAGTGACAGCTGCGACAAGAGCTAGTACTTGTGCATATAGCACCGTCGCTTCCAAGTTTGTACGAACTACCGGGTTGATAAAATGAGAGACAGGAAGCCCCAGGAGTTGTAGCATTATTGCTACAATACTGGAGCTCACCATCTTTTTGGCGCCGTTGCCGGGGAAGCGTCAGAGTATTAGTAATTGTTGCTCTTCTTCTACTTTTGTACTCTTACTTCTGCTCAGTAGTTTATTTCATTTCCATTCTGCAAAAGTAGCTTAGTATTTCTTGCTTTCCTAGCTTAGTATTTCCTGCTTTCATAGATTAGCATTTCCTGCTTTCCTAGATTAATATTTCCTGCTTTCCTAGATTAATATTTCCTGCTTTCATAGATTAGCATTTCCTGCTTTCCTAGATTAATATTTCTTGCTTTCCTAGATTAATATTTCTCGCTTTCCTAGATTAGCTTTCCAATTCCGCAAATTTCATTTGAGCAATATAGTTAGTTGTGGATCACTCTGTTTCAGTTTTGCAGGTACCAAAGAAAAAGCAAAAGCACTCAAAAAAAGAAAAAAGAAAAGTCCTTTCCATTTCATGCCTCGTAGGAACCGAGATAGATCAGGCAAATTCCTACCAAACACCCCCACCACATCACTGAGTCACCCTTCTCTCTTCTTTGGTGACAGTGACCCAGAGGAACCTATAGGTGAACATCCTAAGATATACCAAGACCCTATAGAAGAAGAAGAGTTAGAGACCACTCCATCTGAAGCCATGGCTGATAATAGAAGAGAAGATGAGAGAATAGAAGGAGCTTTCCCATCCGAGAGACCAATGGAGAGATGAAAATGAAGAACATTAGCCCCTCCGCCTTGCCTCACTTCCATGGACTGACCACTGAGGATCCTGATACCTTCTTGTTTGAGTTTACTGTCCTTTGTAGAACCTATGACTATACTGAAGATGAGCAAAAGCTGAAGCTTTTCCCTTCCACTCTTAAGGATGCAGCACTACGCTGGTTCATGGGATTACCTGGGAATAGCATCGCTACTTGGGCTCAGATGCAACAAGCCTTCAATACCAAGTATCGGGATTACTGTAGGTCTAAGGAAACCAAGGGAGAGATCTTTCGGATGACCATGGGGAGTGATGAGTCTTTAGAGGATTATGAGGAGAGGTTCCAGCTTAGCTATAAGCGGGCCAAGTGCACACTTGACCCTGAATCCCTCAAGTTGGTTCTACTCCGAGGAGTCCCTGAAGATCTCTTAGACACCCTTCACATGTTAGCTGGGGGGGGCATTTACCAACTGCCTTATGAGGACATCAAGACTGTGTTTAGAAATCATTCCAGGGCAGCTAGGAAACGAGGTAGAGGAAATCTCCTCTCCACTGGTGTCCCTTTCTCCAAACATGAGTTTACAAACCAATTAGAAGATCTTAAGAGTGAGGTGAGACAGACCATTGCCATGCAGCTGGACACATTCAGGATCCAGCAGAAGAAAGAAGAAGCTGAGAGAGCCTTGGCTGTCTTCTGTCCTAGGTGCACCAGAAGACACCCTAAGAACGAATGTCCATTGCATTCGGTTGAAGTGTGTTTCGTTTGTGAGGAGGACCACCCAACAAATCAGTGTCCAACCTTACCTGGGTTTAAAGCCATGTACCAAGGGACCGAAGCTCCCACAGAGCCTCTCTATTACCTCAACCAAAGGAGGCCACAAGGATCTAGACCTTATCAGTAGGGGATGCAAGGGGCATCTCAAGCTTATTACAACCCCAACCAGTCAACTCCTATGCCTTCCTGGGGTCCCCCTACTCATCCTTCATGGTCCATGCCTCCTCCATGGTCTTATCCACCTCAGTACCCCACTCAACCTACTTCTCATCCATATCACTCACATACCCAGCCACAGCCTCAATGGAATGCACCTCAGTCGGGGTGGAGGCCTCAGTACAACACTCCACCCACCATTCTGCCTCCACCTCCAGTTCAACCACAACCATTACCTCCTGCTCCTCCAAGGCAACCTCAAATGCCTGCTCAACCGAACCCGAACCCCAACAATAGACAGGCCCAGCAGGTATACACTGGGGAAACCTCATGCCCTACCTATGCTGTGGAGATCCAGGAGATCAATCTTAGATCTGGAAAGACTCTTCCAGATCGCCAGCCTCCTCCCCCAAAGGATGAGGAAGACCATCAGGAGAGTGAACCAAAGCCTATTCCACCCTTTCCTGAAAGACTAACAGCCACCACACAACCTAACCCAGAAGAAGATGAGCTTTTGGGTGAGCTCAAGCAGTTGTGTGTAAAAATCCCACTTCTCCAAGCCATCAAGGATGTGCCAATATATAACAAGCTGGTTAAGGAGAAGTGTTTCAAACACCCAGGCAGACGGAAGAAAGATGCCTCAACTATCAATGTCATAGGACAACTGTCTGACCTTATGCTAGGACAAGTCATCTTCCCAAAGTACCTAGATCCTGGAAGTCCTGTGGTAGATGTTCACATCAATGGCACCATTATCCCCCACACCTTGATTGATCTGGGGGCGGCCATCAATGTGATGACCAGGGATACCATGCTTAAACTCAATCTTCAGGGTTCCTTGAGAAAGACCTCGACAGTACTGCAATTAGCAGATCACTCCACCGTGACTCCCGAAGGGATTGTGGAGGATGTCATGGTCTCCATTGATTCTTGGGAATACCCTGCAGACTTCCTGGTTCTGCAACCAAAGGCCAAGCTTACTGGATATCCTCTCATTTTTGGAAGGCCTTGGTTAGCTACTGCAGATGCTTACATAAGTTGTCGGGCAGGGAACATGACCATCAAAAATGGTCCCATGTCCAAGCAGCTAGTCCTATACCCCCCTGCCCAACCTTCTTTAGAGCATGATTTACCACTCTGGTTGGAAGAAGGAGAAGAAGACGAGGTGTACTCAGCACCTCTGTGCACCTTAGATACCACTAGGAAAGACCCCCTAAGCGAGGATGACTTGATCGAGACCTTGATCCAGGACCCACCTACCAGTGCACTACCCTTAGAGGAATTGGTGGAGGATGCCCAAGCTAGCACCTTAGTGGATCTTTGTACAACCAACCCTGTCACTCCCAGAGTTAAGAATGTGGAGTTCGGCCCTGAGAAAGCATTGAAGATCAGCTCCTCCTTATCTCCTTCCCAGGAAAAGGAGCTGTGTAGTCTGTTGGCCATCCACCTAGATGCTTTTGCTTAGAGCTATAAGGAAATGAAAGGAGTCCATCCTTCGGTCTGTACCCATCATATATACATCAAAGAGGATTGTAAACCGGTTAGGAAACCTCAGAGGAGAATGAATCCAGCTCTTAAGGACATTGTCAAGGAAGAATTGCAGAAACTGTTGGATGCCGGATTCATCTACCCCATTTCAGATAGTGAATGGGTGTCCCCTCTATTGTTGGTTCCCAAGAAGAATGGGAAGTGGAGAATCTGTGTGGATTACCGGGAGCTGAACAAAGCTACCAAGAAAGACCATTTCCCTCTACCTTTCATAGATCAAGTGTTGGATGGACTGGCAGGAAAGAAGTTCTTCCCTTTCCTGGATGGGTTTAGCGGGTACAATCAAATCCAAATCAGCCCGGAAGACGAAGATAAGACCACCTTCACTTGTCCTTGGGGTACCTTTGCCTACCGAGTCCTTCCCTTTGGGCTATGCAATGCTCCTGCTACTTTCCAGAGAGTTGTCTTGAGCATCTTCTCGGAGTTGGTCCATGATGCAGTGGAAATATACATGGATGACTTTACTCCTTATGGGGCCAACTTCCAGGAAGCATTGTCGAACCTTGGGAAAGTCCTAACCAAATGCACCGAGATGAACTTGTCCCTTAGTCCTGAAAAATGTGAATTCCTAATGACTGAGGGGACCGTGCTAGGCCATACCATTTCTTCCCAAGGATTGCAGGTGGATCCTAACAAAATTGCTCTCATCAAGAGGGTTCCACCTCCTCAAAAAGTAAGGGATGTCCTGAGTTTCTTGGGATTAGCAGGATACTACCGGATATTCATTAAAGATTTCAGCAAGCTAGCCTCGCCATTGTTTGGTCTGTTGGCAAAAGATGTGGAGTTTAAGTGGACTGACGATTGTCAGAAGAGTTTGAATGAGTTAAAGGACAAGTTGGTGTCAGCACCAATCTTGAGAGGTCCAAATTGGGCCCTACCTTTCCACATCCACACTGATGCCTCGAACAAAGCCATAGGTGCAGCTTTAGGACAAGTTGAGCAGAAACTTCCATATGCCATTTACTTTGTTAGCAAAAACTTGTCCAAAGCTGAGCTGAATTACACTGTAACCGAGAAGGAATTCTTGGCTGTGGTCCATGCATTAAACAAGTTCCGACATTATATTACTGGTTACCAGACCTTTGTACATACTGACCATGCTGCTATTAGATATTTGATGAATAAACCAGATGTGAATGCTCGTATTATTAGATGGTTACTTTTATTGCAGCAGTTTGATCTAACCATTGTTGATAAACCAGGTAGAGAAAATGTTGTTGCTGACTTCTTGTCTAGATTGGATTTGTCTGCAGATGAAGATGGGACGGTTGATGACCAGATGCCTGATGAGCATCTGTTTGCTATCTCAGTACTCTCTCCATGGTTTGCTGATATAGCAAACTACCTTGTTTCGGCTCAGTTCCCTCCGCACCTCTCTTCAAAAGAGAAGAGCAGAATCATCAGAAAAAGTGCCTCATTTACTTGGATTGGGGGCAACCTGTTCAAGCTTGGCCCCGATCAGATCTTAAGGCGTTGTGTAAGGGAGGAGGAAGTCTTTGATATCCTCCTCACTTGTCATGATGGGCATTGTGGAGGGCATTTTGCAGCAAAGAGAACTGCCTTCAAGATCCTGCAGGCAGGCTACTATTGGCCCACACTTCATCAAGATGTCAGAAGATATGTCAGTCAGTGTGACCAATGCCAAAGAATGGGGAAACCGACCCAAAGGGATGAGATGCCTCTCCAACCTCAAGTGACTCTTGAGCCATTTGAGAAGTGGGGCATGGACTTTGTGGGTCCAATCAATCCCTCTTCGAGGCAAAGATCCTTCATCATTGTGTGGACTGACTATTTGACAAAGTGGGCAAAGACCAAAGCAATCAAAGCAGCAACAGAAGAGAAAGTGGCCGAGTTCCTAAGAGAGAACATCTTCTACAAGTTTGGCTACCCAAGAGAGCTGGTGACCGATCAAGGGAGCCAGTTCACATCCAACTTGGTTGAAGATCTCCTAGCTCATCACAAGATCAAGCATAGGACTTCCACTCCCTATCATCCTCAAGCAAATGGACAGGTGGAAGTCACCAATAGAGCATTAGAGGGGATCTTGACCAAAGTGGTGAGCAGCAGCAGAAAAGATTGGGCAGATCACCTGGTTGAGGCCACATGGGCTTACAACACCACTTGGAAGACCACCACCGGCTTCACACCTTATGAGCTAGTCTATGGGAAGAAAGCTTTGGTGTCCATTGAGTTTGAGTACAACACCTTGAGGATGGCAGATCAGCTGGATCTAGATCTCAGCCATGCACAACAAGAAAGGCTACTGTAGCTGAATGGACTGGATGAGCACCGCATGCAGGCCCTCCTTCACTCAGAAGTGGTCCAACTTCAGAGAAAGGTGTGGCATGACCAACATCTCCATGACAAGCAATTTCAGCCGGGAGATTGGGCTTTGTTGTATGATTCCAGATACAAAGATTTCAAGGGGAAGTTGAGAACCAGATGGCTAGGACCATATACAATGGAGAAATGCCATGACAATGGATCTGTCCTCATTCAAACCATTGATGAGGAAGCCATTCCCATGCTTGTCAATGGGCATCAATTGAAGATCTACAGGAGACCTCTCTCAAGACAAGAGTTTATCAAAACTATGGAGAAATCTGTATTGGTCATAGAGAAGGGTTCTGCCTCTGCCTCTGGCACACCCTGAAAGAAGATCTGAAAAAAAAAAGAAAAAGAAAAAAGAAATAAAGATCCTTGGGTGAAAACCTCTCCGGGGCGCCCAAGGCAGGTAGTAGGGGTGAAAACCTCATTGAGGCGCTCCTATTGCTTCTGTTCAAAAAAAAAAAAAAAAAAGGAAAAAGTTGAAAAAGATCCTTGACTGAAAACCTCTCTGAGGCGCTAAGGGCAGATGGCACGGGTGAAAATCTCCTTGAGGCGCCCCTACTATCTTTCAAAAAAAAAGGGAAAAAAGAAAAAACAAAAGAAAAAACAAGATCCATAAGTTATTTGCATGCAGATTGCAGGTGTTCTATGGAGGAGAGGAAGCCTCTCAACTCAAGGTCAAAGGTCCTTATCATGCAGCCAGGACACCTCACCAGCACCTCCTCCAAGAATGCTTATGTTCTTCAAGGTATATGCACTTTCATTATAGATTGAGTCTCCTACAGGAAGACACAAATTTTCTACAGGAAGGTGCGAGTTTCTACAGGAAGGTGCCAGTTTCTACAAGAAGAGTTGCCTGTCTACAGGAAGCTTTGTATTTCTACAGGAAACTTCCTGTAGAGGCTCAGAACGGGCCAGAATGCATTTCATGAGCAGATATGATGACTACGGGTTGGTGTGGACGCATGCAAGCCTCTTTTGGGCCCATGCACGACGTTGTTTCCTTGCTCCACCATCCTTGTCAACATGCATCCAAGTCCCCTGCACCAGCAAAACAGATCAATGAGTTCTTGCAAAAAAAGGCATTTTCAAAGATAAACAAGCACGGAGATCTTACACCACAGGCATCAGAAGCTCCGGAAGCGAGATTGAAAGACCAGATCCTCCGCCGTGCAGCATACACCCAAGGAAGAAGAACTGGTACGAGACACCCGCGGGAATCCTGTAACAGTTCAACCTGCTGGAGTGGATACCGTTCACAACACCGCCATCTCCAAGGTAATGCGAGCGCATGCAACCACAGCATTCCCTCCATCGTCAGCAACCTGTAACCATGAGCCTCCGGGTCTGTGTGAGTGCGCATGCAGCAGGTAGATCCACTCACCATCATCGAAAAACTGGAAAAATCGTGTGCAGCCACGCAGGTAAGCGTCTAACCCCTTCCTTCCATCAAATCGCATGAATATTACTTTGATTTGTTTGCATGGCGTAAAGGTGAATGGTTGAGCAGCCGTATGGCCAAGTAGACTGGCCACGTCGGCGAGTTATGGTATAGTTGAATGTTCGGGTGGCGGCCACAAAAAAATCAGCAGCACGCACGTGAGAATCCGTGGGAATGAGTTCAGCAGAAAAAGGTGGCGGCAGATCTGTGGGAATGAATGCGGCAGCAAGTGAATACGCCGGTGAGTGGTTGATGACGTCGCTCAACGGTCCGGCGGGGGATGAGCTGTCCCCCGCGCCACGAATCGCGCCGATTCAAAATATAATCGGCTAGATTTTGACATGCATTCAATCAACCACCACTTCGAACTCGAGTGGCTATTCCGATCGTCTCTGCACCTTGATACGCCGAGCTGTTGGCTACCAGAACACCGGTGAAGCGCACCTCAACCGCGGTCCAATTGCAGTCCTCCCGGAAATTTGCGCACTGCTCCTACAGGAACACAGTTCTACAGGAACGCAGTCTACAGGAACGCAGTCTTCTACAGGAACGCGAGTGTTCACGTAAAAAAAAAGGTGGCCGAGTAACGAGGTAACCCTGGACTTCTCATGCAAATGGTCATGTAAGGTGGTAGAATTGTCAGTTACTGTCTGGGTATAGAGAAAGTGGTGAAATTGCTGTCTGTAGACTTATACTATCATTCTACAGGATTGTTGAAGTAGTTAGACTGTGTTGTAAAATTTTGTGGATTATACGCATTGTTCTGCACTTTGTCACCAAAACTTCACACTCCTCCACCATCACCACCTCCGGTTAAGAAAATTGTGCATCATGCCGGGTGGATTTATGAGGCGAGAACCCACAGATTTAGAAAAATTGAGGAGAAATCAGGCCGTGGTAGAGCTTTTTACACGAGCACAGTGGATGTCTTTTTGTGATAAGTTGCAAGGGTACGATGAGGAAGTGGCCGTGGAATTCTTGCAGGCCCTGAGGCCAAAATCCGAGGTGCTGGCCACAGTCAATTTCAGAGGCCTAAGCTTCAAGATCACCCCGAAGTCTATCAGCAGAATCACTGAGCTTCCTATGGGTCTCCCGTGGGATAAAGAAGAACGAAAGCTAAGCCAGCAAGCCAAGAAAGATTTCTTCCCACCTGAAGAATCATTCACAGAGGACAAAAATGGGGTGAGAAGGACAAGCCTGTTGCAACCATGGAACGAAGTCAGTTTGCAAATCATGAAATATATTACCTGTGAGGGTCGGTACAACATTGTGTATGCATATCACTTCCAGCTGCTCAGTGAACTAAGACACCGGATTGATCTTCTTGCAGAACAGAGATTGAGCATTCCTTACTTTCTACTACAATCCTTGATGGAGTGCGCTACAAAGCTCAAGGACGGCATTCCGGATCAGGTAGCCCACCATGGGCTAATCAAGCTTCTTGTGGAGGATGCTCTCCACTCATATAAGGTCCCCCTCGCATGGGAATCATTTAGGAATTTAACAAGAGAAGGGGACATAAAAATGTTGCTTGAAGAAACGGGGTCCTCTAGCGGTGCGGAAGAAGAGCCAGTAGCCAAGAATAAGAAAGGGAAAAGCCAAAAGATCCCGACTCCAACACAGAAGAAAGAACGAAAGGAGAAGGAGGAGGGAAAGGATGACAGAGCAAAAGAGGACACCCCCATCCTGTCAGCAAGGGAAAAGAGGTTGAAAAGTAGGGCAGTCAAAACCGAGGTGGTCCCTGCCAGCCCAAGCACCTCGTCAGCTCCTGCAGTCAAAGCCAAAAGCAAAATCCATGCAGCCAAGCAAGAAAAGGTGGTGAGAGTTGCATCTGCAGGAACGCAAAAACAGGCTTCTACAGGAAGCCCGGAAGCAACACCTACAGGAAAACAAAAGCAGGCTTCTATAGGAAGCCCAAGAACTATGCCTACAGGAAAGCAGACGAAGTCTTCTACAGGAAGCCCACAGCTCGTAAAGAAAGGGTCTTCTACAGGAGGGCCGAAAGTGGATAAAGAGGGGTCTTCTACAGGAAGCCTGAAAATAGAAAGGGAAGGGCCTTCCACAAGGAGCACCGGAAAAGTAAAAAGCAAGGGAGAGAAAGCTCCCGAAACCAGGAGAAGTCAGAGGATGAAAACAGACATGTCGCAGCCTCCTCCGAGCAGCCAAACCACTTTAGGGAGTGTTCCTACTTCGCCCAGTGAGAGAACTCCCTCTAAGACACCGGCCACCCCCGAGAAGGGAAGCCCGAAGGTCACCTCCTGGACATGAAAGATAGGCCAATCGCCTTCCGAAGCCCGGCTCAAAGAAACAGGAAAGAGGGAAGAAGTTCCACCCTCGTCACCACCAGGGGTAGAGAAGGTAGGGCCATCAAAAGCGGAAAAGAAAGAGCCTGTTCCGGTCCCGAGTCCTCGGCCAAGGACAAGGAGCAGGAGCAAGGTTGCTCAAGGATGAGCAAATGGTTCAGCTGGGAGGTGATGATGAGCCCCAATTTTGGTACAATTTGGGCTCATTTTGGCCTATTCTACTTCCTCAAACCATTCATATTTTATTGCTTATGCATGCATTTCTTAGTTTGTTTGTGTTGTTTGTAGGAAGAAGGGTAGACATATTATCTACGTGACTAATGCATGATGCTTTCAGGTTTTTTGCATTTAAAGGGAGAAAAGACACGAAAAAGGAGACAAGGGGACAATGAGGTGGCACTGCTGGTTTTTAGGAGAGGATGTCCACAGTCTTGGGGACCTTCCTCGTGATTCCCACCGTAGCTCCGAGCTCCAACCAATCTCCCCACCGAGCATAGAGCACCGAGCATAGAGGCAGCCAACTGTTCTACAGGAACAGCAGTCATAACTGTTCTACAGGATCACCAAGTTAAACTTCAGTTGGACAGCCGAGTTCCTAAAATCAAGGAGACCTGTTGGATGATCATTTTTGCATAAGTATAGAGGCCATAGCCTTTGATAGGTTGTTGAAACTTTCGCATTACTATTGTAATCTTTGAGCACAGCTCGGTGTTAGTTCTGGTTGTAAGCCAGTTTTGGCATAACATCAGATTATGAATAAAGAAGGCAGATTTTGATCTAGCTCTGAGTTTTCTTAAGGAGACTATAGCTCTCAGGTTAGGGCCCAACCTGAGAGCCATAGATCCCCTCCGCTGTAGTGTTGTTTGCATTTCGTTTCAGCACTCTGAGTTTTCATTTTCATATGCAATTTGAATTACAGGTTGTTGAATTAGTCTTTTTCATGAGCATAGATAGGACTAGTTTATGGTTGAATTGCTCTCGGTTGTTTAGTTAGATTAGCAGGTTGATAATACATTGGAGCTCCAGCAAAAAAGGTTGAGGAAGTCTCCACTGCCATCTCCGTTTGGAGATTAGAGTGCAGCCTATACCAGCCACAAAACACGCAGTTCTTCACTTCATACATGCTGCAACATAGTCTCGTTATGATAGATCTTTCCACATGATTCACACCTGCACACACGCCTTCACCACAGCTTCATGCACATTCTCCTTTGCGTTTTGGATTGCTGTTCATTGAATTTATACGCACAGGTAGTTTAGGTTGATGCATTTTCGGTTTGGTGACAGTCATAAGCATTTGTTTCACTTACACTGCTCTCTCTCATTCCATTACCTCATTCTCCATCTTGATCACGCATGCAAACACATCGTTGACCCCTGCTCTGCTCTGTTATCTCCCAAAGTCTTTCACTCCTCACATAGCTTCATTCTCTAGCCCTTTCGTTGACCTAGTCCTCTATCTTCCAACCTACTCCCTACACTCACTCCCTATCCCATTCTTCCACTTCTGAGACATCACCAGCCTTATTCCCACCTTACACATCTCCCCCTACCATTCCATCACTCCTCCATCACTTCAAACACTCACGGTAGGTCATCCTGTAGCAATTTGTAGACATCCTGTAGAAATCTCTACGTATCCTGTAGGATCCCCTGCAGACATCCTGTAGGAGGCCACTCACTCGGTTGCTGAGCATCTGAATGTGAGGAACCTCTGTGGATGGATGATAAGGATCCCTAGGGACCTCTCCTAGCCTCCCCAACCTGTCCCACGCTTTCCTTCCTTCTCCATCCCATCTGCACAACCAAACCCTAGTTACCACAAAATCACAATCATTCCATCCACTTAAAGGAAAAATCCAAAAACATGTCTTTTATGATGCAAGTAGCTTAGATCCGTGCATTTCCACTTATTAGAGGTAACAGCAGCATTGGTAGAGGTTTCATTCACATTCTTTGCATTGTAGAGGGTAGACTAGTTAAATTAGGGTTTCCTAGGTTTACATGCTTTGATTTGCTTTCAGTCCATTTTGTCAAGTAGAGTAGTTTTCCTTTGATAATAGCTTTCGTCCATCAATTAGCAAGCTTCTTCTGAGAGCCTATAGAAGTTGGCTTGAGCCCTAGCGGACTTGTGCCAGGTGACCAAGTGACAGCTGCGACAAGAGCTAGTACTTGTGCATATAGCACCGTCGCTTCCAAGTTTGTACGAACTACCGGGTTGATAAAATGAGAGACAGGAAGCCCCAGGAGTTGTACCATTATGGCTACAATACTGGAGCTCACCAGCAGCTTTTACGGCTTGCAGCGTGTTGTCAACTGTATCTGACCGTTGATCTTAAATGTGAATGTTAACAAAAATCCCTTGCGCAAGACATCCTATTTACCCGTACCATGTCGGAGTTCCGTCTCGGTTTACCAATTCATGTGTATGACATCTAGGGTATGGTAGAATAAGTGTACCCATTCAGGATTAGGTTCTTCTCCATAGGTCTTGGTCCATTTTGTGAGGTGCGTGTGCGGGTCATCGTGTCCATCGTATTTATCTACTATCCGTAGTTTTGGTTTCCCAAATCGTAGCCGCATCATCCTCCTGTAGTCGCGCCAGTCTTCAAAATTTCCTTGATGTGTTCCCCACCAATGCACAAGTGTTGCACACGGAGCCCATTTCAACGCATCGAACCACTGTTATTCTGGTACTACACTCTCAAACTTGCTCAAGAATTCATCCATCGTTGTCAATCCATCATATGTTTGTAATCTTGGGCCTGGGCTATTACGCAATAGAGTGATCTAGTCATCATGTTGTAATTCAACGTTGTTACCTCGTTCAATTGATTGTGCCAACGTTTGTCTTCTTCGTTTGAATCCGAGGTGTAGGAACCTGGGCATTCCCACGAGATCCTTCCATTTGCAGTCGGATTCACCCAATCCTAATCTCGTACAGTTATCTTATAGATACAATCCAGCTCATAGTCGCTTCCATTGTCGCGCACGGGTTCAGTGTAACGCACTTCTTCGGCTGGGTCTAGCGGGACTACTACACATAGGGACTTTTTTTCGAATATCATCTTCTGCTTCTTCAGATTGATGACTCCAATCATATCGGTGGCCCAATCTATTCCTAACAATGCAGGATAATGATTGTTATCATCAACAATCTCTATTACTTCAAAGTTTGTCTACGTGCTTGCGCCTTCGATATAAACTGTTACTCCCTGCAATCTCCCCATGCACAAAATCTTTTGTTGATTCACCATTCGTAAATGAATAGGGGACCACTACAACGTGGGCCTGCCCATGCGTTCCCATGTCTGCTTTGGTAACACATTCGCATCCAAACCCAGGTCTAGGATTACCTGGTCCATTTTGTATTCGCCAATCTGCGCCACTAATATCATTTCCCTCCTAGTGCACAATATATGCTTTCCTAGTTTACATAATACACATTGTTCACCTGACCTTGCACACCTAGTGATCAGCTATTGTAGTCCTTTAACTGCCTTATTGTTGCGCAACAACTTCATACATGTCTCTAAAAAGGTAGTAAGCATAGAAGGCTCCATTCTTGGCTCTGGTTGACCCTTACTACCTAAAGTAGAGGCCTCCGTGAAGCTCTTCTTAGCTTCCATAAAGGTCTCATTTGCGTGTTCCAAGTCAAACTCAGGTTCCTTCGTAGGAGTCTTGCGAGCCCATGTATATTCCTCGGGCTACTTCCCCTTATCTTCCCCTGTGGTCATGCCGCTTCTAAGCACCATATTCACATTTGGATCTTCCTCGCACGGTTCAAACCTCATCATTTGAATATTTTGAGTCGGAGTAGGCTGAAGTACTCCTTTCTTGCGCATCTATATGATAAACGTAGGACAATCTACTACTTCATGATTGAACTAAGCACTATATGAACATGATATTCTCGTCGAGTTGGTACAATCATGAGCGTAGTGCCCTGGTCCTCCACAATTGTAATAGATTAACTACCCACGACCCCTTCTTGGTCAAATTCCTCCTCGTCCTCGACCTCGGCCCTGAAATCCAGCGCATGCCATCCTCGCGGCTGGGTCAAGGCCTTGCATTTCTATTTGCATTCTATAGGCTAGGGTCCCCTCCATCATTAACTCGTAGCTGTGACAAGTTTGCTCGTTGTGGCCCATCGACCTACATAAATTACAAAATAGTTGTTGTGGAGTCTATGTATACTTTTGCAATAAGTGACAGTTATCCATCGTGTGCCTTCCTCCTATCTGACAAATTGCGCACCATAGCGAGGGTGTCGCACTAGGCCCTACCTGTGCCTCTGGTCTCAACGGCATTAGCCCCACTCGTGCCAAGTAGTTCGCGAATACTGGACAATGGTCTTTGTCATGGCCCTAGCCTTTGTATTTTATGCACCACACTTCTTCACGCACCTCTGGCTGTGGCACCCTATCCTGCTTCAAACTCTGCATCACCAAGCATAGACTCTGTAGTTGCGCATGGATTTGTTGGACTCCCAATCGTAGATCCTGTATCAGTGTTTCATGTAACCTCATCACAATTTCCAACGCTTCGACTTGGGTTGAAAGCTTCTGCTATGACAGTGCCATCCTCAAGTGTGGTGTCAAAGATGCTACAAACCATGCATGGTGCTGCGCATCCATTAGCATCATATTAGCCTCATAGATCATACTCTTCAGTCGCTGATCTAGATCCCGGGGGGTCTCACCTGGAAGCATCGCGATTTCTTTAAATCTGACGGTTGACTGTGTCTCTAATTTTGGCAGACTAAATTCTCTATTCAATGCATTCTGGATCACTGCTATTCCTGCATTTGGGTTATCATTAGAGTGCTTGATATACCATGTCAATGCGTGATCCTGTAGTGCACTCACCAATGTAGCCTTCCTGATGTTGTTGTCCGTGACCCCTTGTGCTTCCCACACTAGTCTTACCATGAACCTGAACTAATTCGGATCCTCATTCCCTACTCCTATGAATACGAGGAGCTTGATTGCGCTTGCCATGCTGAACTGTGATTTTGGTGGAGGTGGGGTAGGTGAAGATGGAGGTGAAGTAGGTGAAGTGGGTGATGGTGTAAGTGGAGGGGATAACTGCAGAATATGTTGCCTTATCAAACTGACCGCACTTCTCGGAGAAACCCGAGCGAGCTCTTCCTCGCTCTCACGCGAAGGTGAAATTAAAGGACTGTTTCCTAATCCCTTGATACCTTTGTAGATCTTTCCACTCCCCGTCATTCCAGACATTAATGTATTCCCATAACCCGCTTCTCACATAACGACATCTTAATCCAGGTATTCAGGGATTTAATGTACCTACCTCACGGTCCCTTGAGAAAATGTCGTTCTGCTTCGCTATAGCTCACAGTCATGTCTACCGCGAACTCAGTGATAAACCCTCATATTATCCAGTCGAGCCAATGGTCCACAATGTGCATGATCTTATCTTCTAATGCCTCTAGTATGTGCACTAACTCCAGAGTCCACACTATCGGTTGATTGAGTTTGTGCCTTCCCTGGTTGTCGGCTAACCTGGCGATCCAATCGTATAGCTCTGATGGAAAGGATGCAAAGAAGATGTCATGGATTTCCAAATAAACATAACGATCCAGCCACCTTTTCTCAAATAGTTGCGGAGTTCTATTTTCCAATATCACAAACTCGTGAATCTTCTGATCCAACCACTCTTACATTTCCTTCTTCATGGGATTCTAGTGTTCCGAAATCAGACATCCCTTAGGCAGATCTTGGTCCAGGCAATGAAACCATTTGTTGGCTTATTGGGGCCTAACTCAGGTTCAGAAGTGATTTAACCAAACAAATCCCAACTATCGGCCCTTTCAACAACATTTCGCGGTGTGCGAACTAAGGTATTACCCAAGGTTGTATGGGAGGGTGCTGGAACCAGGTTTCCGCACCCTATGGATGTCTTGATGAAGTCTAGGAAATTTGCGAACCGATCCTGCATCCTTTCACTGCTCCACGCAGTCATCTATCCTTCACAACTCGTGCGACTGCTTCCGCGTAACTCTGTAACGAGAGCGAAGAGGAGCTGTCTAGATCTTTATTCCTAACTATGCATTTGTTATAGGTCTTAACTTAATTATATGGGCCCAATATTCTCATTAATCATTCAAAATTTATAATCAGTGCATGCAAGCATAAACTGTAAAGAAATGCATAAATATCATAGAAGCAATAAACACATAGTATTTTAGAATCAACTTATCTTTTATTAATCCTCTGTTCAAGTGCAATCCTAACTCTGCCTTGCGCACTCAACTGTAGGGGTTCGCGCACACAGTTGCAGACTCTACCAGACCTCTACACACTTAGCTGCAGAGCCTCTTCCTACTATTACAACCCAAGACTCGAACTTACAAACTCGGAGCTAATTTAGCATCCAAAACCCATATCACTTCTCGAAGTTAAGACTATGACACCTTTACACTTAGATCCTCACTCTATTTATACAATCTCATGGTCTGCGAACCATGGGTAGGCCGAGCCATTCTATATTAAATTACATTATTTTAGGGCGGACAACCCTAGACTTTCGCGCTCCGCGCCTGCATTTTGCAAGGTCTTTACATTACATTGACCAAAACTCGGGCTACAAGCCGATCTGCTGCCCAACAATTTATAATATCAGTCCCTTGGGTTTATTATTCCCTTAGGTTTATAATATCAATCATGGTCAACCATGGTTGAATCTCGCATTTTGACAAGGATTGTCTCACCGTCAAAATAAATCATTAGTATTTATATTTGGGTTTATAATATTAGTCCCATGGTTGAATTTTGCATTTTGACGAAGATTGTCTCACCATGAAAATAAACCATGTTTATTTTAGTGTTTGTAATATATATATTTGGGTTTACCATATTAGTCCCATGGTTGAATGTCCCATTTTGACAAATATTGTCTCACCATGAAAATAAATCATGTTTATTTTCATCTTTGTAATATTTACATCTCGGTTTACGATTGTTGGGTCTATAATATTAGGCCCTTGGGTTTAATATTATTCCATTGGGTTCATAATCCCTTGGGGTTTTAGTATTAATCCCTTGGGTTTATTGTTCATTTGGGTTTTAATATCAATCCCTTGGGTTTATTATTCCAACAAGGTTTATTTTAGTGTTTGTCTCACCATGAAAACAAATCATGTTTATTTTGGTCTTTGTAATATTTACATTTGGGTTTACAATTGTTGGGTCTATAATATTAAGCCCTTGGGTTTAATATTATTCCATTAGATTCATAATCCCTTGGGGTTTTAATATTAATCCCTTGAGTTTATTGTTCATTTGGGTTTTCATTAGCCAAACATGGTCAACCATGGTTGAATGTCGCATTGTGACAAGAATTGTCTTACCATCAAAATAAGCCATGTTTATTTTAGTGTTTGCAGTATTTATATTTGGGTTTACCAATGTTGGGTTTATAATATTAGTCCCATGCTTGAATGTCACATTGTGACAAAGATTGTCTCACCATGAAAATAAAACATGTTTATTTTAGTGTTTGTAATATTTATATTTGGGTTTACGAATATTGGGTTTATAATATTAGTCCCTTGGGCTTAATATTCTTTCCTAGGGTCCATAATCCCTTGGGGTTTTAGTACTGCTCTCTTCGGTTTATTATTCATTTGGGTTTATAATATAAAAATTTGGGTTATTTTATTCCCTTAGGTTTATAATATAAATCGTAGCCAAACATGGTGAACCATGTTTGAATGTCGCATTGTGACAAGGATTGTCTCACCATCAAAATAAACTATGTTTATTTTAGTGTTTGTAGTATTGATATTTGCCTTTACTCGATGTGAAGTTTATAATATTAGTCCCATGGGTTTAATATTATTCCCTTGGGTTTATTATTCCCTTTGGTTGATAATATAAATCATGGTAAACCATTATCAATCATAGCCAAACATCGTCAACCATGGTTGAATGTCGCATTGTGACAAGAATTGTCTCACCATCAAAATAAACCATGTTTATTTTAGTATTTGTAGTATTTATATTTGGGTTTGTCAATGTTGGTTTCATAATATTAGTCCCTTGGATGAATGTCGCATTTTCACAAAGATTGACTCACGATGAAAATAAACCATGTTTATTTCAGTGTTTCTAGTGTTTATATTTGGGTTTAACAATGTTGGGTTTATAATATTAGTCCCATGGGTTTAATATTATTCCCTTGGGTTCATAATCCCTTGGGGTTTTCGTATTAATCACTTAGTTTTATTATTCCTTGGGGTTTATAATATCAATGCCTTGGGTTTATTATTCCCTTAGGTTTATAATATCGATCATGGTCAACCATTGTCAATCATAGACAACCATAGTCAATATTATTTCTTGATAATATTTATATAGTTATTAATAATCCTAAATACCGATGTTATTATAATAGTATTAATATAATAATCATAAATATATAAATATATAATAATATAGTTGCTATTACTTATATAGTTATTAATTATCCTAAATAATAAATAGTTGGTCTTTATTGTTATTATTATAATAATATTGATTATATTATTATTATAATAATAATTATATTCATATATTATTATTATAATATTATAATCACACATTATTATTATTATTATTATACAATATAATTGTTATTGATTTTTTTATAATTTTACATTATTATATTATTTTAATAATATAATGATAATATATTTTATGAGCTATTTTTATTATTAATTAATAAATATATGAGGATTTTATATTATTATTATAATATTTATGTAATAATATATATAAATAATTTGGTTGTTAATATTTATATAGGTATTAATAATATTAAATCTAGTTGGTGATATTTATATACTTATTCATAATCTTAAATATAAATAATAATTATTAATGTAATTGATATAAATTTATTAATTTATATTAATCATATTAAAAATGTGATTGTAGTGATTATCAATCACATTGCTACATATGATTGTGTTTATCTAAAATTATGGTTGTCCTAATCTGCCCACCAATATGTAGCATCAACGACGCAATAAATTCAAGATCCCAGGATTGTGTTTATCTAAAATTATGGTTGTCCTAATCTGCCAACCAATATGTAGCATCAACGACGCAATAAATTCAAGATCCCAGGAGAGTGAAAATGGCGATCGATTTGGGTTCTGACCCAGCAGTTCAGAGATGCTTAGAGTTACTCACCAGTACTGCTCTTCTCCTTGCATTGGTGGCGGCCTGGGCATTTTTCCTCAGGGGAAGAAAATTGAGGTTGCCTCCGGGGCCGTTTGCATTTCCGATTATTGGAAACCTTCACATGATGGGAGAACTTCCACACAAAGCGTTGGCAGAGCTTTGTCTCAAATACGGGCCACTCATGTCTGTACGCCTCGGCTCCGCCCTCACCTTAGTCGTCTCCTCTCCAGATGTGGCCAAGGAGTTCCTCAAGACACATGATCTGGTTTTCGCCAGCAGAGCTCCATCCTCAGCCACTAAGTACTTGTGGTACAATTCCTCCGACATCGCATTTTCTCCCTATGGCCGCTACTGGAGGCAAATGCGTAAACTCTGCGTCGTACAGTTGCTGAGCTCAAGACGCATAGCTTCCTTTCAGTCCGTAAGAGAAGAGGAAGTCTCTGCTATGATTCGCGCTATTGTTACTTCATATCATGAGGGCTTTTCGCCCGTTAACATTAGCAAGGCGGTGTCAGCCCTTGGGATTGATATAATCTGCAGGATTGCCTTCGGTAAAAAGTATTGTGAGCAAGACCTAATTGGCGGCATTGGGATCAACTCAATGATCAAGGAAACGTTTGTGTTGTTGGAAGGTTAATTCCAACTGCAGGCGGATAGGGTCAGCGATGGCAGCCGACTCAGCAGCCGTATATAACCCCAAAACCACCGCATTGAAACCACAAAACTGCCCAGAACATATCGCACCGCCATCCAGGGAAAAGCGGTTTCCGTATGTTTGGCTCCGATGCGATTTGGTGAAGACGCGTGGCTCTCACCTGACATCAGCATCTCTGACATATCGGGAGGTAAAGCTCAACATTAAACTGCCTTCCGATATCAATCTCCATCGTCTGATCTGGTTGCGTGTTGTCAGCCATCGATCCTTGAAGGTGCACGGGCCTGCGTCAATTTAATTTTGCGTGGAGTAAACGACTTTTGTGTTGACCGCCGGATGGATGAACCTATGGTTTTTAATGCTGTTCGTATTGTTTGGTGGAGGCCCGTTTTAAATGGTTATGGGCATACGTCCCATTTATATTTTTATATATGCATTTACGTAAGTTTAGGTGTAGGCCATTTAATATGGTTATGGGCCACGTTAGTTTTTTTTATGTTTTCATATATGACTATGTGTGTAGTAGTTTTTGTGTAGAGTGGCTGCGGGAGCATATAGTGTTGTGCGAGTTTCTTTTGGGTGAGGTGTATTGTGCCTGCGCACAATTTTTATGTAATTGTGTTATGTTGTGGCTGCGCTCGGTGGAGCAAATTTTTGTAAACGCACAGCAGTGCGAGATATGAAAGAGGTGATGTAATTGTTTTTGACCCCCATTGTAAAACAGAAGATTATGTAATTTTCACAGCAGTGGAGTATGTAATTTTTGTGGTAAATGTTGAACGCACAGCAGTGCGGAAAATGGAACAGGGGAGGCATGTAATGTTTGTTTGCCATTGTAAAACATAGGAGCAGCAAGAAATTGTTTTGTAATATCCACAGCAGTGGAAAATCTGTGAGAGCAGCAGAGTTTTATTTTTGAATCCCTCTTTGCACTAAGGATGAAGTTTGTATCAGTCCTTTTGTTTTAAATCAATAGAAGTTTTTTTTTTGTGTAATGGACTGTGTTCTGAGTTCATTTTTATTAAAGAGGTTCTCTGCAAATGATCCTGGACAAAGGAAACAGAGCATTGGCTCTGTGCTGTTTATTTAGTGTTGGTTTTGGTATTTTCCCATGAAAAATACCCAACAGTGGTATCAGAGATAGTCCAGGCTCTTTGATGGTGACAGAGCTCGTTCAGGCTCTTTAAAAGTGTCAAGGAAGCTGAAGGAAAGACTCTTGTTGCAGCAGCAGTAAAGCTTCTCCAGCAGTGTGAAGTTTCAGCCAAAGGGATTCAGGTATTTCTCAAGTTTTTGAGTTATTATTGAAGACAGTCAGTTGTTTTAAAAAAAACACAGTCAAGTATTTGAAGCCTAGTTAAGAATGGCAAGGTCAAAGAAGAAAGCCTCCAAGCCTGCTAAAAATGTGTCTCCCTCCTCTACTAAACTAGAAGGCAATCCATTAGAATACATTTTATTTGAAACCCCAAAGTTTGATGGAAACTTTGATGTATGGGAAATAATGATGAGGGCTTTCCTAATGTCTGAGGGGATTGAAGTCTGGGAGTCAGTGATTGATGACAGCAAGATGGATAAAGAATCCATGGAGTATGATGCACAAGCAGCAAAACTAATCTTGGATGGACTCCCTGATTCTGTGAAGAAGAATCTTGGAAAATATACATCACCAAAGGATATATGGGACAGACTGCATGACCTTCATGCAAAGGGAGCACTGACCATGACAATGAGTCAAGAAGAACCCATCATAGAAGCTGAGAATGAAAAGCTTGACCTCATCAAGTTTCAAGTAAAGGAAAGGGATGAAGAGCTTGTCAAGCTCAAGAAGGAGCTTGATCAATGCAAGAGGAAACATCATGAAGAAGTCATGTCTATGACAAATCAGTTGAACAGAGCAAAAAAGCAGGAAGACGCCTTGTCAAGTCAACTTGAACAAAGGCACAAGATAGTGAACAAACTTGTAGAAGAGATTGGACAGTACAAGGTAGAGGTCTCCTCCCTTAAGTCCGAACTACAAGAAGCCAAGAAGCAGGCACAAGAAGCTGAAAAGAAGATGGAGAGCTGTCAAGCAGAAATCTCCAAAATGAAGACAGATATTATATCCTTCAAAATAGTAGCAGCTGAAGCTACTCGTAGCAAGGAAGAAACTGAGGGACAACTAGCAAAGAAAAATAATGAATGTGAAAAGCTAGAAGAAGAGATTGTCCTCCTCAGGAAGAAGGTTGAAGGGATGAACAAGATCATGAAGAGCTCTCAAGCTCTGGATGACATGCTCAGCTATCACAGATATCCATTTGATAAATCAGGACTTGGGTATGTAGGTGAACCCTCAAACAAGGATGAGGATGCTTTAAGCAAAGGAGATGTGAAGAAGCCAGAAAGAGATGGGGATGCTCCTAGTTCCAGCAAAGGCAAGGAGAAAAATGAAGGCAGCAATAGAAGGAATCCTGCTCCAAGCAGAAAACCAGCTCCAAGAAGAAATGTAGCTGATGTCAAAGAGGCAAGAGGCAATGGTGATCATCAAAGGATCTCAAGGCAGCAAGGCTTCAGAAGTACATCAAGGAAACCTCCATCTCCCAGGTACCAAAGTTCATTTTATGGTTATTGTTATGCTTGCTCAAACTTTGGTCATATGGCAAAAGACTGTAGAGCATTTCATGGAGATAGATGTTGTGGTCCCCGACAATCTCCAAGAAACAATTTTAGAAGAAATCATGAAATGTTATTCATGAAAAATGTTGAATGTTTCAAGTGTCATAACATTGGGCATATGGCACGTGAATGTAACTTAACATGGGCTCCTATGCAAGCTAGACCCATGCAAAAGAAGAAAGTTACACAAGTATGGAGAAGGAAGGAAAGGCAATCTGAAAGCCCCTTGAACTCCCCAAATGATCTAAATTTATTTTGAGAAGAGTCTGCTGAAAGAAGATAAAGCATACACTAAAGGGGAGCTTGAATTTTTTTTTGTTTGCTGAACTGTATTAACAGTCATTTGTTGATGGAGGATGTATTGCAGCGCAGCAGTTGCAAATGAAATCTTTGTTAATCCCTCTGAAAGGTAATATGCAGCAGTGATGAAATCAGCAATGTATTTGCTTTGTTTTTATGCAATATGCACAGAAATGCATAAAGAAGAAAGGATGGCAGTGCTGAAATGTAAAGAGCAGCAGCGAGATAAGAAGTGTGCAAAGCATGGAGACCCTCACAGCAGTGGGAAGATAGAGCATAAGACAACAGTTTGGAAAATTTTTTTGGAGCACATGGATTAGAATGAACAGCAGTTTAAAATTTTTTTTGTGGTGCACATGCATTGAAATGCATAGCAATGGAATGTAGTTTTCCTTTTATGAAATGTGAGAGAACATACTCACAGCAGAGTGAGTACAATGCACAGCGGTAAAAAAAAATGTAATGTTTTTTTTCTATGCAATGGAACATGCAAAGAAATGCATAAAGACAAACAGCGACAGCAAATTTTTAATGCACATGGGTGAATGATAATGTGTGGCAGCAGAAAAATGAAAGGAATTGCACAGCAGTGCATTGTGTAATTAAAAAAAAATGAAACTGAAGATTGTGTGAAGTAAGGGTGCATGAGAAAAGGCAGCAGCCTGTGTTATTTTTTTCGTGGAGAATGAAGTGCCAAGTGTATGTGCACACAACAGTGCAAATTGCAGTAGCAACACAACAGCAAGTTATGGACAGCAGCATGATGGCAAGAAGGAGAAGCACACAGCAATGCAAATGTGAAAAATGCAACAGCAAGATGTTTTGAACAGCAGCACATGCAAAAGAAATTTTCCTTACAGCAGTAAAGGTAAATGTAATGAATTTGTTGTTCATTGAATTGAAATGCAATATATGCAACAGCAATGAATGTAAGAAATGTTTACACACAGCAGTGTAAATTTGTAAGGTGGGACAGAGTAATTGTTCCAGAAAAGACAGAGTATTTTGTCTTTGAAAAGTGCAGAAGCAGTGCAAGTGTAGACACAACAGTGTGGGATAGACACAGTAAAGAAGATGGCACAACAGTGCAACAGAGAATATGCAGCAGCATAAAAGAACAAAGTAATGAGTTTGCACACACAGCAGTGCAATGATTGTTTGTTTTGGAACTGCATTTGAAGCAGTCATTTGGTGAATCCCTCTGTCAAGAGGAAGATGCTTTTTAGCATACACATGGTAAATCCCTCTATCAAGAGGATGATGCTTTTCAGCATAGTCACAGGTGAATCCCTCTGTCAAGAGGAAGGTGCTCTTCAGCACATTGTTATGGTGAATCCCTCTGTCATGAGGAAGGTGCTTTTAAGCACAGTTTCATGTTAATCCCTCTATTAAGAGGAAGACAACTTTGATTGTTTGTGGAACTGCATTAGAAGCAGTTGGTGAATCCCTCTATGTGAGGAAGATGTTATTGTAACAGCAGTGTTGGTGAATCCCTCCATGTGAGGAAGTGCTTGGGTAAGATTGAATGCCCAGCAGTTGAAATTAAAGGGGAGTGTTGGAATGTTAATTCCAACTGCAGGCGGACAGGGTCAGCGATGGCAGCCGACTCAGCAGCCGTATATAACCCCAAAACCACCGCATTGAAACCACAAAACTGCCCAGAACATATCGCACCGCCATCCAGGGAAAAGCGGTTTCCGTATGTTTGGCTCCGATGCGATTTGGTGAAGACGCGTGGCTCTCACCTAACATCAACATCTCTGACATATCGGGAGGTAAAGCTCAGCATTAAACTGCCTTCCGATATCAATCTCCATCGTCCGATCTGGTTGCGTGTTGTCAGCCGTCGATCCTTGAAGGTGCACGGGCCTGCGTCAATTTAATTTTGCGTGGAGTAAACGACTTTTGTGTTGACCGCCGGATGGATGAACCTATGGTTTTTAATGCTGTTCGTATTGTTTGGTGGAGGCCCGTTTTAAATGGTTATGGGCATACGTCCCATTTATATTTTTATATATGCATTTACGTAAATTTAGGTGGAGGCCATTTAATATGGTTATGGGCCACATTAGTTTTTTTATGTTTTCATATATGACTATGTGTGTAGTAGTTTTAGTGTAGAGTGGCTGCGGGAGCATATAGTGTTGTGTGAGTTTCTTTTGGGTGAGGTGTATTGTGCCTGCGCACAATTTTTTATGTAATTGTGTTATGTTGTGGCTGCGCTCGGTGGAGCAAATTTTTGTAAACACACAGCAGTGCGAGATATGAAAGAGGTGATGTAATTGTTTTTGACCCCCATTGTAAAACAGAAGATTATGTAATTTTCACAGCAGTGGAGTATGTAATTTTTGTGGTAAATGTTGAATGCACACCAGTGCGGAAAATGGAAAAGGGGAGGCATGTAAAGTTTGTTTGCCATTGTAAAACATAGGAGCAACAAGAAATTGTTTTGTAATATCCACAGCAGTGGAAAATCTGTGAGAGCAGGAGAGTTTTATTTTTGAATCCCTCTTTGCACTAAGGATGAAGTTTGTATCAGTCCTTTTGTTTTAAATCAATAGAAGTTTTTTTTTTGTGTAATGGACTGTGTTATGAGTTCATTTTTATTAAAGAGGTTCTCTGCAAATGATCTTGAACAAAGGAAATAGAGCATTGGCTCTGTGCTGTTTATTTAGTGTTGGTTTTGGTATTTTCCCATGAAAAATACCCAACATGTGTTAGCAGGGTCTTTTAACATCGGAGATTACATACCATACTGGGCGTGGATGGATCTTCAAGGTCTTACCCGTCGATTGAAGAACATACACAAGATCCAAGACGACTTGTTAGAGAAGATACTAGAGGAACACTTTTCGCAGAATAACCCCAACGCCATGCCAGATCTTGTGGATGTTTTGCTGGCCACCTCAGCGGATGAGAATTTGGGGTTCCAAATCACGCGAGATAATATAAAATCTCTCATTTATGTATATTACTTGCTTCACACAAGCATTTATGGATTCTCTACCGATTTAGGTTTGTATGGCTTTGCATAAAATATGATAATGTTGAAAATGATTTGATTTGGATGTCTTTTATTGGCAGGATATGTTGTCCGCTGGGTCGGCTACATCCTCTACAAGCATAGCGTGGGCAATCTCCGAATTGCTAAGAAACCCGCCAGTGATGAAGAAACTTCAGGACGAGCTGGAACGCGTAGTTGGAATGGGGCGTATGGTACAAGAATCTGATCTGCCTCGTCTCGTTTATTTACAAGCTGTTGTCAAAGAAACGCTCAGACTTCACCCGCCGGGGCCTTTATTACTTCCCCACTTATCAATGGAAACGTGCCATGTGTTGGGCTTCGAAATCCCCAGCGGAACTCGGCTTGTGGTGAACGCATGGGCAATTGGAAGGAACCCAAGGTCATGGGGCGAGGATGCTGAAAGTTTCAAGCCAGAGAGATTCATGGAAGAAGGGTTGCTGGACGCCAAAGTGGAAAATTTTGAGTGGATTCCTTTCGGAGCAGGCCGGAGAGGTTGCCCCGCACAACAAATGGCAATGATTATTGTAGAGTTTGTTGTGGCGCAGCTCTTTCAGTGTTTCAATTGGAGGCTTCCCGATGATATGAATGAAGAAAAATTGGACATGTCTGAAAAGAATGAAGGAATTACAGTATCCCGAGCAAAGGATCTCTGTGCTGTTCCAACTCCTCGGCTTTCCGTACTGTAATTGTTGATGTATGTATATATTGCTACAACTCCTCAGATTTCCGTACTGTAATTGTTGATGTATGTATATATTGCTACCACTCCTAGGCTTTCCGTATTGTAATTGTTGATGTATGTATATATTGCTACCACGGCTTTCCGTATTGTAATTGTTGATGTATGTATATATTGATAGGGTTGTATTTTCTGAGAGTCTAAATTCGGCTTGGAAAAATAAATTTGGCAGTTTTAATGTTGGATGGAAAGGGTTGTTTTTATGAGAGTGTAAATTTGGCTTTGGAAAAATAAATTTGGCAGTTTTAATGTTAGATGGAAAAATAATCTATGGGATATTAATCAGATGGAAAAATAATTTATCTTATTAATATTATCATTAAAATTTTCTTTTAAAATAGTTTAATTCTTTGAAAAATATTTCTTATACATAAAAATTTTCTTTTAAAATAGTTTAATTTTTTGAAAAATATTTCTTATACATAAAATTTTCCATGAAATTAAATTCTATATAACCATAAGACTAAATTCCATAGCAACCATATGACTGGAATTTAATAGAAAAAATTAGATTAACTCAAACAATTAACATATTCCAAAATAATAAGTAAATTTAAAATGAATTTAAGTACAGCTGGAAAGAAGCCATACATTTAATGATAAATCTGCAATGAATTTAGGTCCATACAGAATTCATAGAAAGAGTTTCAGGATTTTCCATAAAATTTGAATGGGATGTAGGTTAAATTTTTTTGTTGCATGATAATTTTTTTGAAAGGTGGGAAACTCATTTTAATGGTTTTTGTGTTTTTGGGTTTTTGGAATTGTATCGGAACGTTCATTTTCCAGGGGAGCTGCAATAAGAGTTTGGGAAAGTTTTGGGAATTTTGAAGATTTTTTTTTGAGTTCAGACATTCTCTAGGATTGGGGAATACAAACCCTGTAAAGAAATATATTGAACACAAAACATGAGCTTATGTTGAAAGGCCAAAAATATCCTCAAACACCAATATCTTTAATTGAGAAACTGAAACAATTTCTTAATAAATTAAAAAAGTTTATAAAAACAATATCTGAGATACCATGTTGATCCATATTTCTTTTGTTATTTATATATATATATTATAAAAAATTGTTTATATATATATTATAAAAAATTGTGTTTATTGTATAACCATACAATAAATCTGGGAAAAAACCATATAATAAATCTGCATTTAAGTTGATCTGACAGAATCCATAGAAAGAGTTTCAAGGTTGGTTTCAATGAGGGGCGATGTTGTTCTATCTCGTCTTACCACGTGCGAAGTGTGTAAACAAATATGGTAGTTTTTTTTGAGAAGTGCATAAACAAATACGGTAGGTTCTTTTAGAAGTGCGTATGGTAGCTTTTTTTTAAGCAATGAAGGGTTCAATGGAGCATGTAAACGAACAGGCATGCACTAAATATGTCAAATATTGCTATGGTCATCTCATTGGTTGATATTTTTAGTTATTCATAAATATATGATTTTTGCATTTAGGAAGGTTTTGTACTCATAAATATTTGATATTTTTAGTTATTCATAAATATATGATTTTTGCATTTAGGAAGGTTTTGTACTCATAAATATATCAGGAGGATTTTGTAGTTTAGTGTGGTAAAGATGGTTACAATTTATTTTTATTTTTATTATGGTAGTTTTTTTAATAAAATTTAATGAATATTTTTTGGAAATAAATATATTATTTTTTGTTTTTAGAGGGGTTTTTAATAAAAAAAATTGTGGAAATAAATATATTATTTTTGTATTCAAAGGCGCTTTTCAATTCATTGTTATAAAAAATGATGACAATCCACTATTTGTTTATGGTATTTTTTTCTAATATGGTATTATTTTCTAATGTAACTTATTTAAGTTATAGATTTCAATAAACTTTTTTTTTTTTTTTTAAGAAAAAATTAATTGAGAGAGACAACACAATGTCCAACTAATAAACACAACATAAAAAATTTAAATCATTAATACACCCATTTTATCAATGGATTACATTTGGACAATCCTAAAGATATCAAATTACCAGCTTAACTACATGAAGAGGGGGAATCAATGATCTAGAATATTTTATGCTAGGTTCACATCCAGCCTGGCTTTTGCTTATCCTTATCTTTTTCCTTTTGCTTATCCTTATCCTTTCTTTGTGTGCTTCTTTGCTTTTTTTCACCTTTATGGAGGTGGCATTTTCTCTCTCCTGTTTTATCTCTCTATTTAAGGGTGAGGGAAACCAATATTTGCGTGACTATTGATCCATTAATGTTCGTTACATCTCTCCCCATCGATGGAAATCAACCTAGAACCATCTAAGTCTTAGTGGACCTTGAGAAACAGGTTATGAAGATATGATAAACCTATTTGTATTTATGGGCCCAAATTCTTATATCAAACCCTTATGACCCCTTTCTCATTTTAGGAGAAGCTATGAGACCTTATTGATCCTCGAAAAAAATGGATAATAAATTTTTCGTTGTATGATATTATAAACTCTAATTTAGTGTGAATGTATTTTATTAGATTAGCAATTATTATGCACAAGTTTCATAGAGGATACATGTCTTTCTTGTGGCCAACTAGAGACCATTTGACATTTATTTTTGAATCTTCATGATGCCCATGGGTATTCAATTTTGGTTAGAACAAGTTGAAGTCCACTTTCCTAAAAGAGATCCACTAGAAAGGGACTCTCCTAGGGAATAAAGATTCCATTGAAGTGCAATATAACAACAAAATCTACTTCCCCAAAGGACACATATGATCTTTGCTCAAAACAAGGTTATATTTTCTACAATTAGGATGGTTATATTGACCATATACATCTAAGAACATTTGTCTTCACTAATAAAGATTTTATTTATATATTATCTAAAATCAAAGTATGGGTATCTTCACAATAGTATATTCTCTAAAATCAAAGGATGGATATCTTGACAATAGACATTAAGAATAACTACCTTAGTGCCATGGATTTCCTTTATACCTATGATGTCAAATTGCATGTTTTACAATCTATAAATAGTATAGGAAAACTAAAACTTAAGTTGAAGATTAAATTGTACTAACAAGTAATCTATTTATGGCTCAACATTTAATTTAACAATTACATTAAAAAAATAAGCATTACAAATCTGATCTTTATGAAACCTGAAATGACCATTTCTTATTACATAACTAAGCCTTACACATCTTAATAGAATCATTACATGTATTATTTCAATATATTTAATTTGCAATCCTAACAAATATTTACTGAATTTTAGACAAAATTGACAAAAAATGAGAAATATCAAATATTTTTTGAAATGACACATTAATTTTATGTTAAGAATTGAATGAACTAGACATGACCATCTTATTACTTTTATTAGGTAGTAATTAATTTTTGTATTTTCATTTGTTTTGTTTGAGTAATAAAATACTTTATTATGATGAACATTGAAATATTTTATTTACAAGTGAGAGTAAAAGTGAAATATTTTACAATTCCAAGATAAAATCTAGCATGCATATTGAGAAATGGATATATATATATATATATATATATATATATATAGTTTTCTTCTATAATCAACATTGTTTTACATTTAAAAAAAACTTACTTTTATATTAAACAGACATTTGTTAATTTAAAGTTGAGTGCTAACGGAAATACATATTTCCCTCTACTACACCAGTAATAATTTTTTTTTTTGAACATCTGAAATATATAGATTTCCTCTTTAAACATAATTTTTTTTCCCTCGAATTTAATTATATTTATTTTGCTTAAAGTAAATTATTTTTATTGAAAATAATTTTAAAGGGTAAATATTTATTTCCCTCAAAACAAATTATTTAACTTTCTTTATAAAAACTTAAAAGAAGAAAGAAATATTTAACCTCTTTATTATTATTATTTTTTATGCTAAAAATTCAAACAAGAATAAATAGTTTTACTAACCTTTATGTTTTGATGATGCTATTAACAAATTTTCTACACATGATCCAAATTTTTTAATGAAGTGAAAATATGACATGAGGGATTATGTGTAATATACCCTCTAACCTCACATGAAAATGTGGAGTAAGAAAATTTTTACACAAATTACCCACAGGTAATTATCCAGATCACTTAGTACATAAAGTAACTTTAGTAAAGGAATAGTAAGTTGCATAAACATTAACAACCACTCTTGTAGTATATTATGGTTTACATCGTGCATAATCTTTATTCATTAAATATGGTAAATAATGATATAATCATAAATTCTAATGCATTTATCACCATAATATTTCACCTTATTAAATTATAGCTGTCAAATCTAAGTTCCTAGACTAGGGATATTACATACCCCTCCCCTTAAATAAAACACCATCCTCGGTGTTTATCATTAACTTTTATTCATAATATCAAATCCAAACAACCAAAAGGGAATCTTTCCCCTTCAAAAGGAAGGATTTTCTTTCTAGGAAATACAATTAAACAAAATATTAATGTTTATCAATAGTCATAAGCATTTATAACTAAAAAATACGCAATTTCTACTTTCCATCACTTAGCCATTATTCAATTTTTAGAGATAAAACATAATATCTATACAACTTACCATCACTTACCAATTACTCTTGCAAATCATGGTCACATTTATGCAAGTTCTCTAAGAATGGTTTGACGATGCATCCACACTCCATGGAAAACACCCTGTAATATATGACTAACAAATCCAACATAATCATATTAGTCACAACATTTTCAATCAAATGAAATAATTATAACTATCACTCATTTATACAATGTCAAGTGATATTTTAACCATAGTACCTCCATAAGTACTCAAAGAGCACCAACCCTCTAGTCATCAAAATGATAAATCATTGCATCACGTGCATATTATCTTAGTTCTCACTAAAGACATCCACACAATACTTCTAAAAGTACTGAGAAAGCACATCACTTCTCCAATCATTGAAATGATCAATAATTGCATCAAATGCAAATTGTGTTAGCTGTTGCTCGAGACATTCATAAGATTGGTAATACAATAAAGGAAATCCACTACCAATAGTTCTTTACTGAGCACAAGGCTCCTTTCATGTCAAGATGTACATAACATGTTTACACAATTATATATATAATTCTTTTTTAACATAACACATAACTGATTAGGTAAATTTTTTTGATGAGAACCACAGTGGCAAAATAATGCTCCTCCCAACCTATGGGAACTGGTTTCCACAACTAGATTGAGTGATTTCCACATCTAGATAGTTCTCTAACGTAGACCATACTAAGTCCATTCTGGAATTCCACTGGCCAACCCACTCAAGAATTACAACGACCACAAAGGATCCAATACATGATTCCTCTTAGCAGTGTTTTTCCTATTCCTCTCACAATGTCCCGTCTATGAGGAATTTTGGTCCTCGTCTAATAGGCTCCAAATCAACAGAGTTTCCTCAGGATTCTTCTCCTCTTCGCCATCTTGGTCAAATATTTTCCCTTATCGAGATCATTTATCTCTAGGGAAAGGAAATATGGGCAGGTAATTACCATCAACCCCTCCAGGTAGGAAACCACCATCAACCCACGGCCTCTTGGCCTTTCACAGCTGTCGACAACTGTCTAGAATGTAAAATTATCTTTTAGCACTCTTTCCCACAATGATTTACATAATGAATCTTATGCACATTATCATTAACAAAATAAACATTTATGTACAGCATGAATTTATACTTAACCCTCAGCATTGGTCCACAATAAGTATATTAACATTTTGATTTTTCCAAATAACAAAATAACATATATCATAACATTATAATTTCTCATTTACGGTTGTAATTCACATTGCAAAGTTTTATTTTCATAGCTTTTCTTGTTGCTGTTAAGCTACCCCTACTTAATCCCATTAGCAACACTAGTCATAAATAATTATTCACTTTCAAAATAATTTTAGTTTCATGCATACAATACTTTCATGCATAAAAGTATATGAAAATATTCATTAATGTGTAAATGTCAATAAAATTGAGGGTAACAAGCCAATATTTCCAATTTCCATAGTGCATTGTTACCAACATATTGATAAATGAAGTAACTACCATAATCACTTGTGTACAATTTTCAACAAACTTAAATCAAATCCAATTCATGCATATAAGTTTTAATAGTTAGTCAAACACTAAACAATCACTCCTACCAACCATCTTAATGCAACCATGAGAAGTATCAATCAACAATTAGCTATTACAGTCAAGTCTCACTACTTGACTCATTGTTTATTTCCAGTATCTAAAGGGGTTCTTCCAATGCCCTTTTAAAACACTCTATCGCCATATTCAAGGACATTCCCCATATTTTACATTCTTTCATTCACTCATTAAAAGTAGTTCATTGTGACTTTAGTCATGCTCATTAAATATAACATTAATATTTCCATACAAAAGTTGGTTTGTTGATTGTCACTTTCCTTAGTGACTGTTCAAGATTGTTCATAAGTGTGACAAAAATTTTATTGTCTTTTATCCTCATCAGGATTCAAATGTCATGAACATAGTTTTGCAGCATACTTTATTACTTACTACTCATTAATGCAGTTATAAAATGAATCACACATATCATGTCAAAAGTAGTCTACCGCATATATCAATATGTAGAATGTTAGACTTATACGTGATTTGATGCCTACTAATAGCATACCTTGATTTCTTTTCCGCTTACAATTCCCAAATGCACTAGTGTTGCAATCATCAACTCTAATACCACTTGTAACATGCCCTGGTAACCTCACATGAAAATGCATGGAGTTAAAAAGAATGTACACAAATTACCCACAGGTAATTATCCAAATCACTATTCTAGTTTCCTCATTGACCATTAGATAGAATGTTCATTAGTACATAAAGTAACTTTTGTAGATGAATAGTAAGTTGCATAACCATTAACAACCACTCTTTTAATATATTAACATAAACTGCATAATGTAGCCTTGCATCCATTTCATGATTCCTTTAACCACATTAATTCCTCACATACTTGAAATTATCATCATGACATTAAGTAAGGAATCAACATCACCAAACTGACATGAGAAGTAATTACATTATTGAACACTGATATACCCTCGAAACTCCGTAGGGTGAAAGGAAGCAAACATTTAATTTATTATTAAATTCTAGCGAGGGTGTTCACCCCTCACTCCATGGCCCAAAAAAAACCTATTAACATAAAACTAACCCTTTGAACAATAAATGTCCCCTCTACAAAAACGAACATAGTCAACATCCATACACAAATACACAGAAAAACCCCTTTGACATCTAAAGTACAACAAGCTCGTTGCAAGATGGAATGGTTAATTGGAGAAAGAATGATGAAATGAATGAGAAACATAATTAAATATAACGTTATCCCAATTTTACCCAAGGGATCGCCAAACCACAGCTTCTCTCCAAATTTACACAGTGCATCCCCAAACAACAAAAATTCTATGTACTCACGAATCATCCAAATTCACTCGCGTTTTAATTCAAAATTTCAATTGAATAAAATAGTATTAAAAAATCCCACTCATTTTCAATTTCAAATTCAATTTGTATAGCCCTTATATTCAAATTCTAATTGAGCTTTGGTTTGAAGTGTACCATGCATCGTCTAAAATGTTGTGACCTCAACCTTCGCATTCCAGGAAAATAATAAGGAGATCCATGTGAATCCATGAGGGATGAAGGTTTCCATGTGATGAGATGGGGATGGGTCGATGATTCTGTCGATTTCCATAGATGGGGAGAGATTTACTTAACGAACATTAATAGATCAATAACTACACAAATGAGGGTCTATGAGTAGAACTTCCTTTTGTGTCAGTGTTAGACAGGTGTTGTCCTATCTGCTGGCTCACTGAACCTAATACCAAGATTTTTAGGTAGCTCAAAAGCCTATGGCTGAGGAACTTTTGGCTGAAAAATAAGGCTATTAATATATATTGTGTTATTCATCAATTAATGTGTCAGGTAGTATATGCCACCTATTGGATTTAGGATTTTGAAAAATCCAATCAATGACATATATTGCCCCATGTATTGATGGATGGATAACACAATATATATTGGTTGCCCCTGCTACTCTATCACACTATTTATAGAGTAGTGGGGACAACCAATATATATTTTGTTATCTATCCATTAACACATCGGGTTAGTATATGCCAAGTGTTGGATTTAAGCAAGTACAAAATCCAACATGTGGCATATACTACCCTAGCCCATTAATGAATGGATGGCACAACATATATTGGTTGCCCCCTCTACTCTATCACATTGTTTTATAACTCCCCTTCTTCTCACCCATCAGAGACATTGATAGATGGATAACACAATATATATTGGTTGCCCCAACTACTCTATCACGATGTTTTATAACTCCCTCTTCTCGTCACCCATAGATAGAGCTACTTTCTATTGTGACTACGTATCGGTACTTCTCTAAAGCATTTGATAGATTCAACTACTAAGGATAGCGATAAGGCATCTCTTCTTTGTGACACAAAATGTTGATTTTCATGATAATATTTATAAGCATGATTAATCGTTTGTGGATTTTGACTCCATTACATTAAATTCAGTTTAGGGTCTAAAATTAGAGGTAGGAATCATGATATGAAGGAAAAATAAGAAAACTGAAAATTTTAAGTTAAACAAAGTAGGGGAAGAATAAGAAAAAAAATTTGATTAGGTTTTTTTAATTAAATTTATTAATATTTTAAATTTAATATTAATATTTAATAAATTTGTGTGTATAATGTTTTTTTTAATCACAATTTTAGAATTTTATCTAATTTAAAATTTAGAATTTGAAATATTAATTTTACCAATAATTATTTTATCATTGTTAAAGGTTAGTGATTAATGATTAGGATAGAAAAACAATGTGTGAGAGAGTAACCTGAAGATAAAGGAAATAATTTCTTACTAATAATTACATATATTTTTAATCATTAAATAAAATTATATTTAATATATTTTAATATAAATTTATAAAAAAATAAAACAAGAAAATATAAATACAAATTTATAAATAAATAAATTATTTTTAATATAGATATTTTAACTCTAGATCTATCAAAGGGGATCAATCAAATCTATAAGTCTTTCACTCAAAAAAGAGGTTTGTAACTTGATTAAATTTTATCAATCTCAACCCTTAATAAATCGAGGATTAAAATAAATCTAAATATTTAATCTCTCTCAACCCTTGATAAATCTGAAAATCTAAACTGGTTATAAATTAAGCAAATTTTTTAACATTATCAACCTATTAAAAAATATATATATATAATGATAATTATTAATATGCACTTACACCAATATAATCTAATAAACCAATAAGAAAGTTTTTGAAATAACAATCTAGACATAAATATATAAATCAACACGAATATAATCTAATAAACGAATAAGAATGCTTTTGAAATAACAATGTACACATAAATATATAAATCAGCACAATATATATTAATAAATAAATATTTCAAAAATAAATTAACATTTTATAACTAATAAAAAATATAAATATTATTTATAACATCCTAGGTTATTAAAAACATCAAAAATACTCATAGAGAATCCAAATTAAGGAAAAAAATCGACAACATTTCCTTCACTATTTTTCTAATAATCAAAATTCCCTTAGCACCTTGACGACAAGTCAAAATTCCCTTAGCACCTTGAAGACTTCCTTTGGTCAGGTTTCTTTTTCCTAGTTAATATCTAGGAAATATGAGTAAAGGATATGATTTTGATGGACCTTGTCACCATTTTTAAAGTAAGATTTGCGTTCACTATTTTTCTAATAATCCAAATTACCTTAGAAACTTGAAGACTTCCTTTGGCTAGGTGTGTTTTTCCGAGTTAATATCTAGGAAATATGAGTAAAGGATATGATTTTGATGGAACTTGTCACCATTTTTTAAGTAAGGTTAGACATTTATATTAGTGAAATGAATTGAGATTTTTACTAATTTTTTTTTACATTATAATTTTTTAAATATTTTTTCCTTAGTATAATTATTGATTTTTATTTATTTTTGATATAATATGATTAAATAAATTTTATATTGATTTTTGAAAATAATAATAATATTTAAAATAATTTTTTTAGAGAATAGTTTTTCAGATTAATCACATTGAAGGATTGGGGATGTTTTAGATAAATAAAGAAAAGCCTTTGTTATCACCCAAGATAATCTCACTTAACAAAGGCATGATAGAGACAGGAGCCGTGGCTATCTCATTCTCTAAATATCTGATCCATTCATCACGTATTCAGTCTCAAAAGAAATCCATAGCTAATAGCATGAATGGGTTCTCCACCGCGTTCCACTTGGTAGTCTCCATCTGCTATCTCCTATTAAAAAGGTAGATGTACTTATAGCTACAAACACATACATTTTGGTACAAATTTGGTTTAAACTGTTTGAGTTTTTTTTTTTTTTTTTTTGCATATACCATGACTTTTAATCTACTTAAGAGCCTATATGGTTTCCCCTTGTGGGGAAGATGGTGGGGTCTCTTGGTGTGGACCTTCGAGGATTCTCTACATGTATTCTATGTACAATATTTTTGCTAAAATAATGTTTCTTGTTTTCCTACAAAAAAAAATAATTATTATTAAAATTGTTAGCTTTGTAGCAGTTTAATTGACAATGGCTATGAAAATGAAGTGTTATGTTAGAGGGCATTCGAAGTTCAAATCCACCGGATTCACCTATGCCTTAACAAGGGGCATAAATAGACCTAAATGTTATAGTGGTAGTGGAGTACCTGTTGCCATAATCATATTTTACTTCCTATCACACGAGTACTGGTTGTTGATTCATATATATATATAAACTAAACTTGCCATCATCATAAATTTGTTTAGAACTTTTAAATTAATCACTTCTTTTAAGAATCACGAAGCTTTATAAATTATTATTATCTTTAATCATATAATTTAATTCTCTATATGTGTGTGTTTTTTCAAAGAAATCATTCTCTCTTACTCAAAAGTAAGAGTAAGGATCAATACAACATATTCATAGACAACTAGCAATTACAATAATATTTCTCATCATTATATCACTTAAAAAATTAAATTTAAACCGAAAAATAATAACCATTTTGCCCAACTATCCAAATAACTCCAATTAATTATATACATACACTAAAGTCCAATTTAACACCTCCTACGCTAAGTATTAAGGAATATTTTTGTAGACATAATTTTTTTAAGATATATAAAATAATAATATATAACCAATATGTGTATGTATGAGACGTATAAGGTACGATTGCGTTTATGATATATGAAATAATAATATATATTCGACACGTGCAACGTAACTCTGTATAAGAAGTAGAACGTGCTTTTGTGTGTACTATCGTTTCAGCCCTGAAGAACCATCTTTCTCGAGTGGCATGATATTATGATATTATTAGGATTGTGTTAAGTTGCGTGGCTTTTGGTTTATTTATTTTCATAGGTGGCTTTTATTTGATTTTTTTTTAAATGAGATTTGAATTTATAATGGGATGAGACTAAACTCTATACAAATTATTTAATTTATTTAACGGTAAATTTTAATAAAATAAAAGCAATTTTTTTTTATAAATTTTAATAACTGGTATTTGTATCAAATGTTGCAAAAGAAACGCCGTAAGACATAAATTGAGGAACAATCACTACATGAGAATGGGCAAATCTAAATGAGATGCAAATATGTAGCAGAAATGAAATTCTAATGCTGTATAAACAGAAGTTGATTTAGGGTGCCTCACTTTATTTTTTATTAATTATTGAATTAATATTGCATATAAATTTGATAAAATTCAATCAACTTGTAATTTAAGGCTCTGATCTAAATTTGACTTTGGGTCATGTTGTGGTAAAAACACAACCCCCCCATTATTGATGTGTTGACTTCAAATAATGGGGACCCTTTCTGTAAAAATTTGGCTAAACACCTTTTTGGATTTTTATTTTAGTTGATTGCCCTACGCTTTTGTTAATTTTTAGTTTTCTTTGGATTCTTGTTTTGATTGTTTTCTTAGAATCGATTTTTTACAAGCTTCCGATTGACGCTCGTTTCGCCTCATTTGGTCAACTGGTTTGAAAATGGCACTCCTTTGAAGTCTCATCATTTATCTAGCCTGGGTTAAAAATGCATAAAATGTACAATATTGCATTTTGTAAATAAATTAGTTCAATAACGCATTCATTTTAAATATTAACCCGTAGCAAGTTTTTACTAACATTTTTTCCATTTTAGTCATGCAGAGAAATCATTAAGTGTCGGGATTTAAGAAATTTACTCCAATTTCTAGATCAATTATTAACCTTAAAAAACCCATAATATCTAAGTGGCTGTAGTTTATTTTTATTCTTTTCATTTTTTTTTTTTTAAGTGGCTGTAGTTTCAACAATTTCACAACTTAACTAAATTTCATTAGAATAAAACCAGAATATGAAAAATAATATTAAATATTAATTAAATTAAATTAAATTAATATATAATTAATTTAATTTAATTAAAATTTAATATATAAAAAAAATAATATATAAAATATAATAAAAATAACAATAAAATAATTTTCATCGCATCGGGGGATCGGGTCGCAAGTTTTATTGAACATATGTTAAAAATCCCGATACACACCATACCCCCGATCGCCGATAAACATAGGCATTCAATGCATCGCATCGGGAGTTTTTATGTGCCAAAGTTTAAAAGCCCGAAAGCCATACCCGATGCCGATATCGCATCGGGACTTTTCATGTGCCAAAGTTTAAAAGGACCGATATCCCTCGTTGCCCCGATCCGATATCCCAATTGCAAAAGTCAAAGGACATGGGGGTCATTACCTTAGTTTAGTTTTTTAAAAAGCTTTGTTTTAAAAGTTTTAACACTCATACGTATGAGTGAAAAGGGATTGGTTAGTTAGTGATAAAATTAAAATAGTTTATATATTTAATAATAAATTTTAAATTAATTTAATTAATTAATATATAAAATTTAATTAATTAAATTAAATTAAAATTTAATTATTAATTAGATTAATTAATTTATAAATAGATTATATCAATTAGTTAGATTAATTTTAATTAATAGTAGTTTACTGATAATTAGTTTAGTTAACAATTAGCAATTAAATTAGAATTAATTAGGGACTAATTTAGGATTTAATTTTTAATTCAAATTCTCATTTTTTAGCCCAGCAACAGAATTTCCAGATTTACATCAGATTTGACCCATCAACTTTGGAAGCTCATAAATTGAGTTCTACTTGGCCAAATGAGGCCCAGGACGGCTCATTGGAAAGAGAAAATCAAGGAGAACATTTTGAAGGAGGTTTCACCAACAGATTTGATCACTTATTAGGCCAAAAATCAGGGAGAAGATCAGGCTCCGAATTTTGAAAACAAAATCAATTTTCTGAGTTATTGTTTTGAATTTCATTTGTCCAAAGCCTCTTCTAATTGCAAATCCATTGGTCGATAATATCATTTACCAATCAAACCATTCCAAGCATCAAATACAGAGCTTATATTTTGTTTTTAATTATTTATTTAAATAGAATTTGATTGGGTTTGATTTAACTGCCAGAAATGATATTTTGATTGCATTTTAATTTATTTTGATTTCTTTTGCAGGAAAACAGTGGAAAAGATATGAAGAAAAGGATTTCAAGCAATGAGAATGCTCCAGCAATTGAAGATCAGAATTAGGAGCAATTAAAATTATATTTGGCAGATTTCTCTTCAACAAACTCTCCTCTCCAAAAAATTCTTTTACAAATATTATAAATAACAGATTGCAGAAAGGAACAAGGGGCTGCTCTCCTCTGCAATTTTAGACTCCATGAAAGCACTATTGTAATTGGAATTTAGAGTTGTAGGAGGGAGGAGTGAAAAATCTCAGATCTGGGGATTATTGAGGATTTTCCCTTTGTATATTGAATTATGCATGAAGAACAAAGCTTGCACTATTGTGGCTCTAGTTTTGAAAGCAGAAGTTCAAGCAATGTAAAGGGCTGTTGGAGACCAAGGACAGAGAAATGGATGCAATAAATTGGTATTTCTAATACTACTGTTTTAAATATCAGTTTCATTTTTATGGTAACAAGAATGTGTCATTTTATTCATGTTTGTGCACTATTGTCAATATGGGTAGTTTGTCTCAATGTTGTTATCATGTATCTCTGTTTTTATGGATTAATTTCTGATTTCTGAGTAACTATTTACTCAGAGATCTGTCTTATTAAAACTGATTTATTGAGTGGTAATATGTTGTGAACTATTTCCACATATTATTGTTTAGTTATTGGATTTGCTGATTTGATAATCAATATCATTTATGTGAACTACTTCCTGAGTGTTGTTGATTTATTATTTCAGTTAAGAGGTCTCAATAGGATGTGTTTTGGTAACCATAATATCAGTTAATTGAACTACTTCATTAACTTGATATTCATTATAAACAAGACATATTTAAATCCCAATATTTTGATTATCTTGCTCTTAGTTGGGTTAGATCTATATCTGCCTAATTAAGATAGGATTTAGATTAGTTCCTTTTGCTTGCATCATAGAATAAGCTTGCATTCTACATTCTTTTAAGTCCTCTCCTAAAAGAGGCAAAACTTTAGTTGTGGCTTGGCTGAACCCAAATAAGCTTAAGGGTCATTCTCTTGCCTGATCAGCAAGAAGAAGTGATCTGATGTCCCTGTCTATTGGTAGTTAAAGATACATTATAAATCAATAGCAATAGGAAGAAGGTAACTGGACCTAGATGAACAGTCGGAGCCACCACACCAAACGGAAAAGGAGCTGCTTTTAAGGTCCGGACCGGGTGGTTATCCCCCAATGTTGTTGCAGCGATTTTCGAGGCATCAACATTTTTGGCACTAGAAGGAGGGCCTGAGAAAATTTGTCTATTGGAGTCTTTTCAATTTTCATATTTTATTTATTGTGATGGCTCCTCTCAAACTTCCAATTTGGAGTTGTATGCATGGACATGCATCCTCCAATACTCCACCCGAAGTGGTAAGACTCTTGTCTCAGGGAAAGTTTAATGGTAAGAGAAATTCTTCTGCTTTTAACCATGTCTTTCAATTTATTCAAAATGTTTCAAATTATGATTTTCAAGGAATTGATGAAGGCATCTTATGCAGAATTTTTACTCTCACATTTGCGGCAAAAGCCAGAAACTGGTGCAAAACTCTTCCAGTTGCCTCAATCCATAGCTGGGATCAATTTGTTACAATTTTCATTTGTAAATTTGACGGCTATAATTATGAACAGGTATGTGAAGAAATTGAATATCTACGTAGGTTTGAAAATGAGTCTGTTAATGATTTTAATATTCGATTTCACTTGAATTGCTTAAGATTTAAAGATGAAGATAAGCCTACGGAAGAAAAATCATTAGATTGGTTTAAATATATTTGTTCTCTTCCAACCATTCCCAATCCATATGAAATTGATTCAAGCTTTGTTCCATCCCCTTCCAATACAAATGAGAATTCCAATATGGATGTGCAAATAAATGGTGATGAAGTGGTTTCACAAAGCTTAGAAGATATTTCTAATCAAATGCAAGAAGACAACAGCAGCAATTTTGGAGAAAAAACCGCCTTGAAATCTGAAAGTTACTTTGAAGTAAATTCGGAAAATCAAATCGCAAATCAGCAAGTACAAGAAGCAATCAAAATGCAAACTGCTGTACAAATTTCTGAATTTCTCCATGATGAGCTTATGCAAAAATCAGAAAAGCAAAGCAGCGTTCTTCAAGAAAGCATATGCACACAAAGGAATGATCAGCAATCTGAAATTTACAATGAGCATAACGTACAAGAGTTCTCAAACAGAGACAGTTTTAAATGCATTGTTTCAGGTTCACATTTTTCCCTTTATCCTGATATTTTTAATGATAGTAATTTTTCTCCTCTTAGTATCAGGGATATTCCAGAAATTAAAGAGGCTGATCTAAATGAATTACCATTAAGTTTTTATCAAGATAAAGAAACAATAATTGATCATTCTTTTGCCACTGATGAACATGAAATTATTGTCCCTCCTTGTTTTGATATATTGGATGAGATTGAAGGGAATTCTAGAGAATCTTGTGAGGTCATTTATGATGATTACTCTGATATTGAGGATGTTGATTTCAATTTTTCTCAAGAGAATCCTCTTAATAAAATTCAAATAACATCTGAGGATGAAGAACGCTTCAATTTAGGAATTATCTCAACTAATCCTCATTTTAGAGCAGCAAATTATCTTCATGATTTCACCATTCAAGAAAACATTCCAATTTATGATTCATATGAGGATCAAACTCTCATTCCTACTCATAATCATAATTCGTTTTCTATTTCACAAGTTGGAATTCGAAATTACCCAAATTCCATAATTCTGGCCATTCCTTGTGAAAATGAAATCATTTTAAAACGATCCCAAATGTGTTGTAACATTAGTTGTACAAATAATGATTTCATTTTAATTTTTCTTTCACAGCTATTTTGTTTAAACTTGGATTTATTTTCTGATTTTATTTTGCAAAATTTTCACACTCTTCGCTGGCATATTGAGCGTCTTACTATCAAACACTCAATCGATGCATTGCCCAATTGGGAAATTCAAGTTTCATATTATAATCATCAGCATCAAAAGATATTAATATTCCAATTTAAATCAATGCTAATGTTTCATCAGAAGCTTCTACTTTTCCAAAGGCAATATCAACAAGAGAGTGTATTTTTGCAATCTGGCCAGCTATTCAATTTAATTAATAATTTTCCATGTCATTTGACAAACTTCCATTCATTCTTCATTGACTCATTTGAAGATTATTTGGAAGTTTTTCCTTCAAGTAAAATTGACAATGATTTAACATTTGTACATAACACTAACAATTTTTTTCAGGCCTTTGAATTTAAAAGCTCATCTTCACAAGCTGGCCTGTTATCTCTTCCTTTGAACATTTCTTAATCCTTAATAGAAATCCATCCAAATTTTTATGATCCAATTGGTAGTCAATTGGAAAGGAAATTTCAGGAGAGAGAGATTTTAATTAAATTCCTAACAATAACTGTACATTCTAATTTCATATTTATTTTCCTTAGTTTAGTCAAATCTGTATTTTTATTGCTAACATTTGAACTGTACATAAACGCGGGAATAAAAATGAGAGAATGGCTACATTGGAAATATGACTATACCTAGTCATTTGCATGTAAATAGTTAAAATAGGAGTAGAATTAATTTAGTTAGCTTGTTTTATGTAGTTAATTTATTTGCAATAGTTCTGTAGATTAAAAAATAAAACAAAGCAATCAGCCTTCTCATACATGTTCAGTGGAAACATTTTTCCTTATCAGAAAATTTTAATTCTTGCTTTCCTTTTTGAAATTTCTTATAGCGATTTCTCTACTCTGCCTATTTTGAATAATGTCTTGATCAAAGTCAATTAAAATTGCACTTGGCATCGATTGCCTCAAAGCCACTTTTCTTCATTTCGGGATTTCCTTCTAAGATTTTCTTTTGAAATTTATATGATAAGGATTTGAGGATATAAAAACTTCATGATCCCATTATCCTATGAGATGTATGATTGACTATGATAAGCCTAATTCTAATTCAATCATTATCAGTCAATCTAACCTGTCACAGCAATCATATGAAGTTCATATTATATTCCTCGGAATTTGCCAAAAGCTGATCTTAAGGATGCCCATTTTGCCAAGTGCACACATTTAAATCTGTTTTGACATTTTTCTACAATTAGTGGCTTAATCTCATTCTAATCTTTAGTTTATTATCTGATGCTGTAAAAACGCATCATGTCTATTTACTAAAGGCATTATTAAAAAGTCACTATAACAATACAGATTTTTCTCAAGATTAATTCGGAATGAGCAGAGGTAATAAATTGTTACTTCACTTCGAAAGGGAAGCATAGTTTCATATTTATTTCTGGTAAATTTTATATTCCATGAACATGAATGATTGATTTCATTTAGGCTGATTGCACACTTAGATTTAAAATAAATAATGAGATGATTTTAATCAAAGGAAGAATTTGAAGATTTATCAGGTAAAATTTACAGACAAATTCTTTTCAGGTACGCATTTACAACTTTATTTTCATCCATTATTAGTTCTGTTTTTCTTAGCTTATTTTTTATTTATGTTCTGTTTTATTTGCAGGTTTTTATTTCTTTTCAAAATCTGAAGTAAGCAGCAAACTCATTTTAAATTTGCAAACAGGTTCAGGGAAATTCAATTCTGATTCATTAGAGTTTAAGCATTTTTTAGCTTTGCTTTCATTCATTAGAAAACCCAATTGAAATTTCAAGAAATATCATAAGACCATTCGCATCACAACATTTCATCGGAAGTAGCTCTTAGCATTCCTTTTGATAACAAATTGTTCATTAAAGACCTCCGATGTATTATCTTACTCATATGTCATATTGCATTTCGCTTATCGGAGCTTTCCAGATGAAGTATACTTCCATGAACATGAATCGCCTATCTTCGATAATCGACTTTACCGATATTGCGATAAACACATAATTCCGGACCCGATATGAAATTCAAATCAAATTCATAAAATATCGCGTCCGTTCAATCGCAATAATGGTAGGAGTATAACTTTAAAGGAGGCCGATGTTTCGGATCCGATATGTTATCAAATTTTCAACATAAAATTATCGGGTCCACTCTTCATCACATATCGGCATATTGAGAATTGTTAAATCGTGCGCATAACATTGCCGATCACGATCGCCGATTAGCCACGTCATTCATCGCATATCGGCATCGCAACAATCATATTGTGTTACATCGGGTGCTTAAGATTGCCGATCGCCGATTTACGTCATCCATCGCATCGCCGATATCGCAATCGCTTCCTTGCAGTTTTATTTATGGCCGATATCTCGGATCCAATATGTTATTAAAATCCCATCATAAAAAGTTATCGAGTCCGCTCTTCATCGCATATCGGCATCGCAAAAAATATATTGTGTTACATCGGGTAACCAAAATTTGCCGATTTCCGATTAGCTACGACTTCCATCGCATCGCCGATATTGCAATCATTTCATCACATTCTTACGCTCACATCACCTCTCTGAATCTACAATGTGTATTTTGCAATATGGGAAGCACGATGCAATTTATTCTCTGATCCCCGATATAATATTTCTTTAATGATGCGATCGCTTCATTTCATTGCACATGTTCTTATCGGTAATTTGCCATTGCAATCTCCGATGCAATAGCTTCCAATGCATGCCTATGAGCCATTAACATTTAATCGATATATGGCATAGCAATAAAGGTGAAGTTCTGCAGATTAAATTTGAAGCATGGTGAAGAAACATGTTATGTGAATCATCTGATACGTCAATGTGTTATTTTAAAAGCAACCTTGGGTAATCACTATGGGAAAAAGGCAATTGATGACAAATTTGCAGTACATTTAAATCATTTCAATTTCTCATACATTTTAGTTTTAAATATATAATTCCATAATTATAAATGGAATTCAAGACCTTTTTCTTCATATTTAAATTTTATTATCTTGGATTTGGTCTTGATTCTGGACAATTTATCAAATCATGGAGTTTATATTAAACTTATAATATTTTGAGGAATAGTCATTACTGCAAATTCTCATTCTCATCTCTGATGCATTTCTTTTATTTCAATTCCCCTGAGAACTAAGCATTCTATTTTTACATTTTACTGCTTGCTTTAGTTTAAATAAAATAAATAATGATTTTGGGTTATAGGATTTTGGTTAGTGGGATTTCTTCATGTTTTTAATGATAATTAAAATAAGGAATCAGCTAGTTTGGAGAAATTGATACCTTTCAGGTAAGATCAAAAGCAATTATCCAATGGTAAGATTCATATGCCCATTTTCATTAATTTCCATTTCATCATTCTAGTTTCATTTTTGTTTTTAAATTATGCTGATATAAAACTTTGTTTTGCAGCTCTCCATTTAAAAGCCTTCAATCCTCTGCCAGATCATATTTTCGAAAGTCCATACTCTTCTGCTGGCTTTATTTCAAGAAGCAGCGATAATCCTCATTGAAACAGCCACACCAGGAAGTTTCTGAACCTTTAGTTTGTTTCTCTAAGCATTTCTTTTTTAGAAAATGATTAAGATGATGCTTGGAAACAAGAAGATTCATATCAGACAGAAAGTATTCATTGTGGCTGAATTTTACGATCACTATTATCTAAAAGCCTAAAGCATTCACAACTCTGCAAGGTATGTTTTTCTAAATCTCAACATAAGAAGGAATGATTACATGCTTATTTTCTTTTTCTTCATATTGTTGGAGACATTGGTATAAACATTCTTGTTTGAGTTTATCTTGCGAAACTTGGATTTTCCTTTCCATTTTTAGAGATTTCTTTGTTTTTATTTTTGTTCGCTGATTTCTTTTCTCATTTTAGCATAAGAATTCTTTTCCTTTGGATTTCAATTTTGATTTTGGTGAATTTGTCAGTATTTATATGGAAGGTCTATTTGTTACCTAACAATGGTCATGATACATGGAGGAAAATTGTTAATAGTCACCTATTAGCTTTTTCTTAAATTTCTTAGTAAAGTTTGATTTTATTATTATAAAAGTAAACATATTTAAGGAAGAGATTACCAATCAAGAGAAGTTGGCAAAGTATCATAAAATCTGAAAATCTATTTTTCATCAAATTGTAATCATTTTGAGATTTCAAAATTTTATTAGGATCTTTCAAAGTTCTATCATCAGTCAAGAAAAGTTATTTATAACCAAGTAAAGACACTTTACAGCAAAGCACCTTTAACTCTGAAATTGTCATTCTTAACTCTTAAGGAGTCAATGATTCTCCCTATCCCAAAGAGTCTTATTTTTCTAGAGTATAATCCAGAAATATATTTAAACTTAAAAGATAAGAGATCTCATCGTGAGTCTGCTTACCATGATCATAGGGGAAAAATAAGCTGACATTACCAACACTGCTAAAACAAACCAGGGTAATGGCTTATGATTGCAAACAATTATAAGACAAGGGGTCTCATCACGAGCCAGCTTGTTCAGCCCAATTTTAACCAGTGAATGGCATTGTCAATTATCTGGCTACCATACTAGGACAATGGCTTTTAAGATTTACTTAAAAAAATAAAAATAAAAATTTAAAGAAAATAAACATATATAAATGGATTTATCTCTAGATCAATAATTCTTAAACAGATGGGATTCTGAATCATTAATGATTGAAAAAGTAACCCTGCCGAGACTATAGATGTTTGCTGGCAGCAGTGGCTCTACTTGTGACAAATGAGTATATTCTAAAAAGCTAAGCTGTAAAGTGACCCTTGCTTTATCTCTACAACTAATTAAGGACTGATGGAGAGTTTTGAAATATTTTAATGTATGAGGAATTTTAAGAAAAATTACAATTAAATGATTCTTGCTTTTATTCAGATTAATAAACTTAGTCAAGCATTTCAAGCACAATTTTCTCTTCTTTAATTATTTTTGCTTTAATTTTAGGAAAATCTCATTCATAACAGAGATAACTGGTTCTTCTCCCGTGTGTCGCCATTGTTGTAGTAAAAACACAACCCCCCCATTATTGATGTGTTCACTTCAAATAATGGGGACCCTTTCTGTAAAAATTTGGCTAAACACCTTTTTGGATTTTTATTTTAGTTGATTGCCCTACGCTTTTGTTAATTTTTAGTTTTCTTTGGATTCTTATTTTGATTGTTTTCTTAGAATCGATTTTTTACAAGCTTCCCATTGACGCTCGTTTCGCCTCATTTGGTCAACTGGTTTGAAAATGGCACTCCTTTGAAGTCTCATCATTTATCTAGCCTGGGTTAAAAATGCATAAAATGTACAATATTGCATTTTGTAAATAAATTAGTTCAATAACGCATTCATTTTAAATATTAACCCGTAGCAAGTTTTTACTAACATTTTTCCCATTTTAGTCATGCAGAGAAATCATTAAGTGTCGGGATTTAAGAAATTTACTCCAATTTCTAGATCAATTATTAACCTTAAAAAACCCATAATATCTAAGTGGCTGTAGTTTATTTTTATTCTTTTCATTTTTATTTTTTTAAGTGGCTGTAGTTTCAACAATTTCACAACTTAACTAAATTTCATTAGAATAAAAACAGAATATAAAAAATAATATTAAATATTAATTAAATTAAATTAAATTAATATATAATTAATCTAATTTAATTAAAATTTAATATATAAAAAAAATAATATATAAAATATAATAAAAATAACAATAAAATAATTTTCATCGCATCGGGGGATCGGGTCACAAGTTTTATTGAACATATGTTAAAAATCCCGATACACACCATACCCCCGATCACCGATAAACATAGGCATTCAATGCATCGCATCGGGAGTTTTTATGTGCCAAAGTTTAAAAGCCCGAAAGCCATACCCGATGCCGATACCCGATGCCGATATCGCATCGGGACTTTTCATGTGCCAAAGTTTAAAAGGACCGATATCCCTCGTTGCCCCGATTCGATATCCCAATTGCAAAAGTCAAAGGACATGGGGGTCATTACCTTAGTTTAGTTTTTTAAGAAGCTTTGTTTTAAAAATTTTAACACTCATACGTATGATTGAAAAGAGATTGGTTAGTTAGTGATAAAATTAAAATAGTTTATATATTTAATAATAAATTTTAAATTAATTTAATTAATTAATATATAAAATTTAATTAATTAAATTAAATTAAAATTTAATTATTAATTAGATTAATTAATTTATAAATAGATTATATCAATTAGTTAGATTAATTTTAATTAATAGTAGTTTACTGATAATTAGTTTAGTTAATAATTAGCAATTAAATTAGAATTAATTAGGGACTAATTTAGGATTTAATTTTTAATTCAAATTCTCATTTTTTAGCCCAGCAACAGAATTTCCAGATTTACATCAGATTTGACCCATCAACTTTGGAAGCTCATAAATTGAGTTCTACTTGGCCAAATGAGGCCCAGGACGGCTCATTGGAAAGAGAAAATCAAGGAAAACATTTTGAAGGAGGTTTCACCAACAGATTTGATCACTTATTGGGCCAAAAATCAGGGAGAAGATCAGGCTCCGAATTTTGAAAACAAAATCAATTTTCTGAGTTATTGTTTTGAATTTCATTTGTCCAAAGCCTCTTCTAATTGCAAATCCATTGATCGATAATATCATTTACCAATCAAACCATTCCAAGCATCAAATACAGAGCTTATATTTTGTTTTTAATTATTTATTTAAATAGAATTTGATTGGGTTTGATTTAACTGCCAGAAATGATATTTTGATTGCATTTTAATTTATTTTGATTTCTTTTGCAGGAAAACAGTGGAAAATATATGAAGAAAATGATTTCAAGCAATGAGAATGCTCCAGCAATTGAAGATCAGAATTAGGAGCAATTAAAATTATATTTGGCAGATTTCTCTTCAACAAACTCTCCTCTCCAAAAAATTCTTTTACAAATATTATAAATAACAGATTGCAGAAAGGAACAAGAGGCTGCTCTCCTCTGCAATTTTAGACTCCATGAAAGCACTATTGTAATTGGAATTTAGAGTTGTAGGAGGGAGGAGTGAAAAATCTCAGATCTGGGGATTATTGAGGATTTTCCCTTTGTATATTGAATTATGCATGAAGAACAAAGCTTGCACTATTGTGGCTCTAGTTTTGAAAGCAGAAGTTCAAGCAATGTAAAGGGCTGTTGGAGACCAAGGACAGAGAAATGGATGCAATAAATTGGTATTTCTAATACTACTGTTTTAAATATCAGTTTCATTTTTATGGTAACAGGAATGTGTCATTTTATTCATGTTTGTGCACTATTGTCAATATGGGTAGTTTGTCTCAATGTTGTTATCATGTATCTCTGTTTTTATGGATTAATTTCTGATTTCTGAGTAACTATTTACTCAAAGATCTATCTTATTAAAACTGATTTATTGAGTGGTAATATGTTGTGAACTATTTCCACATATTATTGTTTAGTTATTGGATTTGCTGATTTGATAATCAATATCATTTATGTGAACTACTTCCTGAGTGTTGTTGATTTATTATTTCAGTTAAGAGGTCTCAATAGGATGTGTTTTGGTAACCATAATATCAGTTAATTGAACTACTTCATTAACTTGATATTCATTATAAACAAGACATATTTAAATCCCAATATTTTGATTATCTTGCTCTTAGTTGGGTTAGATCTATATCTGCCTAATTAAGATAGGATTTAGATTAGTTCCTTTTGCTTGCATCATAGAATAAGCTTGCATTCTACATTCTTTTAAGTCCTCTCCTAAAAGAGGCAAAACTTTAGTTGTGGCTTGGCTGAACCCAAATCAGCTTAAGGGTCATTCTCTTGCCTGATCAGCAAGAAGAAGTGATCTGATGTCCCTGTCTATTGGTAGTTAAAGATACATTATAAACCAATAGCAATAGGGAGAAGGTAACTGGACCTAGATGAACAGTCGGAGCCACCACACCAAACGGAAAAGGAGCTGCTTTTAAGGTCCGGACCGGGTGGTTATCCCCCAATGTTGTTGCAGCGATTTTCGAGGCATCAACAGGTCATTAACAGGGTGATGTTGTGCCTCAACTACTTAACCACTAAACCATAGGCCAACAAAGAAAAGACTGCAAAATGTTACAGGCATTACCATAGTAAACCCAATGACTCTACACATAAGAATTTTTGGGGGAGAGTGTTATTGGAATTAATAAATGGCATAACAGGAGCAGAACCCTTGTCTTGCTTCCAATCCTCGTTTACAAAATAAAGCTCATTCTGAATGATATATCTTAGGTTTGGATCAGAAGGCAGAGCTGAAGCCTCTAATAAAAAAGAGCGACATTTTTCCTTCACTTCATTAAAGCGACTGTAAGTGGGAGTGGGAATATAATTTTTGTTAGTTTTGAAGGTAGATGGAGCATCAAATTTCAGTAATTTGTAAGGGGATGAACTGGACTCATTGTAGTTGCTGTGGTCTAAAGTGGTTGTTAGCTATTTTTGTGGTTGATGTGAGTAGTCTTGTGAGTGTGGCCTCAATGCAGAGTGTTCTTTGTCTTCTGTGCTTCGATTGCATTGTCTACAAACTCATTCTGGTGAAAATTGGGCTGGCTAGGAATTTAATGCAGGACCTGCTCTACCAGTGAGCTACCTGCCCTTTTGATGATGGGCATCTTTACCGGTTTGATATCAAGGTGTCAATTGGTACCTCCAGCATTCCATTGGGTTAATGCCAAATGGTGTAGTAGCACATAGGTAACTTTTGCAGTGACATTTCGGGGGAGTAGTTCAAGTTCTGCTAATATTCACCTTCTTCTGCTAGCTAAAAACGTGTTTTAGGTATGGTTACTCAAGGTTGAAGTTATGATAATGAGAAAGATCAAGGCCTAGGTTTTGGGCCGAGTTCTTTGTATGTTTAATCTTCTACATGTGCCTCTGGTTAGAGTTCCTTCTTGAATACTTAATTGAGTTGGTGGAACTCAGAGTTCATAACACTTTCCAGCTTATTTCAAAATTCATTCCATATTTTCATGCATCATTGCCTCAAAGTTTCCATGTCGGCACTGGTTGCCTTTTCTCCAGACCAATCCTGGTTCAATTATGCAAGTACTCTTCTTAATAGCATACACTGTGTTGGGTGCCAAATCATATATTTCTGTTATTGAAATTCAACTCGAGAATATGGTAATATGGTCATATGGTCATATGTTTATTATGTTTTCTATTTTCCAGTTTTGGTCTACCAATCATGTACACGAGCTTTTTTTTCTTATCTTCACAACATAAAATAATGCATGCTATGTACGTTTAGGAACATTTGAAATCTTCTAAGAATTTATGGAAACAATAGATGTTACTATGGAAAAATCAGATGAGTCCAAATTAATATCACATGCATCTTTTGATGAACTAGTAGTTGTACCTAAGCTAACCTTAACTGACAACACCTACAAGTCATTACCAACTCTGGTGTTTTATGATGCTAAAAAATAACTTATAGCCTTATCTGTTACAAAAATGGTTCTCCATCAACAAAAGGAGCATTCTACATCTGCAAGAGAATGGATTTATTTGGATTTCCATCACTCACAGGGAGGGGACTGCAAATATCATAGTTGTTTTTCTCTTCAGAAAAATATACAAGATGAAGACAACTGCAAATTGATTAAATTTACAGATCCTTCTTTGAAAGTGACTTCAAATTTTTTGAATATAATGGAGTATTTTGATAAGCACCACGATAATCAACCTGAAAATAATGGTCCAAAGCTCTCTGAAAGTGTTGGTATATCAGATATTCCAAGGTTCAAGTCTTAGACTGTTCTGGGTGGGGTACCTAACAACATTGACATGAAAACATAGGATAATCTGCAAAATGCACTTCAGTCAAGAACTAAGAAAGTCTCTTTATTGTTCAACTCTATGTTTGTATCCAGTGATCTGTCATTTTACTTGAATGTGAAAAGAAGTTTTGTAAGATGTGGAGATCCTTCAGCAAAAGAAACAAGTAGCATGCAAAATTCTTTGTATACTGATCTCAATGAATTCTCAAATACTATTTCATCCGATTTTTATTGTCAAAAGAACATGATACAACTTCATCATATTGAGATGTCCAAATCTGTCATAGACATTATTGATTGCATTCGAACGGATTTTGAAATGGTTTATGAGTTAGATAATGAGCTAAAAAGAATAGTACATACATTTCCAAACTTGAAAAAGCTTTGTATTCCACATGTTAATTAGGTAGATCTAATGAGTTTGATCAAGGACAGGGTTTCCCAAATAGGTTCCTTGAAATATGATACAACTTTGAGAGGACTAGGCACTATGCATATATTATAGAAGACAACTTTTGATGTTTGTTTCTAAGTGTTCAGGTAGCATATCTGTATTTGATAGAGTTGGTTCAAAGCATAGAGTTTTTGGAAGATTCTATAAAACTACCCTATTCTTTGCTTAAATATGCCTTTCTTGACCATCAATAAGCACTTTGGATGTAATAGCACCAAAACAGAGAACTTTTGGAGGAGAGTCTACCATGGACTTCATTTCCATTTTCTTATACATTTGGTTAGATGTACCTAATTTGTTTAATGCATATATAATTTTTTCTGAGTTCCAATATGATGCTCACTAAAAACAAACAGATAAATCTGATGCAGCCTTGCACCAATAAGTAAACGGTGTAACGTTTCAATTTAAAACAACAGCATTGGTCCACAGTAAAAAAGCCTTCAAGAGCGATCCATTTCCTGCAACTAGCTACCTCGAACATCTTATCAAGTGATATGATACAACCTTGGCTTTTACACCAGCAGGTATAGCGATGTAATCATTCAGTTAAAATAGTAGAACTTGTGCACAATAAGACAGTAATGAAGGGTTATCTACTTTCTCGAATTGGCTACACGATTTTTTAACTGTTGAAAATGCATCATATACCACATTAAAAATCAAAGAGATGTGGTGATTGACAAAATATTTTGTAAAAAAAATACTTGTTTAGATTATAACAAGCAGATCATTGTTTACGCAATGGATCACAAAAAGTCCATTTGTAAGGGAATAATAATCCGTTAAATTGATCAAACAAGGGAAAGGGTACATGGTCGTAGAAAATGTGGATTCAAGCTGCTGCTATAACGTTTTTGAGTGACCCACTTATTTTGATGATGTTTTTTGGTTTTGTCTAGATATTTTTCCATGAATAGGATAAAAAGTTGCTATAGTATTTTTTTTAAACATTTGTTAAATAAAATGCTATAGTACTCCATGCACCTGCCATGCACCTCAGTTTTTTAAAACTAACTTGTACTTGGATGTAACAAGCTATAAATCAGAATTGGAAGACAAAAGGATAGTGTGTGTAAAAGATGAAATACAGAAAACAGCAATAGACTTTCCTCTAAGCCTTGTACCATGCCACAGAATGGGCCTTATTTCAAATGGCCAAAGCCTCTAAGTCTGTGTTTCAGCGCATTAGAGATTCGGATTTTTCTCTCCCCTTGCATGAAGTTATGATATATAAGGGGGCTTCTATCTTTATTGTGATTAACATGTTGACTTTGTTCCATCTGCATCTATGTTCCAGATTTATTTGCTTTTTAATCAGGCCATCAATAGGGGCTTATAAATTTTCATGCATTGTTGCCAGCAGGACAGTTGCTATTGTAGTATAGTTCTCATGCTATATGGCCAACTTTCTTCTTTATCTATCCATATCTAGTTATCATAAACACGGATTTCGAGTGCATACTTTAATGAAGTCTCCACTAGTGGATGAGTCACACTGTCTGTACAACATTCTTGAAGGAAATCAGATGAGAAATGGAAAGAGGACCTTAAGTAGTGCAAGAGCAATGCAATGGTATTTTTTATTCATAAGCCTATTCAGACAATGAATAATTCAGTGTGGAGAATGTGATTCCAACCATCCCGATCATCTTTTGTATAGAATTCCTAATTATTGTGAATTGCAAGTGTTTTCCAGACAGGAATAGCTTGTAAAAAATAAAATTCCATCACACAGTCAAGGAAACTCATCTGGTAGTGGTCCACAGTACCTTCACAAAGGCCCTGATACTTCATGAATTCAAAGGATGCATCTGGGTTTGCATGTGATCATGTTCTAGCGAAATGTTACAATTTGTTTTAAAAATTTAAACCAAAACAAAAATCTTGCATTGCATTCAAAAGTACAACTCACTTGGCCAAGGGAAGCAATTAGAAAGTTTAAGGAGGTCAGCTTCCAGTATGTAAAGAGATAAGGAAATATGGTAGCAGACCTATTGGCTAATATTGCAATAGAGGAGGAATAGAAGGATCAGACCTAAACACAAATTCACTGAACTTAGCTGAAGGGGAGTGGACGTCAAGCTTCAAAAATTGGTCCAATCAAATTGCAATGATCTTTAGGAAGTCTTTTATCTAAAGTTCATTTGTCTTGTTTCAATCCCCTAATTTCAGAGGCATTTCAGAGGCCCAGTATTCCCCAACATTACTATGGGTTACGGTCTAATCATGTAAGCTTTTTTAGAAGGACTTGTTTTAATTTGAGAATTTATGAGAGAGATACCACATAGAATTCCAAGGTTGAAAGTAGATCAACTTAATAATTTCAAAGGGTGGAAAAAGCCATGCAAGGCTATAAATTTAATAAGAATACTCCTGGCCAGCTCAAAGAGGGAGAAATCTTGTTGCGCAGGAATTGTAAAGCGATGAGGAGGAATTTAGAAAGAGATGTTTTAATTTGAGAATTTATGAGAGAGATACCACACATAATTCCAAGGTTGAAAGTAGATTAGCTTAATAATTTCAAAGGGTGGAAAAAGCCATGCAAGGCTATAAATTTAATAAGAATACTCCTGGCCAGCTCAAAGAGGGAGAAATCTTGTTGCACAGGAATTGTAAATTGTTCAACTCTATGTTTGTATCCAGTGATCTATCATTTTACTTGAATGTGAAAATAAGTTTTGTAAGATGTGGAGATCCTTCAGCAAAAGAAACAAGTAGCATGCAAAATTCTTTGCATAGCAATCTCAATGAATTCTCAAATACTATTTCATCTGATTTTTATTGTCAAAAGAGCATGATACAACTTCATCATATTGAGATGTCCAAATTTGTCATAGACATTATTGATTGCATTCGAACAGATTCTGAAATGGTTTATGAGTTAGATAATGAGCTAAAAAGAATAGTACATACATTTCCATACCTGAAAAAGATTTTTATTCTACATGTTAATCAGGTAGATCTAATGAGTTTGATCAAGGATAGGGTTTCCCAAACAGGTTCCTTGAAATATGATACAACTTTGAGAGGACTAGGCACTATGCATATATTATAGAAGACAACTTTTGATGTTTGTTTCTAAGTGTTCAGGGAGCATATCTATATTTGATAAAGTTGGTTCAAAGCATAGAGATTTTGGAAGATTATATAAAACTGCCCTATTATTTGCCTAAATATGCCTTTCTTGACCATCAATAAGTACTTTGGATGTAACAGCACCAAAATAGAGAACTTTTAGAGGAGAGTCTACCATGGACTTCATTTCCATTTCTTATACATTTGGTTAGATGTACCTAATTTGTTTAACGCATATATAATTTTTTCTGAGTTCCAATATGATGCTCACTAAGAAAAAACATATAAATTTGATGCAACCTTGCACCAATAAGTGTCTGATGCAGCCTTGCACCAATAAGTAAACGATGTAATGTTTCAATTTAAAACAACAACATTGGTCCACAGTAAAAAAGCCTTCAAGAGCCATCCATTTCCTCCAACTAGCTACCTCGAACATCTTATCAAGGGATATGATACAACCTTGGCTTTTACACCAACAGGTATAACGATGTAATCATTTAGTTAAAACAACAGAACTTGTGCACAGTAAGACAATAATGAAGGGTTATCTACTTTCTCAAATTGGCTACACCATTTTTTTAGCTGTTGAAAATGCATCATATACCACATTAAAAATCAAAGAGATCTGGTGATTGACAAAATATTTTGTAAAAAAATTACTTGTTTAGATTATAACAAGCAGATCATTGTTTGCACAATGGATCACAAAAAGTCCATTTGTAAGGGAATAATAAACCAGACGTAGGAATGTAATTTTCTTCCTTAGAAGGCAATCCAATCAATCGGAGCTTATTTCAACTTTAAAATAAAAATACACTTAACCGATCAAAACCTAGATAAGCGAGTAACCCATCAAATGCACTGTACCTGTTGAAAACAAGACGTTCGAATGTAATTTTCTTCCCTCGTTTTGTATTCAGGGATGACTCTTCCTGGAAGGCAGTTCAATAAGATCTTATTTCAATCTTTAAAATAAAAATATCCTTAACAGGTCAAAACCTAGGTAAGCGAGTGAACCTTTAAATGAATTTAAAGCGTGAGTGAGTTTCCCTCGAATTACTTGTTGAAATTCCAATGATTTGTGTCGAAGTACTTAAAACCCTGCAACAGATAAAAAAAAAAATCATCAAACAACCCTCTAATTCATCTTAAGATTCCAAACCATTATCTACTAGAGGGAATTCTAAATTTTATACACCTATATAATATACTGGTTTGGAATTAAACAAGAAGCATACCTGCTCAGGTAATTACCCTTCACAGAAATCTGAAATCATGCATTTCATCTCTTCTGGTCCGCATCGAACCAAACAAAATAAAATCAACCAATCCAAAAAAGGGAAAAAAATAAAAGAAAATTCAACAAACACCAGCTGGTAAAAGGAAAATCGATAAAGAAAATGCACAGTGAAAGCTGAAAAATAACAAGCAGAAGCCAATTCAAAGCAATCTAGAATACAGAAGAAGATGAGCTCAAAATAATAAGATATAATTTCCCTGCAACTCTTATATAGCAGCTCCATCTCAAACAGTCATAAATTTGCCCCAACTTCTAGTTCTTTCCCACTTCCACTTTAATCTATATTTTAGATTTTATTTTATATTCATATCCACCGACATGGCTAGTGCTCTGCGATTCAAAATTTGTTTAAAAAATCGCAAATATTCCGAGTGATTACGGTCGATGGGGATTACATGGAAGTAGTTCTGAAAGATTTCAAAACCAAAACCTTCAGATTGCGTTTTTAAATGGAAATATTTTATAGGGACATGAGATACTTTAATATTTACAGTTTTTCTAAGATATAATGTACATAGCTATGCATAGTCATTTAATTAGCAAACTCGTTTCGAACGTGCTTGAACAGGATTACAGAACAGAAGCAAAAGCAAGAAACCTGGCTTGGCGCTCCTCCTCCTGCGGAAAAATCCTCCATGTGCGGCCCTCCCCATCCTCCTGGTCCTCCTCCTGCAGAAAAATCACGTGCAGCACAGGACGAACTCGCTAGGTAGACGGACGGGCTGGGCTGGGTTTAATTAATTTTTTAACTAATAACTGTTTTTTAATGTTTTCTTTGGACGACAGAGAATTGTTGAATCGTTTAACAATAGATCTAACAGTTAAGATTAGGACAGGAAGACATTTAGGGGAGTTCATTTCAAAGGGAAACGCCTTACGGCTTAAATATAAAAGTATATTTATAAATAAAAGGGTAAGTATTTTAATTTACCATTATAATTAAATCTCTAAATTGTACTATTTTATGTAAATTAAAAATTATGATTAATAAAATTATTATATAATTTTTTTTTGAATAATTTTTTAATTTACCTTTTTATTTTTAAGTTTTATTTATTTATTTATGTATTTATTTTATTTATTTATTTTTATTTTTTCCACTTTGTTGTTATATTGATTTGGTATTGAATTTATTCGAAGTGGCGTGAGAGTAGTTATGGTAAGAGCCTCAGGTGTAAACTTCTCTTTGAGGAATTTGGTTATATGAGATGGAGGTTTTGGTTTAAGCCATTAGATGCAAGCACTTCATTGATCAACTTTGGCTCAAGTTGTGTGGATATAAACAAAGACGATACCTCCCTAAGGCAGTCGAGGCTCTGAAATACGAAGTAAAATAAAACAAAATTGAGAGCTACATCTAGCATGTGAAGGATTACACCTTAATATGCAAGTTCATTGATATGTGGCCAATGGAGAGAGCATTGGTTGGATGGACCCAACAAAATGGTAGCTAAAGGAACACTTTGATCTTGAGCTTGGAGCAAAGGGTTTCATTATAGTGATTTTTGAAAATCTAGAAGACATAAACAATGTATTCGAGAACAACATGTATTTTTTCAATAATGTGGGGTTATTCATGAAATTCTAAAAAGAAAGTTACAACCTAGAAAAGGAAAAATAGCCAGTAGCCCCATTTTCTTATGCCAAAAGAATATTGAGAGGAGAAAATCATAGAAGGCATTGGAAACATGATCAGAGATTTTGTGAAAATATACCCATTTTCTTATGCCAAAAGAATATCGAGAGGAGAAAATCATAGAAGGCATTGGAAACATGATTAGAGATTTTGGGAAAATATCTAAAGTGACCGAGCAAGGACACTACACCTCATGTAAGGATATGCGTGTATATGAATATCTCCTTACCACTTTCAAAATCAATCGAAATATCCTACCATGATGAAGTTTAGCAACAACCTTTGGATTATGAGCATGTATTGTTTAGATGTCATAGGGGCTATGAATACAACCATCTCTTCAAGGATTGTCCCCTGAATCTCACAGAGGAAACAAAAGATAATCAACATAAATTAGACCATGAGGGTTTTCAGAAAGTCCAACCTCATCGAAAAAACCCTCAAGCACAAAATGTGGCAACGCCATAGGAGCCTCTTCAGTGTGTTGATTTTTCCTTAGGCCCTAGATCTGGTTTGAGGCTAATCACGCACACAAGCACACTAGAAACCCTCAACTTACAAGCACTTAACAACCACCCTATTTTCCCATCAATTCACACATTCTCTCTCAACAATCATGGAATGCTAATCCATTTTAAGAGATCTCCAGAAAAAAATAACACAACTTTGAACAACCATAACATTTGTTTTTAACATCAGAACTATGCAATATGAACAATTCTGGGGCTCTTAAAAGATCTACAGACTAATGCAAAAGAAATTCAATTCTTGGTTCCTCAATTGCGAGATACAACCTTGGCATATTGTTTAAAGTATTTTCCATCTCTATACTTTTAGAATAGAATAATTATTTATGCTTACATCTAGTATTCTCCTCTATAAAAGAAAAGATTCCTTTCATACATGCAACACCATGGGCCTCAGTATATTCATTCATGTGTCTCACCAAGATACACAATCACAAAAATGAGAAATTACTTGTAAAGTTCAAACCATAACATTTGCATGTAACATCAGAAGTGTACAATATTAACCATTATTCCGGGGCTCTTAAAAGATCTTCACATTTGTGCAAAAGAAATTCAATTCCTGGTCCCTCAATTGCAAGGTACAACCTCTGCATCTTATTTAAGTATTTTTCATCTCAATACTTTTAAAATAGAATAATTATTTATGCTTACATTCAACATTCTCCACTATAAAAGAAAGGATTCCTTTCATACATGCATCAAAGGCCTCAGTATATTCATTCATGTGTCTCACCAAGATACACAACCACAAAAATGTGAAATGACTTGTAAATTTTGCAATTGACATCAGTTCTTGATAAAATAAATTTCTAGGCGTCAGTGTTTCCCTGGCCAAAATTACAGATAAGAGATTGAACCCCTGAAAATAATTAGGATGCATACTGTTACGACTCAAGATAACTGGATATGGTGAATTACCAATGTTACGAAAATCGTTATCCGGAGTAAATCAGCGAGGAGAAAAATTGTAAAAATCGGGATAAAATCAGTAAACAAAATCATGATTTTTTCTCAAAAATTCATGATTTTTTACCAAAAAATCGCAATTTTTTCAAAATGAAAAAATTACTGAATTAATCGCGATATATTATCGGGAAAATGAAAAAATCACGATTTTTTTATGTTATCGTGATTTTCACAACATTGAAATCAACACACTAATACCAAGCAAACACCTAGTTCCATAACATCTAGAGAAGCAAGAAGATGAGAAGAATGTTATACATCTAAGAATAGTTAGTCACAACAGACTAAGTAGAATGCAATTATTGTTAAAATAGATCTAACAATGAATCCTTTAAAAAATTTATACCTTGGAGAAAAAGGATCCACACAGCTCTGGAGCCCTATACCATCTTGTGGCAACATAGTCCTGCACTTCATCAAATATATACATCTTAAAAATAGGAAATTTACTAACTAAAGTACAACAATCAAAATCAAATGGAGAACTCAACAGAAACCCTGTCAAACTAGATATAACAATATAGCAACTTATTAGATTTGGATCTGTATAATATAGATTTAAAATAGTATACCGTCCAGAAGATTGTTGTGGGCATGTCATTGAAGGCAACTCTTGCTAAGCCAAAGTCCCATATTTTTAGCTTGCAATCAACATTTTCCAAAACACTCTTCGGTTTCAAATCCCGATGGCACACATTTGCTACAAGAACATAAAGTTGAGAAATTAGAGAATAGAATTCACATTTCTTGTTCCATACTAAGTTCCCTAAAATGGGAAGGTGCTTCACAGTCACAATAGATTCTTAAAAACACAGTTAAAACTTAATAGGAATATTTGAACATGATCGATGTCCTAAACCAGATACCCTTTAGTACACAAACGAGAAAGAAGCATATGCACTTCACAAAACACTAAAATATATATTTTTGGAAGTGAATAAAGCACAATTGCAATGTGCAACTGCTTGAAATGATTTGTAAATACAATGCATGGGGCAAATACAGAGATCAAAATTGTGAATCCTCAAAATGACTAACTCTTGCAGTTACAGATGAAAATTTGAGCATTTGAAGATTGAACCATTATTTTGAAGGATTGATTTATAATCACTGAATCAAACTAAACTGGTTTGAGATTTAACAGGCCACATATGTCAAACTGTGGTCAAAAACCTGATCCTTAGACTTGTGAACAATTACAAAACAACAATAGCCCCCCTATGCCTATATGGACATTACCATGGTGAAATAAATCGGGACTTCAATCAAGAGTATAAATAGCTGATGTGCTAGAAAATAATTAAAATAATTATTGTTTAATAACTTGTATATTGCACTTGGATTGTCAATACATATGTAATGCAGAAATACATAGAAAGAAAAGAGCATACAGAATGATCTCATGGTTCAAATTGTTTTATCTATAAAACTGGAGGAAGGTAAAAAGGAAATAGGCTAGCCACTATACATACATATTAATTTTCACACATTAATTATGCGTTAAAAAATGGTGAGAATAAATTAAAATTAGACAAAACCCCTACAACATAAGAGCAAAAATCACAATCTTAAGAGAACAGTAACTGAATATTGCCTACTCACATAAACAGCCCATATATCTAGTGAATATAGTTAGCAATGAGCATGCATACACCCTTTCCCAGGTTTAAAGTTTAAACTTATTTAGAAATAAGAATATTAGCAAAAGAAAGCTACCAGTATGTATGTACTTCAGAGCTTGTGGAAGCTGGTACAATACAAATTGATAATGTTCTGGCATCAAGTCATCATTTGCCTTAATAACCTGGTGTAGATCTGATTCCACAAGTTCAAATACTACATAAATGTCTTTGAATTCCCGCCTAGAGGGCGGTAACATAATGTGCTTGATTTTGACAATATCAGCATGCCGCAGCAGCCTCAGAAGCTTATTTTCACTTAAAATCCACGTTGCATCAGAAATATGTTCAAAAATATCATTTTTTTTATTGCAACTTTCTCCCCGGTGTGAGTATCAATTGCAGATCATACAACACCGTAGCTCCCTTTTCCTATAACCCCCTGAATCTTGTAGCGACTTGCTTCACCATATTCAGTGAAAAACTCAACCTCTGTACGGGTCTGCATCAGGTGAATTGCATCAAAATCAGATTTTAAACCTTACATCATCTTCATAAAATGTGATCTGTGATAGAAACCTGAATATTTGAGTAAGAAGCGGATAATAAGATCTAACAGCAAGAAAAATATTAAGCAGAGCAAAATAACAGGTATGATCTAGCCCTGAAATTTCCATGGCCAGATTTTCTCCCAGATGAAAGAAAGCTAACAGCATTCCCTCAAAAGCATGAAAACGGTATCGAAATTGAACTACTGTGAGTAGTGACAATGCCAAAGGTTGCTTCATTGAACACTAGCAGCTAAAACATATACAAGAGTAGGAACATTGGGTTTGAACAAGCCTATGTAATTCACAATTATGAGCTATTTCATTATTGGGACACCGGCAAATAAATTATTTTCCAGCTAAACATCACGAAAAGCATTATCAGTACCACACATGACTTAATGCCTATGACCTCATTTAAAAAAGGTACAGCTATAACTAAAAATTTGAACGGAGGCCTGAACCAAACTTCAAAGTATTACCCGAACTGATTTATCTTCATGGCAAAGTAGGATGTTCAGTTAAAATTTGAAACGGAGACCTGAACCAAACTTCAAAGTATTGCCCGACCTGATTTATCTTCATCGCAAAGTAGGATGTTCAGTTAAAATTTTAAAAACAAATTGAATGAGAAAGATTTGCCATCCTTTGTTCGAATACAGTATCAAACCAAAACAGTGGGATCAATTTAAGCTTATAAGGAACTAAACATGCAAAATATGAGACGATGGAACTATCCTTGCCTCAAAACAGCAGAAAGCAGAATTCCCTAACATTTGGGTGAAAATTTAGTGTTCTTCAAAGAGGCATGTGAAGCATAACTGGAGGAAAATAATATTTTACATAAGATTGTGAATGTGAACACCCATGAATTGACAGTCAATGAAAAGGTCCAATGCATCAATCACCTGGGTAAAATAAAAAATGACCACAATAAGATGGATCCTTTAGGTCAACGCATGTCCAGATGTCCATATCTCTATACAGTCTGTTATAGTGCACAGATCTTTGTGATCAAATTCATGATTTAAATGACATAATTGATGAAGAGTTTTCGATTTTCAAGACTGAATGTCTGATTTTCCTTCTATAATTTGAATAGATGCAAACAAGGAATTGTGACACTACACAATGTGGCATGTTCTAAAGGGGAAATACTTTAGGTCAAGAAATGGAAGGGAGTCCGAAACAAAATATTCTAAAACCGTTATAGTTATTAGATGCCAAACATGACAAAAAACACCTCCCAACTAAAAAGGGCTATGATGATTGAAAGGCCATTCCATAGTATGGCTTCTGTTAATTTCCTCTTTAAAAGGGAAAACTATGATAATATTTTTTGATCAAAGAAGGGCAATGCATATTCAGTGTCAAGCTTTTTATTCTTATTGGTTGGTTCATCAATTCCAGTAGCCCTGTGAATGAAAACAAATATTGATGAGTTACACAACAAGGAGCCCTTCAGATTAAAGGGAAAGTCGCAATCATTAATGATAGGTGAAAGGTAAGTGATAACCTTACCTTCTGGTCAGGTAAGACAACCACAAGCAAGAAAGGGTCCACAAGTCTAACCTCAAGAGGTTTCATGACATTTTTAACAAATAAGGTTAACCGATATCAACAATATACTGATACCCACCCCTTGCTATTCCATGGAGTCATTTCAATTTTAGAGTATCGGAATATCAATCCGCATGCAGAACATGGTCTTACCCAACATGAAATGGTGGTGTACCTCAGTACTAAAGGAGCCCAACGGCAGGGGGCGGGACCTAGATTTGTTTCACATCCTGTTAAATTTTTAACACAAAAACAAAAACAACATGGGCCCTAATGCCAAAGGATAATTCTGGAAATGTGACACTATATTCTCCATCTGTTGCAGAACATCCAGCTTATAAGAATCCCCTACGACACACTTAAACAAACCCAAATTTCATAAAGGGCAGTACGAAAAGAAAAAGCAGCATGTCTTGTAGTAATCGAATCACAGACATTAAGATCAACCCCAGACGAAGGTACTTACTTTTCTTCTCTGATCTTTATACATAGTTCTTTGTCTCTATTCACTTTTAGATCCACGATGTATTCTTATGTCCTGATACAAGGCCAATGCCTCAAATATCTACAAACCTTCCTGGAACCGCACTTACCAAATCTTTTCACATGGGCAGTGCTTCAAATGAGAGGAAAAAATCAGCCTTTTCTCATCTTGGTCTGTACGTCAACCACATTTGACCCATCTACCTCTGCTTCTGATAAAAAACCCACTGTTTATCTTGATCCCGCCATTAATAAACAATTCTAGATCTACTCTCCTGCGCTCAGTCATAGAGAAACAACACAAGCCCATGGCCAGCAAGGCCTACGAGTGCCTAATATATGCATTGCCAGAAAAACAAGAAAAAGCAGGAAAATTGTCCTTTCCGCCCCTGTACTGCCCGTCGCTCACTGATCTTCAATGTACTCGATCGTAGGAGAAATATTGAAAAGAAATCCACATTGGGGTTTGGGAACTGAGGGTCTTAAACCGGCAGGTAGTCGAGAATGCGTTGCCCTCCCCATCCTCCTGGCCCTCCTCCTGCAGAAAAAGCTCGTGCAACACACGACGGACTGGCTAGGTAGACGGATGGGCTGCGCTGGGTTTAATTAATTTTTTAACTAGTAACTATTTTTTAATGGATTTTTGGATGACAAAGAATTATTGAATCGTCTAACAATAGATCTAACGGTTAAGATTAGGACAGGAAGGCATTTAGAGGAGTTCACTTCAGAGGGAAACGCCTTACGGCGTAATAAAAAATAAAAGGAAAATCATTCATACAAATTTTAGAAATATTTAAAAAAAAATTAACTATTTAACATATTCCAAAATATTAAATAAATTTATAATAAAATATCTTAAAATTAAAAAAAATTAACTATACTAATTACCATATTCGATAATACTAACTAAATTTACGATGAATTTAAATTTAGCCTAAAAGAAATCATAAAAGAAATCTACAATGAATTTAAGTTCATCCGACAAAGCCCATAAGAAGGGTGGTTTTAATGAAGAGCTAAGTTGTTCAATCAAGTCTTACACATGTTAAGGGTTCAATGGAGTATCTAAACAAAATTAGTAGTTTTGTTTTTTATATAATTTAATTGCAGTGAATTAAGTATGCACTAAATATGTGGTTGTTATAGTTATCATCATGTAGAAAGAAAAATTGTTATAATAATTTTATAAGTATATTATTTTTAGTATTTAAGTTTGGTATAGAAGAGAGATTGCAATGTTTTTGTTAAATAAATACATTGACTTACTTAAATTATTAATAGATTCTAGATTTTGATAATTTATAATTTTTCCCTCATAATATTTACTTTTAATAATCCCAAAAAAACATAAAATTTGTTTTTATTAAATAAATACATTGACTTGTTAAATTATTAATAGATTCTACTTTATAATTTTTTCCTCATAATATTTACTTTTAATAATCACCAAAGAAAAACCACAACATTTCCCAAAAAAAAAATTCCTCCCCAAACAAAAAGCATAAGATTTCCTAAATTTTTCTTTCCTCCCCAAACAAAGATGATTTAGTTGGGGCTCACAAGACAATGTTCCACCCGTAAACACACAAGATAAAAGAACGTGAAATAATCGAGTTCAAACGATTTTCCAAACTATGAATTAATTTTGAACTTTTATGGAGGTGGCCTTTTGCTCTCTGCTGTTTCCGCCGTCTCGGTAAAGGTTTGCACTGTTAAGGGTTTTCTTTTGTGTCAGTGTCGGACAGGATGGCGGGCAGGCGTTGTCATATAGCAGCCAGGCTCACGGGACCTAATAATAAACCCGATTCATCGTTCCTGGATTTTCATTATGTGAGGACTGTTCTTTATTAAAATAAAATAGGGAAGCGTCTATTTTTTTTTGAGGTGGACATGAGATCAAATTGCCTGTTTCATTCCACATGTTTATCGTCCCTTTCAACTAATCATAATATTGAATTCTCACATTGGTGATAATTTGCCGTGGAAACCACTGTAGAACCTAGTTCGGAATCCTTGTAAAAAAATAAATAAGTTAGACCTAAACAAATCATGGATGCAAAATAGCAATAAAGATGACACAAATAATGCATAATGGATACAATAGCCCAAGGTTATGATGTCAAATGCTTATAATATCACTGCCTTATTACAATATCTTAGAGTCCCAGACTAAAACAGATAGATAAAAAAGAAAAGAAAAGAAAAGGCAAAGAAATATAAGGAGTCGTCTACCTAGGGGAGGAATAGTCTAGACGGTTAAAAGTGGCTGGAATCTGGGCAAAAAAATTCAAAAAATCCTGTAGAGGCACTGTTTGAATCGTGTTTTTGATGGTGGAAATGGATTCAGCACCATCAAAAAATTCTAGAACACCTAAAATTTTGAAGTTTAACAACCATAACTTGGATTTACAAAAATCCTTGCCGGTTTTTATCTAAAATATAACCGGAATTTCCATAATTTTCTGGACAATAGTTAGACTACGACGAAATATAAATCATAACAAGTCAATGGAGTGAAAGCAAGTTACAACGAATTACAACGAAAGCAAAACATAAGAGATAATGATAATTGTGCAAAATATATTCATGAAGTCAAATGAAAGACAAAATATTTACACTGTGAATTTTATTTGAGAACGGTGTTACTTTCTAAAAAACTAAATTCAAAATGTATTTTTTTCAAGAAAGAAAAAAATTTATTTTAATTAAAGAAAATTGCAAACTACATTAGTTTTGATCTGGTTTTCCTTATGAATCTTGTTATAACATGTCTATAAGCCATGTGCTTATTATGTTTTTCTTTAAATCATATTTCATTGATATCTATCATATTCTATTTCTATGGAAAATACCTTTACTGTCCCTTTACAAGTCTTTCATCGACGACTGTGTTTGTCAACAAATCAAACATATAAAACCTAGCAATGACCAAAAGAAAAGTGTGCGGAAAATGTCAAGAACAAGGGAGAGGTGTGGACCATATCATATACCAGTAGTAGCTTTTACCCCTTCAAAAATAGAAATCACCTTCATGATGCCTCCCTCATGTTCCGTGAAGAAGATCTTCATGACTCGATAGAGCACCCTTCTTTGGACAATGAATCGGCCTCACTATTTTGAACACTATAGATGCGTGCAATGGAACCCTCGTGAAGTCCCGAAACAACAATATGGTCTTGTCCTTCCAATATGTGAGCTTTGGAGTATCCATCTTATTCCTTGAGTTGATCCACCCCACAATCACCTTTGAGTCTCCATATATGTCGATTTCCTCGATGCCAACCCTTCTAGAACATATAAGGACTCCCCATAGTGCCAGTAGCTCCACTCTAGTATTTGTGCCCCTGCCACTATGCTAGTGGAAATAATAAAAATGTCAATGATCCAAATATATAACCATCCCACTACCGCATGTATCGGAGGTTGAGGTTCCATCGAAGAACCCTACATGATATTTATCCTATATATCCATTGTGCTTTGAATACTACTAAGTAGCTTATCCTCATGCTTTCCTATCACCAAGAAGTATGTTGAAAACTTGGTGCAAGTGATCCTTATATCAAGCCTCAAATTATCAAATATATTAGCGTTCCTAGCTCCCCAAATGCCCCAATATATGTACAATAGTAGGGACCTATATGGTGGATATTCCACGATCTATTATTTCAGGCATTCTCGAGGATCAATGGTGTCCCATGTGGCTTGTAAATTCAATAGATTGAAAACCCCTAACCACACCACAACTATGTAAGGACATTGTAGAAAAATATGTTTCACCTCTGCATCATGTGCCAAACATAAAACACATCTTCTCGGGCCTTGAAAACATATCTTAAGAAGGTTTAACAATGTTAGTATTATGTTCCTAACCACCAGCCAAGAGAAGCATTTGAGCTTTGTTGGAACATTCCATTTCCAAGTTCTATTAAACCATATGTGACATGGATCAACTGCATTGTCTTGTTTCATAATGGAGTAAGCCTCACTAGCCCAGATTTGTCTTTTGTGTTGGACACCAATCCTAGGAATATTGTCTGCCTTTTGTGATAGGAAGATCCCTACTAACTTTAGTTGAAGAAGGTATTCTTGTCATTCTATCACTAGCTGACCAAAGAGTCCAAGTTCATCGACCTCCTTCCAGGATCTCCAAGATCTATTTGAGGATACATGACCTCTATCAATGGCGATGTCTTTTAGCACAATGATTCCACTTTGATGTAGGTGATAAAAGTTGAGAATAATTAATATTATTTTGTTATTAATGGAGAAAATAGTTACGTTGTTGTAACTTTCTCCCTAGTTTAGGATTAGTTCCTATAATTATGGGGTTTGGGTGCAACTTCCTATTTCCTAGTATTGTATTTATTGATGTAATCTTTGATTGATTAATGAATAGAGAGGACGAGAGTGATCTCTCAAGTTTTGTGAGTGTAGTCTCCAGGTGCAGGCCACACCTGAGAGCTACAACTCTTGCTTTTCAATTCTGTTCACATTTTATCTTGGTATTAGAGCTAAGATTGAGTGAGCCTGATCTTTTGTCACCTGTGAGGCTGAAGTGCCTGTAGTAGCTAGCTTGCCTGTGTGGCTAGAATAGCCTGTGTGGCTTGAAGCACCTTTGTGGCTGTGTGTACACGAGAGCTCTCTGCTCGAAAATTGAGTAGGTGGACTGCAGAACACCTGGCTCAGACTCGAAAGTTTTGGCGCAGATTTTTCACGGATTGGCGCGGATTTTGCGCTGACAGTCACGCCAATAGAGGAATTAGCGTGGTTATTGAGGAATAAACTGCGCCAGAGCACCAAAAAGCCCGATTAGCGCGGGATTTTACTGGGAAAGTTGCGTCAATTGAGGTACTCTAAGCGATTTTCAGTTAGCGCGGATTTTTCGCTCGGGGTAGCGCCAAGGGGATCTGTGGATAGCGTGAACTTCGTTTGGCGGTCTGCAAACGGTGCAGATCGGCGGAGATTTAGATCCGTCCGGGAGAGACAGATCGGGAAAGCGCCAGAGGAGATCTGCAGGAAACCTCGACTTTGTTTGGCGATCTGCAGGGAGAGCAGGATCGGCGAAGTGGCAGATCAATCCGGGAGAGGTGGATCGGATCAATAGTGATCAGATCATTGTTTCGGCTGTGTTGAAAACGCCGAATTTGCTCATTGGAGCGGGAGTGCCAGACACTGCAGATCGGTGGTAAAGGTGACAGATCGATCTGACAGGTATTGTTTGTTGTTGTTGTTAAGTAGATTCACAATGAGTAATACGATGGAATCTTATCTTAACGAGTCTGGTAAACTCAATGGGTCTAACTTCACGAATTGGAAGTTTAAGATCCAGACCCTGCTCGAAGGTGCGAACGCTTGGACTATAGTGACAGGCGATGAGCAGAAGCCGACTACGAGCACGCAGAAGGAAGACTGGGAAAAACGAGAAAACAAGGCCAAGGTCCTGTTAAAGATGTCTGTGAAAGACAATGTCATTGCACACATCAGAGACTGTAAAACGTCCGCAGAGATTTGGACGAAAATCAAGAATCTGTATGAAACTCAGAATACAAACAGAGTTTTAGCTCTGAAAAGCAAGCTATTTTCAATGAGGATGGACGAAAGGGAGTGTTGGAGAGGCAAATCCCCTCTACGGATAGAGGCGATCCCTACTAGCCCAGAGTGGGTCTAGCAACAATCAGTCAATGCTACTATGCAAGTTCCTAATTGCAATCAAAAGGTAGGCAAAGAGCACCTACTTGGATTCCAGCGTTGTTGTTTGATGAAGAGATGCCACCTTCGCTCCTTCGCTCTGGCTGGTCACGATCCTCCGCGATCTCCGCGAATAGATACCTGCACACACGAAGAGAAGACAAACACGAGCGTGAAATCTAATAAAAGCAATTATACATCAGTCAGAAAGGATGTAATTCACATTAACCATTGTAGAGACAAATGAGAATGGAACAATAATAGTAGTCATCTATTATTAATCAAAATCAGAGAAGAGTACAACCAAATGTTCTGACGTCGATATCCTTCTCAGGAGGGGCCAGTCAGCAAGTCTCTTAAGCATTCACCTTTGGAAATGATTCTCCCAAGACAAGAAACTCTCTCTCTCACACAAGCAACACAAAACAACCTTCCCTAAGCTATCAAGCACTTCCACACTTATCACACCAACTACCTATAGTAGCAGCAATCCGAGCACTATAAGCTCCACACAATCCAAGCTATTCCAAAACTAGCTGCTCATGGTAATGGTAGAGGTTTATATAGGAGAAGGAGTCTCCTTGAATGGTGGAAGGATGACCTTATCTTCAAGGGAAGTAGTTGCAAAGGGTCGAACAAACATGCCATAGAAGGGAGGCGATACTCACAAAGCCAACAACCAGGTCTGGAGTTATCTGGAAGGCTGGCTGTTGGAACAAATTTGCCCAAACTGGATCAGCGCGGGTGCATAACTGGTCTGGCGCGTTGACGTCGCAAAGACATAATGGAAAGGGCCATGTCAGCGCGGGTAAATACAAACAGAGGCTGCGCTGGTCGTGAGATTCGATCAGCGCGGGGAAGTCGTGTTCTTCCGCGCTGGCAGCGCACGCGGTCTGTTATGAAGCGCCAGTCATCGCGGGTATTTTAGAAACAGACGCGCTGATGAGGAAAACTTTAGGAAAGTGGGTTTTAGGCCAGTTCAGAAGGCATGAACTTGATTATTGTGAATTCCTGACATAGTAGGGTGACTGACAGGGAGACAGTGACAAATTACTGTGTAATAGATGCCCCCTAAAGCATGAAGACCGAGAGAGTGGGAGGGGTGAAATTCTTTACAAAACTCGCCGAACTGGAACACCACCAGGAAGGATCGAATATCTCTGATAATCAAGTACATGCAGTCTAGGCATGGGCGCAGCCATCCGAAAGACATGCGAAAAGGTCTGCGGAATGGACGCAGCCACCCAGCTAAAGAGACCAGAATAATGATAAGGTATGGTCGCAGCCATCCATGAAGACTCAGGTATGGGCGCAGCCATCCATCAATAAGTCATGTAATGATCATCCACAAAATCGCAACCTGGACCATAACAGACAGAGATCCAGGGTCTTCCGCTCCGTCCCGACCCGAACAAAGTACAAGTCCAAGCATGTGAATACATGAGCTGAAGTCGAACATGCATGGACATCCTCTGATTACCAGTCAATGATGAGAACTGTTAACAGACGCGAGAGGTACCATCAATAATGACAATGGTCCTCAAGGTACTATAGGCACAATCTGCAGCGTGTGAATCAATGAGCTGGTGTCGAACACCCGCAGAATCATTCCATCGGAGGCCAATGATGAAAACCTCGCGTCGAACACGAAGAACCTGCCATTGAGGCATGCAGGCTCTAAGGCACCTGAAGGGAGTTTCTAAGTCACCTTCCTGGATAATGAGCTGAAGTCGACAGGAAGTGACCTTGATCGAAGGTGGGCCATAATGTTTCCCACATCATCGACACGAGACAAAGGTAAAATGATTTGTGTGAGATAGCAGATGAGGTCGTATTATTGCAGAGGTCAACTTCTCTTGAACATATTGGCGGCACGACGGTGGATTTGGCAGTATTTGACATCAAATGAGCAGAGGTCATGGTGACAACGCAATGAGCAGATGAGAGGTCAAAACAGGGTAACCCAAACCCACGGAGGCTAATGTGAAACGAGATGAGATACCCCCACCCAGACACGAATGCAGACTAGTGCCATGTTCAAGAGCGACATACTGCCGACACGACAATTATTACAGTTCCATTTTCCCCACCATTTCTGGCAGGTACCCCGATTATTTTTGGGTGACAAGCTTGACGGGGATAGCATATGCTTGGAAAGCGTCATTTCAACGGTGTCCGATGTCATTAAGTTTTAACGAGCCTGACAAAGGAATAACTCGGCGTCTTTTCCTGTTTAGAGAGTCTGAAAAGACAACGGAAAAGAAAACTCCAGGGGGGTCCTTTTTCGTAAAGTTGTGTCTCTCGAGCCCGAAAAAGTATAAAACAATGCTCGAAAGAACCGCCCGACCATTACGATCGAGGAGTACTTTTCGTAAGTAGTGACTTCGACCCGAAAAAGTAGAAAAGCGGTCAGAAGTACGTTGTTTTAGAGCCAATAACGAGTTCGAAACGACAAAAACCTGGCAATCTTTTTGAGTTTAAACGGTCGAAAAAAGAGCTTTAAAGGCGACCGCCTCTCATTTTTTAAACGAGTCGAGAGGGGGACTCGGCAATCTTTTCATCTTTAAATGGTCAGAAAAGAGCTGAAAGCAGACCTCCATTTTTATTCTCTTTAACGAGTCAAAAAGGGAAAAATACTCGGCAATCTTTTCACATTTTACGAGTCAGAAAAGAGCTTAAAGAAGACTCGTCCTAGAGGAACGAGTGGTATAAAGGGTAGCAACTAGTTCCGGTAATGGTGGAACTGTTCAAAACATGTAATGGTTAAGAGGCTGGCTAATAAAACCACTCATCGCTGCGGTTCCTCAGGAAAGGATAAACAACCAAGTGAGAGCATATGATCGGCCTAAGAGATGGTAGCAATGGAATGAAACAACCAAGGCTCATCTAGCAGAATTCAGCGGATAAAAATGGCAATCACGAGATGTAAATCGGGTATGGGTTCATTTTTACACAAGCTTGAACCGTGGAGAACTTTGCTTGGATTCGGTTTCATGTTTACACAAGCTTGAAACGAAAAACTATGCTTGTTATAAGTTCGCATGCCCCCAGCATAATAATGCAAATCGAGGTACATGCCCCCCAAGCTTCATTGCATTCGACAAAGTGGATGGAATGAAGGTTCACTTTCGAGATCTTGGAAAGACTCGACTGGGATTTTACGAGATCTTAATCAAAGACTCGATCTGAAAAGGGAGTTGTTTCATTTTTTTAATGAGGTTGACACAGTAAAAGAACTATCCTCATAACCCTTGTTTCATGTTTTAACGAGCTTGACACAAGATAAAGAACTATGCTCGAACACCTAGTTGCATTTTTTAAGGAGCTTGACACAGGAAAGCGAACTATGCTCCGACCAGACCCAGTTTCATTTTTTAAGGAGCTTGACACCGGAAAAGAACTATGCTCCATCCAGACTTCATCATAATGAACGGGAAGTGGAGGCCCCCAAGAAAGTGGCTCCGGAGGGAAGGCCGACATCTTGGAAATCAGGACCTAATGCCCCCAGGACACTATGCACGATGGTGTCATCACTGGGTACGGGCACGGGGTAGGTGGCCACGTAGTTGATTTGCGGCGAGGAAGATGCAACTTGCGGATGAAAGCCAGGAGGGAAGGACGAGTGCGCCTGAGGGGCTTGTGGACGAACGAACGATAATTGATCGAACGTCACGATTCTTCCATCGTGTGGAAAACAAACCACACGGAAAAGTGAAGAAACAAGGGCTCCCATGGCATACACATAATCACGACCAAGGAGAAGACTGAAGTCTAAAGAACCTTGGGTAACTGAGATGTCTATATAGACAGTCTTGCCCCCCAAAGTAATAGGAAACTTTGGAAGGATCCCTAATGGCTGACTCGTTCCTCCGTCAAACGCGGTGAGATGCGGTGCGAGGTACAAGCGATGGGGAACCCAAAGCTCGCCAAGTAGTAACGGGAATAAGACTAACCGATGCTCCTTCGTCTAACATAGTGCCAGGCAGCACCTTATTGCAAGCATAGGCGGTGACCCAGAAAGGCACGTGGGATGGAAGGGGAGGGGTAGTCAAACGACTCCAATCAAAGGAAATGACCGAACTACTTGGTGGGGGAACCATATGGTTGCCCCCCTGCTCGGAAAGAACCGACTCTGAATCCTCGGGAGAGGTTGGGGTGGTAACACCATTATCAGGCTCCGGAGGATTTGCCGAGACGAGAAGAACATGAGAATTTTGCTCTTCCGAAATAGAGTGCTCGAGAGGGGGGGAACTCGAATCAACACTCTTTCCGACCAACGGTGGGTCTGGAACAGGCTGGGGACAGCTAGTTTTGGGAAGAGGAGCCTGGACAAGAGAGGAATCTGAAGCAATCTCTTTGTCAATAGGGGCGCGATCTACAGTTGTAGAAAGACGTTGATAACCAGCGGGAAATTGGTTTAAAGGAGCTGTAAGACTTTCCAAGACAAGGGAGGCTTCATCCATGAGCGGACAAAGGTGAAGGGGATGATTGCCTTCACAAAGTTTACAGGGGATTCGAATCTTCCCTTTCTCCCAACAATCAGTCAATGCTACTATGCAAGTTCCTAATTGCAATCAAAAGGTAGGAAAAGAGCACCTACTTGGATTCCAGCGCTGTTGTTTGATGAAGAGATGCCACCTTCGCTCCTTCGCTCTGGCTGGTCACGATCCTCCGCGATCTCCGCGAATAGATACCTGCACACACGAAGAGAAGACAAACACGAACATGAAATCTAATAAAAGCAATTATACATCAGTCAGAAAGGATGTAATTCACATTAACCATTGTAGAGACAAATGAGAATGGAACAATAATAGTAGTCATCTATTATTAATCAAAATCAGAGAAGAGTACAACCAAATGTTCTGACGTCGATATCCTTCTCAGGAGGGGCCAGTCAGCAAGTCTCTTAAGCATTCACCTTTGGAAATGATTCTCCCAAGACAAGAAACTCTCTCTCTCTCACACAAGCAACACAAAACAACCTTCCCTAAGCTATCAAGCACTTCCACACTTATCACACCAACTACCTATAGTAGCAGCAATCCGAGCACTATAAGCTCCACACAATCCAAGCTATTCCAAAACTAGCTGCTCATGGTAATGGTAGAGGTTTATATAGGAGAAGGAGTGTCCTTGAATGGTGGAAGGATGAGCTTATCTTCAAGGGAAGTAGTTGCAAAGGGTCGAACAGACATGCCATAGAAGGGAGGCGATACTCACAAAGCCAACAACCAGGTTTGGAGTTATCTGGAAGGCTGGCTGTTGGAATAAATTCGCCCAAACTGGATCAGCGCGGGTGCATAACTGGTCTGGCGCGCTGACGTCGCAAAGACATAATGGAAAGGGCCATGTCAGCGCGGGTAAATACAAACAGAGGCTGCGCTGGTCGTGAGATTCGATCAGCGCGGGGAAGTCGTGTTCTTCCGCGCTGGCAGCGCACGCGGTCTGTTATGAAGCGCCAGTCATCGCGGGTATTTTAGAAACAGACGCGCTGATGAGGAAAACTTTAGGAAAGTGGGTTTTAGGCTAGTTCAGAAGGCATGAACTTGATTATTGTGAATTCCTGACACAGTAGGGTGACTGACAGGGAGACAGTGACAAATTACTGTGTAACAGATGCCCCCTAAAGCATGAAGACCGAGAGAGTGGGAGGGGTGAAATGCTTTACAAAACTCGCCGAACTGGAACACCACCAGGAAGGACCGAATATCTCTGATAATCAAGTACATGCAGTCTAGGCATGGGTGCAGCCATCCAAAAGACATACGAAAAGGCCTGCGGAATGGACGCAACCACCCAGCTAAAGAGACCAAAATAATGATAAGGTATGGTCGCAGCCATCCATGAAGACTCAGGTATGGGCGCAGCCATCCATCAATGAGTCATGTAATGATCATCCACAAAATCGCAACCTGGACCATAACAGACAGAGATCCAGGGTCTTGCGCTCCGTCCTGACCCGAACAAAGTACAAGTCCAAGCATGTGAATACATGAGCTGAAGTCGAACATGCATGGACATCGTCTGATTACCAGTCAATGATGAGAACTGTTAACAGACGCGAGAGGTACCATCAATAATGACAATGGTCCTCAAGGTACTATAGGCACAATCTGCAGCGTGTGAATCAATGAGCTGGTGTCGAACACCCGCAGAATCATTCGATCGGAGGCCAATGATGAAAACCTCATGTCGAACACGAAGAACCTGCCATTGAGGCATGCAGGCTCTAAGGCACCTGAAGGGAGTCTCTAAGTCACCTTCCTGGATAATGAGCTGAAGTCGACAGGAAGTGACCTTGATCGAAGGTGGGCCATAATGTTTCCCACATCATCGACACGAGACAGAGGTAAAATGATTTGTGTGAGATAGCAGATGAGGTTGTATTATTGCAGAGGTCAACTTCTCTTGAACATATTGGCGGCACGACGGTGGATTTGGCAGTATTTGACATCAAATGAGCAGAGGTCATGGTGACAGGGCAATGAGCAGATGAGAGGTCAAAACAGGGTAACCCAAACCCACGGAGGCTAATGTGAAACGAGATGAGATATCCCCACCCAGACACGAATGCAGACTAGTGCCATGTTCAAGAGCGACATACTGCCGACACGACAATTATTACAGTTCCATTTTCCCCACCATTTCTGGCAGGTACCCCGATTATTTTTGGGTGACAAGCTTGACGGGGATAGCATATGCTTGGAAAGCGTCATTTCGACGGTGTCCGATGTCATTAAGTTTTAACGAGCCTGACAAAGGAAGAACTCGGCGTCTTTTCCTGTTTAGAGAGTCTGAAAAGACAACGGAAAAGAAAACTCCAGGGGGGTCCTTTTTCGTAAAGTTGTGTCTCTCGAGCCTGAAAAAGTATAAAACAATGCTCGAAAGAACCGCCCGACCATTACGATCGAGGAGTACTTTTCGTAAGTAGTGACTTCGACCTGAAAAAGTAGAAAAGCGGTCAGAAGTACGTCGTTTTAGAGCCAATAACGAGTTCGAAACGACAAAAACCCGGCAATCTTTTTGAGTTTAAACGGTCGAAAAAAGAGCTTTAAAGGCGACCGCCTCTCATTTTTTAAACGAGTCGAGAGGGGGACTCGGCAATCTTTTCATCTTTAAACGGTCAGAAAAGAGCTGAAAGCAGACCTCCATTTTTATTCTCTTTAACGAGTCAAAAAGGGAAAAATACTCGGCAATCTTTTCACATTTTACGAGTCAGAAAAGAGCTTAAAGAAGACTCGTCCTAGAGGAACGAGTGGTATAAAGGGTAGCAACTTGTTCCGGTAATGGTGGAACTATTCAAAACATGTAATGGTTAAGAGGCTCGCTAATAAAACCACTCATCGCTGCGGTTCCTCAGGAAAGGATAAACAACCAAGTGAGAGCATATGATCGGCCTAAGAGATGGTAGCAATGGAATGAAACAACCAAGGCTCATCTAGCAGAATTCAGCGGATAAAAATGGCAATCACGAGATGTAAATCGGGTATGGGTTCATTTTTACACAAGCTTGAACCGTGGAGAACTTTGCTTGGATTCGGTTTCATGTTTACGCAAGCTTGAAACGAAAAACTATGCTTGTTATAAGTTCGCATGCCCCCAACATAATAATGCAAATCGAGGTACATGCCCCCCAAAATTCATTGCATTCGACAAAGTGGATGGAATGAAGGTTCACTTTCGAGATCTTGGAAAGACTCGACTGGGATTTTACGAGATCTTAATCAAAGACTCGATCTGAAAAGGGAGTTGTTTCATTTTTTTAATGAGGTTGACACAGTAAAAGAACTATCCTCATAACCCTTGTTTCATGTTTTAACGAGCTTGACACAAGATCAGGAACTATGCTCGAACACCTAGTTGCATTTTTTAAGGAGCTTGACACAGGAAAGCGAACTATGCTCCGACCAGACCCAGTTTCATTTTTTAAGGAGCTTGACACCGGAAAAGAACTATGCTCCATCCAGACTTCATCATAATGAACGGGAAGTGGAGTCCCCCAATAAAGTGGCTCCGGAGGGAAGGCCGACATCTTGGAAATCAGGACCTAATGCCCCCAGGACACTATGCACGATGGTGTCATCACTGGGTACGGGCACGGGGTAGGTGGCCACGTAGTTGATTTGCGGCGAGGAAGATGCAACTTGCGGATGAAAGCCAGGAGGGAAGGACGAGTGCGCCTGAGGGGCTTGTGGACGAACGAACGATAATTGATCGAACGTCACGATTCTTCCATCGTGTGGAAAACAAACCACACGGAAAAGTGAAGAAACAAGGGCTCCCATGGCATACACATAATCACGACCAAGGAGGAGACTGAAGTCTAAAGAACCTTGGGTAACTGAGATGTCTATATAGACAGTCTTGCCCCCCAAAGTAATAGGAAACTTTGGAAGGATCCCAATGGCTGACTCGTTCCTCCGTCAAACGCGGTGAGACGCGGTGCGACAGGTACAAGCGATGGGGAACCCAAAGCTCGCCAAGTAGTAACGGGCATAAGACTAACCGATGCTCCTTCGTCTAACACAGTGCCAGGGAGCGCCTTATTGCAAGCATAGGCGGTGACCCAGAAAGGCACGTGGGATGGAAGGGGAGGGGTAGTCAAACAACTCCAATCAAAGGAAATGACCGAACTACTCCTCGCCATATCCATGATGGTCCTATTCTTCATTTCAGCAACTCCATTTTGTTGTGGGGTGTACCTAGCTGTAAACTGTTTGTGAATTCCATTTTCTCTACAAAATCGTAGGAATTCCTTGGAGATATATTCACCTCCTATGTCAGTTCTCAAAACTTTTATATGCAGCCCACTTTGGTTCTCCACAAGTGCTTTGAAATTTCGGAATTTTTCAAACACTTCACTTTTGTTTTTAAGAAAATATACCCAAGTTTTTCTTGTAAAGTCATCAATAAATGTTAGGAAATATTGGCTGCCTGCTAATGATGGATTTTGCATTGGTCCACATAAGTCTGAGTGGACAATCTCTAATGATGCCTTTACCCTTATGCTTTTCCCTGATGGAAAAATTTCTCTGTGTTGTTTCCTGAAAATGCAACCTTCACAAAGGTTGTCCGGTTTCTCTATCAATGGTAATCCTCTTACCATTCCTTTTCTGCTCAACAAGTTTAGACCTCCAAAATTGACATGTCCAAATCTCAAGTGCCACAACCAATTTTCATCCTTTGGCACGCTTTGGAAAGCCTCTTGGGTGACTGCTGCAATTTCTCCTTTGTTTTTCAAATCTGTTCTTATTCTAAGAGGGAACATCCTGTTCCTTGTCATCTTCACTTCAGCAATGCATCTTTTGCTGGGTGCTATATCCATGATGGTGCATATATCATTTTTAAAGAAAACATTGTACCCCTTATGGATAAGCTGTCCAATACTCAAGAGGTTACATCTCATTCCAGGGACATAGTAGACATCTGCTATGGTTTTCTTTTCTCCTTGCTTTGTAAATATTTTTACCTCTCCTTTTCCCATAACAGAAATTTTGCTATCAGTTCCTAGTGTGACTTCTTATTTCACATTTTTATCTAGCGCAGAAAAGAAGGTTATGTTTCCTGTCATATGGTTGCTGCAACCTGAGTCTAAAAACCATATATCCTCACTGTTTGTTTCAGCCATGTTACAAGCTAACAACACATTATCTTGGTTGATGTTTTCTCTAGTGACATTTGCATTTTGTCTATTACTCATATCATGTTGCTTCTTCCTACATTCACTGGCATAATGCCCATATTTTTTACAATAATAGAATTGGACATTGGATTTTTCATACCTTTGTCCTTGAGCATGATGTTGTCCTCTTTGTTGGCTGCTGCCTTGGCCTTGGTTCTGATTTGGATTGCTGCCTTTTCCTTGAGCATTTGCTGGGATGTTCCTTCCACCTCTGTTCTGGCTTCTGCCTCTTCCTCTCTTGTTTCCTCTGCCTTGACCTCTTCCTCTTCCAAAAGACATCTGGGTCTTAAAGGCTTGCTCTAGAGATGAGTTTTCATTTCTACTCAACCTCTGCTCATGTGTTATCAGTGATGCATGAAGCTCATTGTTGGGTCCCTATAATACTAGTGATTACCCCATTACTATTGTAGTTATACCCCTTATTTATATTGTTGTGCCCCTATTACCCCCATATTGTTATTTCTGGGCCCCATAGAATCCCTCTATTGTTATTTTTGTGGCTTTATATTATTATTGTTAGGTCGGCTGGATTATATTGTGACTCCTTAGACTCCTATATATAGAAAGGAGGTTTTTTCATTTGTATCATCCAAGAATTTTTCATTTATGTAATGTAAAGGAGGTTGTCCCCTCGAAGAGGCTGAATTCTAAGGCATTGATCTATCTTTTCTATCTTTTCTTGAGCTGGTTTCATAACATTTGGTATCAGAGCTATGGATTCTAGGGTTTCGCTGCTCCAAACAGGTCATCGTGGCATTTTCGCTATAACTTTTTTTCTGTGACGTTTCAGAAGTCGCAAAAAAAAAACCCATTTGAGAAGAAATCGCGCTGAACCTTGGGTCCGAATTTCAGAGCTTTTTGCACGATATTTGCGGAGATATGATCTGAGTAAGTTGGTCTTTTTGCAGACTCCTGAATTACATTCAAAACAGGTGACCTGGGGAAAATCGTCATAACTTTCTCTCTGGGGATCGGATTGAAATTTCGTAAGAAGGTACAGAAAGAGGACGGAAAACAGTTTCTTGTATGTGTGTTTCAGATTCAAAGGTTGAAACAGTGACTCGTGGCACGTCGTACAAGTTCGCTCTACTGAACCCGTCTAAAAGCACGTCACTATGGGAGATTTCACATAACTCTTCCTTGGAGAATCCAATTTGGCTCAGACTTGTGGTATTTGAAAGAGGACGCAGAAGGCTACTACAGGTAGCAATTTCAGAACTGGATGATCTGAAATTACAGAGATACATCAAATTCAATATCAGGTTTCTATAAAGTGAAAAAAGTTGTGTAGTTTTTTTTTAAATTTTTGTGTAAGCTTGGTTTAACGGAATTCAAAGGGAATAGTAAAGCATTATTATCGGTAACTGATGCCCCGAGGAAAGAAAATGCAAACACCTAGTAAGGAACCTAAAAGCTCTAGCATGACTCATGAAGAAGATGAAGAAATGCTACATGATATATCAAAATTACAAGAACAAGTGCAACAAATGTCACGCTCACAAAAGCTAACAGAAGCTAAGATAAGTGGCGTGGAATCTAAGATAAATGGCGTGGAATCTAAGATAAAGGGCATGGAAGCTAAGATGGAGGATTCGATGGCAGATTTGAAGATAGATTTGAAGACAGACATAGACGAATTGAAGAAGTTGCTACAAGAAAAGGTCACTAATGGTGAAAAGGTAGTAAAGGAAACTCATGACGAGAACAAAAGAAATGTTAATCATGATTCCATAGATGCTAATGTTGGATCGAAGAATCACCATATTCCAAAAATCGATATGAGGAAGTTTGATGGCAAGGATCCTGCCACATGGATATTACAGATGGAGCAATTCTTCGATCTCAATAATGTGCAAAACGCACAAAAGGTATGTATGGCAACTTTATATTTGGAACCAAATCATTTTGTATGGTATCAATGGCTTTGCTCTCGTAAACAATTTATCACTTGGGCAATTTTTACGGAAGAATTGATAGTGCATTATGAAGATACAAAAAGCAACACTTTTTTTAGCCAATTGATAAGTCTCAAACAAAAGGGTTCAGTAATGGAGCACATTAAGGAGTTCCAAAAATTGAACATAAGGGTAAAAGATATTCAAGAGGAGCATAGGATTGATGTGTTCATAGGGTCTTTAAAGGATAATATCCAACATGTTGTTCGCCTTTGGGAACCTAATTCATTAGAGAAGGCATTCAGGTTAGCAAGAAAAATGGAAAGCAAAATTATGGCAACCAGGAAGCATACCACTCACAACTATAAAGATGGAAGTGTTGTTGCCCCTAGTCTTCCACAACCTATAAGGTTGACACCACAACAATTGGAAGAAAAAAGAACAAAAGGGCTTTGTTACAGTTGTGATAGAAAATACACTAAAGGTCATAAGTGTGCTGAGAAGAAATTATTCTACATAGATTGTGAAGAGGAAGAAGAAAAGGAGCAAGAAAGGTCAAAAGAAGAAGATATACTCCAGGAACAAAGCCTAGATGAAGAACAAATAAATCCGACCATATCTTGTAATGCATTGGCGGGAATTACCACTCCTCAAACCATCAAGATAGAAGGACAAATAAAGAAGAAAAAGGTAATAGTGTTGATTGATTCAGGAAGCACCCACAATTTTATTCATTGTAGGGTAGCAAAAGAATTGAATTGCTTCCTATATCCAGCACCAGAGTGTCAAGTGATGATTGCAAATGGAGGAACAATAAATTTCTCTGGAAAGTGCCATAATATCAAGCTATCCATGGGAGAATATGTATTGACTAGCCCAGTGCTTTCCATTCCAATGGGAGGTGCTGATGTTGTATTAGGAGTCCAATGGTTACAATCCTTGGGTACAATAGCTTTTAATTTTCAAGAAATTTTCATCAAATTTTCTACGGAAGGAAAAGAAGTTGAATTAAAGGGTATTGCAGGGAAAGCAGGAAAGATGATCAGCTCTAATGGCATGACTAAGCTTCTTAAAAAGGAGAAAAGAGGTGTAATTGCACAATTATGTTCGCTAGATGTTTCCACATTGGAATCATCTATTTCTCCAGATCTCCAAAATGTCTTGGACAATCATTCCAAGGTATTTGAGACTCCCAAAGGTCTCCCACCTATGCGTGACCATGATCATGCTATTCATCTGATTCCAGGAAGTGTTCCTCCAAACATCAGGCCGTACAGATATCCCTATGCCAAAAAAAGTGAAATTGAACGTATGGTTGCAGAAATGCTAGAGGCTGGTATAATTCAACCAAGTCAAAGTTCTTTCTCAGCTCCAGTAGTATTGGTGCACAAGAAGGATGGATCATGGCGCATGTGTCCGGATTATAGGGAGCTCAACAAGCTCACTATTAAAGATAAGTTCCCAATTCCTGTTATTGATGAATTATTGGATGAATTGCATGGATCAATTTACTTCACCAAGTTGGATCTTCGTTCGGGATATCATCAAATCAGAATGAAGATTGAAGACATTCCGAAAACGGCATTTAGAACTCATGAGGGTCATTATGAATTTTTGGTCATGCCTTTTGGCCTTACCAATGCACCTTCAACATTTCAAGGTTTGATGAATTCAATTTTCAAACCATTCCTTAGAAAATTTGTGTTAGTATTTTTTGATGATATACTAATCTACAACAAGTCTTGGATGGATCATGTTGAACATGTTGACAGGGTGCTACAACTATTGGAGGAGAAACAATTATATGCAAAAAGATCCAAATGTTTCTTTGGAGTCCAGGAGGTGGAATATTTGGGTCATATTGTATCTCATGAAGGAGTTAAGGTAGACCCTAGAAAAATTAAATCCATTAAGGAATGGAAAATCCCCACATCCATAAAGCATCTGCGAGGATTTTTTGGGTTGACAGGGTATTATCGCAAGTTTGTTAAGAATTATGGGAGAATAGCAGCACCTCTAACAACATTATTGAAGAAAGATTCATTTTCATGGACTCCGGAAGCAACAAAGGCCTTTGAACATCTTAAAGAGGCAATGTGCCAAGCACCGGTCTTAGCTATGCCGGACTTCACAAAAACCTTTATTGTGGAATGTGATGCTTCAGGAAATGGAATTGGTGTTGTTCTAATGCAAGATGAAAGACCCATTGCTTTTGAAAGTCGTCCAATCAAGGGAAAGTTTTTAAGCAAAGCTATTTATGAGAAGGAAATGTTATCAATACTCCATGCACTTAAGAAATGGCGACCCTACCTAATGGGAAGACACTTCAAGGTAAAAACGGATCATGATAGCCTTAAATACTTTTTAGAACAAAGATTATCCTCTGAAGAGCAACAAAAGTGGGTCACAAAGATGTTGGGTTATGACTTTGAAATCATCTACAAAAAAGGGAAGCAAAATGTGGTGGCAGATGCACTCTGAAGAAAGGATGAGGATGTGGAAGCATTGTTGTGTTCCATTTCTATTATCCAACCAGATTGGATAAACGAAGCAAGGGAGGAATGGAACAATGACGAAGAAGTGTGGGCACTTATTCGAAAGCTACAACAAGATTCCAGTACTTCTGATACATTTAGCTGGCAAAATGATTCGTTATGGTACAAAGATCGCTTATACCTCTGTAAGAATTCCCAGCTAAAACAAAAGATTCTTATGGAATTGCACACTTCTCCCTTAGGAGGGCACTCAGGATTTTTAAAAACTTACCACAGGGTTAAGAAGGATTTTTTTTGGGATGGCCTTAAATCAGATATTCAAAAGTTTGTGGCGGAATGTTTGGTTTGCCAGAAAAATAAAGTTGAAACAATTAAGACACCGGGTCTATTACAACCTTTATCCATTCCAAGCCAACGTTGGGAGGAGGTTTCAATGGATTTTATCATAGGTTTACCCAAGTCTGAGGGAAAGAGTGTCATCATGGTGGTAGTTGACAGACTTACTAAGTATGCACACTTTTGTGCATTATCACATCCATTTAAAGCCAGTACAGTTTCTACTGCATTTATGGAAACAGTTCAAAAGCTACATGGAAACCCAAAGATTATTGTAAGTGACAGAGATCCCATTTTCACTAGAAATTTTTGGACAGAATTATTTTCTTGTCTTGGTACTCAGTTAGCTCATAGCTCATCTTATCATCCTCAATCTGATGGGAAAACTGAGATAGTAAACAAATGTTTGGAAGGATATCTTCGTTGCTTTATATCTGATAAAGAGACACAATGGGTCAAATGGTTACCTCTGGTTGAATGGTGGTATAACACTTCCTTGCGTACAGAAACAAAAATGACCCCATTTATGGCACTTTATGGGTATCAACCACCATCCATCACATCATATTTAAGAGAAAATTCTAAGTTTCAGGCAGTGGAACATCACATCGAACATCAACAACAAGTCCTCCAACTCTTAAAGGATAACCTCGTGTTGGCACAAAATAGAATGAAACAACAGGCAGATCAACATCGCAGTGAAAGAAGTTTTGATGTAGGTGATTGGGTATTCCTACGGCTACAACCATATAAGCAAATGTCCCTAAAGCAAGCTAAGAAGGATAATAAATTATCACCAAAGTATTATGGTCCGTACAAGGTGTTGCAAAAGATTGGTACTATGGCATACAAATTGGAGCTTCCTGCAGCTTCTCGATTGCACCCAGTTTTCCATGTTTCATGTTTAAAGAAGGGTATAGGTGATAAGCTCTCAATTCAAACAATATTGCCAGAACTTGACGAGGAAGGAAAAATTATATTGGAACCGGAAGCAGTCACAGAAACAAGAAATCGACAGCTACAAAATCGATCAATTTCAGAGTATCTTATCAAGTGGAAGAACTTATCCACTGAAGATTCCACATGGGAGGATGAGAATTTTATGCAGAAGTATCCAGAACTACTCAAGCGTTGAGGACAACACTTTTTTGAAGGAGAGGGGCATGTTGGGTCCCTATAATACTAGTGATTACCCCATTAGTATTGTAGTTATACCCCTTATTTATATTGTTGTGCCCCTATTACCCCCATATTGTTATTTTTGTGCCCCATAGAATCCCTCTATTGTTATTTTTGTGGCGTTATATTATTATTGTTAGGTCGGCTGGATTATATTGTGACTCCTTAGACTCATATATATAGAAAGGAGGTTTTGTCATTTGCATCATCCAAGAATTGTTCATTTATGTAATGTAAAGGAGGTTGCCCCCTCGAAGAGGCTGAATTCTAAGGCGTTGATCTATCTTTTCTATCTTTTCTTGAGATGGTTTCATAACATTGGACATTGGCTGCCTGCTAATGATGGATTTTGCATTGGTCCACATAAGTCTGAGTGGACAATCCCTAATGGTGCCTTTTCCCTTATTCTTTTCCCTGATGGAAAACTTTCTCTGTGTTGTTTCCCCAAAATGCAACCTTCACAAAGGCTGTCCGGTTTCTCTATCAATGGTAATCCTCTTACCATTCCTTTTCTGCTCAACAAGTTTAGACCTCCAAAACTGAGATGTCCAAATCTCAAGTGCCACAACCAATTTTCATCCTTTGGCACGCTTTGGAAAGCCTCTTGGGTGACTGCTGCAATTTCTCCTTTGTTTTTCAAATCTGCTCTTATTCTAAGAGGGAACATCCTATTCCTTGTCATCTTCACTTCAGCAATGCATCTTTTGCTGGGTGCTATATCCATGATGGTGCATACATAATTTTTAAAGAAAACATTGTACCCCTTATGGACAAGCTGTCCAATACTCAAAAGGTTACATATCATTCCAGGGACATAGTAGACATCTGCTATGGTTTTCTTTTCTCCATTCTTTGTAAATTTTTTACCTCTCCTTTTCCCATAACAGAAATTTTGCTATCAGTTCCTAGTGTGACTTCTGATTTCACATTTTTATCTAGCGCAGAAAAGAAGGCTATGTTTCTTGTCATATGGTTGCTGCAACCTGAGTCTAAAAACCATATATCCTCACTGTTTGTTTCAGCCATGTTACAAGCTAACAACACATTATCTTGGCTGATGTTTTCACTAGTGACATTTGCATTTTTTCTATTACTCATATCATGTTGCTTCTTCCTACATTCACTGGCATAATGCCCATATTTTTTACAATAATAGCATTGGACATTGGATTTTTCATATCTTTTTCCTTGAGCATGATGTTGTCCTCTTTGTTGGTTGCTGCCTTGGCCTTGGTTCTGATTTGGACTGCTGCCTCTTCCTTGAGCATTTGCTGGGCTGTTCCTTCCACCTCTGTTCTCGCTTCTACCTCTTCCTCTCTTGTTTCCTCTGCCTTGACCTCTTCCTCTTCCAAAAGACATCTGGGTCTTAAGGGCTTGCTCTAGAGATGAGTTTTCATTTCTACTCAACCTCTGCTCATGTGTTATCAGTGATGCATGAAGCTCATCAACTGAAAAGTTTGAGAGATCCTTTGTCTCTTCTATGGTGGTGACAATCTCATCAAACTTTGAGGGTAAGACCCTCAATAATTTCTCCACAATCCTCCTTCCTTCAAGGGTTTCTCCATGATTCCTTATCTCTGTGACCAGACCAATTACATGTGTGAAAAATGAGTCAATGGTGTCTGACTCCTTCATGCTCAGATTCTCAAAATCTCTCCTCAGCAACTGTATTTTTGCTGTCTTCACTTTCTCCATGCCTTGATAGGCTGTTTTGAGGGTTTGCCATGCTTCATTGCATGTCTTAGCTGCTGCTATCCTTGGAAACACACTCTGGTCCACTGCTTGATACAACAATACAATGGATTTTGCATCCTTCTTCCTATTTCTCTTCAGCAGATCTCTCTCTGCCTGAGTTAAGTTGTTAAATTGATTTTCATCTACTGGTTCTTCAAACCCATTTTCAACAAGTTCCCATAGATATTGTGAGACAAATAGGGCTCTCATGGTTATGGCCCAGTAGTCATAGTTTTTCCCATTAAACTGTGGGAGGTGGGTATTAAACATACCCATACTAATGCTGGTGCCAGCGATTCCTTGCATCCTCAACTATGCTTCAATTTCTTGACTGTGTATCTTAAAACACTGACTGCTTCACAGTAACAAAAAGAAACTTTGAGGAATACCTGAGTTTTTTTGTCTGAGACTTCACTTTGCTGGAGAAGATTTACTGCTGCAACAAAAGACTCCTCCGTTCAGCTTCTTGAACACCTTCAAAGAGCCTAAGCCTGCTCTGATACCACTGTTGGGGATTTTTCTGGTAAAATCCCAAAAACAAATAAGAACTAAACACACAGAGACAATGCTCTGTTTTCTTCTCTCCTCAGGATCCTTTGCACAGGGAAGCCTTCTAAAAAAAATGACTGAGCACAGAGTATTACACCACCATAAAAAGATTTCTATTCATTAAAACAAAATACCTGATACATATTCATCCTCTTTGCTGAGAGGGATTCACCAAAAACAACATTCATCCAACAAAATATTTACTCTGTCTCATCCTGAGAATTTACACTGCTGGTGTGTAAAAACTCATTTACATTTACTGCTGTAAAATCCTTTTACATTTACTACTGTAAAATAAATTTTTACATGTGCAGTAAATCTTACATTACATTCACAAAAAAATATTTGCTCACACCATACAAATCTTCATTCGTTCTGAGCAACCAACAAAACTCAGGTTTTTACATTTCGCACTGCTGTGCGTTCATTTCCTCCTTGCTTCACATGTTGTTCAGTTCATAACTTATGCACTGTTGTGCACTCCTCTCTGTTCTCTTCCGCTCCCCCGAGCTCTCATATTACAATGGTCAACAAACATTTTTAAAACATATTACAAACCCCTCACGAGCACTTTCCATTTTTGGCTCATACAACAAAAAAAACTAAACAAAAACATATATATCAAAACATACTACGAACATAAATAAATGCTTTACGTGTCGTATATAAAAACTTAACTATTCACCTACGCATATGACACTGCATTAATAAAAAGGTATGGTCAACCAAACTTAATTTTACTCCACGCAAAGCTTTTAATGCAGGCTCGTATGCAACTCTGGTTGATGAACGGCGGAGAATGATGGAGCAGATCGGACGGCGGTGGAGGATTTCGGGAGGCAATTTTATGTTGAACTTTACGTCCCGAAATGTCAGAAATGATGACGTATGTAGAGGACCACGTGGCTGCATTACATTGTATCGGTGTCCACTGTACGAAAACTACTTCCTGATCGAAGGCGGTCCGATATGCATCAAGTAGTTTATGGTTTCGCTGCGGCGGTTTTGGTGAATTAACTCGCATGGTTCAACATTTGAAATTACATTTTCAATAGTTTCAAAGTTGGTTTCAATAAGGGGCGATGTTGTTCTATCTCATCTTACCACGTGAGAAGTGTGTAAACAAATATGGTAGTTTTTTTTTTTTGAGAAGTGCATAAACAAATATGGTAGGTTTTTTTGAGAAGTGCGTATGGTAGCTTTTTTTAAGCAATGAAGGGTTCAATGGAGCATATAAACGAACAGGCATGCACTAAATATGTAAAATATTGCTATGGTCATCTCATTGGTTGATATTTTTAGTTATTCATAAATATATGATTTTTGCATTTAGGAAGGTTTTATACTCATAAATATATCAATTTTGCATTTAGGAGGATTTTGTAGTTTAGTGTGGTAAGGATGGTTACAATTTATTTTTATTTTTATTATGGTAGTTTTTTTAATAAAATTTAATGAATATTTTTTGGAAATAAATATATTATTTTTTGTTTTTAGAGGGGCTTTTAATAAAAAAATTGTGGAAATAAATATATTATTTTTGTATTCAAAGGGGCTTTTCAGTCCATTGTTATAAAAAATGATGACAATCCACTATTTGTTTATGTTTATGGTATTTTTTTCTAATATGGTATTTTTTTCTAATGTAACTTATTTAAGTTATAGATTTCAATAAACTTGTTTTTTTTTTTTTTAAAGAAAAAATTAATTGAGAGAGACAACACAATGTCCAACTAATAAACAATTTAAATCATTAATACACCCATTTTATCAATGGATTACATTTGGACAATACTAAAGATATCAAATTACCAGCTTAACTACATGAAGAGGGGGAATCAATGATCTAGAATATTTTATGCTAGGTTCACATCCAGCCTGGCTTTTGCTTATCCTTATCGTTTTCCTTTTGCTTATCCTTATCCTTTCTTTGTGTGCTTCTTTGCTTTTTTTCACCTTTATGGAGGTGGCATTTTCTCTCTCCTGTTTTATCTCTCTATTTAAGGGTGAGGGAAACCAATATTTGCGTAACTATTGATCCATTAATGTTCGTTACATCTCTCCCCATCGATGGAAATCAACCCATAACCATCTAAGTCTTAGTGGACCTTGAGAAACAGGTTATGAAGATATGATAAACCTATTTGTATTTATGGGCCCAAATTCTTATATCAAACCCTTATGACCCCTTTCTCATTTTAGGAGAAGCTATGAGACCTTATTGATCGTTGAAAAAAAAGGATAATAAATTTTTCGTTGTATGATATTATAAACTCTAATTTAGTGTGAATGTATTTTATTAGATTAGCAATTATTATGCACAAGTTTCATAGAGGATACATGTCTTTCTTGTGGCCAACTAGAGACCATTTGACATTTATTTTTGAATCTTCATGATGCCCATGGGTATTCAATTTTGGTTAGAACAAGTTGAAGTCCACTTTCCTAAAAGAGATCCACTAAAAAGGGACTCTCCTAGGGAATAAAGATTCCATTGAAGTGCAATATAACAACAAAATCTACTTCCCCAAAGGACACATATGATCTTTGCTCAAAACAAGGTTATATTTTCTACAATTAGGATGGTTATATTAACCATATACATCTAAGAGCATTTGTCTTCACTAATAAAGATTTTATTTATATATTATCTAAAATCAAAGTATGGGTATCTTCACAATAGTATATTCTCTAAAATCAAAGGATGGATATCTTGACAATAGACATTAAGAATAACTACCTTAGTGCCATGGATTTCCTTTATACGTATGATGTCAAATTGCATGTTTTACAATCTATAAATAGTATAGGAAAATTAAAACTTAAGTTGGAGATTGAATTGTACTAATAAGTAATCTATTTATGGTTCAACATTTAATTTAACAATTACATTAAAAAAATAAGCATTACAAATCTGATCTTTATGAAACCTGAAATGACCATTTCTTATTACGTAACTAAGCCTTACACATCTTAATAGAATAATTACATGTATTATTTCAATATATTTAATTTGCAATCCTAACAAATATTTACTGAATTTTAGACAAAATTGACAAGAAATGAGAAATATCAAATATTTTTTGAAATGACACATTAATTTTATGTTAAGAATTGAATGAACTAGACATGACCATCTTATTACTTTTATTAGGTAGTAATTAATTTTTGTATTTTCATTTGTTTTGTTTGAGTAATAAAATACTTTATTATGATGAACATTGAAATATTTTATTTACAAGTGAGAGTAAAAGTGAAATATTTTACAATTCCAAGATAAAATCTAGCATGGATATTGAGAAATGGATATATATATATATATATATATATATATATATATATATATATATATATATATATATATATATATATATATATATATATATATATATATATTCTATAATCAACATTGTTTTACATTTAAAAAAAACTTACTTTTATATTAAACAGACATTTGTTAATTTAAAGTTGAGTGCTAAAGGAAATACATATTTCCCTCTACTATATCAGTAATAAAATTGTTTTTTGAACATCTGAAATATATAAATTTCCTCTTTAAACATAATTTTTTTCCCTCAAATTTAATTATATTTATTTTGCTTAAAGTAAATTATTTTTATTGAAAATAATTTTAAAGGGAAAATATTTATTTCCCTCAAAACAAATTATTTAACTTTCTTTATAAAAACTTAAAAGAAGAAAGAAATATTTAACCTCTTTATTATTATTATTTTTTATGCTAAAAATTCAAACAAGAATAAATAGTTTTACTAACCTTTATGTTTTGATGATGCCATTAACAAATTTTCTACACATGATCCAAATTTTTTAATGAAGTGAAAGTATGACATGAGGGATTATGTGTAATATACTCTCTAACCTCACATGAAAATGTGGAGTAAGAAAATTTTTACACAAATTACCCACAGGTAATTATCCAGATCACTTAGTACATAAAGTAACTTTAGTAAAGGAATAGTAAGTTGCATAAACATTAACAACCGCTCTTGTAGTATATTATGGTTTACATCGTGCATAATCTTTATTCGTTAAATATGGTAAATAATGATATAATCATAAATTCTAATGCATTTATCACCATAATATTTCACCTTATTAAATTATAGCTGTCAAATCTAAGTTCCTAGACTAGGGATATTACATACTCCTCCCCTTAAATAAAACACCATCCTCGGTGTTTATCATTAACTTTTGTTCATAATATCAAATCCAAACAACCAAAAGGGAATCTTTCCCCTTCAAATGGAAGGATTTTCTTTCCAGGAAATACAAATAGACAAAACGTTAATGTTTATCAATAGTCATAAGCATTTATAACTAAAAAAATAAGCAATTTCTACTTTCCATCACTCAATCATTATTCATTTTTTAGAGATAAACCATAATATCAATACAACATACTATCACTTATGAATTACTCTTGCAAATCATGGTCACATTTATGCAAGTTCTCTAAGAATGGTTTGACGACGCATCCACACTCCATGGAAAACACCCTGTAATATATGACTAACAGAGCCAACATAATCATATTAGTCACAACATTTTCAATCAAATTAAATAATTATAACTACGACTCATTTATACAATTTCAAGTGATATTTTAACCATAGTACCTCCAAAATTACTCAAAGAGCACCAACCCTCTAGTCATCAAAATGATAAATCATTGCATCACGTGCATATTATCTTAGTTCTCACTAAAGACATCCACACAATACTTCTAAAAGTACTGAGAAATCACATCACTTCTTCAATCATTGAAATGATCAATAATTGCATCAAATGCAAATTGTGTTAGCCGTTGCTCGAGACATTCATAAGATTGGTAATACAATAAAGGAAATCCACTACCAATAGTTCTTTACTGAGCACAAGGCTCCTTTCATGTCAAGATGTACATAACATGTTTACACAATTATAGATAAAATTCTTTTTTAACATAACACATAACTGATTAGGTAACTTTTTTTTATGAGAACCACAGTGGCAAAATAATGCTCCTCCCAACCTATGGGAACTGGTTTCCACAACTAGATTGAGTGATTTCCACATCTAGATAGTTCTGTAACGTAGACCATACTAAGTACATTCTGGAATTCCACTGGCCAACCCACTCAATAATTACAACGACCACAAAGGATCCAATACATGATTCCTCTTAGCAGTGTTTTTCCTATTCCTCTCACAATGTCCTGTCTATGAGGAATTTTGGTCCTCGTCTAATAGGCTCCAAATCAACAAAGTTTCCTCGGGATTTTTCTCCTCTTCGCCATCTTGGTCAAATATTTTCCCTTATCGAGATCATTTATCTCTAGGGAAAGGAAATCTGGGCAGGTAATTACCATCAACCCCTCCAGGTAGGAAACCACCATCAACCCACGGCCTCTTGGCCTTTCACAGCTGTTGACAACTGTCTAGAATGTAAAATTATCTTTTAGCACTCTTTCCCACAATGATTTACATAATGAATCTTATGCACATTATCATTAACAAAATAAACATTTATGTACAGCATGAATTTATACTTAACCCTCAGAATGGGTCCACAATAAGTATATTAACATTTTGATTTTTCCAAATAACAAAATAACATATATCATAACATTATAATTTCTCATTTACGGTTGTAATTCGCATTGCAAAGTTTTATTTTCATAGCTTTTCTTGTTGTTGTTAAGCTACCCCTACTTAATCCCATTAGCAGCACTAGTCATAAATAATTATTCACTTTCAAAATAATTTTAGTTTCATGCATACAATACTTTCATGCATAAAAGTATATGAAAATATTCCTTAATGTGTAAATGTCAATAAAAATGAGGGTAACAAGCCAATATTTCCAATTTCCATAGTGCATTGTTACCAACATATTGATAAATGAAGTAACTACCATAATCACTTGTGTACAATTTGCAATAAACTTAAATCAAATCCAATTCACGCATATAAGTTTTAATAGTTAGTCAAACACTAAACAATCACTCCTACCAACCATCTTAATGCAACCATGACAAGTCTCAATCAAAAATTAGTTATTACAGTCAAGTCTCACTACTTGACTCATTGTTTATTTCCAGTATCTAAAGGGGCTCTTCCAATGCCCTTTTAAAACACTCTATTGCCATATTCAAGGACATTCCCCATATTTTACATTCTTTCATTCACTCATTAAAAGTAGTTCATTGTGACTTTAGTCATGCTCATTAAATATAACATTAATATTTCCATACAAAAGTTGGTTTGTTGATTGTCACTTTCCTTAGTGACTGTTCAAGATTGTTCATAACTGTGACAAAAATTTTATTGTCTTTTAGCCTCATCAGGATTCAAATGTCATGAACATAGTTTTGCAGCATACTTTATTAATTACTACTCATTAATGCAGTTATAAAATGAATCACACATATCATGTCAAAAGTAGTCTACCGCATATATCAATATGTAGAATGTTAGACTTATACGTGATTTGATGCCTACTAATAGCATACCTTGATTTCTTTTCCGCTTACAATTCCCAAATGCATTAGTGTTGCAATCATCAACTCTAATACCACTTGTAACATGCCCTGGTAACCTCACATGAAAATGCATGGAGTTAAAAAGAATGTACACAAATTACCCACAGGCAATTATCCAAATCACTATTCCAGTTTCCTCATTGACCATTAGATAGAATGTTCATTAGTACATAAAGTAACTTTAGTAGATAATAGTAAGTTGCATAACCATTAACAACCACTCTTTTAATATATTAACATAAACTGCATAATGTAGCCTTGCATCCATTCCATGATTCCTTTAACCACATTAATTCCTCACATACTTGAAATTATCATCATGACGTTAAGTAAGGAATCAACATCACCAAACTGACATGAGAAGTAATTACATTATTGAACACTGATATACCCTCGAAACTCCGTAGGGTGAAAGGAAACAAACATTTAATTTTATTATTAAATTCTCGCGAGGGTGTTCACCCCTCACTCCATGGCCCAAAAAAAACCTATTAACATAACACTAACCCGCTGAACAATAAATGTCCCCTCTACAAAAACGAACATAGTCAACATCCATACACAAATACACAGAAAAACCCCTTTGACATCTAAAGTACAACAGGCTCGTTGCAAGATGGATTGGTTAATTGGAGAAAGAATGATGAAATGAATGAGAAACATAATTAAATATAACCTTATCCCAATTTTACCCAAGGGATCGCCAAACCACAGCTTCTCTCCAAATTTACACAGTGCATCCCCAAACAACAAAATTTCTATGTACTCACCAATCATCCAAATTCACTCGCGTTTTAATTCAAAATTTCAATTGAATAAAATAATATTAAAAAATCCCACTCATTTTCAATTTGAAATTCAATTTGTATAGCCCTTATATTCAAATTCTAATTGAGCTTTGGTTCGAAGTGTACCATGCATCGTCTAAAATGTTGTGACCTCAACCTTCGCATGACAGGAAAATAATAAGGAGATCCATGTGAATCCATGAGGGATGAAGGTTTCCATGTGATGAGATGGGGATGGGTCGATGATTCTGTCGATTTCCATAGATGGGGAGAGATTTACTTAACGAACATTAATAGATCAATAACTACACAAATGAGGGTCTATGAGTAGAACTTCCTTTTGTGTCAGTGTCAGACAGGTGTTGTCCTATCTGCTGGCTCACTGAACCTAATACCAAGATTTTTAGGTAGCTCAAAAGCCTATGGCTGAGGAACTTTTGGCTGAAAAATAAGGCTATTAATAAATATTGTGTTATTCATCATTTAATGTGTCAGGTAGTATATGCCACCTATTGGATTTAGGATTTTGAAAAATCCAATCAATGACATATATTGCCCCATGTACTGATGGATGGATAACACAATATATATTGGTTGCCCCTGCTACTCTATCACACTATTTATAGAGTAGTGGGGACAACCAATATATATTTTGTTATCTATCCATTAATGCATCGGGGTCGTATATGCCAAGTGTTGGATTTAAGCAAGTACAAAATCCAACATGTGGCATATACTACCCCAGCCCATTAATGAATGGATGGCACAACATATATTGGTTGCCCCCTCTACTCTATCACATTGTTTTATAACTCCCCTTCTTCTCACCCATCAGAGAGACTGATAGATGGATAACACAATATATATTGGTTGCCCCAACTACTCTATGACGATGTTTTATAACTCCCCCTTCTCGTCACCCATAGATAGAGCTACTTTCTATTGTGACTACGTATTGGTACTTCTCTAAAGCATTTGATAGATTCAACTACTAAGGATAGCGATAAGGCATCTCTTCTTTGTGACACAAAAAGTTGATTTTCATGATAATATTTATAAGCATGATTAATCGTTTGTGGATTTTGACTCCATTACATTAAATTCAGTTTAGGATCTAAAATTAGAGGTAGGAATCATGATATGAAGGAAAAATAAGAAAACTAAAAATTTTAAGTTAAACAAAGTAGGGGAAGAATAAGAAAAAAAAATTGATTAGGTTTTTTTAATTAAATTTATTAATATTTTAAATTTAATATTAATATTTAATAAATTTGTGTGTATAATGTTTTTTTTAATCACAATTTTAGAATTTTATCTAATTTAAAATTTAGAATTTGAAATATTAATTTTACCAATAATTATTTATCATTGTTAAAGGTTAGTGATTAATGATTAGGATAGAAAAACAATATGTGAGAGAGTAACCTGAAGATAAAGGAAATAATTTCTTACTAATAATTACATATATTTTTAATCATTAAATAAAATTATATTTAATATATTTTAATATAAATTTATAAAAAAATAAAACAAGAAAATATAAATACAAATTTATAAATAAATAAATTATTTTTAATATAGATATTTTAACTCTAGATCTATCAAAGGGGATCAATCAAATCTATAAGTCTTTCACTCAAAAAAGAGGTTTGTAACTTGATTAAATTTTATCAATCTCAACCTTTAATAAATCGAGGATTAAGATAAATCTAAATATTTAATCTCTCTCAACCCTTGATAAATCTGAAATTAAGTTAAATCTAAATTGATTATAAATTAAGCAATTTTTTAACATTATCAACCTATTAAAACAATATATAAATAATGATAATTATTAATATGCACTTACACCAATATAATCTAATAAACCAATAAGAAAGTTTTTGAAATAACAATCTAGACATAAATATATAAATCAACACAAATATAATCTAATAAAGGAATAAGAATGCTTTTGAAATAACAATGTACACATAAATATATAAAGCAGCACAATATATATTAATAAATAAATATTTCAAAAATAAATTAACATTTTATAACTAATAAAAAATATAAATATTATTTATAACATCATAGGTTATAAAAACATTAAAAATACTCATAAGAATCCAAATTAAGGAAAAAAATGGACAACATTTCCTTCACTATTTTTCTAATAATCAAAATTCCCTTAGCACCTTGAAGACAAGTCAAAATTCCCTTAGCACCTTGACACCTTGAAGACTTCCTTTGGTCAGGTTTCTTTTTCCTAGTTAATATCTAGGAAATATGAGTAAAGGATATGATTTTGATGGACCTTGTCACCATTTTTAAAGTAAGATTTGCGTTCACTATTTTTCTAATAATCAAAATTCCCTTAAAAACTTGAAGACTTTCTTTGGCCAGGTGTGTTTTTCCGAGTTAATATCTAGGGAATATGAGTAAAGGATATGATTTTGATGGAACTTGTCACCATTTTTTAAGTAAGGTTAGACATTTATATCAGTGAAATGAATTGAGATTTTTACTAATTTTTTTTTACATTATAATTTTTTAAATATTTTTTTTCTAGTATAATTATTTATTTTTATTTATTTTTGATATAATATGATTAAATAAATTTTACGTAATAAGATATTGATTTTTTAAAATAATAATAATATTTAAAATAATTATTTAAGACAATAGTTTTTCAGATTAATCACATTGAAGGATTGGGGATGTTTTAGATAAATAAAGAAAAGCCTTTGTTATCACCCAAGATAATCTCACTTAACAGAGGCATGATAGAGACAAGAGCCGTGGCTATCTCATTCACGTATTCAGTCTCAAAAGAAATCCATAGCTAATAGCATGAATGGGTTCTCCACCGCGTTCCACTTGCTAGTCTCCATCTGCTATCTCCTATTAAAAAGGTAGATGTACTTATAGCTACAAACACATACATTTTGGTACAAATTTGGTTTAAACTGTTTGAGTTTTTTTTTTTTTTTTTGCATATACCATGACTTTTAATCTACTTAAGAGCCTATATGGTTTCCCCGTGTGGGGAAGATGGTGGGGTCTCTTGGTGTGGACCTTCCAGGATTCTCTACATGTATTCTATGTACAATATTTTTGCTAAAATAATGTTTCTTGTTTTCCTACAAAAAAAAATAATTATTATTAAAATTGTTAGCTTTGTAGCAGTTTAATTGACAATGGCTATGAAAATGAAGTGTTATGTTAGAGGACGTTCGAAGTTCAAATCCGCCGGATTCACCTATGCCTTTGCAAGGGGCATAAATAGACCTAAATGTTATAGTGGTAGTGGAGTACCTGTTGCCATAATCATATTTTACTTCCTATCACACGAGTACTGGTTGTTGATTCATATATATATATATATATATATAAACTAAACTTGCCATCATGATAAATTTGTTTAGAACTTTTAAATTAATCACTTCTTTTAAGAATCGCGAAACTTTATAAATTATTATTATCTTTAATCATATAATTTAATTCTCTATATGTGTGTGCTTTTTCAAAGAAATCATTCTTTCTTACTCAAAAGTGAGAGTAAAGATCAATACAACAATATTCATAGAGACCTAGCAATTACAATAATATTTCTCATCATTATATCACTTAGAAAATTAAATTTAAACCGAAAGATAATAACCATTTTGCCCAACTATCCAAATAACTCCAATTAATTATATACATACACTAAAATCCAATTTAACACCTCCTACCCTAAGAATTAAGAAATATTTTTTTAGACATAATTTTTTAAGATATATAAAATAATAATATATAACCAATATGTGTGTATGTATGAGACGTATAACGTACGATTGCGTTTATGATATATGAAATAATAATATATATTCGACACGTGCAACGTAACTCTGTATAAGAAGTAGAACGTGCTTTTGTGTGTACTATCGTTTCAGCCCTGAAGAACCATCTTTCTCGAGTGGCATGATATGATATTATTAGGATTGTGTTAAGTTGCGTGGCTTTTGGTTTATTTATTTTCATAGGCGGCTTTTGTTTTAATTTTTTTTTAAATGAGATTTGAATTTATAATGGGATGACACTAAACTCCATACAAATTATTTAATTTATTTAACGGTAAATTTTAATAAAATAAAAGCAATTTTTTTTATAAATTTTAATAACTAGCATTTGCATCAAATGTTGCAAAAGAAATGCCGTAAGGCATAAATTGAGGAACAATTACTACATGGGAATGCGAAAATCTAAATGAGATGCAAATATGTAGTAGAAATGAAATTCTAATGCTGTATAAACAGAAGTTGATTTAGGGTGCCTCACTTTATTTTTTATTAATTATTGAATTAATATTGCATATAAATCTCATAAAATTCAATCAACTTATAATTTAAGGCTCTGATCTAAATTTGACTTTGGGTCATTAACAGGGTGATGCTGTGCCTCAACTACTTAACCACTAAACCATAGGCCAACAAAGAAAAGACTGCAAAATGTTACAGGCATTACCATAGTAAACCCAATGACTCTACACACAAGAATTTTTGGGGGAGAGTGTTATTGGAATTAATAAATGGCATAACAGGAGCAGAACCCGTGTCTTGCTTCCAATCCTCGTTTACAAAATAAAGCTCATTCTGAATGATATATCTTAGGTTTGGATCAGAAGGCAGAGCTGAAGCCTCTGATAAAAAAGAGTGAAATTTTTCCTTCACTTCATTAAAGTGACTGTAAGTGGGAGTGGGAATATAATTTTTGTTAGTTTTGAAGGTAGATGGAGCATCAAATTTCAGTAATTTGTAAGGGGATGAACTGGACTCATTGCAGTTGTTGTGGTCTAAAGTGGTTGTTAGCTATTTTTTTGGTTGATGTGAGTAGTCTTGTGAGTGTGGCCTCAATGCAGAGTGTTCTTTGTCTTCTGTGCTTCTATTGCATTGTCTACAAACTCATTCTGGTGAAAATTGGGTTGGCTAGGAATTTAATGCAGGACCTACTCTACCAGTGAGCTACCTGCCCTTTTGATGATGGGCATCTTTACCGGTTTGATATCAAGGTGTCAAATGGTACCTCCAACATTCCATTGGGTTAATGCCAAATGGTGTAGTAGCACATAGGTAACTTTTGCAGTGACATTTCGGGGGAGTAGCTCAAGTTCTGCTGATATTCACCTTCTTCTGCTAGCTAAAAACGTGTTTTAGGTATGGTTACTCAAGGTTGAAATTATGATAATGAGAAAGATCAAGGCCTAGGTTTTGGGTCGAGTTCTTTGTATGTTTAATCTTCTACATGTGCCTCTGGTTAGAGTTCCTTCTTGAATACTTAATTGAGTTGGTGGAACTCAGAGTTCATAACACTTTCCAGCTTATTTCACAATTCATTCCATATTTTCATGCATCACTGCCTCAAAGTTTCCATGTCGGCACTGGTTGCCTTTTCTCCAGACCAATCCCGGTTCAATTATGCAGGTACTCTTCTTAATAGCATACACTGTGTTGGGTGCCAAATTATACAATTTTGTGATTGAAATTCAACTTGAGAATATGGTAATAAGGTCATATGGTCATATGTTTATTATGTTTTCTATTTTCCAGTTTTGGTCTACCAATCATGTATACGAGCTTTTTTTTCTTATCTTCACAACATAAGATAATGCATGCTATGTACGTTTAGGAACATTTGAAATCTTCTAAGAATTGATGGAAACAATAGATGTTACTATGGAAAAATAAGATGAGTCCAAATTAATATCACATGCATCTTTTGATGAACTAGTAGTTGTACCTAAGCTAACCTTAACTGACAACACCTACAAGTCATTACCAACTCCGGTGTTTTATGATGCTAAAAAATAACTTATAGCCTTATCTGTTACAAAAATGGTTCTCCATCAACAAAAGGAGCATTCTACATCTGCAAGTGAATGGATTTATTTGGATTTCCAGCACTCATAGGGAGGGGACTGCAAATATCATAGTTGTTTTTCTCTTCAGAAAAATATACAAGATGACGACAACTGCAAATTGATTAAATTTATAGATCCTTATTTGAAAGTGACTTCAACTTTTTTGAATATAATGGAGTATTTTGATAAGCACCGGGATAATCAACCTGAAAATAATGGTCCAAAGCTCTCTGAAAGTGTTGGTATATCAGATATTCCAAGGTTCAAGTCTTAGACTGTTCTGGGTTGGGTACCTAACAACATTGACATGAAAACATAGGATAATCTGCAAAATGCACTTCATTCAAGAACTAAGAAAGTCTCTTTATTGTTCAACTCTATGTTTGTATCCAGTGATCTGTCATTTTACTTCAATGTGAAAAGAAGTTTTGTAAGATGTGGAGATCCTTCGACAAAAGAAACAAGTAACATGCAAAATTCTTTGTATACTGATCTCAATGAATTCTCAAATACTATTTCATCCGATTTTTATTGTCAAAAGAACATGATACAACTTCATCATATTGAGATGTCCAAATCTGTCATAGACATTATTGATTGCATTCGAACGGATTTTGAAATGGTTTATGAGTTAGATAATGAGCTAAAAAGAATAGTACATACATTTCCAAACTTGAAAAAGCTTTGTATTCCACATGTTAATTAGGTAGATCTAATGAGTTTGATCAAGGACAGGGTTTCCCAAATAGGTTCCTTGAAATATGATACAACTTTGAGAGGACTAGGCACTATGCATATATTATAGAAGACAACTTTTGATGTTTGTTTCTAAGTGTTCAGGTAGCATATTTGTATTTGATAGAGTTGGTTCAAAGCATAGATTTTTTGGAAGATTCTATAAAAATACCCTATTCTTTGCTTAAATATGCCTTTCTTGACCATCAATAAGCACTTTGGATGTAACAGCACCAAAATAGAGAACTTTTGCAGGAGAGTCTACCATGGAGTTCATTTCCATTTTCTTATACATTTGGTTAGATGTACCTAATTTGTTTAATGCATATATAATCTTTTCTGAGTTCCAATATGATGCTCACTAAAAACAAACAGATAAATCTGATGCAGACTTGCACCAATAATTAAATGGTGTAACATTTCAATTTAAAACAGCAGCATTGGTCCACAGTAAAAAAGCCTTCAAGAGCCATCCATTTCCTGCAACTAGCTACCTCAAACATCTTATCAAGTGGTATGATACAACCTTTCCTTTTACACCAGCAGGTATAGCGATGTAATCATTCAGTTAAAATAGTAGAACTTGTGCACAGTAAGATAGTAATGAAGGGCTATCTACTTTCTCAAATTGGCTACACCATTTTTTAACTGTTGAAAATGCATCATATACCACATTAAAAATCAAAGAGATCTGGTGATTGACAAAATATTTTGTAAAAAAAATACTTGTTTAGATTATAACAGGCAGATAATTGTTTACGCAATGAATCACAAAAAGTCCATTTGTAAGGGAATAATAATCCGTTAAATTGATCAAACAAGGGAAAGGGTACAGGGTCATAGAAAATGTGGATTCAAGCTGTTGCTATAACGTTTTGAGTAACCCACTTATTTTGATGATGTTTTTTGGTTTTGTCTAGATATTTTTCCATGAATAGGATAAAAAGTTGCTATAGTATTTTTTTTAAACATTTGTTAAATAAAATGCTATAGTACTCCATGCACCTGCCATGCACCTCACTTTTTTAAAACTAACTTGTACTTGGATGTAACAGGCTATAAATCAGAATTGGAAGACAAAAGGATAGTGTGTGTAAAAGATGAAATACAGAAAACAAAAATAGACTTTCCTCTAAGCCTTGTACCATGCCACAGAATGGGCCTTATTTCAAATGGCCAAAGCCTCTAAGTCTGTGTTTCAGCGCATTGGACATTGGGATTTTTCTCTCCCCTTGCACGAAGTTATGATATATAAGGGGGCTTCTATCTTTATTGTGATTAACATGTTGACTTTGTTCCATCTGCATCTATGTTCCAGATTTTTTTGCTTTTTAATCAGGCTATCAATAGGGGCTTATAAATTTTCATGCATTGTTGCCAGCAGGACAGTTGCTATTTTAGTATAGTTCTCATGCTATATGGCCAAATTGCTTCTTTATCTATCCATATCTAGTTATCAAAAACACGGATTTCGAGTGCATACTTTAATGAAGTCTCCACTAGTGGATGAGTCACACTGTCTGTACAACATTCTTGAAGGAAATAAGATGAGAAATGGAAAGAGGACCTTAAGTAGTGCAAGAGGAATGCAATGGTATTTTTTATTCATAAGCCTATTCAGACAATGAATAATTCAGTGTGGAGAATGTGTTTCCAACCCTCCCGATCATCTTTTGTATAGAATTCCTAATTATTGTGAATTGTAAGTGTTTTCCAGACATGAATAGCTTGTAAAAAATAAAATTCCATCACACAGTCAAGGAAACTCATCTGGTAGTGGTCCACAGTACCTTCACAAAGGCCCTGATACTTCATGAATTCAAAGGATGCATCTCGGTTTGCATGTGATCATGTTCTAGCTAAATGTTACAATTTGTTTTAAAAATTTAAACCAAAACAAAAATCTTGCATTGCATTCAAAAGTACAACTCACTTGGCCAAGGGAAGCAATTAGAATGTTTAAGGAGGTCAGCTTCCAGTATGTAAAGAGATAAGGAAATATGGTAGTAGACCTATTGGCTAATATTGCAATAGACGAGGAATAGAAGGATCAGACCTAAACACAAATTCATTGAACTTAGCTGAAGGGGAGTGGACGTCAAGCTTCAAAAATTGGTCCAATCAAATTGCAATGATCTTTAGGAAGTCTTTTATCTAAAGTTCATTTTTCTTGTTTCAATCTCCTAATTTCAAAGGCATTTCAGAGGCCCAGTATTCCCCAACATTACTATGGGTTACGATCTAATCATGTAAGCTTTTTTAGAAGGACTTGTTTTAATTTGAGAATTTATGAGAGAGATACCACATAGAATTCCAAGGTTGAAAGTAGATCAACTTAATAATTTCAAGGGTGGAAAAAGCCATGCAAGGCTATAAATTTAATAAGAATACTCCTGGCCAGCTCAAAGAGGGAGAAATCTTGTTGCGCAGGAATTGTAAAGCCATGAGGAGGAATTTAGAAAGACATGTTTTAATTTGAGAATTTATGAGAGAGATACCACACAGAATTCCAAGGTTGAAAGTAGATTAGCTTAATAATTTCAAAGGGTGGAAAAAGCCATGCAAGGCTATAAATTTAATAAGAATACTTCTGGCCAGCTGAAAGAGGGAGAAATCTTGTTGCACAAGAATTGTAAATTGTTCAACTCTATGTTTGTATCCAGTGATCTGTCATTTTACTTGAATGTGAAAAGAAGTTTTGTAAGATGTGGAGATCCTTCAGCAAAAGAAACAAGTAGCATGCAAAATTCTTTGCATAGAAATCTCAATGAATTCTCAAATACTATTTCATCTGATTTTTATTGTCAAAAGAACATGATACAACTTCATCATATTGAGATGTCCAAATCTGTCATAGACATTATTGATTGCATTCGAATAGATTCTGAAATGGTTTATGAGTTAGATAATGAGGTAAAAAGAATAGTACATACATTTCCATACCTGAAAAAGCTTTTTATTCTACATGTTAATCAGGTAGATCTAATGAGTTTGATCAAGGATAGGGTTTCCCAAACAGGTTCCTTGAAATATGATACAACTTTGAGAGGACTAGGCACTATGCATATATTATAGAAGACAACTTTTGATGTTTGTTTCTAACTGTTCAAGGAGCATATCTGTATTTGATAAAGTTGGTTCAAAGCATAGAGTTTTTGGAAGATTATATAAAACTGCCCTATTCGTTGCTTAAATATGCCTTTCTTGACCATCAATAAGCACTTTGGATGTAACACCACCAAAACAGAGAACTTTTAGAGGAGAGTCTACCATGGACTTCATTTCCATTTTCTTATACATTTGGTTAGATGTACCTAATTTGTTTAACGCATATATAATTTTTTCTGAGTTCCAATATGATGCTCACTAAGAACAAACAAATAAATTTGATGCGACCTTGCACCAATAAGTGTCTGATGCAGCCTTGCACCAATAAGTAAATGATGTAATGTTTCAATTTAAAACAACAGCATTGGTCCATAGTAAAAAAGCCTTCAAGAGCCATCCATTTCCTCCAACTGGCTACCTCGAACATCTTATCAAGTGATATGATACAACCTTGGCTTTTACACCAACAGGTATAATGATGTAATCATTCAGTTAAAACAACAGAACTTGTGCACAGTAAGACAGTAATGAAGGGTTATCTACTTTCTCAAATTGGCTACACCATTTTTTAGTTGTTGAAAATGCATCATATACCACATTAAAAATCAAAGAGATCTGGTGATTGAAAAAATATTTTGTAAAAAAATTACTTGTTTAGATTATAACAAGAAGATCATTGTTTGCAGAATGGATCACAAAAAGTCCATTTGTAAGGGAATAATAAACCAGACGTAGGAATGTAATTTTCTTCCTTAGAAGGAAATCCAATCAATCGGAGCTTATTTCAACTTTAAAATAAAAGTACACTTAACCGATCAAAACCTAGATAAGTGAGTAACCCATCAAATGCACTGTACCTGCTGAAAACAAGACATCCGAATGTAATTTTCTTCCCTCGTTTTGTATTCAGGGATGACTCTTCCCGGAAGGCAGTTCAATAAGATCTTATTTCAATCTTTAAAATAAAAATACCCTTAACAGGTCAAAACCTAGGTAAGCGAGTGAACCTTTAAATGAATTTAAAGCGTGAGTGAGTTTCCCTCGAATTACTTTCTTGTTGAAATTCCAATGAGTTGTGTCTGAGTACTTAAAACCCTGCAACAGATAAAAAAATAAAAATAAATAAATAAATGAATAAAAAATCATCAAACAACCCTCTGATTCATCTTAAGATTCCAAACCATTATCTACTAGATGGCATTCTAAATTTTATACACCTATATAATATACTAGTTTGGAATTAAACAAGAAGCATACCTGCTCAGGTAATTACCCTTCACAGAAATCTCAAATCAGGCATTTCATCTCTTCTGGTCTGCATCGAACCAAACAAAATAAAATCAACCAATCCAAAAAAGGGAAAAAAATAAAAGAAAATTCAACAAACACCAGCTGGTAAAAGGAAAATCGATAAAGAAAATGCACAGTGAAAGCTGAAAAATAACAAGCAGAAGCCAATTCAAAGCAATGCAGAATACAGAAGAAGATGAGCTCAAAATAATAAGATATAATTTCCCTGCAACTCTTACATAGCAGCTCCATCTCAAACAGTCATAAATTTGCCCCAACTTCTAGTTCTTTCCCACTTCCACTTTAATCTATATTTTAGATTTTATTTTATATTCATATCCATCGACATGGCTAGTGCTCTGCGATTCAAAATTTGTTTAAAAAATCGCAAATATTCCGAGTGGTTACAGTCGATGGAAATTACATGGAAGTAGTTCTGAAAGATTTCAAAACCAAAACCTTCAGATTGCGTTTTTAAATGGAAATATTTTACAGGGACATGAGATACTTTAATATTTATAGTTTTTCTAAGATATAATGTACATAGCTATGCGTAGTAATTTAATTAGCAAACTCGTTTCGAACATGCTTGAACAGGATTACAGAACAGAAGCAAAAGTAAGAAACATGGCTTGGCGCTCCTCCTCCTGCAGAAAAATCTGCCATGCGCGGCCCTCCCCATCCTCCTGGTCCTCCTCCTGCAGAAAAATCACGTGCAGCACAGGACGAACTGGCTAGGTAGATGGACGGGCTGGGCTGGGTTTAATTAATTTTTTAACTAATAACTATTTTTTAATGTTTTCTTTGGACGACAGAGAATTGTTGAATCGTTTAACAATAGATCTAATAGTTAAGATTAGGAGAGGAAGACATTTAGGGGAGTTTATTTCAAAGGGAAACGCCTTACGGCTTAAATATAAAAGTATATTTATAAATAAAAGGGTAAGTATTTTAATTTACCATTATAATTAAATCTCTAAATTGTACTATTTTATGTAAATTAAAAATTATGATTAATAAAATTATTATATAATTTTTTTTTGAATAATTTTTTAATTTACCTTTTTATTTTTAAGTTTTAATTATTTATTTATGTATTTATTTTTATTTTTTCCACTTTTTTGTTATATTGATTTGGTATTGAATTTATTCAAAGTGGCGTGAGAGTAGTTATGGTAAGAGCCTCAGGTGTAAACTTCTCTTTTAGGAATTTGGTTATATGAGATGGAGGTTTTGGTTTAAGCCATTAGATGCAAGCACTTCATTGATCAACTTTGGCTCAAGTTGTGTGGATATAAACAAAGACGATACCTCCCTAAGGCAGTCGAGGCTCTGAAATATGAAGTAAAATCAAACAAAATTGAGAGCTACATCTAGCATGTGAAGGATTACACCTTAGTATGCAAGTTCATTGATATGTGGCCAATGGAGAGAGCATTGGTTGGATGGACCCAACAAAATGGTAGCTAAAGGAACACTTTGATCTTGAGCTTGGAGCAAAGGGTTTCATTATAGTTATTTTTGCAAATCTAGAAGACATAAACAATGTATTCGAGAACAACATGTATTTTTTCAATAATGTGGGGTTATTCATGAAATTTTGAAAAGAAAGTTACAACCTAGAAAAGGAAAAATAGCTAGTAGCCCCATTTTCTTATGCCAAAAGAATATCGAGAGGAGAAAATCATAGAAGGCATTGGAAACATGATCAGAGATTTTTTGAAAATATACCCATTTTCTTATGCCAAAAGAATATCGAGAGGAGAAAATCATAGAAGGCATTGGAAACATGATTAGAGATTTTGGGAAAATATCTAAAGTGACCGAGCAAGGACACTACACCTCATGTAAGGATATGCGTGTATATGAATATCTCCCTACCACTTTCAAAATCAATCGAAATATCCTACCATGATGAAGTTTAGCAACAACCTTTGAATTATGAGCATGTATTGTTTAGATGTCATAGGGGCTATGAATACAACCATCTCTTCAAGGATTGTCCCCTGAATCTCACATAGGAAACACAAGATAATCAACATAAATTAGACCATGAGGGTTTTCAGAAAGTCCAACCTCATCAAAAGAACCCTCAAGCACAAAATGTGGCAACGCCATAGGAGCCTCTTCAGTGTGTTGATTTTTCCTTAGGCCCTAGATCTGGTTTGAGGCTAATCACGCACACAAGCACACTAGAAACCCTCAACTTACAAGCACTTAACAACCACCCTATTTTCCCATAAATTCACACATTCTTTCTCAACAATCATGGAATGCTAATCCATTTTAAGAGATCTCCAGAAAAAAATAACACAACTTTGAACAACCATAACATTTGTTTGTAACATCAGAACGATGCAATATGAACAATTCTGGGGCTCTTAAAAGATCTACAAACTAATGCAAAAGAAATTCAATTCTTGGTTCCTCAATTGCGAGATACAACCTTGGCATCTTGTTTAAAGTATTTTCCATCTCTATACTTTAAAATAGAATAATTATTTATGCTTATATCTAGTATTCTCCTCTATAAAAGAAAAGATTCCTTTCATACGTGCAACATCATGTGCCTCAGTATATTCATTCATGTGTCTCACCAAGATACACAATCACAAAAATGAGAAATTACTTGTAAAGTTCAAACCATAACATTTGCATGTAACATCAGAAGTGTGCAATATTAACCATTATTCCGGGGCTCTTAAAAGATCTTCACATTCGTGAAAAAGAAATTCAATTCCTCGTTCCTCAATTGCAAGGTACAACCTCTGCATCTTATTTAAGTATTTTTCATCTCAATACTTTTAAAATAGAATAATTATTTATGCTTACATTCAACATTCTCCACTATAAAAGAAAGTATTCCTTTCATACATGAATCGAAGGCCTCAGTATATTCATTCATGTGTCTCACCAAGATACACAACCACAGAAATGTGAAATGACTTGTAAATTTTGCAATTGACATCAGTTCTTGATAAAATAAATTTCTAGGCGTCAGTGTTTCCCTGGCCAAAATCACAGATAAGAGATTGAACCACTGAAAATAATTAGGATGCATACTGTTACGACTCGAGATAACTGGATATGGTGAATTACCAATGTTATGAAAATCGTTATCGGGAGTAAATCAACGAGGAGAAAAATTGGGATAAAATCAGTAAAAATTAGGAAAAAAAATCATGATTTTTTCTCAAAAGTTCATGATTTTTTACCAAAAACTCGCGATTTTTTCAAAATGAAAAAATTACTGAATTAATCGCGATATATTATCGGGAAAATGAAAAAATCACGATTTTTTTATGTTATCGTGATTTTCGCAACATTGAAATCAACACACTAATACCAAGAAAACACCTAGTTCCATAACATCTAGAGAAGCAAGAAGATGAGAAGAATGTTATAAATCTAAGAATAGTTAGTCACAACAGACTAAGTAGAATGCAATTATTGTTAAAATAGATCTAACAATGAATCCTTTCAAAAATTTATACCTTGGAGAAAAAGGATCCACACAACTCTGGAGCCCTATGCCATCTTGTGGCAACATAGTCCTGCACTTCATCAAATATATACATCTTAAAAATAGGAAATTTACTAACTAAAGTACAACAATCAAAATCGAATGGAGAACTCAACAGAAACCCTGTCAAAACAGATATAACAATATAGCAACTTATTAGATTTGGATCTGTATAATATAGATTTAAAATAGTATATCGTCCAGAAGATTGTTGTGGGCATGTCATTGAAGGCAACTCTTGCTAAGCCAAGGTCACATATTTTTAGCTTGCAATCAGCATTTGCCAAAACACTCTTCGGTTTCAAATCCCGATGATACACATTTGCTACAAGAACATAAAGTTGAGAAATTAGAGAATAGAATTCACATTTCTTCTTCCATACTAAGTTCCCTAAAATGGGAAGGTGCTTCACAGTCACAATAGATTCTTAGAAATGCAGTTAAAACTTAATAGGAATATTTGAACAGGATCGATGTCCTAAACCAGATACCCTTTAGTACACAAACGAGAAAGAAGCATATGCACTTCACAAAACACTAAAATATAAATTTTTGGAAGTGAATAAAGCACAATTGCAATGTGCAACTGCTTGAAATGATTTGTAAATACAATGCATGGGGCAAATACAGAGATCAAAATTGTGAATCCTAAAAATGACTAAGTCTTGCAGTTACAGATGAAAATTTGAGCATTTGAAGATTGAACCATTATTTTGAAGGATTGATTTCTAATCACTGAATCAAACTAAACTAGTTTGAGAGTTAACAGGCCACATATGTCAAACTGTGGTCAAAAAACTGATCCTTAGACTTGTGAACAATTACAAAACAACAATAGCCTCCCTATGCCTATATGGACATTACCATGGTGAAATAAATTGGGACTTCAATCAAGAGTATAAATAGTCGATGTGCCAGAAAATAATTAAAATAATTATTGTTTAATAACTTGTATATTGCACTTGGATTGTCAATACATCTGTAATGCAGAAATACATAGAAAGAAAAGAGCATACAGAATGATCTCATGGTTCAGATTGTTTTATCTATAAAACTGGAGGAAGGCAAAAAGGAAATAGGCTAGCCACTATGCATACATATTAATTTTCACACAGTAATTCTGCGTTAAAAAATGGTGAGAATAAATTAAAATTAGACAAAACCCCTGCAACATAAAAGCAAAAATCACAATCTTAAGAGAACAGTAACTGAATATTGCCTACTCACATAAACAGCCCATATATCTAGTGAATATAGTCAGCAATGAGCATGCATACACCCTTTCCCAGGTTTAAAGTTTAAACTTATTTAGAAATAAGAATATTATCAAAAGAAAGCTACCAGTATGTATGTACTTCAGAGCTTGTAGACGCTAGTACAATAAAAATTGATAATGTTCTGGCATCAAGTCATCATTTGCCTTAATAAACTGGTGTATATCTGATTCCATAAGTTCAAATACCGCATAAATGTCTTTGAATTCCCGCCTAGAGGGCGGTAACATAATGTGCTTGATTTCGACAAATCAGCATGCCACAGCAGCCTCAGAAGCTTATTTTCACGTAAAATCAAGGTTGCATCAGAAATATGTTCAAAGATATCATTTTTTTTATTGCAACTTTCTCTCCAGTGTGAGTATCAATTGCAGAGCATACAACACCGTAGCTCCCTTTTCCTATAACCCCCTGAATCTTGTAACGACTTGCTTCACCATATTCAGTGAAAAACTCAACCTCTGTACGGGTCTACATCAGGTGAATTGCATCACAATCAGATTTTAAACCTTACATCATCTTTATAAAATGTGATCTGTGATAGAAACCTGAATATTTGAGTAAGAAGCAGATAATAAGATCTAACAGCAAGAAAAATATTAAGCAGAGCAAAATAACGGGTATGATCTAGCCCTGAAATTTCCATGGCCATATTTTCTCCCAGATGAAAGAAAGCTAACAACATTCCCTCAAAAGCATGAAAACGGTATCGAAATTGAACTACTGTGAGTAGTGACAATGCCAAAGGTTGCTTCATTGAACACTAGCAGCTAAAACATATACAAGAGTAGGAACATTGGGTTTGAACAAGCCTACGTAATTCACAATTATGAGCTATTTCATTATTGGGACACCGGCAAATAAATTATTTTCCAGCTAAACATCACGAAAAGCATTATCAATAACACACATGACTTAATGCCTATGAACTCATTTAAAAAAGGTACAGCTATAACTAAAAATTTGAACGGAGGCCTGAACCAAACTTCAAAGTATTACCCGAACTGATTTATCTTCATGGCAAAGTAGGATGTTCAGTTAAAATTTGAAACGGAGACCTGAACCAAACTTCAAAGTATTGCCCGAACTGATTTATCTTCATCGCAAAGTAGGATGTTCAGTTAAAATTTTAAAAACAAATTGAATGAGAAAGATTTGCGATCCTTTGTTCGAATACAGTATCAAACCAAAAAAGTGGGATCAATTTAAGCCTATAAGGAACTAAACATGCAAAATATGAGACGATGGAACTATCATTGCCTCAAAACAGCAGAAAGCAGAATTCCCTAACATTTGGGTGAAAATTTAGTGTTCTTTAAAGAGGCATGTGAAGCATAAGTGGAGGAAAATAATATTTTGCCTAAGATTGTGAAGGTGAACACCCATGAATTGACAGTCAATGAAAAGGTCCAATGCATCAATCACCTGGGTAAAATAAAAGACGACCACAATAAGCTGGATTCTTTAGGTCAACGCATGTCCAGATGTCCATATCTCTATAGAGTCTGTTATAGTGCACAGATCTTTGTGATCAAATTCATGATTTAAATGACGTAATTGATGAAGAGTTTTCGATTTTCAAGACTGAATGCGTGATTTTCCTTCTATAATTTGAATAGATGCAAACAAGGAATTGTGACCCTGCAAAATGTGGCATGTTCTAAAGGGGAAATACTTTAGGTCAAGAAATGGAAGGGAGTCCGAAACATAATATTCTAAAACTGTTACAGTTATTAGATGCCAAACATGACAAAAAACAACTCCCAACTGAAAAGGGTCGTGATGATTGAAAGGCCATTCCATAGTATGGCTTCTGTTAATTTCCTCTTTAAAAGGGAAAACTATGATAATATTTTTTTATCAAAGAAGGGCAATGCATATTCAGTGTCAAGATTTTTATTCTTATTGGTTGGTTCATCAATTCCAGCAGACCTGTGAATGAAAACAAATTTTGATGAGTTACACGACAAGGAGCCCTTCAGATTAAAGGGAAAGTCGCAATCATTAATGATAGGTGAAAGGTAAGTGATAACCTTACCTTCTAGTCAGGTAAGACAACCACAAGCAAAAAAGGGTCCACAAGTCTAACCTCATGAGGTTTCATGACATTTTTAACATATAAGGTTAACCGATATCAACAATATACCGATACCCATCCCTTGCTATTCCATGGAGTCATTTCAATTTTAGAGTATCGGAATATCAATCCGCATGCAGAACATGGTCTTACCTAACATGAAATGGTGGTGTACCTCAGTACTAAAGGAGCCCAATGGCAGGGGGCGGGACCTAGAATTGTTTCACATCCTGTTAAATTTTTAACACAAAAACAAAAACAAAATGGGCCCTAATGCCAAAGGATAATTGTGGAAATGTGACACTATATTCTCCATCTGCTGCAGAACATCCAGCTTATAAGAATCCCCTACGACACACTCAAACAAACCCAAATTTCATAAAGGGCAGTACGAAAAGAAAAAGCAGCATGTCTTGTAGTAATCGAATCACAGAAATTAAGATCAACCCCAGACGAACGTACTTACTTTTCTTCTCTTATCTTTCTACATAGTCTTTGTCTCTATTCACTTTTAGATCCACGTTGTATTCTTATGTCCTGATACAAGGCCAATGCCTCAACTATCTACGAACCTTCCTGGAACCGCAAATACCAAATATTTTCACATGGGCAGTGCTTCAAATGAGAGGAAAAGATCAGCCTTTTCTCATCTTGGTCTGTACGTCAACCACATTTGACCCATCTGCCTCTGCTTCTGATAAAAAACCCACTGTTTATCTTGATCCTGCCATTAATAAACAATTCTAGATCTACTCTCCTGCGCTCAGTCATAGAGAAACAACACAAGCCCATGGCCAGCAAGGCCTGCGAGTGCCTAATATCTGCATTGCCAGAAAAACAAGAAAAAGCAGGAAAATTGTCATTTCCGCCCCTGTACTGCTCGTCGCTCACTGATCTTCAATGTACTCGATCGCAGGGGAAATATTGAAAAGAAATCCAAATTGGGGTTTGGGAACTGAGGGTCTTAAACCGGCGGGTAGTCGGGAATGCGTGGACCTCCCCATCCTCCTGGCCCTCATCCTGTAGAAAAAGCTTGTGCAACACAGGACGGACTGACTAGGTAGACGGATGGGCTGCGCTGGGTTTAATTAATTTTTTAACTAATAACTATTTTTTAATGGATTTTTGGACGACAGAGAATTGTTGAATCGTCTAACAATAGATCTAACGATTAAGATTAGGACATGAAGGCATTTAGGGGAGTTCATTTCATAGGAAAATGCCTTATGACGTAATAAAAAATAAAAGGAAAATCATTCATACAAATTTTAGAAATATTTAAAAAAAATTAACTATTTAACATATTCCAAAATATTAAATAAATTTATAATAAAATATATTAAAATTAAAAAAAAATTAACTATACTAATTACCATATTCCATAATATTAACTAAATTTACGATGAATTTAAATTTAGCCTAAAAGAAATCATAAAAGAAATCTACAAATGAATTTAAGTTCATCCGACAAAGCCCATAGGAAGGGCAGTTTTAATGAAGAGCTAAGTTGTTCAATCAAGTCTTACACATGTTAAGGGTTCAATGGAGTATCTAAACAAAATTATAGGAAGGGTGGTTTTAATGAAGACGTAAGTTGTTCAATCAAGTCTTACACATGTTAAAGGTTCAATGGAGTATCTAAACAAAATTAGTAGTTTTGTTTTTTATATAATTTAATTGCAGTGAATTAAGTATGCACTAAATATGTGGTTGTTATAGTTATCATCATGTAGAAAGAAAAATTGTTATAATAATTTTATAAGTATATTATTTTTAGTATTTAAGTTTGGTATAGAAGAGAGATTGCAATGTTTTTGTTAAATAAATACATTGACTTACTTAAATTATTAATAGATTCTAGATTTTGATAATTTATAATTTTTTCCTCATAATATTTACTTTTAATAATCCCAAAAAAACATAAAATTTGTTTTTATTAAATAAATACATTGACTTATTAAATTATTAATAGATTCTAGTTTATAATTTTTTCCTCATAATATTTACTTTTAATAATCACCAAAGAAAAACCACAAGATTTCCTTAAAAAAAAATTCCTCCCCAAACAAAAAGCATAAGATTTCCTAAATTTTTCTTTTCTCCCCAAACAAAGATGATTTAGTTGGGGCTCATAAGACAATGTTCCACCCGTAAACACACAAGATAAAAGAACGTGAAATAATCGAGTTCAAACGATTTTCCAAACTATGAATTAATTTTGAACTTTTATGGAGGTGGCCTTTTGCTCTCTGCTGTTTCCGCGGTCTCGGTAAAGGTTTGCACTGTTAAGGGTTTTCTTTTGTGTCAGTGTCGGACAGGATCGCGGGCAGGCGTTGTCATATCAGCAGCCAGGCTCACGGGACCTAATAATAAACCCGATTCATCGTTCCTGGATTTTCATTATGTGAGGACTGTTTTTTATTAAAATAAAATAGGGAAGCGTCTATTTTTTTTTTTGAGGTGGACATGAGATCAAATTGCCTGTTTCATTCCACATGTTTATCGTCCCTTTCAACTAATCATAATATTGAATTCTCACATTGGTGATAATTTGCCGTGGAAACCACTGTACAACCTAGTTCGGAATCCTTGTAAAAAAATAAATTAGACCTAAACAAATCATGGATGCAAAATAGCAATAAAGATGACACACATAATGCATAATGGATACAATATACCAAGCTTATGATGTCAAATACTTATAATATCACTGCCTTATTACAATATCCTAGAGTCCAAGACTAAAACGGATAGATAAAAAAGAAAAGAAAAGAAAAGGCAAAGAAATATAAGGAGTCTTCTACCTAGGCAGAGGAATCGTCTAGACGGTTAAAAGTCGCTGGAATCTGGGCAAAAAAATTCAAAAAATCCTGTAGAGGCAGTGTTTGAATCGTGTTTTTGATGGTGGAAATAGATTCATCACCATCAAAAAATTCTAGAACACCTAAAATTTTGAAGTTTAACAACCATAACTTGGATTTACAAAAATCCTTGCCGGTTTTTATCTAAAATATAACCGGAATTTCCATAACTTTTTGGACAATAGTTAGACTACGACTAAATATAAATCATAACAAGTCAATGGAGTGAAAGCAAATTACAACGAAAGCAAAACATAAGAGATAATGATAATTGTGCAAAATATATTCATGAATTCAAATGAAAGACAAAATATTTACACTGTGAATTTTATTTTAGAACGGTGTTACTTTCTAAAAAACTAAATTCAAAATGTATTTTTTTCAAGAAAGAAAAAAAATTATTTTAATTAAAGAAAATTGCAAACTACATTAGTTTTGATATGGTTTTCCTTATGAATCTTGTTATAACATGTCTATAAGCCATGTGTTTATTATGTTTTTCTTTAAATCATATTTCATTGATATCTATCATATTCTATTTCTATGGAAAATACCTTTACTTTCCCTTTACAAGTCTTTCATCGACCACTGTGTTTGTCAACAAATCAAACATATAAAAACTAACAATGACCAAAAGAAAAGTGTGCAGAAAATGTCAAGAACAAGGGAGAGGTGTGGACCATATCATATACCAGTAGTAGCTTTTACCCCTTCAAAAATAGAAATCACCTTCATGATGCCTCCCTCATGTTCCGTGAAGAAGATCTTCATGACTCGATAGAGCACCCTTCTTTGGACAATGAATCGGCCTCGCTATTTTGAACACTATAAATGCGTGCAATGGAACCCTCGTGAAGTCCCGAAACAACAATATGGTCTTGTCCTTCCAATATGTGAGCTTTGGATTATCCATCTTATTCCTTGAGTTGATCGACCCCACAATCACCTTTGAGTCTCCATATATGTCGATTTCCTCGATGCCAACCCTTCTAGAACATATAAAGACTCCCCATAGTGCCAGTAGCTCCATAGTGCCAGTAGCTCCACTCTAGTATTTGTGTTGGGTCCCTATAATACTAGTGATTACCCCATTACTATTGTAGTTATACCCTTATTTATATTGTTGTGCCCCTATTACCCACATATTGTTATTTCTGTGCCCCATAGAATCCCTCTATTATTATTTTTGTGGCTTTATATTATTATTGTTAGGTCCGCTGGATTATATTGTGACTCCTTAGACTCCTATATATAGAAAGGAGGTTTTGTCATTTGTATCATCCAAGAATTGTTCATTTATGTAATGTAAAGGAGGTTTAACCCTCGAAGAGGCTGAATTCTAAGGCTTTGATCTTTCTTTTCTATCTTTTCTTGAGCTGGTTTCATAACATTTGGTATCAGAGCTTTGGATTCTAGGGTTTCGCTGCTCCAAACAGGTCATCGTGGAATTTTCGCTATAACTTGTTTTACGGGAAGTTTCAGAAGTCGCAAAAAAAACCCATTTGAGAAGAAATCGCGCTGAACCTTGGGTCTAAATTTCAGAGTTTTTCGCGCGATAGTTTCGGAGATATGATCTGAGGAAGTTGGTCTTTTTGCAGACTCCTCAATTACACTCAAAATAGGTGCCCTGGGGAAAATCGTCATAACTTTCTTTCTGAGCATCGGATTGAAATTTCGTCAGAAGGTACAGAAAGAGGACGGACTGTAGTTTTCTTTTATATATTTTTCAGAGTCAAAGGTTGAAACAGTGACACGTGGCACGTCCTACAAGTTCACTATAGTGAACTAGTCTATAATCAAGTCACTGTGGGAGATTTCGCATAACTCTTCCTTGGAGAATCCAATTTGGGTCAGACTTGTGGCATTGGAAAGAGGACACAGAGGGATACTACAGGTCACAAATGCAGAACTAGATAATTAGAAAGTACAGAGAAACATCGGAGGCAATATCGAGCTCCTACAAAGTGAAAAAAGGTGTGTAGATTTTCTTTAATTTTTGCTTAAGCTTGGTTTGAAAATTTATTTTGAAGGAATTCAAAGGGCATATTAGAGAATTATTATCGGTAACTAATGCCTCGAGGAAAGAAAATGCAAACACCTAGTAAGGAGCCTGAAAGCTCTAGCATGACTCATGAAGAAGAAGAAGAAATGCTATATGATATATCAAAATTACAAGAACAAGTGCAACGAGTGTCACTTGCACAAAAAGCAACATAATCTAAAATGGATGGTTTAAGGAAAGATGTAGAAGCTAATATGGATGGTTTAAAGAAAGGTGTAGAAGCTAAGATGGATGGCATGGAAGCTAAGGTGAATGGCATGGACGCTAAAATTGATGGCATGGATGATAAGATGGATAAGTTGCTACAAGAAATAGTCACTAAGGGTGAAAGAGTACTAAAGGAAACTCATGATGAGAACAAAAGAAATGTTAATCATGATTCCATAGACTCTAATGTTGGATCGAAGACTCACCATGTTCCAAAAATCGATATGAGGAAGTTTGATGGCAAGGATCCCGCCACATGGATATTACAGATGGAGAAATTCTTCGATCTCAATAATGTGAAAAACACACAAAAGGTACGTATGGCAACTTTATATTTGGAACCAAATCAGTTTGTATGGTATCAATGGCTTTGTTCTCGTAAACAGTTTATCACTTGGGCAATTTTTACGGAAGAATTGATAGCACATTATGAGGATACAAAAAACAACACTTTTTTTAGCCAATTGATAAGTCTCAAACAAAAGGGTTCAATAATGGAGCACATTGAGGAGTTCCAAAAATTGAACATAAGGGTAAAAGATATTCCAGAGGAGCATAGGATTGATGTGTTCATAGGGTCTTTAAAGGATAATATCCAACATGATGTGCGCCTTTGGGAACCTGATTCATTAGAGAAGGCATTCAGGTTAGCAAGAAAAATGGAAAGCAAAATTATGGCAACTAGGAAGCATACCATTCACAACTATAAAGACGGAAGTGTTGTTGCCCATAGTCTTCCACAACCTACAAGGTTGACACCACAACAATTGGAAGAAAAAAGAGCAAAAGGGCTTTGTTACAATTGTGATAGCAAATACACAAAAGGTCATAAGTGTGCTGAGAAGAAATTATTCTACATAGATTGTGAAGAGGAAGAAGAAAAGGAGCAAGAAAGGTCAAAAGAAGAGGATATATTCCAGGAACAAAGCCTAGATGAAGAACAAATAAATCCGACCATATCTTGTAATGCATTGGCGGGAATTACCACTCCTCAAACCATCAAGATAGAAGGACAAATCAAGAAGAAAAAGGTAATAGTGTTGATTGATTCAGGAAGCACCCACAATTTTATTCATTGTAGGGTAGCAAAAGAATTGAATTGCTTCCTATATCCAGCACCAGAGTGTCAAGTGATGATTGCAAATGGAGGAACAATAAATTGTTCTGGAAAGTGCCATAATATCAAGCTATCCATGGGAGAATATGTATTGACTAGCCCAATGCTTTCCATTCCAATGGGAGGTGCTGATGTTGTACTAGGAGTCCAATGGCTACAATCCTTGGGTACAATAGCTTTTAATTTTCAAGAACTTTTCATGAAATTTTCTGTGGAAGGAAAGGAAGTTGAATTAAGGGGTATTGCAGGGAAACCAGGAAAGATAATCAGCTCTAATGGCATGACAAAGCTTCTAAAAAAGGAGCAAAGAGGTGTAATTGCACAATTATGTTCGCTAGATGTTTCCACATTGGAATCATCTATTTCTCCAGATCTCCAAAAAGTCCTGGACAATCATTCCAAGGTATTTGAGACTCCCAAAGGTCTCCCACCTATGCGTGATCATGATCATGCTATTCATCTGATTCCAGGAAGTGTTCCTCCAAACATCAGGCCGTACAGATATCCATATGTCCAAAAAAGTGAAATTGAACGTATGGTTGTAGAAATGCTAGAGGCTGGTATAATTCAACCGAGTCAAAGTTCTTTCTCAACTCCAGTAGTATTGGTGCACAAGAAGGATGGATCATGGCGCGTGTCCAGATTATAGGGAGCTCAACAAGCTCACTATTAAAGATAAGTTCCCCATTCCTGTCATTGATGAATTACTGGATGAATTGCATGGATCAATTTACTTCACCAAGTTGGATCTTCGTTCGGGATATCATCAAATCAGAATGAAGATTGAAGACATTCCGAAAACGGCATTTAGAACTCATGAGGGTCATTATGAATTTTTGGTCATGCCTTTTGGCCTTACCAATGCACCTTCAACATTTCAAGGTTTGATGAATTCAATTTTCAAACCATTCCTTAGAAAATTTGTGTTAGTATTTTTTGATGATATACTAATCTACAACAAGTCTTGGAAGGATCATGTTGAACATGTTGACAAGGTGCTACAACTATTGGAGGAGAAACAATTATATGCAAAAAGATCCAAATGTTTCTTTGGAGTCCAGGAGGTGGAATATTTGGGTCATATTGTATCTCATGAAGGAGTTAAGGTAGACCCTAGCAAAATTAAAGCCATTAAGGAATGGAAAATCCCCACATCCATAAAGCATCTGTGAGGATTTCTTGGGTTGACAGGGTATTATCGCAAGTTTGTTAAGAATTATGGGAGAATAGCAGCACCTCTAACAACATTATTGAAGAAAGATTCATTTTCATGGACTCCGGAAGCAACAAAGGCCTTTAAACATCTTAAGGAGGCAATGTGCCAAGCACCAGTCTTAGCTACACCGGACTTCACAAAAACCTTTATTGTGGAATGTGATGCTTCAGGAAATGGAATTGGTGCTGTTCTAATGCAAGATGAAAGACCCATTTCTTTTGAAAGTCATCCAATCAAGGGAAAGTTTTTAAGCAAAGCTATTTATGAGAAGGAAATGTTGGCAATACTCCATGCACTTAAGAAATGGCGACCCTACCTAATGGGAAGACACTTCAAGGTAAAAATGGATCATGATAGTCTTAAATACTTTTTAGAACAAAGATTATCCTCTGAAGAGCAACAAAAGTGGGTCACAAAGATGTTGGGTTATGACTTTGAAATCATCTACAAAAAAGGGAAGCAAAATGTGGTGGCAGATGCACTCTCAAGAAAGGATGAGGATATGGAAGCATTGTTGTGTGCCATTTCTATTATCCAACCAGATTGGATAAATGAAGCAAAGGAGGAATGGAAGAATGACGAAGAAGTGTGGGCACTTATTCGAAAGCTACAACAAGATTCAAGTACTTCTGATACATTTAGCTGGCAAAATGATTCTTTATGGTACAAAGATCACTTATACCTCTGTAAGAATTCCCAGCTAAAACAAAATATTCTTATGGAATTGCACACTTCTCCCTTAGGAGGGCACTCAGGATTTTTAAAAACATACCAAAGGGTTAAGAAGGAATTTTTTTTTGGATGGCCTTAAATAAGATATTCAAAAGTTTGTAGCGGAATGTTTGGTTTGCCAACAAAATAAAGTTGAAACAATTAAGACACCGGGTCTATTACAACCTTTATCCATTCCAAGCCAACGTTGGGAGGAGGTTTCAATGGATTTTATCACAGGTTTACCCAAGTCTGAGGGAAAGAGTGTCATCATGGTGGTAGTTGACAAACTTACCAAGTATGCACACTTTTGTGCATTATCACATCCATTTAAAGCCAGTACAGTTTCTACTGCATTTATGGAAACAGTTCAAAATCTACATGGAAACCCAAAGATTATTGTAAGTGACAGAGATCCCATTTTCACTGGAAATTTTTGGACATAATTATTTTCTTGTCTTGGTACTCAGTTAGCTCATAGCTCATCTTATCATCCTCAATCTGATGGGAAAACTGAGATAGTAAACAAATGTTTGGAAGGATATCTTCGTTGCTTTGTATCTGATAAACAGACACAATGGGTCAAATGGTTGCCTCTGGTTGAATGGTGGTATAACACTTCCTTCCATACAGCAACAAAAATGACCCCATTTATGGCACTTTATGGGTACCAACCACCATCAATCACATCATATTTAAGAGAAAATTCTAAGGTTCAGGCAGTGGAACATCACATCGAACATCAACAACAAGTCCTCCAACTCTTAAAGGATAACCTCGTGTTGGCACAAAATAGAATGAAACAACAGGCAGATCAACATCGCAGTGAAAGAAGTTTTGATGTAGGTGATTGGGTATTTCTACGGCTACAACCATATAAGCAAATGTCCCTAAAGCAAGCTAAGAAGGATAATAAATTATCACCAAAGTATTATGGTCCGTACAAGGTGTTGGAAAAGATTGGTACTATGGCATACAAATTGGAGCTTCCTGCAGCTTCTCGATTGCACCCAGTTTTCAATGTTTCATGTTTAAAGAAGGTTATAGGTGACAAACTCCCAGTTCAAACAATATTGCCAGAACTTGACGAGGAAGGAAAAATTATATTGGAACCGGAAGCAGTCACAGAAACAAGAACTCGACAGCTACGAAATCGATCAATTTCAGAGTATCTTATCAAGTGGAAGAACTTATCCGCTGAAGATTCCACATGGGAGGATGAGAATTTTATGCAGAAGTATCCAGAACTGCTCAAGCGTTGAGGACAACACTTTTTTGAAGGAGAGGGGCATGTTGGGTCCCTATAATACTAGTGATTACCCCATTACTATTGTAGTTATACCCCTTATTTATATTGTTGTGCCCTTATTACCCACATATTGTTATTTCTGTGCCCCATAGAATCCCTCTATTATTATTTTTGTGGATTTATATTATTATTGTTAGGTCGGCTGGATTATATTGTGACTCCTTAGACTCCTATATATAGAAAGGAGGTTTTGTCATTTGTATCATCCAAGAATTGTTCATTTATGTAATGTAAAGGAGGTTTCCCCCTCGAAGAGGCTGAATTCTAAGGCGTTGATCTTTCTTTTCTATCTTTTCTTGAGTTGGTTTCATAAAAATTTGTGCCCCTGCCAATATGCTAGTGGAAATAATAAAAATGTCAATGATCCAAATATATAACCATCCCCCTACCGCATGTATCGGAGGTTGAGGTTCCATCGAAGAACCCTACATGATATTTATCCTATATATCCATTGTGCTTTGAATACTACTAAGTAGCTTATCCTCATGCTTTCCTATCACCAAGAAGTATGTTGAAAACTTGGTGCAAGTGATCCTTATATCAAGCCTCAAATTATCAGATATATTAGCATTCCTATCTCCCCAAATGTCCCAATATATGTACAATAGTAGGGACCTATATGGTGGATATTCCACGATCTATTGTTTCAGGCATTCTCCAGGATCAATGTTGTCCCATGTGGCTTGAAAATTCAATAGATTGAAAACCCCTAACCACACCACAACTATGTAAGGACATTGTAGAAAAATATGTTTCATGTCTGCATCATGTGCCAAACATAAAACACATCTTCTCGGGCCTTGAAAACATATCTTAATAAGGTTTACCAATGTTAGTATTATGTTCCTAACCACCAGCCAAGAGAAGCATTTGAGCTTTGTTGAAACATTCTATTTCCAAGTTCTATTAAACCATATGTGACATGGATCAACTGCATTGTCTTGTTTCGTAATGGAGTAAGCCTCACTAGCCCAGATTTGTCTTTTGTGTTGGACACCAATCCTAGGAATATTGTCTGCCTTTTGTGATAGGAAGATCCCTACTAACTTTAGTTGAAGAAGGTATTCTTGTCATTCTATCACTAGCTGACGAAAGAGTCCAAGTTCATCAACCTCCTTCCGAGATCTCCAAGATCTATTTGAGGATATATGACCTCTATCAATGGCGATGTCTTTTAGCACAATGATTCCACTTTGATGTACGCGATACATAAGTGGGAGTAATAAAGTGAAGCTATCCATACCTCTGAGTGCATCCAATCCAACTTTTGGAATGGATCCTATGCCCATATCCCGTCTGATATTTCCAATAAGGTAGTGTTTAAAAGACAATATGTTCCTCCAAGTTTGTGAAATCTCCTTTTTCATTAGAGCCTCTATGGAAATCCACCCAAGCATATCACACTTATTTAAATTTTGTCATTTACAATCATGTTCCATATGCCTTCAAAGTTCACAACCTGCCACAAGTTTTTGAGAAGAAAAGCTTGTTCATACCCTCTAGGTTCTTTATACGCCTCCCACCATGGGTCTTCTATTTAAAGACTAGGTCAAGTTTGACTAGATGAATCTTTCGGTCTCGACCAACACCTCCCTATAAAAAATAGGAGATGATAGAATTTATTCTGTTGATGATCCCATTCAGCGATCCGTAAATGTGCATCCAATATAATGAGATATTTTGAAGGAACAAGTTTATAATAGTAAGATGACACCCATAGTTAGCCACTTCTAATACCATAGTTGTAATCTCCTTTTAAATTTCATGGTAATCCAATCCCAATATTTGATTTTGTAACTGTTTGGCTTCATGAAAAAGTCTAGGTAATTAAAACCATTGCCTAATGGGATCTATTGTACCTTGAACAGTCTAGTGATGGCCTTCATCAACTGCTCCTTATGTTCTAAATATATCAAAACCGATTTTGGTTATTTTAGCAACAAACCCGATACCTCTCCAAAAGAGGAGATGATCCCATCCAGAACCTACCATTTACTGAGAGAAGCCCTACCCATTGCGAGCACACCTCTACAAACATCAAATGAGAGAGGGAAACTCTCCTAGACACACTGCATCTAGAGATAAATCCCTTATTCCAAGCGTTAGTTATTCTTCTACTAAGACCATCAGTCATCACTAGAAACATGAGGGAGAGAGGGAACAACCTTGTCTAAGACCACAAAATGCCTTAAACAAATTGTCAGTAGGTCATTTATGATAACTACATAGTTGACTATTGTGATGTAGGCCATGATCCAACCAACCATGCTTGCTCCTAACCCCATTTTAATGAGGATCATCTTTAAGAAACCCGAACTTGACATAATCATAAGCTTTGGAGAGACCAATGAGCATTAAGCACACATAAATATGTCGAGTATTGATGGAGTGGATGCACTCCTAAGCGATCATGTTGAGTCTTGATGGGGTGGATGCACTCCCGAGTGATCTCCACTGCATCATTGATCTCCCTTTCTTCCAAAAAACCAAAATGTATTTATGGTTAAAGCACATCATAATGAAAATTTGTGCAGTGAGGATTTTTTCCTTTTAACATGTGGAGATTTAGGCTTTCTAGAGCTCTATAATATATTTTTCATTCAAGAAATAAATTTACACCAACATATATTGATGTGGGGACAGATATTGATGCGGGGATGAAGAAAGATGGTATAAAGGGAGAATAAAAAGATTGAAAATTTAAATTAAACAATGTTAAGGAAGAATACAAGAGAAATAGAAATAAATATTACTTACTACATTTTTTTAATTAAATTGATCAAAATTTAAAATCAAATGGTTTCTTTTAATTAAATTTATCGAAATTTTAAATCTAATATTAATATTTAATGGAAGGGTTTGCTTAATGTTCTTTTAAAATTATAATTTTCTAATTTTGTCCAATTTATAGTTTGTGATATTAACTGCACCAATATAATTGTTTTGCACTTCTGAAGTACTGTAACAAAACAATGTTTCAACGATAAGCACAAGATAAATGAAATAACCTCTTACTAATAGTCACACATATCTTTAACCATTAAACTAACGTTATATTAAAAATATTTATATTACTACATGTGAATATAAATTTATAGAAAATAAATAAATAAATAAACATATAAATATAAATTTATAAATAAATTATTTTTTTAATATGGAAATATTAAACGAATTTCGATTTATCTTAGTTTTGCATCTATCAAGGTTTAAGAGGGATGAAGTCTCTTCCTGTGTAGGATTTTCTTTTCATCAAAATTTTCATTAAAAAAAGAGGTTTGTACCTGGAAAAATTTGAGCTCTTTGTCCTTGATAGATCCAAAGTTAAACTTAATCTAACCTAGTTATAAATTAAATAAATCTTCTAAAAATTTTAGCATATTAAAAAAGAAAAATAAAAGAAATAAAAATATGAATTAAATATATAAATCAATAAAATATATATTAATAAATAACTATTAAAAAACTAGTTTAACATTTTCCAAAAACTAATTAAAAATATTATTTACAAAATCATATGTTATTAAAACCATAAATAAGGTAGAACCAAATTGAAAAAATAAACAAACAAAAAACAATGCCTTCTCTATTTTTCTAAAAATCAGAATTCTCTTAGCAACTTGAAGAACTTCCTAGGATATGGGTTAAAAGGATTTTCTCAATAATTTTCATTACTTCACAATACGGTTGACATTTATATTATTTTTATTTTCGTTCATTTGGTAATGTGTGTCTTGAGAATGACACACCTAATGTATCGTTTGAGTCACCGTGACCCTGGGGCATTTAAGCCATTAAAGTCACCCATGGATTGCATCCATCCTAGGCTACACTAGCCTTTAGCATGGTTGGATTTTTTCCCACAAAGTTTCAAATCAGTGACCTTTACAACATAGAGTGCCTTAATAAAACATCTTGTCACCATTTTTTGTACACCCCATAGGCCAACATTCATATTAATTAAATGAATTGATTTTTTAACATTAATTATATTAATGATAAAATTAAAAGTTTTAAAAATTAGAAATTTTCTTAATATATTTTTATTAAACTTAGTATAATTATTAATTCTTACTCTTTTTTTATATGGCACCATCAAATAAATTTTATATTTAAATATTAAATTTTTAACAAATTTATTATACATTTTTTTTTAATTTATAATGGATTTTGAAATGAAAAAATATATAATTTTGTTAAATAGATGAAGGGAGAGCCTCCATTGTCACCCCACTCAATCGAGGTGGGAGGCATGGCCATCCCACCCTTCAATGCAATATGAGTGAGTTAATCATCAGATGGAATGTAAGTTGTATGATCCATGGGAGAGTTCAATGAAGGTTCTTGACTCATCCATGTATGGGTTTATGTTGATAGTACGTATCATTCAACCACTCATTCAAGTGAATTTCCACATCTATGAGTTCATCCAAGTATTTTTTCTTAGTTTGGAGCCTTTCCATCTTAGTGGTGTTGTTTTTTGCCATTTTTTGGGGTGGGTCCAGGTGTTCTAGACCTAGCCTCCCCCATTGTGGTTTCCATTTACATCTCTGCAATTAATCCAATTCTATATACAAGGAATATTTTCTTGACGAGTGGTGATCCTTCCATTTGGGGGGAAATAAAATTGAACTTTCGGTGCTTCTAGGTGATGCTTGACACAGGCTCCATGCACAAATCCTAACCTTTTCACTTTTTGGTGACCTCTTCAAGTATACCATCCCCTACTTATGTCTCCTAAATGGAGTATTTATGTTTCGTGGAAGTTCTTCACTGAAAAAGTGGATTTCAATTTATCATTTCCTTTTGATTTCAATATTTCTTTTAGGGCATCTTGGAACCTCTCTCCTGGCTCTTCACTCCTACTTTGTCGAGTTGTGTTCCATCATATAATTCCCTCATATTGGCCCCTCTCTTGTCTCTTCACTAGCCTTTTGTCCTATATGTTCCCAGACATTGTTTCCTCACTCACTTGTTGTCATTTTGCTTCCTACTTGTGCTCTCTCCCATGCCGCGTGAAAGGGTTAGGATTCGTAGGGACTCCTCTAATTGGGTTGAAGGGAGCGCTCATGCTCACCTTCAAGCACACAATGCCACTAGATCCTTTCATTCTCAAACCCTGAGCCCATCCAATAGGAGATGGATGAGGAAATATTGAAGTCGAAGTTGATAAACACAAGGTCACACGCATTGAAGTCTCAGCTTCGGTCGCTGAATTGGTGCTCAATCCTGGTCACACCTAGGGGTTCTAGAACAAATATTTTTGCACCATTGACTTGTATTGGAACATGAAATCCTTGTTGATCAATGTCCTCCTAGAATTAAATGAATCTAAGAGGGAGATCATGATGCAACTTGATGAGATTCAAATGGATCATTGGGATATGAATTTTGAGCATATAGATATGTCACTTAGATTGGACAAAATTGAGGCACTCCTACTCAAAGGAAAAGTGCCACCGTCATTGGGGACCTTTTCTAAACCTATAGACGTCTCCATATCCTCATAATCCACCTTCATAACTTTATGTGTTGCAGGTATTTCGTATGATTTTCTCTTTATAATGTTATATGTTTTGTAAAGTTTTGAACAAAATCTCTATTCTGCCACCACTGGTCTGGTTTTCCTAGTAGTAAACCAATGTGGAAAATGCCATAACCATGTAATGTTTTCTCTGAGTTAAAAGAAAAAACCTAATATACATTAAAAATAGAAATTTATAATGAAAAATATGTCATATATAAAAATAATATAAAACCTTTAAAATTTTCCAATCCTTTTCATTATTGTGCCGATTTTTTTTTTTGTATCTAAAGGAATCTCTAACCATTGCAATTGAGCTACCTCAGAGCTTAGTCTACTAAATTTTCATACAATTATATAATCATTATTTTAATAGATATTGTCTTTTTATTTAGTCATAAAATGATTTTCAATAAACAAGAGCCACTTGGTGGCATGCCATTTCTTTTTTTATATAGATAAACTTTGTGCATGTAGTTTTAGCTTCTTTAGGTGAAATGATATGGTATTCATGTCAAACACTAGGCCACTAGAAGATCTAAATACATTATAGTAAGTGTGATATACATTTGTGAAGATGTTATTATTTTATTACTTAATTTGGTCTTGGTGAAATGGTGTAACACACCTCTCAAATTTTTGGTAATGGATTTTCTCAAAACTTTATTAACCACTCAATCTTTAAACATGTAAAAAAAGCTTAAACTGATAAAAAAAAATCACTAATTGAATTTAGGAAAGTATAAGATTCCTAGGAAGTATGTTAAATCTATGAAGCATGTTAAATCTAGAGTTAACTTGATGATTAATAATTATCTCAACACTTTACTAAAAGTGTTCAATAAAATCAAAGCTCCACAAAGGTAGAATGCAAATTTTATGCACAATTATTAAAGGTTCTTGGAGATGAATCAGATGGTACAAATATTCCTTGAAAATAACAAAGTGATACATACAATAATAAGTTGTCCTTATTCTTAAGGGTCAATTCCATCAATTTAAGTATCCATATAAGGTATGTTGATAATAGAAACACCATAGAATCTAAGATCTAGGCATGTTTGTAATGATGTTAGGCATGCTCCCACTCTCATTCCATGAATATTTTTCTATCAATAGTCCTATAAAAATATGTTAATCAGCATAATATTCCATAAGCGATATATAATATAAAGGGAAATATATATGGTGGTGGCGGTAGAAACAACACTAATAATAGAAATGGTAAGATATTATTATTATTATTATTATTATAAGACCTACGTCAATATTGCACACTAACAAAAAGTAATCGTATTATTGTCAACACTTCATGAATTATAAAGGGAACTTAAATTGTTGCACGAGCATTCCAATTTTTAATGTCAAACGCTTAACATTTGATTTTATAATATTAGGGTTTTTAATATTTATGTATAATACTAAGGTTTAAAACAGTGGATTTATAATATATAATGTTTAACATACACAACTTAACATATATGGTTTTAATATTAGAGTTTAACATATTATGGTTTTAATATTAGGGTTTAATACGAAGGGTTATAATATAATATTAATAGTTTAGAATGATGAAATACACTATGTTACGATTTCTCCAACATTGTAATATCATTATAAAATTATCCAAACACATTTACTAATGTGGTTGTTCATGTGTTTGATAAATACCGATCAACATATATCAACCACTTTTACTAATGTGGTTGTGCAAAAATTTATATTATTAGGGTTTCTAATATTCGGTTTCTAATATTGTATTTAATATTATATTTACAGTTTTAGGGTTTAACATTGGGTTTTTCATATTGAGTTTACTATTAATTCCTTAGGTTTATAATTCCTTGGGTTTATAATATTAATCTTTTGGGTTCATTAATATCTTGAGTTTATAACATTAATTTCGGATCCAAGAGTATCACTATTGTCTCTCTTCTTTGTAAATCAAGTCCTCATGATGAGTCTTGGTCTAGACTCGAAACGTCGACAAAGAAAAAATGAAAACTGTGGAATATCTGAATTCAGATTCTAAAAAACCACACCACAGAAATCTACAATCCATTATCTTGACCCTGTACGGAGGGGAAACATGGAAGGAGATACGTAATCTCGAAAAGACAAGGGTTAAAATACAAAGGAAAGAGTCAGATCTACACTTCCTAAAGCCATATTTATCACTACTGTCTCTCTTCTTTGTAAATCAAGTCCTGATGATGAGTCTTGGTCTAGACTCGAAACGTCGACAAAGCAAAAATGAAAACTATGGAATATGCGAATTCAGATTCTTAAAAATATTAATTTCTTTGTTTTTTATGAGTTTAATATATTAATCTCTTGGGTTTATAATAAAATGATACATAAATGTGTCCAACATATCATTTTGGCAAACATTGTGTCAATGTGATAATGAATCTAACAATGAGTGTTGCAATGTTACATTACATTGCAATTTATTCTATGTCACAATGTGACCACTATTGTAGCAATGTTACATTACATTAAAATTTATATCAATTACATTTCCTAATGTGGTTGTGCTAGATTTTATAGCATTTGGGTTTATAATATGAGGTATTTTAATATTTCGATATAATATTAAGGTTTATAATATTGGGTTTAACATTCAAGTCTATAATAATGGGTTTAATATTAAGGTTTATAATATTAGGGTGTCATATATAAGGTTATAATATAGACTTTAATATACAAGGTTTAATATTTGATTTTATAATATTAGGTTTTTTAATATTTAGGTATAATACTAGGGTTTATAATATTGGATTTAATATTAAGGTTTATAATATTTGATTTTTAATAGAGATTGTTTAACATACATGGTTTATAATATTATAGTTTAATATTATGGCTTATAATATTAGGGTTTAATACAAAGGGTTATAATATAATATTAATAGTTGACAATGATGAAATACACTACATTACGATTTCTCCAACATCGTAATATAACATTATCCAAGCACATTTACTATTGTGGTTGTTCATGTGTTTGATATATTCCTATCAATATATATCAACCACTTTTACTAAGATGGTTGTGCAAAAGTTTATAATATGAAGGTTTATAATATTGTATTTATAGTTTTAGGGTTTAATATTGGATTTATTATTAATCCCTTAGGTTTGTAATTCCTCGGGTTTATAATATTAATCTCTTTGGTTTTTTATATGGGTTTAATATATTAATCTATTTGTTTTGTTAATCTCTTGTGTTTATAATATCATGATGCTAGATTGGTACATAAATGTGTCTAACATTACATTGTAGCAAACACTGTCTCAATGTAATAACGAATCTAATAATGATTTTGGTAATATTACATTACATTACGATTTATTCTATGTCACAATGTGATATTAGCAAGCTTGGGTTTAATATTAGTGTTTCTAATATTCTCTTTAATATTGGGTTTATAATTTTAGGCTTTAGTATTGGCTTTAACGTGAATCCCTTAGGTTTATAATATTAATCTTAGGGTTTATATTCCTAGGGTTTAATATTAATACCACTATTTATAATATTAAAATTAGTGTTTAATATTAATCGCTTGGGTTTATGATATTAATTCCTCGCATTTATAATATTAATAATATCTTGGTTTTATTAATTACTTGGGTTTATAATAATAATAATCCCAAAGGTCCATAATATTAATCCCCTAGGTGGATTAATAGCTTGGGTTTATAATAATAATCCCAAGAATTTTTAATATTAATAGGTTTATAATATTAATAATTGACTCGTTATGTTATGTGTTAAGTTTAAAATTTTACTCCATTGTGTTAATTCATTGAAATAATATTGTGTGTGTGTGTGTATTAATTATTGACTCTAGCATAATGGTGAGTGATTAATAACTATTATTAATAATAAGTAAATGTTATTATTATGTGAGGATTTATAATATTATGGTTAATAATATTAGGTTTATAATATTGTATTTAATATCATATCTATAGTTTTAGGGTTTAATATTGGGTTTGTTAATACCTTGGGTTTATAATATTAATTTTACGGTTTATATTCCTAAGGTTTAATATTAATCCTATTACTTTTATATTAAATTTAGTTTTTAATATTAATCGCTTGGGTTTATAATACTAATCCCCTGTGTTTATAATATTATTGATATTTTGGTTTTATGAATTCCTTGATTTATAATAATAATCTCAAAGGTCTATACTATTAATCCCTTGGGTTGATTAATATCTTGGGTTTATAATATTGATCCCTTGGTTTTACAATATTAATAATCTCTTTGGTTTATTAATAGCTTGGGTTTACAATATCAATCCCAAGGGTTTTAAGTATTAATAGATTTATAATATTAGTAATCCATTGGGTCTGTTAATCCATTAGATTTATAATATTAATCCATTGTGTTAACTCATTGTGTGTGTGTGTATATATATATATACACACACACACACTAAATTATATTGTATTTTAGTATAATATATGGCCTATAAATTGTTAATACTATTGCCGTGGGTTTATAATACTTTGGAGTTTTAGAATTTATCCCCTCGGTTTATTATTCCATTGGGCTTATAATATCATTCCATTGGGTTTATTAATTTAGGGGTTCATATTCCTAAGATATAGTATTATTCATAAGGTTTATAATATTAATCCTAGGGTTTAATATAAATCCCTTATTTTTATAATCATTGTTAACAATGGTCAACCATGTTTATTTTATGGTTTATGATATTTATGTTACAGTTTATATAGAATGGATTTATAATATTTGTCGCTTGGATTTAATATTATTTCTTTGGGTTTATAATCCCTTAAATTTTTAGTGTTGATCCATTGGATCTATTATTGATAGGATTTATTTTCTTTCTTTGGATTTTATATAAATCCCTTGGGTTCATGGTTCATGGTTTAATAAATTATTATTAAATTAACAATATTATTGTTATTATTAACAATAATTAATAAAAACTATAAAAAAAATATTTATTGTTTTTAATAATTAATAGTAGTATTTAATTAATTATTATTAATTAATAATTTTCAATGAATTAATTAGTTATTATTATTGTTTAATTTGTTGAGTATATAATATTAATAATCCCTTGGGTTTAAATTGTTAATTCTTAGAGTTTATTAATCTCATGTATTTTTCATATTGATTCTTTGGGTTGTTGATCCTTTATGTTATAATATTTATCCCTTGAGTTCACTAATTGATTAGGTTTATAATATTAAACTTTTGGGTTTATTAGTTGCTTTTGTTTATAGTATTAATAATCACATGTTTTTATTAATCCCTTCAGTGGGTTTATCAATCCCTTGTATTTTTACTATTGATCCCTTGGATTTATAATCACATGGATTTGTAATATTAGTCTTTACTTTTTTTTAATCCCTTGAATTTATCATATTATTATTATTATTATTTGTAAGTATTAGTATAATTTTTTTAATTTAATATATAATCTATATATAGTTGATACTTTTAATTTACTTTAAGTAAACATATTAAAGGTTATATTAATAAATATATAATAATTATTCATGATATTGGTGAGAGATAAATAATAACAAAATAATATTATTATGTTATATGTGAATTATATTATAGTTTTAATTATAACTTAGTAAAATTTTATGTAAGACCTAATATTATATTAATATATAAAATAATTTTAATATAATAAGTATACTTATATAAATATAAATTAATATTACTATTATTTATATAGTTATTAATAATCAATTATTAATGTGGTGGGTGGCCGAATATCAACATATATCAACTACACTGGCAAATGTAGTGATGCTAGTGATAATACATTTGAATTTACCATTATTATTTATATAGTTATTAATAATCAATTATTAATCTGGTGGGTGGATATATGCATATCAGCATATATCAACTACATTGGCAAATGTAGTTATGCTAGTGATAATACATTTGAATGACATTGCGGTCCAATCATGTGTTGAGCTGCATGGCACATAGTTAATGACTGATCTATTTAAAATTTAACATGGTGGAATAGGTTCAGTCAGCGGTAGGTTGCAAGATCAAATGACATAATCTTGTGTTTCAATCATATCCTGAGCTTCATACAGTTGAAACCATTGGTTCATTGTGATTGCAGATGTGAGCACTCGTGGCACATTAGCATGTCATTATATATAATTTATCAGATTCTAGTTTCGTCCATCGGTTATAACAACTAGCATTTGCACTGCGAGGTGTAAAGGAACACCGAAGACTCATAAAATATCAAATCAGAGGCGCAACTGAAAGTGGGGAGGGATTGAAGAAAATGAGCCAGAGAAACGACATGTCATTCAAATTGGACAAAGGCCAAATCGCGCAATTGTGAGAGATATTCATGACATTTGACAAAAACCACGATGGGAGCTTGTAGGCATTTTGAAAAGAAGAACGAACGACCGAGTTTGAATGTTTATTTTTTTGGGGGTCTATGTAATATTTTTCATGTGTCCCTATGTTTATGCAGAACTAACTATCATGCGAGAATTGATGAGGTATATGTGAGAAGATTATGGCAATACAAAAGAAAAGGTGCAAGGTGATATATGCAATAGTGGTGAACATGATTGATGTGTGAGCTTTCTATGACTAATTTTAGGTTTCAAGGTGTTCAAAATTTTGATTTAACTTCAGGTCTCTTACATTTCACTTGTTTTTCGTGATAATCAAGCTCAACCAATTTAAAGAAAATAATAATATAGCTCTAACCCATTTTGCAAATATTGGGTAAGTCTGTCCAGGACTGTAGTAGTATAGAAAGAAAGATATAGTTCTAAACCATTTTGGAAATATTTAGGTTGTTTATCTGGGACTTTAGTAATATAGAAAGAACGTTGTAAGGATGTATATCTTGACTGTAGTAGTATAAAAAGAAAGATATAGTTCTAAACCATTTTGGAAATATTTCGGTTGTTTATCTGGGACTTTAGTAATATAGGAATACCTTGTAAGGATGTATATCTTTCTGCAACAAATTTGCGAAATTGGGTTTCATAGGTAGCACATTGTCCTTTTACAACAATTTTAATTACCGGGTTTCACTGAGAGCACATGGCTTCTTTCCCGACTGTAGAGCTCTTTGTGTTCTCTACTCGATAACATGAACTTTAGGAGATAGTGTGCAAGATGTGACTTTTATGCATTGAGATAAAATAAATTAATGCTCCTCTTTTGTTGTCGATGGTGAGATTTCGATTGTGGGTAGTTGTCAATAACACACGTTAAAAATCATTAGTGAGGAGTTATATGGTGATTTCTTTATTTGTCATAATTTCTGTTCATGGTGATCAAATCAAACATTTTCATAGTCACGCATCTTCATCCAAACCGCTATCAAAGAGAAGAGATTGCTAAATCATATGTCATGGTTTCACATCAGTGATGGTATACAAATCAAAGGTATGGAATATTTGGGAAGATCGAGAAAATCGTGAGGAAAAAATGGATCCGTTTTCTACACTTATTTTTACTAGTTGGGTTAATATAACTTATGAAACAATTTCAAAAGTCTAGAAAAAATTTGACTAGGTAAAGATTGCCCAAAAAGAACTTGAAAATCCAAAAAGTGATAAATATTTTTTATATATATGAAAAAAAAAAATTAAGGCTGTATTTGAATAAACAAATACAAAAGATAGAACACATTTATACATTTATGGTGGAAATAAGATTCATATGTTCACATTTCTACAATAAATAAGTTAATAAGTTTCAATAATGCATCGCATGTGACTCTTTCGGTAGAATACAAGGTAATTTTGAAATGTTATGACATATTGTTAGTCACCTCATTCGTTGCATTTTATCTTATTTAAATATAAAATTTGATGAATTTGATTGATGGTGAAATATTTTTGTTCTATTCTCGCATATAAATCAATTAATTTTTTTTGCATGTGATTTTTGACTAGAGTATAAGGCCATTCTTTAATATTATGCAATAGTCTCAATCACCTCTTTCGTTGCATTCAAATATATAATTTGATGAATTTAATCGATGGTGGAATATTTTGTTTAAGTTTCTTATATAAATCTAGGTTGATTGGAATTCAATTTTGAATTCAATCAATTTTTAAATTTATTTAATTTTGATTAAATTGGTTAAATTTAAATTTAAAGGTATACCATTTTTTAAAGTTAATGTTAAATTATATCATTTTGTTTTTCATTTCCTTTCACTTCATAGTGGTTGAACATGGACAAGAACATAAACCATGTGACTTAGGCCATAGTTACAGAATTAAAACATGGTTATGGTTTGACTAAAAAATACCTCTTGTTTTTTTTTTTTTTAAATATAGCCTCCAATGGAAGGAGTATACATCCTCATTATTTGTAAAAAAATCCAGGGAACATGATATAACTTTCAGATATATAAATGTATACTTAAGATTAAACATGCAACCATGAATATTTATAAATTGGTACAAGTTAATGACACAGTAAGTTAGTGTTGATTATGTCACCGACACAATAAATGGGAGTTGCCAACTTGCGCGACTGGACTGTGTAGTTAACAATGATTTTTTGAACCAAGTTGTCTGTTCGGAGTGGTAGTAAATTCTAGACTGATGTAAATATAAATAATTATATACATTGTCTATGGCGAGTAACCCACACTTTCGTTTAAGAAATGTGATGTGTTGTGCTGCACTGCATTATGTTACAGAAACGAGAAACGACCACGGTTCTAGAAATGGAGTTTTGAGGTTTAGTATTCAAGAAAATGAAAATAAAAATGAAAAATACAGAATTAGTTTCAGTTTTCAATATAGTTTCAACTAAATTTTCAGCCAAAATTTTATTAAAAAAGCTATATAATTTAAATACCAAATTGATGTTTAGCAAATTGACTATTAAATTTATACATTTGTTGTATACATTCTTATGCATTTTGGACCTTCAGTTAATTATTGTTTCCTTAAAAAAAATCCAAATAATTATATATATACATAAATATATAACTATAAACAATAAATATAATTTGCAATTAAATGTAAACTTCTTGAGCCACATATACAATAGTGTTTAAATTATGAATTTTAACAATATACATGTTAAAGGAAAACAAATCAACCAAAAAGAGAATAATATACAAAAATAATCAAACTTTATGTATACTTGGCATAGGCATCTAGGTTATTGAATAAATACATGATGAAATAGACAATAAAAATAAAAAGTGAAAGTACAGAGCTGAGAATAACCTGCAAGAGAGCAAACTATGACCCCTAAAATATTTCCTATAAAATATATGCTCCCTTTAACTAAAACGACCGTAGAAAAAGGAGTTTCCGTTTGGTCTCGTTTCTTACACGTTTTTTTACAGGCTACGGTGGTAACATAGGTGCTGCATGAGGCCACGTTCCCTCCTTCCTCATGCCTGGCGGAGGTATGAGAGGTATATCTCTCATAAGCATAACAAATTAGCGTTGTCACTTGCAGAACAAAGTAGGTTACAATTTATTTGGCTACAAAAGAGATCATTCGATTTATGGCATCTTCATAATTAGCGTTCCAAACGTTTGGAAAAATGGAAGCCATAATTGGAAACAATCATGTAAATGAAGGCCTATGTGAAGCACATGAGTCTTGTCTGGATACATTTTACAATGTATCAAATATATTTTGGACATTCAAATCAAGTCTTCGATTTTCTTTAGCGATTAGTGCTACCCGATTGTGGCCATATGTTTCATGGGGTTTGCATCGATTAGTGGAAGTTAACCATTCACTTGACAATAATCATCAGACTAATCTGATTTAGCGTGATTTCAATAGTTTAAGCGCTTGGACATATTTTAAGCATTTCTTCTGAAGATAGATTTTCTCTTCGGGGTTTTGTGAGTGTTTCTTTTCAAGATAAACTCTCTCTCTCCCTTCATAGTCATTTTCAAAGAAAAATGCTACAATGTGCTTTGCTGGTTGTGCATATATCTTTACATAACAACTTGAGAGGTAATTTTCCAGACATGGTATCTAATCTGAAATGCTAAAAAGTTGCATGTTTCTATCCTGATTATTTTTCCCACTTCTCTAAAAGGAATTTTATATACGAAGTGTCATATAAAAATCCTTTTTACCATTGTCGACCATTATCGCAAGTTTATATAGAATGATGGTTTCCCAGATGTAATTCCTGCTCAACTTGTCCACAAACTTTCATTGAATTTGAGTAATATAACATTTCCCTATCACAAAAATTCTTCTTGTTAAATGCTGAAGTTGTAATTTTTCTTTACCAATAAAGCAAGGAGTGTTTCCTACAATCGTAATACCTAAATGGTTGAATGTTTATAAAATCTTGCTGCAGGAGGTTCACGAATACAGTGAAAGCCCTTCATTTGGTGTGTTGCAGATACTCTGGGAATCGAATATTGTAGATATTTTATAGCGATGGAGGGGAAAGATGAATGTGACATTCTTACTCACTGAGACACAACAAGTAGTCCACGCACCTGAAGTCCACGCATGAAGGAACTTTGTATGAGAGAAGGTGAATAGAAAAGGAGCATTGAAAACTAGTTATGTGTCAAACTTGGATAGGTGGGAGGAGGATGAAAATTAAGCTCTTAGCTGGATGAACAATATCAAGTAGAGAGAAATTCAAATTATTTAAATTTTATAATAAAATAATATAATATAGTGTATATCATATAAATTATTTGTCTGGACATATAGAAAAATAGTAAAATGATTGTATGGATAGGCTGTGTTCTCAACTGATATAATAAAAAAATATAATGTATATCATATAAATTATTTCTCTGGACATATAGAAAAATTAGTAGAATTATTGTGTGGATAGGCTGCGTTCTCGAGTGATACATAAATAATAATAAATTAAAATGAAATCTTCAAAATATAATTTTTGAATTTTCACTTTATAGCGGAGGAATATTTTTCCATCTACGTTATGGTATTCTTGAAATTCAACTATATAGGCATACCCAATATATTCAACGGCTACTTGAACTGCACACTCAAACATAAAAAAAAAAAAATCCTATCTAAACACATACATATAGATGCATCAAAGTACAAAGTTCATAGGCAAGGGCATGGCCGAAGCTGCAAAGAGCTGGAAGTGTCGTGGCATCATCACACCATATGATTCAGTCATATTCAACTCCTCCTCCCCCAGGACGTCCTCTCTACGTTCCAAACCCCAATAGAAGAATTCTAATGGTTGGGCGAGTGCAAGGCTCACTACTTCAAGTGCCAATGTCGTCCACAGGCACCCTCTCCTTCCTGATCCGAAGGGGATGATTTCAAAGTCCTCACCTCTCACATCTATATTTATATGTCTGTCACCCTGCATAAACCTCTTCATCTTGAAAGCCAAAGCGTTGCCTCCCCACACAGCTGGATCTCTCCCTATTGCCCACTTGCTCACGATGAGCCTCACTTTAGCAGGAATGTGATATCTCGTTATGGTACATGCCTCCATTAACTCGTGGGGAAGAAACAGTGGTACCGTTGAATGTAGTCTCAGTGTTTACTTCACAAAACATTGCAGGTACTCCAAACTCACCAAATCACATGGCTTCGCTCGCCTATCTTTGCCCACAACCGACTCCGGCTCTTCCTGTACTCTCTTTATCATCACAGGATTCCTCAATGCCTCAGACATTTCTCATTCTAAAGTAACTACCAACATATCTGTTCGAGTAGCCAACATGTCGAGAATAAGGGCCTTTATATTGTTCCTGCTGCTTACATTTATTTCCGTCATGTTTTCCACCCCACACATGTCAAGCAACACGTCTACAAAAACATTTCCCCGCTGGCTGTTTCGCTTGCTTCGCTCTATGTAGTCATTGATAATCTCGTTGGCCAGCACATCGAAATATCTGCGCAGTTTCTTCATGCACTTTCTGATTCCCTGAAAATACAACCATCCAAGAGAAGGAATAAAATCTCCAATATCAAAAGAACCAACTACAGATGATAACTCCCCCACAAGTTCTGCTAATCCTTTCATGCTCGCCAAGTCGTCCAACTCGTCCGTCAAAAATTTTCTCCCCATCAGCACTCTGCATATTATTTTCACCATAAGGAATGAGAGCGCCTTACTCACATTAACAGGCTTGCCTCCATTCTCAATTTCCCGCCAAATCGAGCGTATCATGGCAGACGCCTCATCGTCGTCCATGGACTGGAAGGACTCAATTCTCTTACCAATCAGCAGTTCTAAGACACAATTGGTTTTCATTTTCTGCCGAGAATCTCCACTGGGAGCCAACACTACGTCTCTGAAATTATAAGCTAAGTACTTCCCAGCGTCCGTTATGGGCCCGCTGATAAGGAGCAGATCATGGGTTTTCAGACACTGTTTGGCCATCTCTGTTGGAAATTTATGATAATTCCAAACAAAATTGAACAAAACAAAACAATACTCTGTTTTAACACAGCGGAAATAAAAATCGTTTGCGAAATACGGTGTTTCAGCAACGCAGTTTCGTCAATTTCTGAATGCAGTGTTTCAGCAATGGTGTTTTAGCAACACTATGTTTTGATGCGTCGTAACAAAAGAAATATTTTCTGATAACAAAGTTTCAACAACGTACAACAAGAGGGACTTTGTATTCATTAACGATACTTCCTCTAACACAGGGATTACTACAAGGATGTTTTAAAGACAGTTCAAAAACTTCAAAAAACAGTTCAAAAGCTTCAAAAAACTTCACGCTGTAAAGAAAAATTACATTACTGTGTCTGCACTGTTGTACATTATAGAAAGCAAAATACTCTGTCTGAAAATCAACACACTGTTTTTGCACTGTTGTGTCTGCACTTTGCACTGGTGTGTCTGCACTCCTGTGTATCTACAAAACACTATGTTTCTGCTGAAAATTAACGCTGCTGTAACACACTGTTTCTTTCTTGAAAAAAAATTTACACTACTGTGTGTAAATTTTCATTCATACATACGCGCTGTTGCGTATTACAAAAAAAAACTTATGCACTGTTGTGCATTAAAAAAGAACTCTCTATATTTTCTACACTATTCTGTATGCATTTTATAGTGCAGGAAGCGGTCATAACTTATACATCAACCGCCCTAACTCGCTAATGAAGTCACTACTGCAATCTGCTGCTCATGATGAACAAATATGATCTTTTACTGTATTTCTTGAGTCGGTGGTGTTGAAACCCATGGCTGATAAATGTTGCGATGGCTCGAGGGTTGTTCTTTTCACTTTCAGCCATTCTGCTCTTTAATGCGGTTGTTTAGAAGTAATGGGACAGCGCTCGATCTGATTTTCCTCCTTCTGTAACACAAAAAACAATTAAAGGGTGAAAAGATAGTAATGACGCTGGCTTTTTTTAAGTAAAGTAGCTGTTGCTGTTTAACTGTTCACTGCAGTTGAAATTATAATTGCAACACTCCCCTTTAATTTCAACTGCTAGGTTATCAGTCATACCCAGACGTTTCCTTAAAAACTCAAAACTTTTCTATTCCAATGGCTTAGTCAAAATATCTGCTACCTATTCTTGAGTCCTGCAATGTTGTAAAATGATTTCTCCATTGTTCACCAATTCTCTGATGTAGTGAAACTTTGTGTCTATGTGTTTCGTTCTCTTGTGGAACACAGAATTCTTGGACAACGCAATAGTTGAGCTATTGTCACAAAAATTAACTGTTGTCGTTGCCTGCTCTTGGCATAGGCTTCTTAGCATTCTCCTCATCCAGACCGCTTGATACGCTGCTGTTGTAGCTGCCACATACTCTGCTTCTGCTGTAGACAATGCCACAATTGGCTGTTTCTTGGAAGCCCATGAAATGGCTCCTGAACCTATGTGAAAAACGTAACCAGGTGTGCTTTTTCAGTCATCTATACTTCCAGCCCAATCACTATCTGTGTATCCAACTAAATTTGAACATTCTAAAACAATATAAAAAATGCCATACCTTTTTGTACCTTTAACATACCTCAGAATTCTCTTTGTTGCCTGCCAATGTGTTTCTTTTGGCCTCTCCATGAATCTGGAAATTAAACTAACAACATGCATTATGTCCGGCCTAGTTGCAGTTAAATACATAAGGCTGCCAACTATGATCTTGTACACGCTAGGGTCAAAATCCTTGTTGTTGTCCTCTTTGCTGAGTTTTAATCCCATCACTGTGGGAGTGATTGTTGCCTTGCTGTCCTGCATGTTAAATCTGCCCAACACTTCATTTACATATTTTTCCTGCGAAATAAAAATTCCATTTTTATTTTGATCGACTTCTATTCCTAAGAAGTATCTCAACAAACCCATGTCATTCATCTCAAATTCTTATTTCATGATTGATTTGAAATTTTCAATGAGGTAGGCATCATTACCTGTGAAAATAACATCATCAACATATAACACAACAATTAAAATTTTACCGTCCTTTTCTTTGATGTAAATAGTGGGTTCTCCCTCACACTTCTCAAATACTTTCTCCAGTAGATAGGAATCTATCCTACTATACCACGCTCTTGGCGCTTGCTTAAGCCCATAAAGAGCTTTCTTCAATCTGCAAACTTTGTGCTCTTGGCCTTTCTTCTCATAGCCTAGAGGTTGCTCAACATAAACCTCTTCCATTAACACTCCATTCAAGAATGCTCACTTCACGTCCATTTGGTAAACTTTCCATTTGTTTTGTGCTGCTATAGACAGAACTGCTCTCACGGTTTCCATTCTTGCAACCGGTGCGAAAGTTACCTCATAATCTCTCCCATACTGCTGCTTGTATCCTTTGACAACAAGTCTTTCTTTGTGCCTTTCTATATTGCCTTCAGCATTACTCTTGGTCTTGTAGACCCATTTAACTGCAATGACTTCTTTACTTTTTGGTAGCTCAACTAAATCCCATGTCTTGTTTCTTTCTATGGCATTCATCTCCTCATCCATGGCTTCTATCCATTTCTTATCTTTGATTGCATCTTTGAAATGAATAGGGTCATCAACATGACAATACAAAGCAAACAAAGAATTCATTCCTTCATCATAAATGTCACTTAAATTTCTGAATTTCTTACCTCTTTCATTTGGTGTGCAAGTGCTTGAAGAAGCACTTGAATTTCCTCCTTGTGGTATGCTTGGAGAAGAAATTCCATTTCTCCTCAAGGGTGTCTCTTGCTGTCCTTATGTTGACGCTGCTGTTTGGGGATGTGTTTCAACCAACTCCTCATCATCTTCATCATGAGACAAACAGTTTTTAACATTCACTGTTTTCTCTATGCTTCCATCCCAAGCTTCCTCCTCAATGAACTAAACATCTCTGGTCACAAAAAACTTCTTGGTAGATGGGATATACAACGTGTAAGCTTTGGATTCCTCACTGTATCCAATGAAAATACATTTCTCCCCTTTGCTATCCAATTTCTTCCTTAGCTAATATGGAATGTGTGCATAAGCCACACAACCAAAAACTTTCATGTGGGTGACTCCTTGCTTTCTCCCACTCCATGCTTCTTCCGGCACTTTTTTAATCACTGCTTTTGTAAGACACCTATTCAAAATATATACTGCATAGTGTTCAGCTTCAGCCCAATAATCATTTGGCAAATGCTTTGCCTTCAGCGTGCTCCTCGCCATATCCCTGATGGTCCTATTCTTCCTTTCAGCAACTCCATTTTGCTACGGGGTGTACCTTGCTCTAAATTGCTTATGAATTCCATTTTCTCTGCGAAAACGTAAAAATTCTTTGGAGATATACTCACTTCCTCTGTCAATTCTCAAAACCTTGATACGCAGCCCACTTTGATTTTCTACAAGTGCTTTGAAATTTTGAAATTTTTCAAACACTTCACTCTTATTCTTCAGGAAATAAACCCAAGTCTTTCTGGTGAAGTAATCAATAAATGTTAGAAAATATTGGCTGCTTGCAAGTGATGGAGTTTGCATCGGTCCACATAAATCTGAGTGGACAATCTCTAAGGGTGCTTTTGCCCTTATGCTTTTCCTCATGGAAAACTTTCTCTGTGTTGTTTCCCCAAGATACAACCTTCACAAAGGCTGTCCGGTTTCTCTATCAATAGTAATCCTCTTACCATTCCTTTTCTAATCAACAGATTAAGACCTCCAAAGTTGAGATGTCCAAATAGCAAATGCCACAACCAATTTTCATCCTTTGGTACGCTTTGGAGAGCCTCTTGTGTTACTGCTGCAATTACTTCTTTATTTTTCGAATCTGCCCTTATTCTGAGAGGGAACATCTTGTTCCTTGTCATCTTCACTTCAGCAATACATCTTTTGCTGGGTTTTCTATCCATGATGGTGCATACATCATTCTCAAAGAAAACATTGTAACCCTTTTGAACAAGCTGTCCAATACTCAAGAGGTTACACTTCATTCCAGGAACATAATAGACATCTGCTATGGTTTTCTTTTCACCTTTCTTTGTAAATATTTTAACTTCTCCTTTTCCCGTAACAGAAATTTTACTATTAGTCCCAAGTGTGATTTGTGACTGCACACTTTGATCTAAAGCAGAAAACAGGGCTATGTTTCCTGTCATATGGTTGCTGCAACCATAATCTAAAAACCATATATCTTCACTGTTTGTTTCAGCCATATTACAAACTAACAACACATTATCTTGGCTATTATTTTCTCTAGTGATATTTGCACTAGATCTATTACTCATATCATGCTGCTTTTTCCTACAGTCATTTGCATAGTGCCCATATTTTTTACAATAATAACATTGGACGTTGGATTTTTCATACCTTTATCCTTGAGCATGATGTTGTCCACTTTGTTGGCTGCTGCCATGGCCTTGGTTCTGATTTTGATTGCTGCCTCTTCCTTGAACGTTTGTTGAACTGTTTCTTCCACCTCTGTATTGGTTTGTGCCTCTTCCTCTCTTGTTTCCTCTGCCTTGACCTCTTCCTCTTCCAAATGACATCTGGGTCTTGAAGGCTTGCTCTAGAGATGAGTTTTCATTTCTACTCAACCTCTTCTCATGTGTTATCAGTGATCCATGAAGTTCATCAACTGAAAAATTTGAGAGGTCCTTTGTCTCTTCTATGGTGGTGACAATCACATCAAAATTTGAAGGTAGGCACCTCAATAGTTTCTCCACAAGCCTCCTTTCTTCAAGAGTTTCTCCATGAGACCTTATCTGTGGGACTAGACCAATTGCTTGTGTGAAGAATGAGTCAATATTGTCTCACTCCTTCATGCGCAGGTTCTCAAAATCTTTCCTCAGCAACTGTAGTTTTGCCATCTTCACTCTCTCCATGCCTTGATAGGCTGTCTTAAGAGTTTGCCATGCTTGTCTGGATGTCTTGGCTGCTGCTATCCTTGGAAACACACTCTCATGCACTGCTTGATATAAAAATACAAGGGCTTTTGAATCCTTCTTCTTATTGCTCTTCAACAGCTCTTTCTCTACCTGAGTTAATCCATTAAACTCATCTTCATTTGCTGGCTCTTCAAATCCATATTCAACAAATTCCCATAAGTCTTGTGAGGCAAACAGGGCTCTCATGGTTATTGCCCAATAGTCATAGTTTTTCCCATTGAACTGTGGGAGCTGGGTATTAAACATACCCACGCTGGTGCTGGTGCTGGCCATTCTTGCAATACTTGACTGTGTATTAAAAATCACTTAATTGTCTTCAACAGCTACACAAAAACTAATCTGAAAAATACCTTGACAGCGTTTTCACTCTGCTGGATAATTTGCTGCAGCAAGAAACCTTCCTTCAGCTTCTTTGACGTCTTCAAAGAGCCTGGACAAGCTCTGATACCATGTTGGGAATTTCTGATAATTCCAAACAAAACTGAACAAAACAGAACAATACTCTGTTTTAACACAGCGGAAATAAAAATCGTTTGCGGAATACGGTGTTTCAGCAACGCAGTTTCATCAATTGTTGAATGCAGTGTTTCAGCAACGGTGTTTCAGCAATGCTGAAACTGGTGTTTCAACAACACTCTGTTTTGACGCCTCGTAACAAAAAAAATATTTTCTGATAACAAAGTTTCAACAACGCACAACAAAAGGGACTTTGTATTCATTAACGATACTTCCTCTAACAGAGGGATTACTACAAGGTTGTTTTAAAGACAGTTCAAAAACTTCAAAAAACTTCACGCTGTAAAGAAAAATTACATTATTGTGTTTGCACTGCTGTACATTACAGAAAGCAAAATACTCTGTCTCCTTTGACAATCAACACACTGTTTTTGCACTGATGTGTCTGCACTTTGCACTGGTGTGTCTGCACTCCTGTGCATCTACAAAACACTCTGTTTTTGCTCAAAATTAACGTTGTTGTAACATTCTGTTTCTTTCCTGAAAATTTTTTACACTGTTGTGTGTAAATTTTCATTCATACATACGTGTTGCTGCGTATTACAAGAAAAAGCTTATGCACTGCTGTGCATTAAAAAAGAACTCTCTATATTTTCTACACCGTTGTGTCTGCGTTTTATAGTGCGGGAAGTGGTCATAACTTATCCATCAACCGTCTTAACTCGCTAATGAAGTCTCTACTACAATCTGCTACTCATGATGAACAAATCTAATCTTTTGCTGTATTTCTTGAGTCGGTGGTGTTAAAACCCATGGCTGATAAATGCTGCGACGGCTCGAGGCTGGTTCTTTTCACTTTCGGCCATTCTGCTCTTTAATGCGGTTGTTTAGAAGTAATGAGACAACGCTGGATCTGATCTTCCTCCTTCGGAAACACAAAAAACAATTAAAGGGTGAAAATACAGTAATGGCGGTGGCTTTTTTTTAAGTAAAGTAGTTGTTATTGTTTAACTGTTCACTGCAATTGAAATTATAATTTCAACAATCTCGGGAGAAGAAACAACGACAACAAGGACTGAACCAAGGCGCATAAACATAAGAGGACCAAATTTGTCAGCAAGGTCTTTGATAACACAATGAGGGAATTCTCCCAACATATGGAAATTCTCGATGATGGGCAATGGAGATGGTCCTGGAGGTAGCTCCAGTACTTCTTGATTTCTTGTCCCCTTCGTCTTCCAACAATATTTGTAGAAGAAGATGATGATCAAAATGAATATTGTGATTAGTACAATTGTGGCAGCTGATACCCATCTCGTAAGTGAGTTCTCTTCTGTAGCTATTTTCCCTGTGCATGAATGTCTAACTTTGTCGCTGATTTATGGAACTACAATTGAAAATATAAATAGCATGGAGACATGTGAATGAGTGAGTTGATGATGTCGAAGGGCTATCAACAATGGTATTTGTTGAAGCGGTGGCATGGCAGTTGTGTTCCTATCAACAATATTTTTGTAAAATATGTTGCCATAAACCAGAGGCGTTTCAGTGAAATCCACGTCTCTTCCGATTGTAATATCGTCACCACTAAATGTTTGATAAGTTAAAAGTCAGAGATTTTTCACCCATATTTTCTACAAGGTGAAATAAATGAGGATTCACAGTAGGAAACACAAAAAGATATTATTTCCAACATCATGAGAAATATATATGATTTTATCAAAATAGAATAGTAATATAATCTTATAAATAAATATTAATTAAATTTATTTATTATGTTTATAGATTTGATAAGATTTGATAGGATGTATGTTTAGAAGAATGAATAAACTCAGAAGGGTTTCATCTACATTGAAGGAGAACAACCTTCATGGTTTGAAACCAGTGAAAAATTATATTTTAGAAAATAAAGATAATCCTTGAATAACTGTCTACAACTCATGGACTTTCTAGAATAGTGATAAAAAATTGTGTTAAGTATTCAAGAAGGGACTAAGTACAAGTACTACCTTCAATATGTCAGTGGATGCAGTTCATATAAGTTTCACCATTGTTGCAAAGGAAGCCGATGTCAAGAAAAATAGAAATCTCCATCACTTAAATCACCTCTGAGGGAATATGAGTGGCCTTGTAAACAAGCTTACCCATCTTAGTAAAAACCTTCAATGTATCTGAAAATGAAAATTTATTACAAATGTAAGCTATAGGTTGTAAAAGAAAAATCCCAGCAAACAAACAATTCACTGCGAGAGAGGAATTATAACATGATTTCTTACCTTTACAATTCGCTGCCAGAAAGGAATTATCGGATGATTTCTTACCTCTACAACACGTTGTGGTTAAGGAAAAGAAGTAACTAGTGTGAACTGGTAGAAAGCACTTCAGTAAAAAAATACAAATCATCATAATTAAAAAACTATATCCCCAATATTGCAGAATGGAAATTTCAACAGAAGACTGACAAGCATGACATTACCCAACAAATTCATTCACGCGGTGGTAGTTATCTTACCCATGAAACCATGTGCCACTAGACAAACGAGACTCAAAGGTGGAGTAAATGAAACTCAAACAAAATTGTACATGACGAATCACGTGTTGAACTGTGATTGGAGGGAATGACGAAAATGGAGTGAGGAGATTGGCTATGATTGGAGGGAATGACAAAAATGGAATGAGGAGATTGGCTAGGTTGAACAGTGTTTGTCCAACCAACTCTATAAAGAAAACGCCTTTTGGCATAAATATGGTTAGTGGCATTCTCTATTACGAGTGTATTTTTTAAGGAGTGTCGACGCTATTAGTTTATTATGAGAAGGAATGATGTTTGGATGTGATGGAAGGATTTGATTGTTGTTGGTGTTTGGGAGGTACCAAACCACCACAACCAAGTGGTGGGGTTGTAGATAACAAGGGGTTCTCTTCTCTAGTAGTGAATGTCAACTCAAATATGCATTATTTAGGGTTTTTTTACTATAATGACATGAATGTCACTTATAAAATGAGAATATATAAAAATGACATTGGTTACTTAGGAAATGACTTGCATGAATTATGTTCAACAGCGTGCTTCAAAGAAAACTACATTTAGAAGTTGGTCTAAATGTAATGTGTGTTTCTCGAGGAGTGGTTATGAAAAATTTAACGTGAGGTTTACCTTGAATTATTAAAACCTGTTATCACCTGATTACATATTTCCTTTTCAACGCTCAAGGACGTGTCAAAGGTACATTATTTCCTGCAGCAGATCCTGACATTTCAAAGTATTGCAGTATTCTAAAGGCTGATGATTTGTCAGATTGTCCATATTTTTATCGTGATTTTCATCCAACAAGTGCTTTAGCAGAAGCACACAATGTAGGTATTTCTATGAAGTTTTGGGATAAGATATTGGAACTCAATGGCCTTCCTTCAAACATTGTTCAAAGGCTTATTCAAGGTCAAGTGGTTGCATATAAATATTGTCATTAGAATATGATAGAAGTAGACTACTAAATGCTCAGAGATACAGGTGTTCAACCTTCAGTTGTTTTTGTATTCCAAGTATCATAAACCTTTAGTTGCTTTTGTTATGATATTTCCAAATCACAAGGGACATCTATCATATATGCCCTAAGGCATGTTCTTGGGATCATTTCGCATTTGGTAATATTTGAAGAAACGTTTGGACTGATTAGGACCAGACAATAGTGTGCTATGTTTTTCCATGTGCTTGGCACAATATCTTGGGGAGTTCACAGGGGTTATTGGTTATTTTTGAAAGATCTAATTCCAAAGTTTGTGTATTCTATTAAAGCTAAAGAAATTTTCTAGTTTTCTATACACTTTTAGAGGACCAAAATTTTCTTTTCCTGGGAGGTTTGATCCAAGAGGATCTATTGGAAAAAAATTTAAAGCATGAAGAAACTCTCCAACAATATACCCTGGTAAATATGGGCTCATAAACTTTTGGTAAAAGGTGAAAGGATTTAAATTTTATGATTAATATTTTGGAGCTTAATGTTCTTATGTATTTTTCATCTAATTTGTAAAAAGGAAAATTAGCTTTTTGACATAATCCACCTCACACCTATTTTTCCTATTCTCAATGAGAGGCTGAGAGTCTCATGAGCTTAGTTGAGAGTTTTATGGTCCACCCACCTAATATAGGGCCCAAAACCATGTGCGAAATCCATGCACAAAACCATGTGTAGGTCCGGCCACCTACTATAGGGCCCAAAAGTAATTTCCCATGGCACTGCCCCAGAACCCGTGCAGGAGGGCTACCAGCCCCCAGCTTACCCCCCGACAAGGGGGGTAGCCACTCCCCTATGACCCCTCGAAAGCACCTAGCGTAACGTAAAGGTAGGGCTTATGCACCCCTTGTGATTGCCCCCACCCGTGGGGTAGTCGTGGAAAGAATATAAAAAAACCCAACATTCTCCCACTTGTTGTTTTATTTCACAGGGGACCATAGGAGAGCTTAGTCATTGATCTAACCCTGCAACGCCATTTTTTTCTCTACACCAAGAGGGATTCTCAGTGTTCACAAACTTTGTCAATGCATCTGCAGTATTCTTCAAAGTCTCCACCTTTACCAACAACACCTCTTTGTCCTCAACCATATCCCTCACAAAGTGATACTGAACATCAATGTGATTTGACTTTGAATGATAATTTGGGTTCTTTGCCAAGAAAATTGCACTTTGGTTGTCACAGTGTATCCTTATAGCCCATTGTACTAACCCCATACTTGAACACAATCTCTGCAACCAAACTACTTCCTTTCTTTCATGATTGTCTTCCATGTATTCTTCCTCTATAGTTGAAAGTGCCACTACAAAGTGTCTCTTACTTATCCAACTGACTGCACCTCCAATTAGGTTAAACACATACCCACTTGTATATCTTCTCTCATCCATATCTCTAGCCCAGTCTGCATCGACAAAGCCACGGATGTCCAAAACTCTGTCCAATCCTAGTATTTCTTGGTAGCACAAACCATAGTCACTAGTGCCACAAAAAATACGTAAAAACCTGCTTCACTCTTGTCCAATGCTCCTTCCTTGGTTTTGACATAAACCTGCTCAATACTCCCACTGCATGTGCATTGTCTGGTCTAGTACAAACCATTGCATACATCAAGCTACTGACTACACTTGGATATGTAACACGGTACATGTCCTCTTCTTCTTCTTGTGTCTTAGGACACTCTTTAACAGATAACTTTACACCTACATGAATAAGAACCTTCATTGGTTTACGATCCTGCATATTAAACCTCTGCAGTATTGTCTTGACGTACTTCCTCTGGTTTAACTAGATCTTCCTCTTTGCTCGATCTCGTTTAATTTCCATGCCTAAAATATAGTTTGCAGCACCAAGATATTTCATATCGAATTTGGAGGACAATTGCGTCTTCAAATCCTCGATATTTTCTTTATCATTTCCAATGCAAAACATATCATCCACATACAAGACAAGATAAAAACATCGTCACCAGTTAATTTAAAATACACACAATGATATTCTTTGCTTTTAGTGAAGCCAAGTCCCCATATAAATGCATCAAATTTCCAATCCCACATCCTTCGTGACTGTTTTAACCCACATAGAGGCTTTTTTTAACTTGCATACCAGTTCTTTCTTACCCTTCACCACAAATCCTTCAGGTTGCTTCATGTAGATCTCTTCTTCCAAATCCTCGTGAAGAAATGTTGTCTTCACATCCATCTTCTCTACCTCAAAATCAAAAACAGCAACAACAGGTAAAAATAATCTAATAAAAACTACCTTGGCAACAATAGAAAAAATATAACCAAAATCAATTCCCGACACCAGTGAATAACATTTTGCTAAAAACCAAGCTTTGTATTTCTCACATTTTCTTATGCATTCATATTCTTCTTGAACACCCATTTTCTTCCAATGGGTTTCCTTTTAGCCGGCAACTCCACCAGATCCCAAGCCTCATTTTTGTGCAAAGATGCCATTTTATCAATCATGGCCTCTTTCCAGAGTTTTCCATCCTTTGAATCTACTACTTCCTTCACAGTTTTGGGATCATCATCAGTAATAGAAAAAGAAAAATTTGAACAGAAAGCAAATTTACTATACCTTTATGGTTGCCTTCTTTCTCGAACTCATCTTCTCACAGCCAGAGGTTCTGGCTCATCATCTTCTAATTCCTCCTATGTTGTAGAGTCTTATTCTTCCTCCTTTAGCTCAAACTCAATCTTCTCAGGTTCCTTTGGTAGGACTTCATGTTTATTAACATACTTCACCTCTCTAACCACAACATCTCGATTGTACACAACCTTTCTTATTTTTGGTTTCCAAATTGTATAACCTTTTAAACCATCCTTATACCCAATAAAGATTCACTTTTCATATTTATTATCCAACATTTTTCTTTTCTCCTTCGGAACATGTATATATGCATCACATCCAAATACCCTTAGATGTGAAAGAGAAGGTTTCTTACCAGTCCATACTTCTTTGTGGAGTCTTATCCTCCAAAGCTGATGAAGGTGATCTATTGACCAGGTAACATGCAGTCTCCATTGCCTGTACCCAGAATTCATGTCCTAACACGACAGCACTAAGCATGCCCCATTCCCTTTCCATCAACATCTTGTTTGTACTTTTTGCAACTACATTTTTCTGAGGTGTGTATGGAGTAGTCTTCTGTCATGCTATACCACACTTCTTACAAAACTCTTCAAATTCCTTCTTGCAAAACTCTCCACCGTTATCTGCCCTCAGCACCTTTATCTTCTTCTCTGTTTGGTTTTCCACCAGAGACTTAAATTCTTTAAAAGTGTCAAAGACTTCGTATTTCTTCTCGAGGAAATATATCCATGTATTCCTTGTGAAGTCATCTATAAATGATAAATAGTACACATAATTCCCAGTGATGAAACCGACATAGAACCAAACACATCACTATGCACAAGCTCTAATATTTATTTCGCCCTCTTACAACTAGAGGGAAAACTCACCCGGTTCTACTTCTCATACACAAAATTTTCACAGAAATAAAAATCCAGAGAGTTATTAGATGTACCTTCTACCATATCATTATGATGAGGTATTTGAAGGCCCTTCTCTCCAATATTTCCAAGCCTTTGATGCCATAGAATGGTATTTTATCTAGATACCACTAGATTTTCTGGTCCACTTTTAGGTACCACAGGACTATTGCACCCATTAATAACATTGCTACCTAAAGCTTGTAAAGAGTTCCAATCCGAACTCCCCACATCAATCCCAGTGCTCCCTGAACCATCTTGCAGGTATCTTTCTCAAACGCTATTTTTACACCTGCATCATCCTACTTGCTTAAATAAATCAGATTTGTGGCCAATGCAGGAATATGAAGAAAACTCAAAAGTGTTCTAATCCTTCCACCTTGCATCTTGATGTAGGAGCATCTGACCACCCTTAATCAAAATTGAAATTTTGAGCTATGAAAAGGGAAACGTGGACAATCATTATAAATTGGGGCAACTTTTTTTTAAACAGAGCTAAATTGATGGAATTGATAAGGTTTGATTTAATGTAATTATCTGCCATGTATACATATAGAGAGATTTAGGGGATTTGATTGAGCGATTGTGGGAGAAATTCATGGGTCGTAAATGATTCCTCCCTTTGTAATTTCCTATATATAAGAGTATGTGTTGTGTGGAAGAGAGAGGTAGAGAATGCAATGTAGCCACAGTGCAATTTGTGAGTTCAGGCTGTGAGGCCTTAGCCTGTAAACAAGTTCTATATATAATTGAAATATGTGTGTTATCTGTATTTTGTGTGTCTGTGTATGGTTTACGTATTGTTCTTTACTGTAAGTTGATAAATATGTGTGTACTAGTGTAAAGGATGAAGTTCCTATGAACTTCACCTTAAAAAAGTATCGCAGAGATAAATGTGTGTTGTAACGCAATTCCACTAATAAGAGAACAAGAGATCTGTTAGATTGAGAACAAATCAATGGAGGAGAGGTGTTGAATCAAAACTAGAGTAAATTGAACAGCATAGCAGAAATCGTTGGATCGGCCAGATCGACGGATAATAATGACAGAAGAAGAATGGCAGAAATTAAGCCCTAACCCTTTATTAAGCCAAATTTCTTTAAGTTCTGTACTCACCACGTGGTTGGTATTTGAGTAGTGGTAAGCAGTTTCTCGCATGCCCTAAAGGTGGGAAGCAGTTTCTCTAAATTCTACGTGATTAACCTTAGCAGTTGAAACATAACACAGGAAAACAACTTTTCTCGCATGCTTTTGGAGCATTTACCGTCATGCTAATTGGAATGCGAGATGACGGGACGATTGTTGGATCGAGCAGGGTCACATTGATGATGGAGATTGTCTGGGCTACTTGGTGAGCGGATGACACGATAACTGTCTGATGGAAGAAGATCCATGGTGATCACGCAAGAACTTGCAAACAAGTTATCTTGGCTAACAGACCCGATAAACTCATTAAAATTTTTTTATACTTCATGATGATTGGATAGTTCGTTTAATGGATAATCGGACGCATATTGCTTCTGAAAGAGTGCGTAGGTTAACATTTCATTCAGACGAGATAGGGATTTATATAATGGGATTAAAACCTCATTGAGTTTCGACCATCAAGACCGTTCGTTGGTTGATTGATCGGAGGATAGTTGCGCAAGACTATGTGTGAGGGTTAACGGACCTGAGTGGAACCGATATGTTATCAAAGAGGATTAAACTTAATTGGGTTCTAGCCTTAAACGTCAAAGAAGGACCGATGGTGATTGGTCGGGTTTTGTTATGAGGTCCGTTGGTTAAAAAATTATTTTGATGTATACGTGGGCCCATAACCCAGAGGTCCACATACAAATTGTGTAAAGATGCAGCTTTGATGTATCAAAGCAGCTGAGCTATCATCACATCTTCAACTTGACTTTTCCCCGACCAACAATTCTAACTTTCCTGACATCCCCTAAGAATACATCACCACAATCATATTTCTCATACTCGTAGAACCACTCTCTATAGGGAGTGAAGTGAAAGGATGCACCTGAGTCAATCAACCATGCCTCATGATCTACATGTGTACTTGAAGAAGAAGAAAAGTACATGACCCCACCTTAATATGAGGTAGTTTTTGCCTCTTCAGAAAGAGCACCATCAGATCCATTTCCTTTCTCAGGAGCTCTAGATTTATAGTCCCTTTTGAAGTGCCTTTCCTTTCCGCATTTCCAACACACCTTTATAGGTTTTCCTGGAGATTTAGATCTCCCTCTAGATTTAGATCTCCCACTTGAGGACTTATTTTTGTTTCTATTCTCGGACCATCCTCGTACATACAAGGCATCACAATTCTGGCCCCCCATGTTTTTCCATATCATCTCCTCCGACATCAAGGATGAGACATTTTCATCAAACTGCAAGGGAATTGCATTGCTACCTATTGCAACAACCAGACTATTCCACGAATCTGGTAGAGAACACAACAAACTAATGCACTTATCTTCATCTAAAATTTTAATATCGACAGATAATAACTGGCTTACTACAGTATTAACTGCATTCAAATGCTCTTTCACTGAGTCTCCATATTTCATCCTCAAGTTATATAGTTTTTTCTGTAGGAACAATTTATTCACTAGAGACTTAGATTGCTACAAAGTCCTTAGCTTTTCCCACAAAGCCTTCATTGAAGATTCCCGTGTTACATTCAACAATACTAAATCTGGGAGACACAATCGTATTGTGCTCTTTGCCTTCTGATCCAACTTTGTCCAGTCTTCAGCTAACATTGTTGTTGGTTTAGAACCCGGATCTACCGCAATCCTCTAATTTTTATCCACCAACAGATCCTCCATCTTGATTTTCGACAACTCAAAACTCTAACCATTAAATTTCGCGATCTGTATCTTTCCACTTCTCGACATATTCTTTCACCACACGAATCTCCCACTGAACAGGGTCTACCACAGGCCCAAGAAAAAGACCCCTCAGCAGCAAAGGCATCCCCTTGAAGCCAAAATAACTCTGATACCAAATGTAGTTTTTAACCCGGTACAAAAGTTTCCTGTATACAAATTCTAAAAATAGAAAATAAACAATAACGAGAGAATAAAACATAAAACAAATATATACAGATATTTTCCCCTAGATCCCAAAACCACGACTACTAGATTAATTTTTCATTATTTTCCTTTCAATGTTACAATATATATATATATATATATATATATATATATATATATATATATATATATATATATATATATATATATATATATATATATATATATATATATATATATATATATATATATATATATATACGCATGTTGAATCAACCATAAACCTCAATAAATTAACCCTCGATTAGAACATAATCGTAGTTCCCTTTACCAGATCTACAAAATACCATGGATAGTAAACTATCATGCCCAAAACCATGTGTGAAATCCATGCACAAAACCATAGGTAGGTCCACCCGCCTAATATAGGGTCCAAAAGTATTTTCCTGGGGTGTTACCCTGGACCCTGTGTAGGGGTGCTACCACCACCCTCCTTACCCCTCGATGCAATGTATAGGGGGGCGTAAATGCCCCTGCGCATGGGGTAGTTGTGGAAAGAATATAACACAACCCAACACTCCTTGGACTATGGAGTCATTAGACCTATTTAAATTTATTATGTGAGAGATTTTGGAATGATTTTTGGATTGACTATGTAGTATTTTAAGTTTATTCAAGATTATGTTATAAACTCTTTGGTTAAGCATAGCCCTTATGGAGATAGAGAATGACCACTTACGTGAGAGCCTTAATTATTTTGTAATAGAAGAAGGTAATCCCTTTTGGGAACATTAGCCACATATTGTGAGAATATTTCATCCCTTATTGTAAAGAAGGGTATTGCCTCTTTCATGGAGAGATAATAAATAAGTTCACGGATTAAGCGAATATGGAGATGTAGCTAGGGGGTTTGGTGAACTCCATTACAAAGATAAGTTTGCAATTTTTCTTCATGTGAATTTTTTTTGTTTACCTTGTTTTCCTAAAGTAGAACTATGTTATCAAATTGCATGACTGGGATTGTGATTTTGTGGACTATTAGAAGCATATTTGAGGAAGGAAAAAGAAGTATTTGTATAATAGTATAATTTTGAGATCAGGAGGGAATCATGAGAGAATGGATAGCTCCATACAACCCACAACATAATGGGGTTGTAGAATGAAATAATAAAACAATAGTTGGAACAATGAGGGCCATGATATATGACCAAGACATGCCTAGATGTATTTGGACAAAAGCATTAAGGATAATAGTTTACATTCAAAATAAGGTCCCACAAAAGGTTTTAGTAAAGATGAAACTCAAGGAGGAATTTATAGGGAAGAATCTAGAAGTTAGACACTTCAAGATTTTTAGCAGTATCACTTATTATCATATTCCAAATGAGAAACACACCAAGCTATATTTGACTACAAACAAGGGTTATTTTGTTAGTTATAATGAAACATCCAATGCATAGAGGAGGCGGTGTACATCATGAAAACAGAGGTTTTTGAGACACATGGGAGGGAAACCCACGTATGTAGGTTGAAGAGAGAATTATATAGACTCAGGTAATCTCCTAGAGCATGGTATTGTCATATTGATAGTTTCTTGTTGTAGACGGGCTTCATTAAGAGCGAGGAAAATTAAAACAATACTATATTATGGTTGGAATTGAACCACTCATTGTCATTTTGTATGTGGATGATATATTTTAGTCTAGGTCACCAAGTCTCATAGAATATTACAAGAGGGAATTAGTAGCAGAGTTCGATATGAAGGACTTCGGGTTGATGCACTATTTTTTAGGACTTGAGGTGTGGGAGAGATATCGAGAAATATTCCTTTGTCAATGGAGATCTACTTTGGAGATCTTGAAGAAATTTAGGATGTTGCATTGTAGACCCATGTCTACACCTATGATAACCAATTGGAGGAATATTGATGCATCCAAGCAAGAGTAAATGGACCCTATATTATATATATAGATTATTGGCTCTCTTATGTATCTGGTCAACACAAAGCTAAACATTTTCTTTGCAGTCAACACTCTTATAATTAGTTTATTGTGGAACCAAAGAGAGTGCATTTGAAAATAGCAAAGCATGTGATGTAATAACTATGAGGTACAATTGAGTATGGGTTGAAGTATACTCAAGATGATGGTGTCACGTTGATTGGGTACACTAATTCAGACTGCGCACGTATTGTAGTGGATTGGAAAATCACTTCAAGGTGTTGTTTCAACATTGCATTAGGGGTTGTCTCTTGGTAAAATAGGAAGCATGAGTATATAACTTTAAGCTCTATAGAAGTAGAGTACATGAAAACAAGCATAACAACATGTGAGGCCACATGGCTTCAAAATTTGTTAGTGGCATTGTTTGGTCAAAAGATGGAGTCATCCATTATTCACTGTGATAATTAGAGTTGTGTTAAGCTATTTGAGAATCCAATATTCCATGATCGGTTGTAACATATTGACATATGATATCATTTCATCAGGGATTGTGTACAACATGGATTAGTTTGATTATTGTATATTCCTACAAATCAACAGGTAGAAAACATTCTAATGTAGCCCTTGAATAAGTGAAAGTTTCTTTTCTTTAAGGCTAAATTTGGTGTTGTCAAGAACACCTTCTTTGCTAAGAGGGAGTGTTAATTATTGTAGCTATAACAAGTGTTCTATCCTTGAGAGGTGTCATTGAGGCTAGGAACATAGAAAAAATAATTGTCTCCAAGTCTATGTAATTTTTTATAAGTTTCACTTAGGGAAAATGTCTCAATCAAGTCAATTAGTCATTTTTAAATATATTTCCTAAGTTAAAACTTAGGGAAGGTGGTTAATTAATTGGCATTAGTAGAGATACGATTGGTTTTCCTTTAGAATATTGTAGAAAGTTTCTAAGATGATCTTAGCCATCGATTGGGACAAGTTAACTTCTAATCATGGCCATTAATTTGTGAATGAGATATTATAAGGAAAATTTGATGGGTAGCTTTGGATATGCATCAAGTGAGTATTGTTGGATGAGTTTTCAATGAGATGCAAGGAGGGTTTCAACAACGATAATTGGCAAATGTTTTGCAGGGTTTATTCTTCATTCAAGAAAACTTCCAACTTCTATGTTTTAGAGGGAGTTTTGTTTGATAGTTTATAATTTGTGATGAAGGTCGAGTTATTTTCTAGAGGTAGTGCAAATTTCCTAGATGAAGTGTGAATTTTGGAATTATCCAGTGTGAGTTGTTCGAGGTAGTGTACATTGTTAGAACAATTTTCTAGAGGCCATGTGATTTAGCCAGGAAGAAATGTAAATTTCTAGGGAGGATGTGTGTGTTTCCATAGGGACAGTGTGATTTGTAGAAGAGAATTTGTGGGGGTTTCCTAGTTTGATTTCATTAGCAACGGTGAAGATAAATTTGATAGAGCTTTGCTGAAGTAGTTTATGTAATTTCTAAATAACAGATTTACTGAAGATAATAATAAAACCATTAGACTGAAAACTGGTTTCCCCACATTGGAGCTTTTCGAAGGACATTTTTCAACAAATAATTTTTTTAATTATGTGATTGGTTTCTCACATTTTGTGGTTCAATATATTTTTATTCTTGTTGTTGTTCATGTTTTTATTTTTTACTTTCTACTGAAGATTGAAATGTGTTGTGTATAAGTAATAGAAATAATAAACTAGGTTAATAACACATTTTTCATAATGATAAAATTTCACGAGTATGTTGTTATCACTCAGGTTGTCCTTCTGGTCAGCTCAAAAGGATACGACCGAGGTAACCACAGACCAATATTTGGACTGCAGGTTCTAGCCCACTTGCAATCAGAGAGGGCTCTCTCTTTCTGATTTAGCTTTGTTGATAAGGTTCTTAGGCTAGTTATTGAGTTCAAGGGGCTTTGTTTTGTTTTTTGGTGGGAAGGATGATGCTTTCAAGTAAAGAGGGAGGGATAGCATGAAAGTCTTAGAACCATTGGGCGTGGAGTCAAGGAGTAGGACTGTTGGTGCGTTTTCCTGGTCACAAGAAGGAATATGGAGCAAGCTAGTTGTATATGAAACAATCATTCAAGGTAAAAGAGATGGATTAAAGGCTAAGGAATGAGGGGCAATTAAGAATCTCTCATTCAGGTTAGCAAAGAGAAGACAAATGAGCCCTATCTAGAAGCAGTTAAGAATTCCTAGATAACAGTCATTCATATGTGAAAATAGGTCAAACATGAGCCATAACAGAATTCATATTTATGCCTAATTCAAGACAAAAACATTAAGAAGCCACAGAAACTGAGCATAGAGTGCAACCAAGCAAATTCTAAACCCATCCTTTGTTCTGTGACTTGAGCATATGTGAAATCGAAATAACAGAGGTAAGGAAAATTTATTGATTCATATAGCAGCACAAGAATTCTGCATTCAATTCTTCAAGCCATTAGACACAGAGCAGACAGTCATTCCTCCAAAGCTTTTCAGCAATCTTTGATTAAGTAAAACATCTCAGATATCAAGTGTGAGTCTCTAATGAGGATTATCAACCAACCAACCCCTTAAACGATACAGAGGGTCTGTATAAATAGGGAAAATTATCCAAAATTTAAACTACTACAGCCGACCTAAACAGGTCTGAAGGAAAATGATTACTTTAACCTAATATTATCCAGAAATAAATGCATGAAAATATCTTTGAGCTGCGCTGAGGGCAGCTGTATCAAAACTAAGTTAATGTCTATCTTGGGTGGCTCGGTGCAGTGCTCCTGTAATAACTATGATTTTTCCTTTATCTCCACCTCTAACTTGGTTTTGTTGCTATTTGCTGGCATTAATGTGCACTAATCCCGACCAGATAGGCTTTTAAATGGCCTTAACTGCTTTGCTGACTTTGATGAAGGTTTTTAATTTTAACCTACTTTGATGTTGCTGAACTGATACTCTTTGCCGCTTCATCTTCCCTGTGATACTCTTTAGCACTGATCCTGGAGTCTTTAATATCTTTTGAGTGGTTTAGACTGTCCCATCGATCTTTCATGGCAGTTGTTCGGCCCTCTGTTGCTTTAAAAACTGTGTTTGCCTCTTTTTGAATGCTTCGCGAAGAAAATCGGGTCATTCTGCACCTTTCGGGCTTGCTGGGGGCCACGCGGTGACGGGCTTTCCACTCTGGCCTATTTCCCGTAGCCATGCGCGATTAATCGCGCATGAAAAACTGCCTCAGATTCTGATTCCGGGCTTCCTAGGCTGCGATTTGTGCCTTTCGCACTTTTTGACAATGACGTCAGCATGACGTGGCAGGAAGACGTCAGCAGTGGGTCCCAGTACGACGGTGACGTGGTAGGATGACGTCAACAGTACGGCCGGGTGAAGTGGCGGCACAACAGAGGAGGCGATGTGGCGGCAGCTACGTTGCAAGGACACGGTGGCAGGGTGAGGGGAGGTGAGGGATGAGGTGGCAGCAATCGTGGCACAGCAGTGGAGGTGCGGAAGGTGACGCGTGGTGGAACGTGGCGTTGATGTCATGCGGGTGAGGGCGGTAAGCGGTTTCATGGTGCACCGCTTTAGCGCCTGGGTGTTTTGGGAGGAGGGAGCTCCGCAACATCCAGGAGGGTGACCCGTGGCGGGAGTACAACGGCAAAACCGCCGATCTCCCGAGCGTTAACCCTCGGCATGTCCGGGAGTGAAAACACCCGCCCACCGTAGATCTTGGGCGTGCCAGATCTGATGGATGGCAGGGCGGACAAGGCGGCGGAAGGATAAGGGACGAGGCCCGCGGCGCCTTTTGAATGATTTAGGCCCGCGACGCCTTTTGAATGATTTATTAAACGGAGGGGGTTTTTAAACATTAGAAATGTGGTTTATGGGTTATAACAGATTTTTAAAGGTGTCGGGAGGGGTCCGAAAGCCTGGAAAGATGGATTTATGCAGTTTGAGAAGGGTTTTAAGGAAAAACGAGGGGTTTATGCCTTGGGAGGGTGAAAATAAGTCAAATAAGATGGTTTTTTTGATACACATGAAAGGAATTTTATGCTGTGTGTTGGAGTAATATGCATGAAGAGATAGTTTGAGGGTGGAGATGAGGGTTTTTACTGAGTTTCAGATAAACTTAGCAATTCCCAATGAACTTATGGTTATGTTTCAACCAGGGGGAGGGGATAAATATATAGGGGGGCTATTAACATAATTTTAGTAGGGGAAGGGGAACACAGATAGGGATTTACATAATAGAGTCAGTAGTTGATATGGAGATGACAAGAAAGCACTAAGTATGTGGATCTTAGGCTACCAAAGGGGGAAAAGTGACTCATAGAGGAAGAATGGAAATCTATGAGTGAAGCAGATATTCACCAGACAAATGATATGGAAAATGATGAAACTAAGAGGAATGAAGCAGATATTGACCTCTTTAGGGAAATTAGTGAGTGATTTGGGGGAAGAGGAAGAAGGGGAGGTTAGAGATGTCCAGTTTGAGCTCCTCCAAATGAAAACTGCCTTGTAGCTGTGATCTGAAGTACAATATCACTTTAAAAAACAAAACTAATCACATATCAACATTTTGCAACCTCAAAAACTACCTACCCAGCCTACTTACCTAGCATTTTTTCTTCTTTTTGGTTTGGGTGCACTTAGACTTGTAGACCCTGCTTTACAATTTTTCTTTTGACTGCCCTCCTATCTAAATTTATCCTTATTTCTTCCAAGGGCCCAGATTAAGCACTTAGGCTCCTTTGATTCTCTACCTATCTAAAAATCTGCCAAGATTAAGCTGTTTGGACAGATATCAATTCTCTATATTCTAAAACAAGAAATTGAAACCTAGGGAAGCCAAGATTAAGCTGTTTGGACTTCCCTTTTACAGAACATTCTTCAAAAATGGTTAAGTCATCAAAATTGGAATACAACAGTGGCATTTGGACTGGCACATTTTCATGGCCTCTTCTTTGGCCTCTTTAAGAAATATGGAGCATTGCAGTATGCAAAGTATAACATATTTGGCATGTAAAATTGTCAACCATGAAAGATGAACACCTCATGCAATATGAGGCTAACAGTGGCTCCACTTGGGGATGGCTTTTCCTTGTGAAAAGCTAAGAACAGCAGGTCAGACTGCCTTGATCTTCTATTGTTGCTATAGATTGAAAAACTTCTTTATGCTGGCTGTTAAAGTGTGAAACTTTGAAATATGAACAACTCCCTCCTCAACTGAATTACTGTGAAATGTATAGCATCGCCTGCTTTCTTCTGCGTGCTTGATGTTATGTACAGTATTGCTTGAGCATTGTGCCTTTGAAAAACGTAGATCAAAACTGATGTGTTTCCTTTAGCTTTGGTCTAGAAACAGTTGCTGATGTGAAATTAAAAATGTTCCTCTCTTACTGATACTATTTGACTGAAGACTACAAGCTGCCCACTGTTTTCTTTTACCATGAATTTCTGCGATATGACAGTGCTACTATTGTTGTTTTACCGAGAGTAATGCAGAGACAGCGCTTTAAAAATGGGCTACTGGCAATTGGCTGTGTGTTCACAAACATTGCTGCTGCTCCTCTAACACTCAGACTGCTTATAAAAAAACTAAAAACAAAGCGCTGATATATACAAATATCAATATACAAAGAGATATGTACAGAGCTGGATTGTATCCCTTTAAAAGGGATCATGGTAATGTTTCAGCATTCGGCCATTCACAGGGCCTTCTTCAGCCGTGCTGCCCTCTACAGATTTGAGAAAATATGTGTTATTTCCCTGAACAACAGAAATAACGAATGGCCCTTTCCATAAAAAATCAAATTTTGCATGTTTTCCCTTGTCTTCTCTACATGAATCCCACCTTAGAACTTTGTCACCAATGCAGAAATCCTCAGTCTTAGCTCTCTTATCAAACATCTTTTTGAGATTTTCGTGCAAAATCTGAGCTCTGTCATAAACTTGCTCTCTGGTTTACTGAAGATAAATGGTTTGGTTGATTCTTCGTTGAATGTCGTTTGGGTCAGCCTGAATCTCCTGTAACAGTCTGATAGTACGGATGCCCAAATATGAAGGAAACCTGGCTTCCATGCCATATACTAGCTCATAAGGGCTCATCCCAATGGATTTCTTTGTTGAAAGTCTGTCTGCCCATAGGGCATTTGTGAGCTTTCTATGCCAGTTCTACTTGTTTTCTTCTAGCACTTTCTTTATGATATTAATCAGGCTTTTATTAGATGACTCAGCCAAGCCATTACCTTGGGGGTAATAGGCTGTGGAATGCCCCAAGGTGATGTGAAATTTGTGGCAAAAATTGATCAGTTTTTTTGGATTTAAAAGCAGCAGCGTCATCAATAATGATCTTCTCAGGGCAGCCAAATCTAGAAAGGATGTTGCACTCAAGGAATTAGATAATGATGGTGTCATTGGCTTGTCTGCATGGGATGGCCTCAACGCACTTGGTGAAATAGTCGGTGTCTGTTAAAATCCATTTGTGCTGGCCTGAGGAAGAGGGATGGATTTCTCCAATGAAGTCAAGACCCCATTGTTGAAAAGACTTATCAGTTGAGATGGGTTTAAGGGGTAGGGGCAACAGCTTTCTTTTTCCCTCAAAGATTTGGCATTTGTGACATGAAGTGGCAAACTTCTTTACATCTGCAAAAAGAGAGGGCCAATAGAAACTAGCCCTTAGAATTTTATCAGCAGTGGATTTCCAATATAGATGTCCTCCACAATCACCTGCATGGAATTCTTTCATGACATTGTTAGCTTCATTCATGATTAAACAATTTAGCAATATACCTTCATGATTTTTCCAAAATAATGCACCATTTATGACACAAAACTTTGAAGCCTTCATTCTTAAAAATCTTTTCTTAGTTCTAGACAATCCTAGGGGAGCAAACAAGTTTAACAAAACAAAGCATATATCAACATACCATGGGGATTGCAAAAAGGTTTCACTGATCTCTGGAGTCGCCAGCTCCTGTTCATTGTCCAATTGGTTAATGTCTAAGGCTTGAAAGTTTGTTTCGGACATCAGTTTGGCTAAACCTTGTCCCTTTATGAGCTTGGTTGGTTTTATTTCTATGTCATACTCAAGGATGTTTGCAATCCATTTGCCTCTTTTGCCCTCTAATCCCTCTTGGGTTAATATGTCTTTTACAACAGCATTTGGGACAAAGGCAATCACATGTGAATATAAAATGTACACTCGGAAATATTTGATTGCTTTGACCAGGGCATAGGCCTGCTTCTCCACGATTGGGTATTTCAAAGGGGCATCTCTTAAGGCTTGGCTGAAAAATGTAATTGGCCTTTCAGCTCCCTGATCATCCTTTTGCAAAAGGACAACAGCTATGGTGTGATCAGATGCAAAAGAAAATATGATAAAGTCCCTATCAAATTGTGGACTTGTAAGGACAGGGGCTTGGGTTAAGGCCGATCTTATGCCCTCAAAGGCGTGTTTGGTTTCAAGAGACCATCTTACCTTGGCATCCTTTTTTAACATGTTGCTTAACAATCTTATCAGCTCAGCTAGATTTGGAATAAATCTCTTTAGGAAGTTGATATTTCGTAGGAATGCTTGCAACTCTTTTATGTTTCTTGGATATGGGATTTGGAGGATGGCTTGGATTCTTTCACGATCAATTCTAATCCCGTCCTTTGATATGATATGGCCAAGGAGTTTGCCTTCTTCAAGGCCAAAGAGGGATTTTTTGGGGTTCAAGGAAATGCGATATTTCCTACATGTCATGAATATTTGCCTCAAATGTTTTAGGTTCTCTTGATCAGATTTAGAGAAAGGGGTTAGATCATCAAGATATACAACTAGGAAATCATGTATTTCTTTGGCAAATTCAATATCCATTTCCCTTTGAAAGGTAGCACCAACGTTTTTAAGGCCGAATGGCATCTTTACATACTTAAATGTTCCCCACGGTGTGGTAAAGGTTGTCTTATCTTGGTCATCCGGGTGAACCAGTATTTGATTGAAACCTGAAAAGCCATATAGCAAATAAATTCTAGATGATCCCACTACTCTCTGCAGAATATGATCCATTTTGGGCAATGGGTAGTGGTCTTTTAGGGAGACTTGGTTTAAATTTCTTAGGTCTACGCATAGCCTAATCTCTCTTGTCTTTTTTCTTGTAGGAACAAGATTGGATACCAATTCAGAAAATCTGATGGGTGCTATGATACCTGCTTCAAACATTCTTTTCACTTCCTTGTCAATCAAAGGGAGAAGCATAGGATTGATTCTCCTTAGTTTCTGTTTGAAGGGCTTTTAGTTTGGTTTTAAGGGAATGGTGTGTTGTATTACTGAGGTGTCATAGGAATTCAAATCCTCATAACTCCAAGCAAATACATCTTGGAATTCTTTGAACAAATCAACATATTTGGGCTTCTGATCAGGTGGAAATTTTTTAGATAATTTGATCATTTTGGGCTTCTCTGTTGTCCCGGTGTTATGTTCTTCTGTAGCAGCATTTAGGGGTTGCATTTTTCGTTTCTTGGGAACATCATTAGCATCAAACATGTCTTCCAATGGAGTGAGGCCAGTAGGGAGTAAATTATCTTTCAGATCAATAATCTCGGCCTCTGTTTCGGCTATTTCCTCCAAATGCATCAGTTTCAGCTCTTCTATATTTGTATTATAAAAAAGAGTTGGGTTCAACATTCGTTTGGCCGTTATAGGTGTTACAGCCTGCTGATTTTCATTGGTTTGCTATTGTTCATTCGTCATAGCATCCATGTCAATGTTAATATTTGAAAACTCATCCTCAAGGGTGAGGAAATTGTTAATCTGGGCATCATTCTCGAACACTTGCCAATCTTTAACATTATTTGGGCCAGCGGGCCTGTGTTTTATTTCAGCAGTAAAATGATGATTTGGTTCAAAGGGAAGCTTGCATGTACTAGCAAAAATGGCCAGGCTGTGTGCATGAATGTTATGCTCTCTTGAAATCTTGGCAAGCTTGGATTCATTGAATGTGTTGAGTATACGAGTGGCAGCAGTCCTATAGGCCCTCATTCTATTGTCATTGGTAACAAAATTACCTTTCATCTGTTGTCTGATTAAATCAGAGTCACCTACAATGGATACTTTTGCAGCTCCTAGAGCTTTGAGCAGTTTAAGGCCTAAGAGGAGAGCCTCATACTCTGACATGTTATTAGTGCATTTGAAATTTAGTCTGTAGGCATGGCCTTCTACATGATTGTTATATGTATTGTGAATCCAGACACCTGCCCCTGCTCCTAACTTGTTGACAGAGCCATCAAACTCTAAATACCATATGATTTCTTGCTTGTGGTTAGTGTCAAGAGTTTCAGTCATTCTTGTAGTGGACAGATTTGAATTTTTTGTTTGGGGAGGTTCTTCTTGTAAGCTGGTTGCCTTGATTGTTTTGACAGTTTTATCAGTATGGGCAACCGATTCTTCATTGATGTGTGTGTTCATTTCTAAAGCCAACGGCTTGTCATCAATGGGAGGACTTATTTCATCATTAAATAAAATAAAAGAATCCATATCATAATGGATTGAGTAAATGGGAAAATTTTCAGGCTTGCTCTCACTAGTTACCACATATTTCATCAGTGTTTCTCTATATAGTCTCTTTGGTTGCCCAAAGACAGATATAGTGGCATAAGAGAGGTCTAATTGGAGGGATCCTTGGAGTTTTTCTCCCCAAGATCTTGACAATAACATGCCATACTTTGGTGGAATGTCAGCAACCACCACATCCATGAGGATTGTCTTGTTAGGAAATTGGACTAAGGAGACACACAGGTCTTTGATGAGGCCTAAACACTTGACTTGACTTGAGTCAAAGGAGAATAGATCTTTGTAGGGTCTTGTAACATCAAGGTTCAGCTTTTCCATTACAGCTTTGGGCATAAGGTTGTGTGAGGCACCTGAGTCAAACATGGCATTGTGCAGGACTTTGTCATGTATATGTAAACTGACATAAAAGGGCAAGACAGATCCATATGTTGATTTTCCATTAACTTTTGGACCAAACAGTAGCTCAGGTTGATCATCAAGAACATTCACGTCATCCTTTACCTTCGGCATCTAAAGTGACCTTTGAACTTGTTGTCTATACAAATCATGTTTAGCTAGTTCGGATAAGGGGATGGATATCTTCAATTTACCTATTTCTGCCTCTAAGCCAAATGAATTTTCAGATTGGTTTTTAGTAATGTGAGAGGCAAGTTTCCCTTTTTCCATTGGAGTATCAACAACTTTGTCTTGTTTATCAGTGTTATGGGAAGTGTTTGATTGCGGTTTTTTTGTTTTAGGAGGGTTTTTTGGAATTCTGTTCAAATTTTATTTCGAGGAAGAAGGTGGCAGAGGTTGGTCAATAGAAGGCTGCATTTGTGTTATGTCCTCTACAATCACTTGATGCGGGTTTGGGACAGGTATATCAGCTGGTTCTGTTATGACAACCTTGCCTTTAATCTTGTTGGGCTGTTTGCCATCCTTTGGTTTATTAGGTTCAGGAATGTCAATGGTCCTGGTTCTCAGCTTATATTGTTTGTGGACCTCATACACAACAGTATCATAGCCTTGTTTAAAATCAAAAGACTCACTAGACTTAGTCTGAAATTGATTAAAGTCATGCTCATCTTGGTCTTGTTGAGTTAGGAAAATTTGTTGCTCAACCCTCAAATCCACCAGGTTCATGTGAGTGTCCTCTGGGGGGTCACTAGATGTAGATGCTTCCGCATAATTTTCATGAAAAGGTGGTCTTATATCATGGTCTAGACTAGACCTACCATCATTTGTGTTCTGCGTTTTCCTGAAATTTGGGTTCTTTATGGTAATGGACTATTGTCCTTCCCATGATGATTTCCTCTCAACACTTTCTACTCTGTCTCCTAGCCTTTGCATGCCATTGATAATAGCATCAAGTTTATGATCTAAGGCTGTGGGTTCTTCTTTGAAAGTGGTTCTTCTCTCCATTCTAGCTCTATTTCTTTTGGCAATTAGGTTGGCCTCTACGCTAACAACAACATTTTGCATGTCTGCAAGGGTTTGAGGGGCTCTTTCTTTTAACTAGTAGGCCATATCTGGGTCGAATCCATCAGGGAATTTATACAAGGCAAGGTCAGGTGGAGGTCTCAAGTTCTGTGGTATTGCATTATAGACATTATTGAATCTTGCACAGTAATCTAGGACAGACTCTTGAGGGCCTCTTTTTATTGTATCGTACTCAACAAGTATGTGCAAGGGGTCTTTATTTTTCTCCCATCTGTTGGTGAAGGATTGGTAAAGCTCATCCAGAGTGGTTATGGAATTTGCAGCAAGTGATCTGAGCCAAGTTCTTACATCACCTGTTAAACTTTGAACAAAAATTTTCATTCTCACACTATCATCATCTATTTCATAGTTCTCAAAGTAGTCTTGCATCTTCTTTGTATGCTGAAGGGCTGTGTAAGTGCCAGTTCCATCAAAATATGTGATTTTAGTTTGATAATCCTGAGGCATAGCCCCAGGGTTTGCAGGTAATTGCAGGGGTGCATATCTATTGGCCATGTTTATAGGGACGACCAGAACAACAGGGATAAGTGGAACAACTGGGACAATTGGAACAAAAGTAGTGGTAATGGTAGTATGTGTAGTGAATGGAGGTGTGGAAGGAGTGCTTTGGGAATTAGATGATGAACAAGGGGAAGTAGGGGTTGAACGAAATAAAAATTTGACAAGGGTTGGAACACTGCTTGGGTAAACTGCTTCAGCACTGTTATCAGCAAAATCTTCTCTTTGTTCTTGCTTCCTAAGGATTTTTGGGATTAGGTTCGGATTTTCAAAAGCAGCTGGTGGATTTGGGTCTGGATTTGACCTAGTATAACGAGAATTATTTTTGGGAGCCAGATTCTGAATTTGTTTTGGTATTTTCTGCGAATGTTTTTAGAATTAGCAAGGAACTGATCAAATTTCGGGGACAGCTATCTGTAGTTTAAAACTAGCATGAAGATTGACTGAAGCAGCATTTATTTACTCCTGTAACTGCAAAGCAAGAACTGTTTCAAAGGCTTCCTGGCCGACATTCAGACTTCATCTGTAGTTTTAAGGAATAGACAGCACTGATTTTTGTTCCTATGGAGTTTTCCAACTTGACTTGTGAAAATAACTGAGGAGGTATCCAGTGGAGTCGCCATTATGTTATCACTCAGGTTTTCCTTCTGGTCGGCTCAAAAGGATACGGCCGAGGTAACCACAAACCAATCTTTGGACTGCAGGTTCTAGCCCACCTGCAATCAGAGAGGGCTCTCTCTTTCTGATTTAGCTTTGTTGATAAGGTTCTTAGGCTAGTTATTGAGTTCAAGGGGTTTTGTTTTGTTTTTTGGTGGGAAGGATGATGCTTTCAAGTAAAGAGGCAGGGATAGCATGAAAGTTTTAGAACCATTGGGCGTGGAGTCAAGGAGTAGGACTGCTGGTGCATTTTCCTAGTCACAAGAAGGAATATGGAGCAAGCTAGTTGTATATGAAACAATCATTCAAGGTAAAAGAGATGGATTAAAGGCTAAGGAATGAGGGGCAATTAAGAATCTCTCATTCAGGTTAGCAAAGAGAAGACAAATGAGCCCTATCTAGGAGCAGTTAAGAATTCCTAGATAACAGTCATTCATATGTGAAAATCGGTCAAACATGAGCCATAACAGAATTCATATTTATGCCTAATTCAAGAGGAAAACATTAAGAAGCCACAGAAACTGAGCATAGAGTGCAACCAAGCAAATTCTAAACCAATCCTTTGTTATGTGACTTGAGCATATGTGAAATCAAAATAACCGAGGTAAGGAAAACTTATTGATTCATATAGCAGCACAAGAATTTCGCATTCAATTCTTCAAACCATTAGACACAGAGCAGACAGTCATTCCTCCAAAGCTTTTCAGCAATATTTGATTAAGTAAAACATCTCAGATATCCATTGTGAGTCTCTAATGAGGATTATCAACCAACCAACCCCTTAAAAAATATAGAGGGTCCATATAAATAGGGAAAATTATCCAAAATTTAAACTATTACAGCTGACCTAAACAGGTCTGAAAGAAAATGATTACTTTAACCTAATCTTATCCAGAAATAAATGCATGAAAATATCTTTGAGTTGCGCTGAGGGCAGCTGTATCAAAACTGAGTTAATGTCTGTCCTGGGTGGCTCGGCGCAGTGCTCCTGTAATAACTGTGGTTTTTCCTTTATCTCCACCTCTAACTTGGTTTTGATGCTGTTTGCTGGCATTAATGTGCACTAATCCCTACCAGATAGGCTTTTAAATGGCCTTAACTGCTTTGCTAACTTTTATGGAGGTTTTTAATTTTAACCTACTTTGATGTTACTGAACTGATACTCTTTGTCGCTTCATCTTCCCTGTGATACTCTCTAGCTTTGATCCTGGAGTCTTTAGTATCTTTTGAGTGGTTTAGACTGTCCCATCGATCTTTTATGGCAGTTGTTCGGCCCCCTGTTGCTTTAAAAACTCTGTTTGCCTCTTTCTGAATGCTTCGCAAAGAAAATCGGGTCATTCTGCACCTTTCAGGCTTGCTGGGGGCCACGCGGTGAGGGGCTTTCCACTTTGGCCTATTTCCCGTAGCCATGAGCGATTAATCGCGCATGAAAAACTGCCTCAGATTCTGATTCCAGACTTCCTAGGCTGCGATTTGTGCCTTTCGCACTTTTTGGCGATGACGTAAGCATGACATGGTAGGACGACATCAGCAGTGGGTCCCAATACGGCGGCGATGTGGCAGGATGACGCAAGTAGATGACATCAGCAGTACGACCGGGTGACGTGGCGGTACAGCGGAGGAGGTGATGTGGCGGTACGGTGGCAGCTACGTGGCAAGGACACGGTGGCAGGGCGAGGGGAGGTGAGGGATGAGGTGGCGGCAATCGTGGCATAGCAGCGGAGGCGCGGAAGGTGACGCGTGGTGGAACGTGGCGCTGATGTCATGCAGGCGAGGGCGGTAAGCGGTTTCATGGCGCACCGCTTTAGCGCCTGGGTGGTTTGGGAGGAGGGGGCTCCGCCACAGCCAGGAGGGTGATGAGTGGCAGTAGTACGATGGAAAAACCTTCGATCTCACAGGCGTTAACCCTCGACATGTCCGGGCGTGAAAACACCCGCCCACCATAGATCTTGGGCGCGCCAGATTTGACGGATGGCGGGGCGGACAAGGCGGCGGAAGGATAAGGGACGGGGCCCGCGGCGCCTTTTGAATGATTTATTAAACGGAGGGGGGTTTTAAACATTAGAAATGTGGGTTATGGGTTATAATAGATTTTTAAAGGCGTCGGGAGGGGTCTGAAAGCCTAGAAAGATGGATTTATGCAGTTTGAGAAGGGTTTTAAGGCAAAACGAGGGGTTTATGCCTTGGGAGGGTGAAAATAAGTCAAATAAGATGAATTTTTTATACACATGAAAGGAATTTTATGCTATGCGTTGGAGTAATATGCATGAAGAGATAGTTTGAGGGTGGAGATGAGGGTTTTTGCTGAGTTTCAAATAAACTTAGCAATTCCCAATGAACTTATGGTTATGTTTCAACCAGGGGGAGGGGATAAATATATAGGGCAGCTATTAACATAATTTTCGTAGGGGAAGGGGAACACAGATAGGGATTTACATAATAGAGTCAGTAGTTAATATGGAAATGACAGGAAAGCGCTAAGTATGTGGATCTTAGGCTACCAAAGGGGGAAAAGTGACTCATAGAGGAAGAATGGAAATCTTTGAGTGAAGCAGATCTTCACCAGACAAATGATATGGAAAATGATGAAACTAAGAGGAATGAAGCAGATCTTGACCTCTTCAGGGAAATTAGTGAGTTATTTGGGGGAAGAGGAAGAAGGGGAGGTTAGAGATGTCCAGTTTGAGCTCCTCCGAATGAAAACTGCCTTGTAGCTGTGATCTGAAGTACAATATCACTTTAAAACACAAAACTGATCACATATCAACATTCTGCAACCTCAAAAACTACCTACCCAGCCTACTTACCTAGCATTTTTTCTTCTTTTTGGTTTGGGTGCACTTAGACTTGCAGACCCTACTTTACAATTTTTCTTTTGACTGCCCTCCTATCTAAATTTATCCTTATTTCTTCCAAGGGCCCAGATTAAGCAGTTAGGCTCCTTTGATTCTCTACCTATCTACAAATCTGCCAAGATTAAGCTGTTTGGACAGATATCAATTCTCTATATTTTAAAACAAGAAATTAAAACCTAGGGAAGCCAAGATTAAACTGTTTGGACTTCCCTTTTACAGAACATTCTTCAAAAATTGTTAAGTCATCAAAATTGGAATACAGCAGTGGCATTTGGACTGGCACATTTTCATGGCCTCTTCTTTGGCCTCTTTAACAAATATGGAGCATTGCAGTATGCAAAGTATGACATATTTGACATGTAAAATTGTCAATCATGAAATATGAACACCTATTGCAACAGGAGGCTAACATATGCCTCCATCATGAAAAATGATGTCTGGAAGGTTGTATCAAGGCCTAAGGGAAAATACATGGTGGGCTCTCGCTAGGTCTACAAGATGAAGCATGGGGCTAATGTGAGCATTGACAAATACGAGGCAAGATTTATGGTAAAGGATTTCTCGTAGGTAAAGGGCATCTACTATGATGAGACATTTGCCTCAATGGCCAAATATTCATCTTTTGGGACCATTATATCCATTGCAACTTATATGGGGTGGAAGATCCACCAATTATATGTTAAAACAAAGTTTCTCAATGGGGTTATTGTGGAGGAGATTTATATTGAACAACCAGAGGGGTTTGACAAATGTGATAGGTAGACTCACATGTGTAGACTTAAGAGAGCCTTGTATGGGCTCAAACAGGCTCCACATGCATGGTATTCATGTATTGATAGTTACCTTTAGGGATTGGGATTCACTAAGAGTGAAGAAGACCCTAAACTATCTTACATTGTGGTTGGAGGTGAGCCGCTAATTCTGGTGTTGTACATGGATGGTATAATTTTGAGAGGTGCAAATAAGATCATCCAAGAGTGCAAGATAGATCTTTCAAGTGATTTCAAGATGAAGGATATGTAATTGATACACTATTTCATTGGATTGGAGTTTTGGTAGGGAGATGGGAGATCTTCTTAGGGCAAGGCAAGTGCGCCCTTAAGATTTTGAGGAGATTCCACATGTAATATTATAGGTCCATGACCACACCTCTAGTCACAAGCTGGAGGAAGGTAGAGACATCCGTATCAAATCAAGTAGACCCCATGATTTATCGATAATTGATTGGGTTAGTAATGTATTTGGTGAAAAAACAACCAAACATGTGTTTTGTAGTTAACTTTTTGAGCCAATTCAAGGTCGAGCATCCTAGGGTGCATTGGATTTCTACCAAGTACATATTGAGGTATCGCACGGGGGAAATAGAGTATGTATTATAGTATAGACAAGTTAAAGGAGTAATGCTTGAGGGATTCACTAATGTAGATTTAGAAGGGATTTATACGAACATGAAAAGCACATTGGGCTCCACATTCAGTGTTAGATCAATAGTTGTTTGTTGGTTTCAACTGGAAGAAAATATCAACTGCATTGAGATCAGTAGAGGTCGAGTACATGGACACTATTTTGGTAGCATACAAATCCATCTAGTTGAGAAAGCTACTCGTGGGCTTGTTTGGATAGGAGCTAGAGCCCACTGTGATCCACTGTAAAAATGAAAGTTGCATCATGCTCTTTGAGAATCTAATATTTCATGATCACTCAAAGCACATCGGGATACATTATCATCATATTAGGGACATTATTCAGAACGATACTATTAGACTCCAGTACATACCAACAGAGTAGTAGACAACATACATTCTGACCAATGCTTTTTCAAGGGGAATATTTGTTTACCTTAGAGACATGTTCGTGTAGTGAAAAATACCTTCCTGGAATATTGATTGGATAAAGAAAAAAGGGTTTTGCTTGCCTACGTGCCAAGGCTAACAGGGTAACCCAAAAGACAACCATTTGCGTATTACTAATTTAATTAACTATTTTCCATTGTTGGACTTTGTAAAAATAAAAAATCCTAAAGTCAACATATGATTAGATTTCAACCCTTCATCATGATTTAATATCAACAATTGAAGGTGATGGTGGGACCTAGGTCGAATTACAAAAGGTAATATGGCACATAAGTGGCTAGTTTGATTTTCCATAAGTAGTTTGTGTTAGCTTAACAAGAGGAAAAATAGGGTTTCAATAGTCAACAAAAGATTAATTCCCAGGAGGGAGAGAAAGAGAGGGTCTAACAACCTCTAATTCAACCCAGAATTAGTGAGACCATAGTACAACAAGTGTGCAGGGGTGATTTGATTTTCCTTGGAGTTGTTCAGTGGTTTTTCTATTGTAAAAGGGAAGTGTTCCCTTGCTGTAATTTTTTTGAAGATAACTTTTGTTAAAGATAATAAAAGAAACAGATTCAATTTGAAGGTTTTCCCTGGATATGGGGTTTCTTAGAATATATTTTATTTTATTTTAAAGGGGACTTGTATCAACTCCACATTGAGTGTGGACAAAATCATGTCACCCTCATACTAGCTTGTAAAATATGCCTCTTACCACAATGATGATATATTCACAAAATAAAAAGTAAGGGAGGAATAATTTTAAGAAATCTATGTTTAATAACAATAAAAAAATTCATTAATAATTGTGTATAGTAAACTATTTTAAATTATTCTATCTCCATATTAATTTTGGATCTCAAATTTTTCCACTTTAAAAAAAGTTTTAAAGTGGTCTAAAATATATATTTGTGACATAAATTAATCTAATAACATAATTAAAGCAATGTCTACGGTTGTTAAAATAGATATTATCATACCAACATGGAAATTATCAGTGTAGACATTATAGTTGAAATTGGTGAAAAATGGTAATATAATTATAAACGAAATCATCATACTCAATGACATAGATTAATAGGTATGAATATTGGAAATATCAAAATAAAGATTAATACTCACGTCAAAATGAAATTGTAAAAACATAAATTCTATGTAGTCCATAAGCAATTATTTTCCTCATGTACTCTCTTGTTTCTTAGACAATGTCACGTACAAACAAAGTGCATGCATATTTTGAGATTGTGAGAAAGTTTATTGTATTTTTTAATATAATGATATATTTTATGAAGTGAGAACATTCTTAATTCTAGGGTTAGTTCAATTGGTTGAGTTCTTGTCATTTAAAAACTTTTTTTAGTGAGAAATTATGAGTTTAATTTTCTTGTTACTCTCAAGGCTAGGCTCTATGTTTGAGCTAATAAAAAGTTGTCTATGATTGAGTTGATAGGGAGTGATCCCTTTGATTGGATATTCTTAATATAAATATTTTGTGGATATAGCAATCACTAAATTTTTAATGTCTACAAACTTCAAAACACATTGAAAAAAATGACAATATTATCACTTATTAAATTATAAAACAATTTTTAACATAATTATTATTTTTATTTTTAATAAAATTTAATTTTTAAAATTATATCTATATAAAAAAAAAATTGTATCCAACAAAATGTTAAAATATCAATAAATTTTCTTACAATTTTTTTTACATATATATTATATTTATTATTATTATTTTTTAAATAATATAAATTAATTTTAATAAAATTATATAAACATGATAACCCAATCAAAATATGCATACACATTATGTGGAGGGTGAAGTTGGATGTGGAACAATAAAAAACTGCACAAAGAGAAAAGAAGTTGCTTATGGTTTATAGATGGTTTTTTTTTTGGCTATTTCATATTAATGCCACAATTTTTATGATGATGATGATGGTTAACGTCTGTTGAGACCAAACATTGGTCTATCAGACCTAAAGAAACAAATTATTTATTTTGATTTAAGATTTTATTCCTATGCTCAAAAAGCTTGGAGAGAAGCCTCCCGAGCTCACTATAATTTTGACATTGTAAAAGGCGAGGAAGGTCAGTATTGTAACAAAGATTGTAAAACTGAGACCTAATGTGGTTGTACGCGAAGCACTCTAAGAGGAAGTGGTTTTCATCCTTGATGTTACTATTCTCACATATATGGCAGATCCTTTCCATCCATGGTGTTTTAGGAACTGCCCAACGGCCTGTTTCACTGTGGAGCTCATGAGAATTCGTTCTAATCTTTGTTATATTAATTTTCTTCTTTGAGCTAGTTAAAATAGAGAGATACTTTTGATCTTCTAGGGTGGGGTTGATGACCTTCTTAAAATAACTTAATTTCCTTTTAGCCGCTAAATCTTTCTCACACCACATTTTTTCTTTGAACATAGAAGTAACAATATCTTTAATGTTATTAATGTTTTGCAATGCATCATTCTCATTGATATCCCAATAATTTAACTAGACCCTCGTGTCTTTATGCCACCCCTGATTGAGCCTTAGGTGGTTTTGGCTGGAATTTGAAGCTAGCTTAGGAAGTCTATGATCGTCTATGTTATTGAGTTTGTGCTTGTACAGTAGAAACCTAATCATAGCTAGGCTCTCAATAGGGGAAAGCCCTACTTCTATAAGGAGAATAGGATAGGGTGTATTGCTTTTAATTTTTAGGTTATAAGTTATCAAACGCTTCTGGATTTGCTCAATCTTTCTCCATGATTCTCTGGAGATGCTGCAACCCCAAACCTCACGGCCATATAAGATAACAGGAGTGACTAAAGTTTCAAATAGGAACTTCTTTTTATTCCACATTATGAGGTTTTTTGTTTTACAATTATTTTCAAGACCAAAATAAGCTTTCCACCCCCCATTAATCCTTTTCTTAATGCTATGGTTCTAGTTGAGCTCGGGATGAATATCAATTCCTAGGTGCTTGTAAGAATACAATTCAAGTTATTATTGTCATACATAAAATTAGCGTAAGTGTACTTCTTGGATTTGGTAATCATAACTTTTGTTTTGTTAGTGTTAACAATCATACCCATGGTAGAGCAGAAATCCTTAAGAAGCCTGAGTTTCTTATCAAGATCAGATGGGCACCTTGTGAGAAGAACAATATCGTCAGCATAGAGAAGAAGGATGATGACTATCCCAGCTAAGATCGTGCCATCACATCCTGCTTCCTCTAAATAGCCTTCGAGCTTATCGATGTAAATGCCAGATAGGGTAGGGGAGAGGGGGAAACCTTGTTTAACTCCTATGTTACACTTAATATCTTTTGACCACCCCTCATTGCTCTTTAGCTTGGCAATTACATTCTTATATAACCTTATAGTGGAAGCTCTCAACTTGAGAGGAACCTTTAGCTCTTTTAATCTACTCCAAAGGTTGTATCTAGGAACCGTATCAAAAGCCTTTCTAAAGTCCACAAAGCAACAAAATAAATTGGATTTATCATTACGACATCCCTCCGCAATGATCCTAAGCATAATGAGGTGGTCTGTTGTTGAGTGATGCCTTCTGAAACCTGCTTGGCCTTTAGCCTGCTTACCTTCACTTTCACGTCATATGCTTAACTTCTTTTCCAAAATACTACCATATAACTTGGCTAAGAGATGGTCGATCATAATTGTTCGATAATTAGAGGGGTTATTTGTATCCCCACTTTTAAAAATAGGGATAATGAAGCTCTCAATCCATGTTTTAGGGAAACCTTGCTTGACTGCTTGATTGAAAAGCTTGTGGATGTGGGGGATGAGGACAGGACCTCCAATTTTTAAGAGTTCCACCTGGTAACCTTCAATGTGCTTAACTTTCCCGTTAGCGAGGTGATTAACCCCAAACTTAATGTCTTCTAAAGCGAAAACTTCTTTCATTGTGAGCAGGGTTTCCAAATTATCCATGACATTTGGAGATTCATAAAGGTTTTTAAGATATGAATTCCAATCATGAAAAGCAATTTTATTATTATCTTTAGTATTCCTAGTCAGAATCTGCCTCCAAAATTTCATATCTATATATCATCATGTTTGATAATTTCCATTTTAACATTTTTCATATCTATATACATTAATCTATTACCTTGGGTTTAATAATGTACACTCCAGCTATATGTGGTTGGGTATGAGAATATTTGTTATAACTAATTTAAAATATTTGATAATTCATTTTGATATTTATATATATTAATTTAATAATTTTATTGGATTATTTATGTTACTCGGATAAGATTATAAATATTTTATTATGTTTAGTTTGTTAGTATTGTATATATCTATTTTAATTATGAATTTGTCAAGTGGGATCAAATTTTTATATATGTAAATTTATTTTAAAGTGGAGAATTTAAAAAAATATTTGCATCTCAAAAGAGTTAATCTCTTTTCGAGCATAATAAATCACAATGTCTAATTTTTCATTATTTAAATTACAATTTTTAACGTATAAATGGATAGAATGCCTTTAAAGTCCCCTTAGGCACTTGTGTACAATACAAAACTTAAACTTATAATTCCAAAAAACCTTTGCTAGATTTTAGTCAAAAATGACTAAAAATATATACATGAAAATGGCCAAAATATAAAATAGTAAGCCTACGTGAAATGTTTTAAAATGTTTTAACCATACCTTTTCTTGCTTGACATAATATATACATATATGAATGGTTGACATTGAAATATCTTACTTAATGTGGGCATTGGAATATTTTACTATGGTGTGCATATATATATATATATATTCCTTAAAGTAGATTTTCAAATATTTGGTTTAAGTTCTATTTTGAATTATATATATATATATATATATATATATATATATTATGTTACTTAACATAGACATTTGAAATATTTTATTTATGACTTTGAGAGTGAAAGTGATTTTTTTCCCACATCTCTTTCATAGTAGGTTATTAATATTAAGTGAGTTACAACAAGCTCAATAAGAGTGAGATTATTGATGTTTTATAATGCTTCTAATTAAAACTAACCAAATATATGCATTCATTTATGTTTTTATTGCAAATAACAATGACTTTTATTTAGAATATATTTTATTTTATTTTAAAAGTGACATGTATCAGCTTCACATTGAGCACAGAAAAAATCACGCGTCACCCTCATATTAGCTTGTAGAATGTGCCTCACCCTCATATTACCTTGTAGAATGTGCCTCTCGACAAAATGATGATATCTTCACAATCACTTTTTTTGAGTAAGGGAGTAATAATTTTAAGTACTCTAAGTTTAATAACAATAAACAAATTCATTAATAATTTATGTATGGTAAGTTATTTTAAATTATTCTAGATCCATATTAATTTTGAATCTCAAGTTTTTTCACTTTAAAAGAGATTTGAAAGCAGTCTAAATTATATCTTTGTGACATAAATTAATCTAATAACATAATTAAAGAAATGTTTAAGATTGTTATAATAAATATTATCATACCAACATGTAAATTATCAACATAAACATTATATTTAAAATTGGTGAAAAATGGACATATAATTATAAAGGAAATTATCATACTCAATAACATATATTAATGTGACCCCGATGCAGGTGAATTAAATGTTAATTAATGGAATTATTTAATATTGTCGGCGCTTGGCCCTGCCAGATGCAGGACAGCGCTCCTCTCCAGGCACAAATATGGCTCAAGCTGGCTCACCTCAGGCGAGAGCGATTTTGCATGAAGATTGCCTTAAGTGCTCACTCCATCCGAGGCAAGGCAATTGCTGGTATAATCATGGCGAATGAGCAGAATATGGTAGAAGGAGGCAAGGTGGATGGGCGTGGTGAGCAACATGACGAGGTTGGTGCTCCTGGCGACACTCAACCTCCAAATGGGCAACACTCATGGAGCCTCTGTAACGATGGCCATTGTAGGTAGTTCCAGTGGCACTCGTCCTTCGTCGGTCCCTCCAGGAGGTAGTGGAGCTGGTGACGTGGCCGGGGATGAAGACATCTGACGTGGCAATGAATGCCCTATTGTGGAGGAGCTTTCGGACCAGGATATGGTAATGTGATGCCACTTGGGCCTTTCTTGTCCTCCCAGTTTTTTTCTAATGGATTTTTGGTTAGGTTCAGGTGGTTCTGGGTTTGTAGTTTTGTTTTAGCCTCTGCGGTTTGGTAGCTTGGTTCTTTGTCTTGGTGGGGTGACAATCTGTAGCTCTTTTGCAGATATGGATAGGGGGCTATCCCATCTCTTGTTTCTGGTCTCGAAAGTTTCATAGGGGGCTATCCCATCTCTTCTTTATGGTCTTATCGTTGTATTCAGGTCCTTATGTTTGGCTCCTTGATTACTGTAACTGGTTCTCCCATACTTGGGACAGTTTTGATGCACTGCAAGCTCTCAGATGCTCTTGCCTGAGGCCTCACCCTCTTTGTATCATTATTTTGATTTTCCTTTAATAGATTTAGTCTTTATAGAGAAAAAAAACATATATTAATGTGGATGAATATTAGAAACATCAAAATAGATATTATTAGTTGCATGAACATGAAATTATAAAAACATAAATTATATGTAGTCCATAAGAAATTATTTTACATTATTAGTTGCATGAACATGAAATTGTAAAAACATAAATTAGATGTAGTTCATAAGAAATTATTTTCCTCCCTATGTAATTTATTTCTCCTTAGACAATGTCACCAAAGTGCATGCATATTTTACTTTGGTTAAATAATTGACATTTTATATATATATATATATTATTTTGTTTTTAAAATTTTGATGTAATGTTACAATAAAAAAGTAAGAACGTCTTTTTAATATTGGGTTCTAGAGTTTTTCTTAATGTAATCATTATAATATATATATAATTATTAGTCTTTGTCTCAGGGACTATAGCATTCTATTGATGGTTAAAGTTTATTGACTTTGCATTTTTTGTTGTGTTTTTTCCATTTTAACCAAAGTTTCATGAAAATGTTTAATATTTCTATTTTTTGGAAATTTAAAATTAATTTTTTAATTTTCTAAAATTCTTATTTCTAATTTTCGAGTAGCCTAGATAGCTCTTATGGGACATAATTCCTTTGGTGGCAGTAATTTTATTGGTGACATTAAAAATAAATAATTTTGAGAATGGCCACTCTGTTGGAGAGTGCTCTGACACTGACATGATTGTAATTCGTTTATGTAAGAAAATGGAGGAGAGGGGGGAACTGGCCTTCTAACATTGACACTGTTATGTTATTGTTTTGTTCAATAATGCCAAAATTGAAGTAGTTGTAGGTCCTTTACACAGGCAAGGGCGGTGAAAAATTGTGCTTAGGAAGCTTCCCAATTCAATAAAAACATCCTTCCCAACATGACCAAGTCTATTTCAACTACTGTTCAAGTATTGTTTATTTGATTTTCACTTTACAACTATTTTTTATTCTTGTAACCATGATCCATCGTAAATCTGGTATTGTTATTTTTATGTGATGTATCAGGTAAACTATCTAAACTACGATGTGTCTTCTAGTGAATATGCTAGTGGATCGGATGCTTCAACTATTATCCAAACTCCAGATTTTCGAAAACTCCACATGTTGGCTCTTGAAAATTGTTGGATCCTCGAATTGTCCTCAATTTGACATCATTTGCCCCTTCTTTTCATCCATACTATACTTTCCTATACTTATATTTATATATTTACAAGTCATAATGACATTTAAGTCATCTTGAGGTATAACAAAAAGTATCAAATTCTTATAGCCCATGATCTAGATTTTCCTTGTGGAAATTGGCTAAAACATCTCTTTGGCTAACGAATTGTTACACTAGCTCAATCCATGGTTAGATAGGATGCAGAGACCTCCAAGGTGAATAAAAGATATAAGCATATGCCAAATGCGAGAGATGTGGACATCCACCTATGAAGCTTACTTAGAGGGTCATCGGGATATAGAATCTACTTGATGAAACCTCTGGTCAACATTTTTATGTTCACGCATAAGGCTTTCAGGAAGCTGTTTTTGACATCAAGCGACATGGAAAAACTTGATAGCAAGAAAGTGAGTATCATGACAGTCGATGGATAATGTGTAGATGAAGAGGATCTAAATGATTTTTTATGATAGAGAAAATCATGCAAGATCGATTTTCCTAATTAAATTTGAAAACTACGTTGTCAATTTACGAACTTGCCTTTCATTATTTCCTTCTTTATGCTGTCAAGGCTATATGTCATATAAATATCTCTTTGATTTTAAATATATCAAGAGAATATAGCAAATTTTTGAAGCACTTTAAAGTTTTTAATTCAATAACTCTATTTATCAATACAACTACCCTGTTCCAGAGCATGCACATGCGTTATTAATTGATTTTATTTGAGCTTACCTCGCTTTACACCCAACAAGAGGGATCCTTGGAGAGTTGTAAGATAATTTAGCTATTTTTTGTGTTAATTGCTTTTCAATTCACATCAAGTTCAATTTTGTTAGTTCATGCTTTTATCTCTACTTATTTCTTGTTCATTCACTCACCGATTTCATTGTTACAAATAGAGTGTTCTCTAGAAAATCAAAACAACACAAAAACATTTATTTCCTTAGTTCATTTAATTGAGTTTCTTCACTTAGTCTCAAATTTAGATGATCAAATTAGTTTTAATCATAATTGCATGCATTAGTAATCTATCAAGGCTTGTATTTTCATTTTGCTATTTGATTTATAATTAGAGTAGAAGTTTGATTTTATTCATTTTTTTTAATTCAAAGTATTAAAATAGAATTGAATTTGATTTTGCAATTAGCATAAAGGTTTCAACTCTGTTCAATAGAGTAATTTCAATTTCTCTCCTAGAATAGATTTCAATTATTGTGAATAGAATTGTCTTTCAATTCAAGTCAATAGTACATTTTTCATTCTATCATTTTTAATCCATGCTTCTAAACAATTTATTTTCTAATTATTTTGATTCGACAAGCCTTATTGAAAGAACATTTGTGTACTTTTGATGAATAATTAATCTTGATTTAATTGCATGATACATGATCGGCTCTTAGATTTACTGCATAGGTCATTGCATTACTTGCTTGATGCAAGTTTCTCTTTAAAATTTGATTACTTCACAAAAAAAAAAAATGAAAGTTGCACACATTAAGGACTAAAGGACTAGAATCAATGTTACTTCTATGTCAATTTCACACTATTTTGATGGTGATTCTGTTATTATTAATGTATACAATAATGATCTCGTGACAATAAAAGGTTTTAATAAAGGAGGATTGTCCTTAAATAGTAATTTGATATCACCATTGATTACATCATGACATTATTATAATTTCTAAATCATTCCATGGAATAAAAAGGCTAAGAACCGCACAAATGCCTCTAGAAAATTTCAACTTCAACATAATCGGGTAAACACTAAATTTTGTACTTTGAATATTTTAATAAAGAATAATAGACTGGAAAATTATAGAGTAATGCATAAATTAAGAGATAAAAATCACATTTTGAATTAAATGAAGGAGTTGCAGCTCACAGGTGTGTACATCACCTGGGAGACTGCACTCAAAACAAAGAGGAGACTCTCACTCTCATTCACTCTACATTACATCAAATGAATATTACAATATTAAATACATCACTGAAAAATAGGTAGTTGTAAACAACCTCCTAAACTCTAGGAACTAATCCTAAACTAAGGAGATATGTTACAACCATTTAACCATTTCTCCATTATTTTTGACTCCCCCCTAATGGAGAAAGGGTTATTCTGCACTCCTAACATCCCTCTAAATAACTCAAACTTTACTCACCCTAGAGGCTTAGTAAAAATATCAGCTAAATTATCACTAGTGTTACAATAATCCACACATATTTCTTTTTGACTGTATCTTTTCTCGAACAAAATGAAACGTATCTTTTCTCAAACAAAATGAAACTAAGTGTCAATATGTTTGGTATTTTTATGGAAAAATGGATTGTATGCAAGCTTTATTGTGCTCTGGTTGTCAGTTTTGATGCTGGTTTCTTCTTTCTGCCCTTCGCCTGCATCACTGAGCAATCTCCTCAACCAAATGGGTTCACATATAGCTGCACACAAGGCCTGGTACTCAGCTTCACATAATGATAATGCTACAGTACTTTGCTCTTTTCTACTCCACGAAATAACCCCGGATCCAATACTAAATGCGTAACCTGTGATTGACCTTCGATCATCCAGGTTACCTGCCCAGTCAGAATCTGAATAACCTACTAAAGTAACATCAGAAATGTCAGTGTATAAAATACCATAATTACAAGTAGCACTAAGGTACCTCAACACACATTTTGCTGCAATCCAGTGACTTTCAAGTGGTTTGGACATAAACTGGCTCAGCACACTGACAGAATATGCCAGATTAAGTCTAGTTGTTGTGAGATATATCAAACTCCCCACTAGCTGTCTATACAAAGTGGCATCCACCTGTTTTGTTCCATCATCACTGCTTAACTTGAGGTTCTGCTGCAATGGTGTTGCTGCTATTTTACACTGATCCATTCTAAATCTTTCCAACAGGGTTCTGGCATACTTTCCTTGAGTTAGAAATGTTTGACCAGAATCTTTCCACACCTCCAAACCTAGGCAATAATGAAGATCTACAAGGTCTTTCATTTCAAATACCTGTGACATTTGCTGCTTGATTTCTTTGATAAAATTATTTGCATTTCCTGTTATAATCATGTCATCCACATACAAAGAAATCAAAATGATTTGCCTCTGTTTATTTATCTTGGTATACAGGTTTGGGTCGTTGAGGCTCCTATGAAAACCATGTTGTATAAAAAATGAATCAATTTTCTCATACCATGACCTCGGCGCTTGTTTCAAACCATAAAGTGCCTTATGCAATTTACACACTAAATGCTCCTACCCCTTTTTGACAAAACCAGGAGGCTATACTAAATAAATTTCTTCCTTTAATTCTCCATTCAAAAATGCAGACTTAACATCTAGTTGGTGTAGCTTCCATTTATGTTTTGTTGCTAAAGAGATTAGCATTCTGATTGTATTTAGTTTAGCTACAGGGGCAAAGGTGTCATCGAAATCTATGCCTTCTTGTTGTGAATAACCCTTTGCTACCAGTCTAGCTTTGAATTTTTCTACACTCCCATCTGCATTTATTTTAGGTTTATACAGCCACTTACAACCTATAGTGGTTTTTCCTTCAGGCAACTCAACTAAATCCCAAATATGATTTCTCTATATTGATTCAATTTCCTCATGCATTGCAGCCCTCCATTCATTTGATTTACTTGCTTCTTCATAATTTGAAGGTTCTACAATGTTTAAAATTTTGGACATTAAAGCATAACCTTTCAATCTTTCAGGTAGTCTAGTATTCCTACCTAATCTTCTAGCTAGAGGACTTACCTCAACTCTATCTGTTTCAACACTTTCCGAGCCTGCATCATCACTTATTACACTATCTGCTGCTACTTCTTCCTGTTTCTGCTCCTGCTCCTGCTCTTCATCTTCGTCACTGTTTATCTCTATCAGCAATGGAATGTGGCTGCCATTGTTAGAGTCTTCCTTTCCATCTTCAGTCTGTTCATGAAAAATAACATCTTTGCATGCAAAACCATTATGAGTCACAGGATTATATAACGTGTATGCCTTATACTATGTGCCATATCCTACAAATATACATTTCAAGGCTTTGGGGTCTAACTTCTTTCTATCTGCTTTTAGTATATGAGCATAAGCTTTAGATCCAAATATTCTTAGATGACTAACTGCTGGTTTGAGTCCAAACAATGCTTCAAAGGGGGTTTTGAAGCCTAGACATTTAGTAGGACTCCTATTCTTTAAATAATCGGCAGTATTAATGGCTTCTACCCAAAGACCATTTGATATACCTTTACCTTGAAGCATACTTCTTGTGCACTCCACAAGAGTTCTATTCTTGCGTTCTGCTACTCCATTCTGCTGTGGAGTGTGTGGCACTGTGAATTGCTGCATAATCCCATGCTGCTTGCAGAAGTTCATGAACTCTCCTAACCTGTATTTTCCCTCTTGGTCCGATCGGAGAATCTTTATCCTCTTTCCTGTTTGGTTTTCTATCATAGATTTAAACTCTTTAAAGGATGGAAAGGCTTGACTCTTTTTACTTAAAAAATACACCCATGAAAACCTAGTGCAGTCATCTGTAAACAACAGAAAATAATATGCACCTCCTAGGCACCTAGTTTGCATAGGTCCACAAATATCTGTATGCACTAGTTCTAGGATGTCTCTTTCCTTTCCGTTGACATGCAAAGGAAATTCTTCTCCATGCATTTTCCCTAATGCACATCCATCACATTCCAGCTTGACATTATGAAAAACAGGGAGTCCATCGACCATACCTTTCTTCTGAAGTAAGATGAGGTCTTGCAAATTGAGATGTCCAAATCTCTGATGCCAGAGATTTTCGACTGTTGATCCAGCTGCAACCATTGCTTGTCGTGGCATACTCTTTGCATCCAATCTGTACAAATTCCTGCGCACTCCTGTTGCAAGTGTTTCCATCTGGCTATCCTTAATGACACAACCATTCTTAAAGAATTGCACCTGCATGTCCTGGTCTGTAATCATTGAGACAGAGATCAATTTTTTCTTAATTCCTGGTACATTTAATACATTTTTAAGATGTTTAATGTCGCCACTAGGTAGCTTCACAGGAATATCTCCATATCCTTTGATCTCATACCCACTGTCATCTCCTAGATAAATTTTTTATCCACATGCAGATTCTTCAAGAAATTCAAAATAGTCCTTCTTACCGGTCATGTGTGAGGATGTGCCAGATTCGACATACCATATTTCATCCTCATCTCCCTTCGATGCTGAAAGAGCACAATCGACTGTGAATAATCGAAGATCATGGCTGTGGTCCTCCTCTTATCCAGCAAAACAACCCTGGTGTTTCCTCTGTTTTCCTTTTCTTTCATCTGCCTGCCTCTTATATCATTCTTTAATTTGATGACAAGGTTTCCCACAATAAAAACATGTCTTAACATAATTATCAGTCATACCTCTGAATGGTCTCTTTTGAAAAGAGTTGGCCCCCTTCTGCTGCGGTTGTTGGTGCTGATGTTGGTGTTGGTGCTGCTTTCCTCTATACTGTCACCTCTTCACCATCAGAGCTAGGTCATTGCTCCGAGCTTTCAGATTCAGTCTTCGCTCCTCCTCCTGAAACAGAATCGTTGTCAGCTCATCAAATGAAGGGGCTTTCTCCCTCGCTGACAGTCCTGTGATGAATGTCTGATATTCATCAGTCATTCTGTTCAATGTGAGTGTAACTAGATCTGAGTCGGACACCTTTTCTCCAATAGCTCCCAGTTTGTCTCTCAGATCCTTGACTCTGGCCATGAATCCACCAACGGACTCATTCTCGTCCATCTTCAATGCAAACAACTTTCCCTTGAGTGCCAGAACACGATTTGTATTCTGAGTCTCGTACAAGTTCTTGATCGTTGTCCATAGATCAGCGGCTGACTTGGAATCTCTGATATGTGGGATAATATTGTCCTTAACGGACATCTTCAGTATAACTTTTGCTTTCGTTTCTCTTTTATCCCAGTCTTGTTCTTGGGTTGTTGTTCCAGATCTCAGCTCATTCCCTCAATGATCGCCCATGCATTTACGCTCTCCAGCAAAGTTTGCATTTTGAATTTCAAGTTGGATAAATTCATTCCATCAAGTTTTCCAGACTCGTGGAGGTATGATTCTATGTTGTTGTTCATTTTCGCCCAACTGAACACTCCAATCGGTCACCACCGGGCAAGTTCGATCTGCTTCCACCGAATAGATCAGGAACTTCACTGTGCTACCACCGGGCAAGTCCAATCTACTGCCACTGAACAGATCAGGGACTTCACTGTGCCACCACCGGGCAAAACCGATCTGCTACCACCAAAAAGATCAACAAGCAAGCTCCAACACGCCACCACTGGGCAAACGCGATCTGCTTCCACCGAACAGATCGAGGAGCTGCACTGCGCCACCACCGGGCAAAAAAATCGATCTGCTTCCACCGAGCAGATCACAGAGCTCTGATTCGCTACCACCAGGAAAGTCTGATCTACTACCTTTGAGCGGATCATGGAACCCCAATTCGCCACCACCGGGCAGGTCCAATCCAAGCGGATCAAGGAACCTCAATTCGCCACCACCGGGAAAATAAAATCTCCTACCACAGAGCAACAATCTCCACGTGCCACCACCGGGCAACTCCAATCTGCAACAAAATTTGCAGATTTCCAGAGAGAAAGAGGTTGGCTCTATGGCGCTCTGAACAGCTACAAATCCATGCTAATTGCAGAAAAGAAAAATTCACGGTGTCCACGGAAATTGGCGTGCTTAACAGCCACGGATCCGCGCCAATTTAGTTATAATTTTGTTGGTGCTCTTAACAACCCCAAACCTGCGCCAATGGGCGCTTCTGTTCTTTAAAAAATCGCGCCTTTCAGTTTTGTTCTGGATTGGCACGACTGTCTGCAAAAAATCCGCGCCAATCTACTGCTGCTTCTAAAAAAAATATGCTCCAACCCTTTCTTCGACTCAGAGATGATCAGTCATCTTAGATCCTTCACTCCAGGTGTTACTGCAGTTCCACCTGATCACACAGATACATTTACATGCACTCCTACCACTACAGAAATGTAACTAATGATACATCCCTAAGAAAAAATGAGGCTATCTCTACCCTAAGCTCTGATACCAAGATAAAAATCACACTTTGAATTAAATGAAGGAGTTGCAGCTCACAAGTGTGTACAGCACTTGGGAGACTGCACCCAAAACAAAGAGGAGACTCTCACTCTCGTTCACTCTACATTACATCAAATGAATATTACAATATTAAATACATCACTGAAAAATAGGTAGTTTTAAACAACCTCCTAAACTCTAGGAACTTATCCTAAACTAAGGAGATATTTTACAACCATATAACCATTTCTCCATTATTTTTTACTTTAAGCTATAATAATACAAGTTCAATGCATATATTAATCTATAATAATACAACTTAAAACATTTTTGTCAAGCATTCACAAAATAATTGTTTCTTTCATCAAGTATAGCTTGTGTAGGAAAGGGAATGTGGAGTGCAGAGTGTGGTAGTTATGTGGAGCTCCGCACAATGGGCTACGTATTTTGGTTTACTGAAATCAACTCAATTTCCTATTTTCTCGAAGTCAAGTCTAGCCCGTGAAGATGAAGCACAGCATATATTCATATAGCAAGGTTCTTAATCGTCTAATGATACAATACCTCTTTTACTTTCACTTTTAAGTAATCGATTATACAAAAACACAATCCATCGTGCTATAGTTATTAGAATAATAACCACGCCTGATCTTATGATGATGAGAGTCGGCGGGAGGTCGGCGATAGCCAGTGAGGAGTCATTGGATTTAGATAGGTAGTAAATGGTAGTCGATGAATCCATGTAGATTTACTGGCTGGGATTTTGTATAAATCATCTTATGTATAGTGCAATGATGAAGCTCTTCGTGAGTCTTTAAGTTTCTTTTATTGTATCAGAGCCAAGTAGAGTGGGCTCGGCGGAGTGAAGAGATGAGGGCTTGGTGTTTTATTGGAAGATCTACTATGTGTGTGAAGTCTGAGCGTGAAGTTGTAAATCAAAGCCAGTGCTGGAGCATTCTGCGTTAGACAGTGTTGACTATGTGGGTCTTTGCCGAGTAGAGGTTGTGAGACAATGTGAAGTTTGTCTTGTGGAACGATTTGCAATTGTTGATTGTTGTTTTTGAGTGGTGTAAAGTGACCACTGTTGTCGCTGCCATGAAGCCTAACCATGTGCAAAGTATAAATGGTGAATCGCTGGAATGGATAAAGTGTAGGGGTTCCACACATCATCGAAGGAGCCAAGCCTGGAGAAAACATTTGTTGCTAAAGTCAGAAAAAACTATGTTTGAAGTTTTTTTTTTAAAACAATTTTTTAAGGAATTATATTGGGCCATTGTTTATGTTTTTTGGTCATGTGGACATATCCTTTGTTCTATTGGCGGTGTTGGACCTGCCAACATGTTAGGGGATCTCCCCAGTAAGAAGTCCCAATTAGACCTTAGACTGTTTGGTGTAGGAGTCCCGGCAATGGGTCGTAGGTAATGCCTTGAACACTATTTCGCACAGAGGAAAGTAAGATAACTCAGTTGGTAGCAAGGGTGTGACCAGTGCAGTGAGCCAAGGAAGGTGCATGAGAGGTTCTAACACACGGGGGTTGAGATCATTGTGCCCCTTGGAAACCTGTGATAGCATGGAGTTAAGAAGGGAACACACGAGCAATGATACATCACAACATGGAAGGCAAGTTAGCTGGCAATCCATAGTGATGGTTAAACCAACAACATGCTTCAGAAATATTCATGCATACATACACAGATAGCTATACATGCATGCGTAAGTTAACTGATACATACATCATTTAGAGTAAACCAAATAGTTCAAATACAATAAAACATATACATGAAGCATTCTTGCTCTTGTTATATTAAGAAGTGTAAGCTCCAATCATACAATACATCCATGTCCAACCACTAGTTCGGACAATGGAACATTACATCCACAACCGCCTGCTCATCCAATGAGATCTACTAGCTCTGTGTAGTGGAGAAGCCAAGGCTCATTACAATACTGTCCAAGCTTTCTCTAGATGCTCCTATTGGAAGCTTGGATAACCAAAAGCCTCTACAATGAGTTTTGAGGGACTATGTATAGCAAAGGGTGGGGTGACCCTTGACATTCCCCTTCGTGATAGTTCAACTACCCTCACGACTCTTCACCTACTCTATGACTGTTATATCCAATTATCGACACTTGAGCTTATACTTGACAAAACATTACATTACAATGCACAGGTACCCATGTGAGACAAAATTGGCTTGAGAAAGCCATGCTAGACATCAATATGACTTAGAAAACCATGGAAGTCCAACTCCTCAACATCCTCGTGATGATCAACAGTAACATACTAATGCCAAGATCAGTAGTCCTTGATGGTGTCTGTGTGCTCCAACGTGACATTGTCTGGAACCTGACTCTCGCCTCCATAGTATCCGGTTACACTTCTCGCGCTCCTCTGGCCAACACGTCTGAAAGAATGCACATAATTGTCTTTAGTGTGGCCATACCAACCACAAACTTGTGGATGATGTCTGCACTGATGGGCAAACCTAGGTTGGTGGCAATGCACATCAACTCGTCAAAGTACGAGTCAAGCTCTAGTGAGACCTGTGGCTTCGTCTTCACCTGGGTGAGAGTCCCAATAGATGGGATCGCATGTGCTCACACCACCACATCCATACTCTTGAATACATGTGTGTGCAAAGAGTGTACACTAGTGATGAGCTACGGGATCTCTTCATAGTTCCAGATCTGACTCCAGATGCATGCCTTTAGCTCGGCTACACTGGCCCTTATCATCTTAGGCAAGTGAAGCGGGGCTCCCTTGTATCTCATTATCCATGTTTGTATGTAATCAACAACGGCATGCAAGTTCGCCAAGATACGTACTCTCCTAGCACATCGATGTTGCCATCCTTTGAGATGGACGACTGCCTTATGCACAGTACCAAACTTGGAGAAGAATGATCGCATAACTTTTGCAAGGGAAAATACTTCATATAGTATTTCCTTCTTCAGTTCATCTCAAGCGAACGTTTTCATTAACTCTCCTCCTTGCTTGGCCATCTGAAGTTCCTTAGTCATTCGCTCATTCTTAGCTATCAGAAAGCGAACACTTGAGCTAGTGGCTTCGGCATATGCTTTGGTAGCATCAGCCAAGGTTGTTGGATGTTTGTGCACATCTAACATGATCACTCGTTCTTTAACTTGCATAGGAGATGTGTGATCATCCAGAGTCGTCACTCTGTGAGATTGCACAACTCTATGTTGAGATTTGTTGAATGAGATGTTGCACATCTCTTCTTCCGGTTAATCTCCAAGGATCTTAGTGCCTCCTTGGTCGCTTGAGACTTGCTCATCTACTTGATGTGGTGAGGTTGGTGGGTCAACCTATTGGTGGTGAGGCATGAGGTCAATGTCCTATCCTGACTCCTGCTACTTCATATCCATATTCATCTGTTCAAGTGCTTGCTCTCTTTCCTGAGCAAAGTCCTGCTCCTGCGAGGGTTCACCCTATTTTCTTGATGCCAGCTACTCTGATGAATCCACTACTTGTACAAGTGTTGTTTCATACTTCCATACATGTTGCACCCCTTGTTGTAATTGTTCCTGTTGCACTTCCCTCTCCTGTTTCTATAACTATGTTTCCTTCCAGAGTTTTTGATTCAACTCATGCAACTCCTTCTATGTTTCCTCCACTCTTTGTTTCTCCCTCTGCCTTTGCATGATTCGCTTGTTGCGCTATTGCCTCTTTGCCTCAATAGCCAAATCTACTTTCTCGATAAGTGGATCTGCTCAAAACTTGCAACTTTCCTCCTCATCCATGTGATCAACAATCTTCTTCTTTCCTTTGTCACGCATTGGTATTTTATCCTCTGTTGCTACTGTTTCTTCTGGTGGTGGTTCTCTCTGGGATGCTGCTTCACGTTTCTTTGCTAACCACTCCAAATCAAAGCTGACCTGTTAATTGGGTCTAGAGGAGCTTTAGAAATATCTCCATGGGTCCTCCTCAGCCCAATGAAATGCCTCATGGATCTAGTTAAAATGTACTCTCATATAGTGATCCTTCACAATACAATGTGGGTCATACAGATTGTAACTGCAGATGTTGAATGGATACATCTTCATCCATTTTGCTTCAACATCCACTTGCTTGAAACTCTGGATCTCATATAACCCAATCTGCAATGGCAAAGTGGGCCAAGGAGCCTTCTTCTTTTGGTGCAGTCTAGCTATCAATCCTGTGGAGATGTGATATGCTACTTCCTGCATGACGAGTATGTCCAAGAAAAACTTCAATAGAATATGAAGAGGTGTCTCCTTCTTGAACATTCGTATGAAGGTGCCGAACAGTGAGGCATACCGATCAGTAATGTCTATCAGTGCCTCCATTGCTACCTTCGACATGCAGGGTGGATCTTGTTCGAATATCATCTTATAAACGGGGTTGACAAAATTATCGGACAACCGGGAAGTAACTCCTCTAAAGCTGCATTCAGACAATAACTTACAATATGTGTTCGCAACATTCTTCACCGGTGACCATGCCCACAAGCCTGGGAACTCCTGTCAGGCAGAGATTGCATCTAAGATGTAGGCATACATGTAGATCTCTGCTTTCATACCTCCAGGTGACTGTTTAGCCTTTGTTATCTATTCGTTCAACTGATGAGCCAACATGCTGGATTAGTTAAATGGTTTTCCTTCTCTTTCCAGTTGGTCCAGTGCGATCACCCAAATTTGTGGGAAGGTTTCTGTGCTTTATTGGCCATACAATCACATGCAAATATGACCAAGTATTGATACGCCTTTCATAGTATCTTTGTCTTGTAGATCTGGTTGTGTGTCATCCTAAATCTAGCTGGCTCCTTTACCTAGTTCTTCAATGTCTCTAGTGTTGGCACTGCTACTGGGTAAGCTAAAGGGAGTCTCCATGATAGTCACAAGATCCAACATCTAATACATCTCATCATAATCTTGTTCCAAGAAGGTTGAAATCTTCATCCCAATGACAGTGCTCAAGGTCATCGTCTCGGGGTCAGTGTGTGAAACGATCCAGTGTAGCATGTCTGTGCATGGGAAGGTGGGGTGCCTACATACAATCTAGAATAAGCCCGACTTGTTAATTTTAACATATAATTGGTGGTCCTCGAGATCTTCCCCAAAATTTCCCATGAAAACATCGTTGACTTCTTTCCATTTCAACTTGATGTCCTTGTCTAGAAACAACTTGGTATCTTCATAGATCGGTAGACTAGAGGACACTCACTCAACTGCTGCTTCAGCTGCATTTCGCCACAGTCCTGTGATCCTAATCCATTGGAGGCCATTGATCATGTACTGCTAAGAGGCATATGAACACTTGAAAGATATGGAGACAAAGCAACATGCATGGCAAGAAACCTATCAGTGAAAACCAAAGAAAATTCATGAATGACATGACACATACCTGGGGATTGATAGGCAAGAATTGATTAATTTTTTCTGGGAGGCTGGGAGATTGGCTACTAGATTTGTGAAAAAAGCAGTTTGGATTGTCTGGGGAGGCTGACTGGCTACTAGATTTGCGCAATGCGCAATCTAGGGTGACTGTTGGCTACTAGAATTGCACAATGTGTATTTGCGGGCAATGACTACAGGCTCAGTGACTGCATTGCACACTTTTCTGGGCCAACAGCCATTGTCCCTTAGTTTTGAGCAAAGAAATCCTAGAGGAAAGATCCTGGATAGAAATGCACATTTCTGTAGAGGAAGGAAGAGCCTTCCCTCTCCGGATTGCGCAATGCAGTCTCAGTGAGGTAGAGTCCAAGCCAAGGCTGCCCAGACTCGTCGACGGGCAACTAAAAGCAAATGTGAAAGTGAATGCATGGTGATACCGAGTGGAAGCATAAGTGATTGATCTTGCATGCAAAAATTGAATGAAATATTCAGAAAACAGAATATCATGCATGTGGGTGAAGCGAGGCGCTGAAATGACGACCGTTCGTGCAAAACAGTTTCATGCATGTGAAAGGAGTGAGATGTTGATGAAAACTAAAACAGTGCTAGGAAAAGATATGATGCATGTAAATGACAACAACCATTCAAAGAAATCAAGTAAAAAACACTCACACAAGCAAAAACACAAAAAGAAATAGAAATGTTGAAAAAGACAAGTTGAGGCCACTTGTGAATAACTGAGCCGGACGTATCGAAGAGTCTTGGATGTGATGCGGGGTGCCAGAGCTCTAAGGTCGATGTGAAAGAATGAGATCTAATGCGTCAAATAAATAATTTTGGGCTCATGACGTTCATGCCACAAATCTAGGAAAAAGCGACATTTGGAGGAAAGATTCTAAAACGATATTTTCATGTAACCTCCCACTGCTAAAAATAGCTCCCTGAATCATGGGATGCCTTTGCATGTTTCCTTTTTCTATTCCAGGAAAAAGAAATCCACGCATGAAAGTCAAGTTTCCTTGGTCCCGGGTGGAACCGGTCAACCCAACTGCACATGCAAGAGGCTACTCAACTGCTGGGAGAGAATGCACATTTTTGGCTGGGAGCTAGGCTGGCTACTCAAAAGATTTGCAAATTTCTGGGTAGAGCAACTGACTGCTGCCCAAATTTGCATAAATTCTGGGCTGAGCAGCCCAATCGGGAGGATTGCACAATTTTCAAGATGAAGGTTGCTCAGCAGAATTGCACAATTCTAGAGGCCAACAGGATGTCAGTCAGGATTGTACAATTTCTAGAGGGAAGGCTGGTTGCCCTCCAGATTTGCGCAAATTCTTGAAGGAGCTACTCAACCTGCTACGAGCCAAGTCCAAGTGAACAACCTGTGAGGGGAATGCATCAATCTTTGATAGACATGCTTTCTTTATGCAAGAAAAGCGCTGAAGCTTGTGTACTTGACAAAGCAATACATGCTTCTCTAAAAGGTTTGTAGGGAGGCTCCAAAGCGAAGCTAAGGAAAATTTTTGGAGGGTTTTTGTAGCCGCCACAACACTTGGTGACACACCGTATAACTCTAGCTCTCTAAATGGAGCTTGTTTGTAAAAAGAAATTTTAACACCTTTGGAAGTATTGTTCAGTTCTTAACTGGTCTTGGTTTCACACTAGCTTGATTGTAAGATGTAGCATCTGCCAAGATCTTGGTCGATTGACACACATTCCAAGCCAAGTCAACATAGTTGTTTTGATTAGGGTTGAGGGGTATATTGATGGACAAGCATTATAGTTGTCAGAGTCTTAGTTTCATCTCTGGTGTTGTTCCGCTGCTAGCAGTCTTGGGCAGTACCCCAGTGGAGTCACATAGGAACAAAAACATGGATTTGTTGTCAGCGAACCTGGTGAGTACCCCAGCGGAGTTAATTGCATCATGTCTTTGCGTCGGAAGACTTTCTCTTCTTTCACCTTATTCATTTTTAAATTTTGAATTTTTTTTACTTTCATTTTTCTTTTATTTTCTATGACTATGCATAACACTTATTCGTTTCAAAGGCTTAAGAGGGATCCCGACTTACCGAGAGAAGAAGAGGTTGTTCCAACAAAGAAGTAGTTTATTATATCTCTGATGTGCCTATTAAGGTTCCCCCCCTCACCTTACTCTACTTGTATGAGCTGACAAGGGTTAACCAAAAAACAACCGACTAGAGTAGGTGACACTAGTTAGAGTGCAAGTGTTGTGTTATCACCAAGGTTCACTTCTAAAAGCACGTATTTTCCATTGATGTATCATGGAATGAAAGTAACAAGTTCTTCATACATAGGTAGGATGACAGATAACCAAGTAGTGAGTTGCACAAGGCCTCTTGTACTTTACCCATCTTGTTCCAAGATTCATACATGGTTTCATGCAAAACTAACCTACGAACATTACAAGCAAACAAACATAAAGAAAAGCAGAAGTAGAAGTAGAGGAAAAAGCGAAAGAAAAGTGAGTAAGCAAACAAGAAAGCATGAAAATAAACAACCAAAGCAAGTAAGAAAAAAAGCATGCAAGAAAACAAACTGAAATAAAACACTACTCCTACTCGTAAGCTAACGGTGCATGGACCTAATCACGTGAAGTGATATTTCCAATGCAGCCACCGGTGGATTGATTGACCCATGTTGGTGAAGGCTTGGTCCACGAGAAACCCAGTTGTACGAACTAGCAAACAAGAAAGATACAACAATGAAACAAACACTCTTCATATTTCAAAGTGCCCAGAGGACATGAGTGAGTGAAAGTGCATGATGAGCAATCTATGGACTTATCATTGTGTTGTGTGATACAGTGCGTAACTTTGAAGCATGTGCACACTCTTGACTATGAAATGCAAGAAAACAAAAGAAACAAAGATAACTTACGTCGCGCATGAGTGCTCTCAATGTAAGAATCCTCCAATGCATAAGTGATGGGATCATGCAGTTCAAGTGGAGGAAGCATGATCTGAGTTTGAGATTGATCTTCAATGAATATATATGGGTGATGAGGGGCCTCAAGTGATTCAAAAATTTCTTGATCGGAAGTGAAACCAACCTCAGGAAAATGAGGGTCTGACATAACCATCAGCTTGGGCTGAAGTGCCTCGATAGTTTGGGGTGTTTTGAATTCATCCTCAAATACATCATCATAAACCGGTGGCTTCGAAAAATCAACTACGATAGAATCATGATCATGATTGAATATGAGAATAAATGGATCACAATAGCCACGATCAGAAAAATCAATGATTTCATCGATATCCTCATGATTTGATAAATCAAACAAAGGGGTAGATGAAAAGGGAAAAAACTAATCCTCTGTGTTTCCAAAAAAGACAGATGAAAGATAAAGTGGATTTTCAATGAATAGCTTATCCTCTACGCTGTTGAATGATGGACCAACATCCGGCGTGTCCTGCGAGTGATCAACAATGGGTGCATCCATGGATGAAGATACACATGCGAAATCATGGATGGTAGGTTCACCAAATATGTCATGTGTTAGCCTCCTACTGCAGCAGGTTAATCATCTTTCATGATCGACATTTATATATTGCCAAATATGCCGTACTATGCATGCTGCAATGCTCCATATTTGCTACAGATGGCCAAAGAAGTGTCCATAAGAGTGTGCTAGTCTAAGTGCCACTGCTGTGTTCCAATTTTGATAAGCAATCCATTTTTTGGTTTGAGGCAGTTTTTTCAGTTGGAGGTACTCAGGCTGGAATTCACTAACCTCTCCCTTCTTCTCATCACCCCAAAGTCACTTACTAACATCCCCCAAGAGGTCAAGATCTGCTTGAGCCTCTCAGTTTCATCATTTCCATGACATGTGCCTTGGTGAACATCTGCTTCACTCAAGGATTGCTCACTCAGTGTTTGTGAGTCTTCTTTTCCCTAAAATGACCTAAGGTCTCATACCTTAGCACCCTCTTTTCATCTCCATATTAACTATTAACTTTATTATATAACTCGCTAACAATTTTCCCCTTTCCCCTATTTAAATCATGTATATAAAACTCCCTATGTAAATACCCCTCCCTGGCAATATAGCCATATTATTCACTAAGTCAGGGAAATCACAGTCCATCTGGGACTGTTTTTAGCCCATCCGTGTCCAGGGATTACTCTGACATCTGGTCAGAATAATAACCTCTTCCCTAAACCAAAAACCCCTAAAAACCTTCAAAAACCCATTTTTTGCGCCTTTTTCCCCTCATTCTATGCATAATATATTAACCCCGCATGACAAAAACCCATAACCCACTAAACCGAAGTCTAAAACCCATCCGCCGAGATATATCAAACTTGGAATATTCCTACAAATATTCCCACCCGCTAACCCGTCGTTACGTCGCGATCGTCGCCAACCGTTGGATCGCCCGCCCCACAGATCAACGGCTGGCGGGAATCCCCATCCCCGACACGACCGGGCTTTAGCGTCCGGGAGTTCGGCGGTTTTGCCGCCGTACTCCCGCCACGCGTCAGGCTCTAGGGTGTGGCGGAGCCCCCTCTGCCGAAACCACCTTTACCCATAAGCGGTGCGCCAGAAACCGCTTACCACCTTGTGACGTCATACCCCACGTCACCCCCTGCACAGTCCCTGCATACGTCCCCCTTGTCCAGTAACCCGACGAGTCACCTACCTGCGTGGCCTCCTACCACGTCACTCCCACGTGTCCCCGCCACCATACCTACCACGTCATCGTTCGTACGTGATGACATCATGCTGACGTCGTCCTGCCACGTCGCCCTACTGATGTCATGCTGACATCACCCGCCGTACAATGCTGACGTCATCAACACTTTTTTGGGCACAGAGGCGCGAAAGTCACACTTCGGAGCCCCGGAATCCAATTCTGAGGCAGTTTTTGATGAGTGATTTGCAGGATTTTTTAGGCCGAAATGGAGAATCTTCAGGGAATCTTTAAGGAATATTCTCACCATGCGGCCCCAGGAAGCCCGAAAAGGCGCAAAAATGATCTGTTTTCTTCACAGAGCATAACAAAAGGAGCAGAAGATCATTCCAGATGATACAGAGGCCGAACATCGGCCATTTACTGGTGATTAGACCCGGAGCACATTAGATCAGCAGTCCAGATTTTGTCAGAGAGTATCAGTGGAAGAAAAGACGCCAGAAAGTATCAGTCAAGATTTTTTAGGGGCTCGAGGCACCTGAACATTGATGAAGCCCCCAGAAAGTAAAATCAATAGGCATCAGCCCATCCTTGCCTTCAAATCACCATCAAGGCATTCAAAGCACCAGGACAGCAAGAAAGCAGAAGCCCATACTCATTTATTGCAAAAAACACTGCAGCAAGCCACCAAAGACAACATCATTTATTCAGTTTTGATACAGCGACGCTGAGCACGACCCGAGATATTTTTTGCATTTATTTCTGGATAGGATTAGGTTAAGTAGTCATTTTTTATGACCTAATTAGGTCAAGATGTAATAAAGGAACTCTGCAGAGAATTTTTGCCCTATATATACCACCCTATGTATAGTTTTAAGGGTTGGTTAATTGAGAATTTTCACTAGAGACTCGCTATGTATACCTGAATTTTTCTGTAATCAAAGATTGCTTAAAGCTTGGAGAGCGAACTGTCTGTTGTTGATGAATGTTTTGAGGAGTTGAAGATGGAATTCCTACGCTGCGGCCTGAAGCAATAAGTGCCTCTTATCTCTGTTTATGTGTTTGCCATTATCTAAATAACAGAAAAAAGGAATAGCCTAGAATTAGTTTAAACACTCTCTATGCTCAATTTCTGTTGTTTCTGGATGTTTTCCTCTAAAAGAATTGGTTATGAACATTGAATTCTTCCCGGCTCATGTTTATCCCAATTCACCTGTGTTGGCCAATTATCTAGGGATTCTTAACTGCCCCTAGGTAGCGCCCTGTTATTTTCTTTGCTAATCTGTTGGAGAGATTCTTAACTACCTCTCTTTCTTTAGCATTCAGTTCATCCCTTAAACCTGAAGATTGCTTCAAGCTTAGCTATCTTGCTCCATGTTCCCTCACTGTTATTAAGGAAGTACACCGGCAGTTCCCCTCCTCGACTCCATGCCCAATGGCTTGAAAGATTCAGACTGTACTCTGCCTCTCTACCTGAAAGTGTCAGTTTTCCCACCAAAACTCAATCAAAACTCCTGTGCATCATATCTAGCCTAAAATCATCCCTTTCAACAAAGCTAAATCATAAAGAGAGAGCCCTCTCTGACTGTAGGTAGGCTAGGGCCTGCAGTCCAAAGTTGGTTTATGGTTACCTCGGCCGTATCCCTTTAGGAGTCAAAAGGGACAACCTGAGTGATAACATAATGGCGACTCCACTGGGGAAATGAATCATGTGTTTATTAGTGTAAATCCTCAATTTTGACCACAATTTTGACCAGTTTGCCTCGTTTTCTGGAGAAAGTGTTCCTTTTCTTCAGGGCTTTTCATGTTCGGCTCTGATCTGTGATGGTGGACAGAGATCAGGCACTTCAAGGTTGATTCATCCACCTGGCGACTCCACATCATCCTCATAATAAAGACTCCGCTGGAGAAATGAACCCGAAGGAATTATATAAGCAAATCAGGCTCTTGACTTGGACTATCATCCAAGAGATCATGTTCTTTCTCTTGCACCAGATTTTTCTATGCATATTGTACTTTAAAAACGATTTTATGTCAGATTTTTGTGTTTTTCCTTTGGAAAAGGTTGTTGAAAAGCCTCCTTGCACATCAGAGCAACAGCTTTCAAATGCTGTTGAAGATCATCATACAGCCAAGGAGGAACCAAAAATAGAGCCCAGTCTTCTAGTTCCTGTACATACTCCCGTGCCTCGTAAAGTTCCTAAAAGATATAAGCCGCTCATTTTGCCTCCTGTGCTTGGTCCTCTGCTGGCAAATCATCCTGAATATCTCCCTAGATTTGATGGAGAGAATGGTATTACCGCCCAGAAACATACCCAGGCTTTTGAAGATTATCTTAATACATTTGAAGTGGAAGATGAAGATGTCAGTCTTAGACTATTTGCCGTTTCTTTGCAAAGCGAAGCTAGGACTTGGTTTAAAGCATTGCCTGGGGCGAGCATCTCTAAGTTTCAACAGTGTGCCAAGTTTTTCCTTGATAGATGGATGATCAGAGGTAATCTCTTCGTGCTCATCGAAGAATAAAATCATTTAGAAAGGCATCCAGATGAATTTGTTCAGCAGTTTTCAGACAGATTCAATCAAGTTTATCAGTCCATACCTTTAAATATAAGACCTCCCCTTGATCTAGCTCTATTGCAATATCCCAGAGCATTTGACACAGAGATAGAATTATGTTTGAGAGAAGGATGCCCGTCCACTTTGAAACAGATGTAGGACATAGCTGTGGACGTGGAGGCAAATCTAAGAAGGAGGGAAGAACAGCGCAAAGCAGAGCAAGAAGAAAAATTTCATAGTGTGTTACAAAAGACAGAGGAAATGATGCAGCTAATCACAATGAAAGTGGAATGTTCAGAGCACCAGAATAGATCTGTTTCGCAACAGGAAAGTAGTGACATTCACGAACAAACCTGCCACAAAACAGATGACATATTCATCCAGTCATACGTGATGGAGCAGTCTCCTAATATACTGTGTGAATATAATAGCTTCTCTTCTTTCAACTGTCTGCCCAAATATGATCTGTATGATGATGATTATGAGCCTAATGACCAAATCAGCCTTGCAGAGGAATCAGATCCTATTTTGGCAGGAAGCAGTGTTCAGGTTCAGCAACCTGAACCCAATGATCAGCATGCCCATCTCAGCTATGAAGAAAAGGAAGAAAACGCAGAGTGTGTTGATTTCAGTGAAGGAACTTTACCCTTTTGTTTTGAATCTTTTCAATTTATCAAGGATAACTATCATGCTGTATATGATCAAGTGTCACCGTGTGTTGCTATTGACCGTCTGGAGGTTAATCAAGATATTGTTCCAAAGGTATTGCCTCTAGTTTTGTAGCCACAAAGAGCCATTGAATATCAGATTGAGGAGGACCCAGAAGCAGCAGCATATGACCATATGATCCAAGTGGATCTCCTGCCTCTTTGTTTTCAGCCATCTGAGTTTTTCAAAGAAGAAGAAGACCAGCAGCCTCCATAGATCAGTCAAGTCCTATTCGAGCCAGATTGTAATAAATTACAAGCACCCCTGCAAGTTCTGAATGACCTATCCGTTGGCAGGCAGAATGATGAACACGATCAATGCTCTTCTCCATTAACAGGCTGCAAGGCTCAGTATCGAGTTGTCGATGATCTCCCGACTCCAAGGCATGGTAGGGATCCTCAACCTTTGTACAGTTCTTTAATTCAGCCTAGAAATTGTATGTATATGTTGCAAGACAGTTTTGTACAGTATTTAAACACCGCAAAGGAGGTCAGTAGCTTCCTGATCTTCTCAAAGATTGACAAAGCCATAACAAATTGAAAAATCTCAGTTGGTCTCACTAGCAAGCACAAGAAACAAAGCCCACTCATGTTTTTATTGCTTAAGTGGCTGCATTGGCTATTTCAATTCACCTAACAGCAAAGTAAGTACTGGTTAGGGTAGCTAGGTAGGTAGGATCAATAAGGCAGCCAGCCAAGGGAAATTTACAGAACACAGCAACAATTGAATACAAGGCAGTCTGACCTGTTGTTCTTGGCTTTTCACAAGGAAAAGCCATCCCCAAGTGGAGCCACTGTTAGCCTCCTGCTGTAGCAGATTAATCATCTTTCATGATCGACATTTATACATGCCAAATATGTCGTACTATGCATGCTGCAATGATCCATATTTGCTACAGATGGCCAAAGAAGTGTCCATAAGAGTGTGCTAGTATAAGTGCCACTCCTGTGTTCCAATTTTGATAAGCAATCCATTTTTCGGTTTGAGGCAGTTTTTTCAGTTGGAGGTACTCAGGCTGGAATTCACTAACCTTTCCCTTCTTCTCATCACCCCAAAGTCACTTACTAACATCCCCCAAGAGGTCAAGATCTGCTTGAGCCTCTCAGTTTCATCATTTCCATGACATGTGCCTTGGTGAACATCTGCTTCACTCGAGGATTTCTCACTCAGTGTTTGTGAGTCTTCTTTTCCCCAAAATGGCCTAAGGTCTCATACCTTAGTGCCCTCTTTTCATCTCCATATTAACTATTAACTTTATTATATAACTCCCTAACAATTTTCCCCTTTCCCCTATTTAAATCATGTATATAAAACTCCCCTATGTAAATACCCCTCCCTGGCAATATAGCCATATTATTCACTAAGTCAGGGAAATCACAGTCCATCTGGGACTGTTTTTAGCCCATCTGTGTCCAGGGATTACTCTGACATCTGGTCAGAATAATAACCTCTTCCCTAAACCAAAAAACCCAAAAACCTTCAAAAACCCATTTTTTGCGCCTTTTTCCCCTCATTCTGTGCATAATATATTAACCCCGCATGTCAAAAACCCATAACCCACTAAACCTAAGTCTAAAACCCATCTGCCACGATATATCAAACTTGGAATATTCCTGCGAATATTCCCACCCGCTAACCCACTGTTACCTCGCGATCGCCGCCAACCGTTGGATCGCCCGCCCCACAGATCAACGGCTGGCGGGCATCCCCATCCCCGACACGCCCGGGCTTTAGCGTCTGGGATTTTGACATTTTTGCCACCGTACTCCCGCCACGCGTCAGGCTCTGGGGTGTGGCGGAGCCCCCTCCCCTGAAACCACCTTTGCCCATAAGCGGTGCACGAGAAACCGCTTACCACCTTGTGACGTCATACCCCACGTCACCCCCTGCACAGTCCCTGCTTACGTCACCCCTTGTCCAGTCACCCGATGAGTCACTTGCCTGCGTGGCCTCCTGCCACGTCACTGCCATGTGTCCCCGCCACCGTACCTATCACGTCATCGTCCGTATGTGATGACGTCATGTTGACATCATCTCGCCACATCGCCCTGCTGATGTCATGCTGACATCACCCGCCGTACAATGCTGACGTCATCAACACTTTTTTGGGCACAGAGGCGCGAAAGTCGCACTTCGGAGCCCCGGAATCCAATTCTGAGGCAGTTTTTGATGAGCGATTTGCAGGATTTTTTAGGCCGAAATGGAGAATCTTCAGGGAATCTTTAAGGAATCTTCTCACCATGCGGCCCCAGGAAGCCCGAAAAGGCGCAAAAATGATCTGTTTTCTTCACAGAGCATACCAAAAGGAGCAGAAGATCATTCTAGATGATACAGAGGCCGAACAATGGCCATTTACTGGTGATTAGACCCGCAGCACATCAGATCAGCAGTCCAGATTTTGTCAGAGAGTATCAGTGGAAGAAAAGACGCCAGAAAGTATCAGTCAAGATTTTTTAGGGGCTCGAGGCACCTGAACATTGATGAAGCCCCCAAAAAGTCAAATCAATAGGCATCAGCCCATCCTTGCCTTAAAATCACCATCAAGGCATTCAAAGCACCAGGACAGCAAGAAAGCAGAAACCCATACTCATTTATTGCAGAAAACACTGCAGCAAGCCACCAAAGACAACATCATTTATTCAGTTTTGATACGGTGGCCCTGAGCATGGCTCGAGATATTTTTTGCATTTATTTCTGGATAGGATTAGGTTAAGTAGTCATTTTTTATGACCTAATTAGGTGAAGATGTAATAAAGGAACTCTGCAGAGAATTTTTTCCCTATATATACCACCCTCTGTATAGGTTTAAGGGTTGGTTAATTGAGAATTTTCACTAGAGATTCGCTGTGTATACCTGAATTTTTCTGTAATCAAAGATTGCTTAAAGCTTGCAGAGCAAACTGTCCGTTGTTGATGAATGTTTTGAAGAGTTGAATATGGAATTCCTGCGCTTCGGCCTGAAGCAATAAGTGCCTCTTATCTCTGTTTATGTGTTTTCCATTATCTAAATAGCAGAATAAAGGAATAGCCTAGAATTAGTTTAAATACTCTCTATGCTCAATTTCTGTTGTTTCTGGATGTTTTCCTCTAAAAGAATTGGTTATGAACATTGAATTCCTCCCGGCTCATGTTTACCCCAATTCACCTGTGTTGGCCAATTATCTAGGGATTCTTAACTGCCCCTAGGTAGCGCCCTGTTATTTTCTCTGCTAATTTGTTGGAGAGATTCTTAACTGTCTCTCTTTATTTAGCATTCAGTTCATCCCTTAAACCTGAAGATTGCTTCAAGCTCAGCTATCTTTATCCATGTTCCCTCACTGTTATTAAGGAAGTACACCTGCAGTTCCCCTCCTCGACTCCATGCCCAATGGCTTGAAAGATTCAGACTGTACTCTACCTCTCTACCTGAAAGTGTCAGTTTTCCCACCAAAACTCAATCAGAACCCCTGTGCATCATATCTAACCTAAAATCATCCCTTTCAACAAAGCTAAATCATAAAGAGAGAACCCTCTCTGACTGCAGGTAGGCTAGGGCCTGCAGTCCAAAGTTGGTTTGTGGTTACCTCGGCCATATCCCTTTAGGAGTCAAAAGGGACGACCTGAGTGATAACATCATGAATGAATGGAGGGGGTTCAGATAGAAGGGAGTCATCCTTCACCAAGTGTTGATGCTCAAGTTCCCACTCATACTCTTCATCAATGACAGTGCATGTTGGTTGTGCAACAACAACTCTGTCAGTGGCTTGTTCCTCATTCACAATGAGTGTAGAGTCCAGAATGGAATAACACAAGACAACATCATCTGAAGGAACAACCGAGTGCGAAGACGGAGGTTGTGGAACAATATGCATATGACAACTCGAAGGAATCACAACCAAATCTACACGAAAATTAAGTGAAATGATGTTGGGAGGATGTGACAGCTGAACAGGTGTGTGAACATGATCCTCAACATCACTCTGTAGTGGTGGAACTATTCGATCAAGGGATGGTGGACAATCACTTGTGGCAATGACCACATTTGCCTATTATTGCGCAACTCCATCAGTGAAGAATGTATAGTGAGGCTTGATTTCAAACTTCTTCTTGGGACGAGCAATTTCTTAAGGCAATACTTGAATCGGTCCCAAAGATAAACAAATTTCATCTGGCTCCTCGCAGCATGAAACTGCAAATCATGGAAGCACTGCCAAAAATCCATGATCGATTCATGCAGAGCCTTCCATTGTTGTAACATTTTTTGCTCAAGATAGTTTCGATCAAAATGCTAGAAAGCATCTTCAATGAGATCAAAAAAGTGCTCAGGTCAGTGCACGTTGTTAGCGGTAGGTTGAAAAACCACCTAAGTAGAGATTCACGAAGTGTTTATGCAATAAGAAAGCTGGCTTTCTCATGAGAACATCCATCTTCCGAATGAAGCATGGAAATAAAGTCATGTAAGTACTTAGGCTAGGCCACTTCGCCTTCACCATTATATGTGTAAGTGGATAAGAGATCGAAAAACTCCCTCGTGATGGTAACATCTTCATGATTTGAAAAACATCACAGAGGGAGGAGAGTGCAAGAATCCATGATGGATATGAAAAGGTTCAAAATAGGATGAGAGGACATAGCTTGTCATCTGGCCCTCCTAGCGCCAGAAATGTTGACGGTGCTAGACCCACCAACATGTCACGGGATCTCCTAGGTAAGAATTCCCAATTAGACCTCAAACTGTTTGGTGTAGGAGTCCCAACAGTGGGTGATACGGTAACTCCTTGACCATGATTTCACAAGAAGGCAAGTAATATAGCTCTGTTGGTAGCAAGGGTGTGATTGGTACAGTGAGCCAAGGAAGGTGCATGAGAGGTTCTAACACATGGGTGTTGAGATGATTGTGCCCCTTGGAAACCTATCATAGCACAGAGTTAAGAAGGGAGCACATGAGAAAAGATGCATCACAACATGGAAGGAAATTTAGTTGGCAATCCAAAGTAGTGGTTAAACCAACAACATGCTTCAGAAAGATTCATACATACATACATTCATACATAGTTATACATGCATGCGTAAGTAAAGAGATACATATATCATTTAGAGTAAACTGGATAGCTAAAATACAATACAACATATGCATAAAATGTGTTGGCTCTTGTTATATTAAGAAGTTTAAGTTCCAGTCATACAATACACCCATGTCCAACCACTACTTCAGACAGTGGAACGTTACAGCCACAACCACCTGCTCCTCCAATGAGATGTACTAGCTTTGTGTAGTGGAGAAGCCAAGGCTCGTTACAATACTATCCAATATTTCTCTAGATAATTATATTAGAAGCTTGGCTAACCAAAAGCCTCTACAATGAGTTATGAGTGACTATTTATAGCAAAGGGTGGGGTGACCCTTGACATTCCCCTTTGTGACAGTTCAACTACCCTCATGACTCTTCACCTACTCTATGACTGTTACATCCAACTATCGAAACTTGAACTTACACTTGACAAGACATTACATTACAATGCACATGTACCCATGTGAGACAAAAATGGCTTAAGAAAGCCATGCTAGACATCACTGTGACTTAGAAAACCATGGAAGTCCAATTCCTCAACATCCTCACAATGATCAACAGTAACATACTAGTGCTAAGATCAGTAGTCCTTGATGGTTTCTATGTGCTCCAAGGTGACATATGTCTGGAACCTGACTCTTACCTCCATAGCATCCGGGTACACTACTTGGGCTCCTCTGTCTAGCTCATTTAAAAGCATGTGCATCATTTTCTTCAATGTGGCCGGACCAGCCACATACTTTTGCATGATGTTTGCACTGATGGGCAAGTCTGGGCTAGTGTCAATGCACATTAACTCATCGAAGTACGAGTCAAGCTCTAGTCAGACCTATGCATTCGTCTTCGCCTGGGTGATAGTCCCAATAGATGGGATCAGATGTGCGTTCACCACAACATCCATACACTTGAATAAACATGCGTGGGAAGCCTGTACACTAGTGATGAGATGTGGGAGCTCTTCATAGTTTCCGATCTGACTCCGGATACGTTCCTTCATCTGAACCGCACTGACCCTCATCATCTTAGGCAAGTGAAGTGGGGCTCCCTTGTATCTGATTGTCCATGTTTGCATGAAATCAAAAACAACATGCAAGTTCACCAATATACGTGCTCTTCTGGCACATCGTCGTTACCATCCATTGATATGGACGACTGCCTTTTGCAGGGTACCAAACTTGGAGTACAATTCTTGCACAATTGTGTTAAGGGATAATAGTTCATCTAGTATTGCCTTCTTCAGTTCAGCTCGAGCAGATTTTTTCACCAACTCTCCTCCTTGCTTGGCATTCTAAAGTTCCTTAGGCATTTGCTCATTCTCAGTTATCAGAAAGTGAACACCTGAGCTGGTGGCTTTGGCATATGCTCTGGTAACATCGGCAAAGGCTACTAGATGTTTGTGCATGTCTGACATGATGACTCGTTCTTCAACTTGCGTAGGAGATGTGTGATCATCTGAATTCGTCACTCTGCGATACTTCAAAACTCTATGTTGAGATTTGTTAAATGACATGTTGCGCATATCTCTATTTGGTTGATCTCCAAGGATCTGAGTGCCTCCTTGGTCGCTTGGGACTTGCTCATCTTTTGGATGTGGTGAAGCTGGTGGGTCAACCTCTTGATGGTGAGGCATGAGGTTCATGTCCTATTTTGTATCCTTCTACTTCATATCCATATCCATTTGTTCAAGTGCTTGCTCTATTTCATGAGCGAAGTCCTACTCCTGTGAGGGTTTACCCTCTTCGCCTGATGCCAACTGCTATGATGAATCCACTACCTACACAGGCACTATTTCATTTGTCTGTACATGTTGTGTCCCTTTTTGTACTTGTTGTTGTCGCGCTTCCCTCTCCTATTTGTGCAAATCTCATTCCTTCTGGAGTTTCTCCTTCAATTCATGCAACTCCTTCTCTGTTTTCTCCACTCTTCATTTCTCCCTCTAACTTTGTGCGATTCGATTGTCATGTTGGTGCCTGTTTGCCTAAATAGCCAAAGTTGCTTTCTCCACAAGTGGATCTACTTGAAACTTGTAGCTTTTCTCCTAATCCATGTGACTTACAATCATCCACTTAACCTTGTCGCACATTTGTATGTTCTCCTCTGCTGTTGTTTTTGCTTCTGGTGGTGGTTCTCTCTGGGATGCTGCTTCACGTTGTTTCACTAACCACTCCACAATGAAGCCGACCTATTCGTCAGGTTTGGAGAAACTCTAGCAATATCTCCATGGGTCCTCCTCGGACCAATGAAATTCCCCATGGATCCAATTGAATTGTACTCTCGTGGAGTGATCCTTCACAATACAATGTGGCTCATGTGGATTGTAACTCTAGAGGTCGAATGGATACTTCTTCATCTATTCTTCTTCAACATCCACTTGCTTGAAACTCCAAATCTCATATAACCCAAGTGGCAACGGAAAAGTGAGCCAAGGTGCCTTCTTATTCTGATGCAGTGTAGCTGTCAATTTTTCTGAGATGTGATATGCTACTTCCTTCATGACGAGTACATCCAAGAAAAACTTTGGTAGAGCATTCAGAGGCTTCTCCACGCTGAACATTCATATGAAGGTTCCAAATGGTGAGGCATACCAATCAACAATGTCTATCAGTGCCTCCATTGTTGCCTTCGACATGCAAGGTGGATCCTGTTCAAATATCATCTTGTAAACTGGGGTGACAAAATGGTTGGACAACCATGCAATAACTCCTATGAAGTTGCATTCGACCATGCCCACTCCCATCTCGTGAACTCCTGTTAAACAAAGACTGCATCTAAGATATAGGAGGACATGTATATATTTTCTTACATACCTTTGGGTGACTGTCGAGCCTTTGTTATCTGTTCATTCAACTAATGAGCCAGCATGCTAGACTAGTTACATGGTTTTCCTTCTCTTGCCAATTGGTCCAGTGCAATCACCCAACTCTGTGGGAAGATTTCTACGCTTTCTTGGCCATACAGTCAACGTAAAAATATGACTAAGAATTGATACGCTTTCTGTAGTATCTACGTCTTGTAGATCTGGTTGGGTGTCATCTTGAATCTAGCCAGAACCTTTACTCAGTTCTTGAATATCTCTCTGAGTTGGCACTGCTAATGGGTAAGCTGAAGGGAGTCTCCATCATAGTCACAGGCTCTGACATTTGATACATCTCATCATAATCATGTTCCAAGATGTTTTCAACATTTGTTCTGCTGACACTGCTAAATGTTATTGTCTAGGGGTTGGTGTGCGAAACGATCCAGTGTACCATGTCTGCGCATGGGAACGCGGGGTATCTGCATGCAATCCGGTATAAGCCTGACTTGTGAATGTTCACATATACTTGGCAGTCCTCGAGGTCTTCCCAAAAATGCCCATGAAAACATCATTGACCACTTTCCATTTCAGCTTGATGTCCTTGTCTACAAACAACTTGGTATCTTCATAGAACGATAAACTAGAGCACACTCACTCAACTATTGCTCCAACTGTAGTTCCGTCAGTGTCCTATGATCTTGCTTTCTTGGAGGCCATTGATCTTGTACTGCTAAGAGTTAGATGAACACCTAAAATATTTGGAGAGAAAGCCACATGCATGGCAAGAAACCTCTTAGTGAAACCCAAAGAAAATTCGAGAATGACATGACACATACCTAGGGATTGATAGGGAAGAATTGCACAATTTTTCCTGGAAGAATGGGAGACTGGCTGCCAGATTTGCACAAAAAGTAGTCTGGACTGTTTGGGGAGGCTGAAAAGATGCTGGATTTGCGCAATGCGCAATCCATGTTGACTGCTAACTATTGGAATTACGCGATTCACATTTCTAGTGGGTAATGACTACAGGCTCAGTGACTGCATTGCATAATTTTTATGCCAGTAGTCATTGTCCCTCAGTTTTGCGCAAATCAATCCTAGAGGAAAGTTCCTGGGTATTGTTAGCTCTGCTATCAGTTTTCAGCATTTAAAGGTCAATTCGGGTCTAATCGTGGGTTTTTGGCCGAAATGAAAGCTTGCAGTAGGCTTTTCTACCTTCTCCTCCATTCTCCTCATACTCTCCAAGCCTCACCATTTTTATTGTTTCCTAAAGCCTTTTTGTTCTCGGTTTAAACATTGTGCTTCACCTCCTTTCCGCCTATAAAACCCTGTTTAAACTCTGCATAACCCATTTGCTTTAACTCCCAGGTGCTTAGCACATGAACCCGTGCCAAAATAGCCCTCTGTGATGTTTTTAAATATTTGCCATTGATCGCATCCGAACTAACGGTCTCCACATTCTCCGCCCACACATTAACTATCGTGCATCTCCCCCTCCATTTGACCATCCATCGCCAGATCGATGGAAGTTGCTTCCCCTCGTCGCGCGATCTGCCTGCTCGTTAACCCAGAGAGGCAATGGTTGGGCTGCCACATGGGGTGTTTTGACTGAATCGTGCAGCGAGTTACGGGAACCGCCGAGCCCCGATAGGTGGTGCGGGGAAACCGCTTTCTGCCACCGTACCCTTTCCTCGACAGTTAACTTGCATGCACCTTCTGCTTGTGATCACCGTCGGATCTGCACGGATCGTGATCCGGCGGCCCATGATCACCCATCCTTGAACCTCCCAATAGATCCTCCCTCGCAATCTCCACCATTGATTTTATCATCCAACGACCCATGTTCATTCGCCCGTCTACGCTATCTCGCGACACCCCTTGTCAAGTCATTACCGTCGTTGATTTCTGTGATCCTACGACCTTTTTCCTCAGTTCTCCTGCACGATCCTCTTCTGTAGCATTTCCGTACTCCCAAAGGATGAAGGGGATGATTTGCCTACTTTCTGCGCAGTTAAAGCTCCACCAACCAAATTTAAATGATAGAATGGCCAAAGGATGAAGAGGATGACCTCGAGTAGTGATGAGCATCTACCAGGCATGGATTTTCATCTATAATTTACTCCAGCTGCCTGAGAAGGACATCAGAATATCAGAAAATGTCGATTTTGTCCATTAAAATCAGCAGATTGTATTAAACACCATATGTAAATTGTAAAGGTGGTTGGTGATTCATTAAGACACCTCCATGCATATCATAGCATAGACATTTTGTAATTAACCTCTATATATACTCAGATGACAGAATGTAACAGATTGATGAGTGTTAGATGAGTGCTAGTGTGTTGTAAACTTCAACTTCTGGAGACTGTAAATACTATGAGACTTGCAGCGTATGGTCTTCATTTCCAACTAATACAAGCTTCTTTTGTTGTCATTTGCTCACTTTTCACTTCTTCTATGTTCCAGGCTATGCCTGTTTTGCATTAATTCATGTGCTATGAATGTTTAGCATCAGAGGGGCTGTCATCCCACCTCTATGTTAGAATTTAGCATGTATTATTGAATTTTCTTACAGGTTTTTGTTGTTATAATACCAGGGAGATGTCATCCTGTGTATGTATTAGATAATAGATTTACAGAGCTATTAACTGGTTGCAGCTGGCCATCTCAGGGTCCTGTGTATCTGCTGGTGTAGTCAGTCTTCTCCATTATCACATTTTATTTAAACTATGAGTAATTGGTGGTTAAAAGCCTTGTAGTTTGGGGGTGTTCACCCATGTCTGAGGTAAATCATAGTAGGAGTGGTTATCTGGCTTGAATGGGCAACATTTCTTTCATTCATCCATCGTTTTATCCAACATTTTGTTGAGTTTGTAATGTTCCTGAGCATCACTGATATACAACCTAGGTGAGTTTCTTGGGGTGATAACATTAATTGGCGTCGTTTCTGGGGAAAGGAGAATCGAAGCTCAGCTTCCCTGGGAGAACGACACAGTTCTAGATTTTGATGATAGACAAGGTCTGGGCACATTTTTTGGTTGTAATAATCTATATGGAGACTCCACTGGAGGAAGACCATCCTTTGGCGACTCCACATTGAAGTTCTGGCGTAGTTGGTGAGGCGTGCTTAGAGAAATCCTAAGAAATCACCAGTTGAACTAGTGCCTGATCCTAAGAAGATCATTCAAAAAAAGAAAATATCACAATAAGGAGCATCAAGGTCAGCTAAGCCTTTAAGAATTTTTATGTATCTCTACCAGTGTAGAAATACCTTCAAAGATTCATAAAGCTCCTCAGTAATTCATTTCCCTTTCGAACCTCAGTTCAAAGAAGCATCCATGCTGTCCATCGTTTTCATATGTTTATATCATTCTTTTCATTGATCCATTCCACTCAGTCTACCAGTATCCTTTCACTTACCTCAGTCATGGCAGGTTAGCAAGCCCTTACAAAGATAGAAAAAATAGTTGTTGCTAGTTATGGACCCTTAGTCTTGTCTACCCCTTTGAATGCCATGCCTGCAGGAAATTATCAAGTATTTATGCCAAAGTTTACTAGTTCAGAACAAATATCAGCTGAAGAGCACCTTGAGGCCTTTTATAGCTATGCTGATAACCTGGATATCAATGAAGAGGATGTCTGGATGAGGGTTTTTGTTCAAAGCCTAGATGGGGAAGCTAGAAAATGGTTTAGAAATTTACACCCTAGGTCTATTACATATATTGAGGCCTTAGATGATGCATTCCTAAAACTCTGCTGTCTGATTTCAATATTAGATTCAATCATATGTACGGAAGCATGCCAGAGAGAGGATGGTGAGTTGCTGTCTGATTTCAATATCAGATTCAATCATATGTATGGAAGCATGCCAGCTGAAGTAAGGCCCACCCCTGCTTCTGCCATGCTCACTTATGCTAGTGCCTTTGCTTCTCAATTCTGCCTGCTGTTAAGAGAAAGGAAATGTGCTTCACTAGCTGATATGCTAGATGCAGCTTTTGAAGTTGCATCGAACATTCTGGCTGCAAAGAGACTTGAAGGTGATGCTGATAGCAGAAGTCAAGGAGATGAATCCTCATCATCCTATGAGCCTGAGATAGATGAATTAGACAGGATGACTGAGTTCTTGGCTTCTGAGGTTTCCAAGTTAAAGGCTGAGCAGTATTCCAAAGAAAAAGGACCTCCTTGTGACTTTTCTCTTCCGACTCCAAATCCATATAGAGGAGCACAAGAGCAGTTGTAGATTTTGTAGAAAAGTAGAGATGTAAACGAAGATCAAAGGGTGAAGACCCTTTGTCACAATATAGTCATGGAAGAAAAGCAGTTTAAAGAGGAGGAGAAGGTCCATGGTTTGGAAGGTGCTCCTTTCCTAACCAGAGCTGCATATGAAGAAGCAGTATCCAAGGGCACAGCTTATCAATTTGTTGTACCCACAGAACAACAAGCTTATCAGTAGCAAGTAGCTCGTCCCTGCCTCCAAGAATCTGAGCTTGAGGCCTGCCCATCTTCCAACGACTGTGAAGATCTGCAAATTCATCTGCCTTCTTTCATCCCCAATCCAATAATTAAAAAAGGAGAGGAGAGCTCGGTATCATCTTTTGTTTCTCTGTCTGATAAAGAAACAATCCCTTCATGTTGACCCTTGAACACTGAGGCAGAAAAAATTTCAATGGTGAAGGCTGAAGCTGATCATGTAAGTCTTGATATATTGAAACCTGCTCAGATGACTTCCACATAGAATGAAAGGGAAGCTATACATATGACAGGGGAAGAAAATGTTCAATCATGGGACTCCTCCTTGGATGAGGATTGTTCAAAGAAAGATTCAGGAGCAAATGTTGTCTCTGTGTCTCATGCATAGGAATTCAATGGTGCCTCTTTCATATTAGTTGTGCAAGCCACAGAAGATAAAGATAAGTACACAACAGTAATGATTATTCAGTAGGTGTGCAAAGGCTCCCATGAATAACATCCAAGGAGGAAAATACACAGAAGGGAAATGAAAATTGATCCCGACCCGCCTATCAAAGTCAAACCTCCTAAATTTTTTGAGGTGGAGGATCAAATAAATCTTGTCTTGCTGACATATGATGAACTAGATGACAGGAAACAATTTTGATGGCCCAGCAAATGGGAAATTTTTGAAGTTTAAGTTTTCAGGCTTTAATGTTTGTAATTAAGATTTTTTATAGTTCTCTGTTGTATGCTTAGTTGACTCCATGCGCAATGGATACTAGGCAAATTTTTTTAAAGTTGGTTTTGTATGAAGGCATCGGTCTGTAGTTCTTGAGACCTCACAGGGAAGATCTCATCCCCAGAAGGAGCCAATGTTAGATCTGCTATCATTTTTCAACGTTTAAAGGTCAATTCGGGTCTAATGGTGGGTTTTTGGCCGAAATGAAAGCTTGCAGTAGGCTTTTCTACCTTCTCCCGTTTTATTCTCCTCATATTCTCCAAGCCCCACCATTTTTATTGTTTCCTGAAGCCTTTTTGTTCTTGGTTTAAACATTCTGCTTCACATCCTTTCTGCCTATAAAACCCTATTTAAACTCTGCATAACCCGTTTGCTTTAACTCCCGGGTGCTTAGAACATGAACCCACACCAAAATAGCCCTATGTCATGTTTTTAAATCTCCGTTGTTGACCGCATCCGAACTAACGGTCTCCACGTTCTCCACCCACACATTAACTATCATGCATCTCCCCCTCCATCTGACCGTCCATCGCCAGATCGATGGAAGTCGCTTCCCCTCTCGCGCGATCTGCCTGCCCGTTAACCCACGGAGGCACCGGTTGGGCTGCCACGCGGCGTGTTTTGACTGAATCGCGCGGTGAGTTACAGAAACCGCCGAGGTTTGATAGGCAGTGTGGGGAAACCGCTTTCCGCCGCCGTACCCTTTGCCCGGCAGTTAACCTGTGTCCGCCTTTCGCTTGCAATCACTGTCGGATCTGTGCAGATCACGATCCAGTAGCCAACGATCGCCCATCCTCGTACCTCCCGATATATCCTCCCTCGCAATATCCACCATTGATTTTATCATCCGACGGCCCATGTTCATTCGGCCATCTGCGCTATCTTGCGACACCCCTCGTCAAGTCATTGCTGTTGTTGATCTTTGTGATCCTACGTCCTTTTTCCTCAATTTGCCTCCACGATCCTCTTCCGTAGCATTTCCATACTCCCGAAGGTTGAAGGGGATGATCTACCTGCTTTCTGCATAGTTAAAGCTCCACTAACAACATTTAAATGACAGAATGGCCGAAGGATGAAGAGGACGACCTCGAGTAGTGATGAGCATTTACCAGGCATGGAGTTTCATCCATAATTTACTCGAGCTGCTTGAGAAGGAAATCAGAATATCAAAAAAGGTTGATTTTGTCCATTAAAATCAGCAGATTGTATTAAACACCATATCTAAATTGTAAAGGTGGTTGTTGATTCATTAAGACACCTCCACGCATAGCATGGCAGAGACATTTTGTAATTAGCCTCTATATATACTCAGATGACAGAATGTAACAGATTGATGAGTGTTAGATGAGTGCTAGTGTGTTGTAAGCTTCAACCTCTGGAAACTGTAAATACTATGAGACTTGCAGCGTATGGTCTTCATTTCCAACTAATACAAGCTTCTTTTGCTGTCATTTGCTCACTTTTCACTTCTTCTATGTTCCAGGTTGTGCCTGTTTTGCATTAATTCATGTGCTCTGAATGTTTAGCATCAGAGGGGCTGCCATCCCACCTCTGTGTTAGAATTTAGCATGTATTATTGAATTTGCTTACAGGTTTCTGTTGTTATAATACCAGGGAGATGTCATCCTGTCTATGTATTAGATAATATATTTACAGACCTCTTAACTGGTTGCAACTGGCCATCTCAGGGTCCTGTGTATCTGCTAGTGTTTTCAGTCTTCTCCATTATCACATTTTATTTAAACTATGAGTAATTGGTGGTTAAAAGCTTTGTAGTTTGGGGGTGTTCACCCATGTCTGAGGTAAATCATAGTAGGAGTGGTTATCTGGCTTGAATGGGCAACATTTCTTTCATTCATCCATCATTTTATCCAATATTTTGTTGAGTTTGTAATGTTCCCGAGCATCACTGATATACAACCTAGGTGAGTTGCTTGGGGTGATAACATTAATTGGCATCGTTTCCGGGGAAAGGAGAATCGAAGCTCAGCTTCCCTGGGAGAACGACACAGTTCCAGATTTTGATGATAGACAAGGTCTGGGCACATTTTTTGGTTGTAATAATCTATATGGAGACTCCACTGGAGGAAGACCATCCTTTGGCGACTCCACATTGAATTTCTGGCGTAGTTGGTGTGGCGTGCTTAGAGAAATCCTAAGAAATCACCAGTTGAACTAGTGCCTGATCCTAAGAAGATCATTCAAAAAAAGAAAATATCACAATAAGGAGCATCAGGGTCAGGTAAGCCTTTAAGAATTTTTATGTATCTCTACCAGTGTAGAAATACCTTCAAAGTTTCATAAAGATCCTCAGTAATTCATTTCCCTTTCGAACCTCAGTTCAAAGAAGCATCCATGCTGTCCATCGTTTTCATATGTTTATATCATTCTTTTCATTGATCCATTCCACTCAATCTACCAGTATCCTTTCACTTACCTCAGTCATGGCAGGTTAGCAAGCCCTTACAAAGATAGAAAAAATAGTTGTTGTTAGGTATGGACCCTTAGTCTTGTCTACCCCTTTGAATGCCATGCCTGCAGGAAATTATCAAGAACTTATGCCAAAGTTTACTAGTTCAGAACAAATATCAGCTGAAGAGCACCTTGAGGCCTTTTATAGCTATGCTGATAACCTGGATATCAATGAAGAGGATGTCTGGATGAGGGTTTTTGTTCAAAGCCTAGATGGGGAAGCTAGAAAATGGTTTAGAAATTTACACCCTAGGTCTATTACATATATTGAGGCCTTAGATGATGCATTCCTAAAACTCTGTTATCTGGTTTCAATATTATATTCAATCATATGTACGGAAGAATGCCAGAGAGAGGATGGTGAGTTGCTATCTGATTTCAATATCAGATTCAATCATATGTATGGTAGCATGCCAGCTGAAGTAAGGCCCACCCCTGCTTCTGCCATGCTCACTTATGCTAGTGCCTTTGATTCTCAATTCTGCTTGCTGTTAAGAGAAAGGAAATGTGCTTCACTAGCTGATATGCTCGATGCAGCTTTTGAAGTTGCATCGAACATTCTGGCTGCAAAGAGACTTGAAGGTGATGCTGATAGCAGAAGTCAAGGAGATGAATCCTCATCATCCTATGAGCCTGAGATAGATGAATTAGCCAGGATGATTGAGTTCTTGGCTTTTGAAGTTTCAAAGTTAAAGGCTGAGCGGTATTCCGAAGAAGCAGGAGCTCCTTGTGACTTTTCTCTTCCGACTCCAAATCCATATAGAGAAGCATAAGAGCAGTTGTAGATTTTGTAGAAAAGTAGAGATGTAAATGAAGATCGAAGGGTGAAGACCCTTTGTCACAATATAGTCATGGAAGAAAAGCAGTTTAAAGAGGAGGAGAAGGTCCATGGTTTGGAAGGTGCTCCTTTCCTAACCAGAGCTGCATATGAAGAAGCAGTATCCAAGGGCACTGCTTATCACTTTGTTGTACCCGCAGAACAACAAGCTTATCAGCAGCCAGCAACTGGTCCTTGCCTCCAAGAATCTGAGCTTGAGGCCTGCCCATCTTCCAACAACTGTGCAGATCTGCAAATTCATCTGCCTGCTTTCATCCCAGTCCAATAATTAAAAAAGGAGAGGAGAGCTCGGTATCATCTTTTGTTTCTCTGTCTGATAAAGAAACAATCCCTTCATGTTGACCCTTGAACACTGAGGCAGAAAAAATTGCAATGGTCAAGGCTGAAGCTGATCATGTAAGTCTTGATATATTGAAACCTACTCAAATGGCTTCCACATAGATGAAAGGGAAGCTGTACAGATGACAGGGGAAGAAAATGTTCAGTCATGGGACTCCTCCTTGGATGAGGATTGTTCAAAGAAAGATTCAAGAGCAAATGTTGTCTCTGTGTCTCCTGCACAGGAATTCAATGGTGCCTCTTTCATATTAGTTGTGCAAGCTACAGAAGATAAATATAATTACACAGCAACAATGATTATTCAGCAGGTGTGCAAAGGCTCCCATGAAGAACATCCAAGGAGGAAAATACATAGAAGGGAAATGAAAATTGATCCCGACTCGCCTATCAAAGTCAAACCGCCTAAATTTTTTGAGTTGGAGGATCAAATAAATCTTTTCTTGCTGACATATGATGAACTGGATGACATGCAACAATTTTGATAGCCCAGCAAATGGGAAATTTTTGAAGTTTAAGTTTTCAGGCTTTAATGTTTGTAATTAAGTTCTTTTATAGTTCTCTGTTGTATGCTTAGTTGACTCCATGCCCAATGGATACTAGGCAAATTTTTTTAAAGCTGGTTTTGTATAAAGGCATCGGTTTGCAGTTCTTGAGACCTCACAGGGAGGATCTCATCCCCAGAAGGAGCCAATGTTAGCTCTGCTATCATTTTTCAGCGTTTAAAGGTCAATTCGGGTCTAATGGTGGGTTTTTGGCCGAAATGAAAGCTTGCAGTAGGTTTTTCTACCTTCTCCCCCTTCATTCTCCTCATATTCTCCCAACCCCACCAATTTTATTTTTTCCTGAAGCCTTTTTGTTCATGGTTTAAACATTCTGCTTCACATCCTTTCTGCCTATAAAACCTTATTTAAACTCCGCATAACCCATTTGCTTTAACTCCCGGGTGCTTAGCACATGAACCCGTGCCAAAATAGCCCTCTGTCAGGTTTTTAAATCTCCGTTGTTGATCGCATCCGAACTAACGGTCTCCACGTTCTCCACCCACACATTAACTATCATGCATCTCCCCCTCCATCTGACCATCCATCACCAGATCGATGGAAGTCGCTTCCCCTCTCGCGCGATCTGCCTGCCCGTTAACCCACGGAGGCAGTGGTTGGGCTGCCATGCGGCGTGTTTTGACTGAATCGCGCAGTGAGTTACAGAAATCGCCGAGCTCATATAGGCGGTGTGGGGAAACCGCTTTCCGCCACCGTACCCTTTCCCCGGTAGTTAACCTGTGTCTGCCTTCCACTTGCAATCACTGTCGGATCTACGCAGATCACGATCCAGCAGCCAATGATCGCCCATCCTCGTACCTCCCGATATATCCTCCCTCGCAATATCCACCATTAATTTTATCATCCGACGGCCCGTGTTCATTCACCCATCTGCGCTATCTCGCGACACCCCTCGTCAAGTCATTGCTGTTGTCGATCTGTTTGATCCTACGACCTTTTTCCTCAGTTCGCCTCCACGATCCTCTTCCGTAGCATTTACATACTCCCGAAGGATGAAGGGGATGATCTGCCTGCTTTCTGCATAGTTAAAACTCCACCAACAACATTTAAATGACAGAATGGCCGAAGGATGAAGAGGATGACCTTGAGTAGTGATGAGCATTTACCAGGCATGGAGTTTCATCCATAATTTACTGCAGCTGCTCGAGAAGGACATCAGAATATCAGAAAAGGTTGATTTTGTCCATTAAAATCAGCAGATTGTATTAAACACCATATCTAAATTGTAAAGGTGGTTGGTGATTCATTAAGACCCCTTCACGCATAGCATACCAGAGAGATTTTGTAATTAGCCTCTATATATACTCAGATGACAGAATGTAACATATTGATGAGTGTTAGATGAGTGCTAGTGTGTTGTAAGCTTCAACTTCTGGAGATTTTAAATACTATGAGACCTACAACATCTGGTCTTCATTTCCAACTAGTACAAGCTTCTTTTGTTGTCATTTGCTCACTTTTCACTTCTTCTATGTTCCAGGCTGTGCCTATTTTGCATTAATTCATGTGCTGTGAATGTTTAGCATCAAAGGGGCTGTCATCCCACCTCTGTGTTAGAATTTAGCATGTATCATTGAATTTTCTTATAGGTTTCTGTTGTTATAATACCAGGGAGCTTTCATCCTTTCTGTGTATTAGATAATAGATTTACAAACCTCTTAATTGGTTGCAGCTGGCCATCTCAGGGTCCTGTGTATCTGTTGGTGTAGTCAGTCTTCTCCATTATCACATTTTATTTAAACTGTGGGTAATTGGTGGTTAAAATCCTTGTAGTTTGGGAGTGTTCACCGATGTCTAAGGTAAATCATAGTAGGAGTGGTTATCTGGCTTGAATGTGCAACATTTCTTTCATTCATCCATCATTTTATCCAACATTTTATTGAGTTTGTAATGTTCTCGAGCATCACTGATATACAACCTAGGTGAGTTTATTGGGGTGATAACAGGTATAAATGCACATTTTTGCAGAGGAAGTCAGAGCCTTCCCTCTCTGGATTGCGCAATGCAGTCTCGGTGAGGCAGAGCTAGTGTCAAGGCTACCCCGACTTGCGGACGGGCAATTGAAAGCAAATGTGAAAGTGAATGCATGGTGATACTATGTGTAAGCATAAGTGATTGATCGTGGATGAAAACATTGAATGAAAGATTTAGAAAATGGAACATCATGCATGTGGGTGAAGCGAGTTGCCGAAACGACGACCGTTCATACAAAATGATTTCATGCATGTGGCAACAGTGAGATGTTGACAAAAATTGAAACGGTGGTAGGACGAGCTAGTATGCATGTAAACGACGGCAAGTGTTCAAAGAAATAAAGAAAACAAAACTCACACAAGAGAACACAAAAAGTGACAGAAATGCTGAAAAAGACAAGTTGAGGCCACTTACGTGTGAATAGCTGAGTCGGATGTGTCAAAGAGTCCTGGATGTGCTATGGGATATCATAGCTCCAAGGTAGATGTGAAAGAATGAGCTCTGATGCATCGAGTAAATAAGTTTGGGCTCATGACGCGCATGCCACAAATCTAGGAAAAAGCGACACTTGGAAGAAATATTCTAAAATGATCTTTGCATGTAACCTCCACCTACTAAAAATAGCTCCCTAAATCATGGGATGCCTTTGCATGTTGCCTTTTTCTATTCTGGGAAAAGGAAATCCATGCATGCAAGTCAAGTTTCCTTGGTCCTGAGTGGAACCGAACAACCCAACTTCACATGCAAGAGGCTGCTCAATTGTTGGGAGAGAATGCACATTTCTAGATGGGAGCTTGGCTGGCTGCTCAGAATATTTACACAATTTCTGGGTAGAGCAGCTAATTGCTGCCCAGATTTGTGCAAATTCTAGGCTGAGCAACCCAACTGGGAAGGATTGTACAATTTTCAAGATGAAGGTTGCTCAACAGAATTGCGCAATTCTGGAGCAGAGTAGGCTGTCAGTCAGGATTGTAAAATTTATGGAGGGAAGGTTGGTTTCCCTCTAGATTTGCACAAATTCTTGATGGAGCTGCTCAGCGTACTGTTGGGCCAAGTCCTGGTGAACAACTTGTGACGGGAATGCATCAAGCTTTGATTGACATGCTATCTTTCTACAAGAAAATCATTGGAGCTTGTTACTTAACGAAGCAAGACATGTTGCTGTGAAGGGTTGGCAAGGAGGCTCCAAAGCGAAGCTAGGGAAATTTTTTGGAGGGTGGTTGTAGCCGCTACACCATGTTGATAAACAAAGAAGCCTTGAAATCCTTTGAATGAACACAAGACTGCTTTGTGTAGATGTGTGTTGAAATTGTTGTGTATTGAAATCTGTGGAGCGGCTGCAAGGAAGTGAGAGTTTCTTAAACATGGAAACATCCGTCCAGAGAACCAAGAAAGTTGGGTACCATAAGTGATTTCTATTAAAGTGCACGATCTTGATGAAGGATGTGTGTGTAAGGCCAAGTTTAGAGCCGATTTTGGAGATCCAACTGGAGAGATAACCATGGGCGTTGATTAGGTGAGCGTGGAGATGCAGCCTATGACTAGTGCATATGTAATAGAGTGCCAATATTTTTAAAGGCATCTTCATTTTGGGTCTGAGTAGTGTGTTCATGTGAAGCAAAGTTTGTGTCATGGAGAGCCTGGCGTGGTGTTATTGCAAGAGAGATGTTTTGGATGTGTGTGTGAAGAGCCTAGTTTTTGTATTGGTCGAGGCATATTTTAGCCTGTAGACGTGTATCAGGAAGCTGAGAAATGAGTGGAATAATGCTTGATAGTGATATTTTTTATAATGTTTTTTTAGAGAGTCCATTTGGAAGTATTTTTGGGATGGGTAATATTTTTTATTCTAGGATTATTTTTTAGTCAAGAGAATTATTCAATAAAAAAAAATATTTTATTGATGATCATGAATATCAAGAGCTCGAGTCTATTCCACATATTCCTGCAACCACTCAGAGTAAAAATTTCTTCTCCCAGAACACAATTGTTAGAAATTTGATTGTATCTACTTCTAATATGGTTGTGACAATGGAGGATACGACCATGGATGTCATTTAGAGGTTGCTCATGTTTGAATATGACTACATTTTGGTGGCTCTTCATGTTCAGGATGTTCCTTGCATCCCAATCGAGAAGAGGTTGTTGATGTTAAGTACTTAAGAAAAGAGAAGAAGGAGCTCATAAGGAAAGAAATAAAGGTGAAGATGAAACTTAATCAAAAAATCAACAAGCATGGACTGTTGGCTTGTTGGGGCCTAACCCAGGTTCAGAGGTGATTTAGCCAAACGAATCTCGGTACTACTGGCCCTTTCGGCAACAGTATGTGGAGCGCAGACTGAGGTCTCACCCGAAGTAGTCTGGGAGGGTGATAGAACTAGGTTTTTGCACCCTGGGACATCTGATGGTTTCCAGTGCTCCGCGGTTCAACCCTATGCGCATGTCGCTACACGCACTTACCCGTACCTCACAGCCTGAGATCCTGCCTTTGCGCAACCCTAATTGGGGTTGAACAGTGTTTTGTTGTAGCCAGCAACAACCCCCCCTTTTTTTCACTTAAGTGTTTTCCAAAATACTAAATGAATGGGGACCCTTAGTTAAAATTTAGGAAAAGAAAGAGTTTCCTTTATTCAAAATAAGGTTACCATCGTAAGCTTAGGAAGATCTTTTGAATATTTAAAACGTAAGTCTATGATAAGGGAAAAATCTTTAAATTCGTGTTACGTAAAGTGATAGGAAAACACTTCCATTTGAGTATAATCCCCGTATGTACAAGACTCTCATGCTAAGCAATATATCGCATTGCAATAAAGTAATACTCATAAGGGAAAAACTTCAAGATTTACCGATCTGCGATAACACCGAACGTAAGATCGCATATCGCAGAAAATGAGCTGACAAGATTTGGCAAGCATAAAACTTCTGCGATCTGCGATGTTGCGATATCGCGATAAAATTATTGTTGCGATATTAAGCCAGACCAATGCTGCGATGTTATATTCGTGTGTTTGCGCGATCTGCGATGGTGCGATTTGTGATGGCGCGATTTGCGATGTTACGTAAGCAAATCATAAAATCACTTCATCACGAATCCTTTGGGCACGCTATTCAAGAAAAGCCATTTACCATAATCTGACTCAAGATCATGCGCTTTTAATGATAGTAAAGGAATTAGTTGTTAGCTATTAAATGAAATGTAGACATGTGCTTTTGTAAAGAATTACTTCATGTAAGGTGGCATATTTGATATATATGCTGCATTTAGAACTCTCCCATCACCTTTCTTGATCACTCATTTCCATTTCACTTGTGAGCTGCAGGAACGGAGAGCGAAAGACAATACAAAGCCATACGCAGGAAGAAATGGGAAAGAAAAATAAAGCTCAGGGCTCTGAGTCGAAGGAAAAGATGAAGGAAATGGAGCCTTTGTATACAGACATAGCCTGTAACAGAGACGCAGGGATATCGACGTGGGAAAGCATGTACAGGCTGCTTGAAGAAGAGAATCCCAGAATAATGAAGGTTACTGCTGTCGTGGGTTCACAACGCTCTTACAAAGCGTCCTTAGAAGAGCTAGCATGCTAATTTCTTCATCGGATAGCAGCAAGGTCCAAAATTCTACCATATATGGATATGATCAAGTGGATACTTGACAATGCAGAGATGAACAACAGATAATTCAATATTCAAGGACATGGGCTCATCGGATCATTCGCTGCACAAGATTTAAAGCTTATGTATCATCTTCCTGAACCGCAAGTGACTTACAATGCACAATTCGTTAAGAAATTTGTGGCGGAGAACCCAAACCTATCAGAGACCACCAAAGATTGGTCTAGAAAGGAGGAACCGCTCAAGAAAGACAAAAACGGTATGTACAACACTGGTTCCCTCACCTCTCCGTGTTGTTTTGCTACGACCATGCTTTGTAGATTATTTGGGATGCCAGATATCAATAAGTTTTTGTCTGAATGGTTACCATTAATAGATGCTGCCACAAATGTCGATATTATGGATTGGGCCAAGACCTTTTCTGATAATCTATACACGGCTATTATCAATTACCGGTCTAAAAGATCCTTGTCTCAAAGGATCTATCCTCCTTTTTATCTATCTGCATATGTTATGGATTCTATTTTTTATGTGTCTAAATTTCCCATTATGGGTTGCAAATGGACTACCCAAGACCCATTACCTATCCGTGTTTATCATAAGATATTATGGGATTCTCAGTTCATCCCACGTTTCTACCAGATTTGTCACGGGCTTATCTTACCCTTGTATAGAATGATGTATGATGAAGACCCCCCGAGGTGCTCACCCGAGGCACAGATAGATGTCATCCCCATCGCAATATGGTTCGGGGAAGAATGGTTCAACTATATTAGAGTATTTGGAAGCACCATCCCTCCTCATGTCCTGCCTTTGTATATTCCTGACAAACTATTGCCTCGAGAAATTGCATATCAAACCTGTTCAGAAGGCGGCCTAACTAAAGACCTAAAAGACAAAAAGAAGACTGTATGGCCTCAGTTTCCTGTAGCTTGTGGGGCCTTTTCATTGTTCAATGTAGGTCACGCGTTCACCGAAGTGGAGAACGTGACGTGTCTGCAATTATTTAAATTCCTGGCAAGGCCATTTGACCCAAATGAAGTTGCCCAAGATTTCACAACGAACGTCAAAATAAAAGTATTCGTTGGAAAGAAAGATTTATTTGATGATTTATTTCAGAATAAAAGCTCACTCCAGGAAATTTTGCGGGAAGCTCAGTCGAAATTGTCTCGAGATGACCTCCAAAGATTCATGTTATACAGGGAAAGAAGACTAGCCAGTGTTCCTCTAGAAAAGCTGCGACTGCCTGCCAGAGAACCAACTCCAAGCGTTAGCCTCAGTGGGAACTCAAGCACTTCCAGATCTTCATCTAACACTGTGCAAGGAGTACCTGAACATTCTAAAGGGTCTGGAAGCGGCCAACAAAAGAATGAAGAAACAGCTAAGGAAACGGCTTAGTCAAGTGCAATGTCGCAACAACAGGTTATCGCCTCCCCGCCAAGAGATGTCCCCCCTCTCGTCATTGAAGCACCACCCATCACGATAGAATTAGACAAAGAATGGGAAACCTTCAACGAGCTGATCAATCTTGAAGGCCAAGCCCCAAGAACGCCTGTGAGCAATACACAGGTAGCACAAGAAGTGGTTTCGACCATAGTCAGTAGTGTCACAGAAACGGAGCACATTCCTATCGCTCCACCTTATGAGCTTCTACTTAATGTAGAAGAAATTCCCGCACTGGACGTATTCTATAGTCCCCAACATAAAGAAGTTGTAAGAAGACAGAGAAAGAAAAGAAAACTAGAAAATACACTGTCACAAGATGTTGAACAATTGGACGTCTTATGGAAAGACCCAAACAATAACCCAACCGAAAATCTCACTAAATTGTCTCAAATCGCAGGAGCATATGCTTCTGCAACTATTGACAAGGCATCAGAAGTTCAGCAACTGTTGAAAGAACAAGAAGATCAAATACAACTACTACAACGACAATTGCAACAAGCCAATACTAATATTGAAGTTCACAAATAGCTCAAGAATTTGCAAGAAGACTTTCAGTAGATGCAGATAGGCTATCAAAGAAGTCTAGATGAGAAAGGAAAACAATTACAAATTTTACAAGAAATGCATAAAGATGAGCCTAAGCTTACATAATTTATTTCAGAGTCTATTGGCTTAAATGAACAACTACTGCAGCAACAGGAAGAGTTGGGACGAAAGATATCACAGTGGAGTCATTATTGCGAACTGAGTGATAAAATCACCAACCAAGTGGTAGACTTGCGAGCTGACTATGATCAGATTGACAAACGAGTGACGGAGTACTTGGCTTGGCAGGATGAAGACGAGGGAAAAAGAGCAAGTGCACCCAGAATAAACGAGAATCATAAAGAGTTGCTCTTCAACAATTGGGACAATCAGATCACAGAGGCGGAGCAAGCAGCGGAAACAGCGACCACACAAGCAAGCATTCTTATCGAATGTGTAAATGAGAATTTGCACAGAGCAAATTTAATCGAAGAGACCACCCCGGGGTATCTACCAAACAATCTACGACTGGAAGCAAAATGGAAGTAGAAGGCGCAGGAAAAGGGAAAAGTGATCCAAGCACTAAACATGTTAAATTGGGAGTGTTACTGGGCATAATTGGTGAAGCCGCATAGTTAGTGGATGATGGTGAAATGTAGCATAAATGCGGCCGAGAAAGGGGTGCCAGCTCTCATAGATTCTGTTTTCTCAGCCCAGCTCAAAGCAGAAGTCATCCAGCAGACTCTCCTCAAGCCCATGATGAACACTTGCAGCTTTAAAGATCAGATTCAGAAGTAGCCTGATTTAGAATGTTGTTTTTTCTTTAAAATTAGATTAGAAAAAGGACAGTCATTTGAAAACCACATCCTAAATTTTGTAAATAAACTATTATTAGAATTAGGAAGTAGTATTTTAACCCTTCTCATTGCATTTGGAGAGGGGTCCAGAAATTTGTCAAAAACTTTGCCTCAGAACATGCACTTCTGCACCCTCAGAGGAGGTTTTGATGAATGGATGGATCGAGGTTTATTAATGTTTACATTTGATGTTTGCTACTGATGTTGCACTTTTGTACTCTTAGTAGATGTTAGAACAAGTAGAGATAAATCGTTTTTGCTTGAAGCTTATGGGTAGGACCAGTCATAAATGGTACTTTTATCTCTTGGCCATTTCTGCTTATATTCTTAAAGTGATATACAATTTTAGTTGTTTATATGTTGTTGCATGAATGTCTGAGTTACCATTTGGCACTTTTGTACGGTGGAGTCATTTATTTATGTTTGATATATGAATAAATTATTATGCGATATGTTGTTCACAATTGTTTTGCCTAAATTTTTATGCAAAGTGGTTCATCTTAAATTGATTTCCATTCTTATGATAGCTGAATGATCTTTATTACCAATTATTGTTTGAAATCTCTTGAGATCGCATGATAGAAGAAATACACCCCAGGTTAGCATAGATTAGATGTGTTGTTTTTCATTATATTACAATAGCATAGAGTTAGTTTAAAAGTTTGAATTAGATTAGCTTTAAGTATTCTTAGATCAGCAACATCCAACTCTACACACACACACACACACCCTTATATTGGGAAACTAGTCCCATTATCCCCAGTCGGACCCGTTATACCAAACGGATAAGGAGCTGCCAACTAAGGTCCTGACCGGGTGGGTATCCCCCTTGTTGTCGACCCGATTTTCGGGGCTTCAACATATTTGGTGCTAGAAGGAGGGCCTGAGGCATATTGTTTGTTGCAATGGTTTTAGATCATAACATTTGAATTAGGATGGCTGCTCACAAACTTCCCATTTGGAGTTGCATCCATGTTCATGCCTCTTCCAACACTCCACCGGAAGTGGTAAGACTCTTGTCTCAGGTAAAATTCAATGGTAAGAATAATTCTTCTGTTTTTAATCATGCTCTTCAATTCATTCAAAGAGTTTCGAGTTCCAACGTTCAAGGAATTGATGAAGGCATTTTATGCAGAATTTTTACTCTCACATTCAAGGTGGAAGCTAGAAACTGGTGCAGAACCCTCCCAGTTGCCTCAATTCACAGCTGGGACCAATTAGTTAAGGCTTTCATTTGTAAATTTGATTGTTATGACTATGACCAGGTATATGATGAAATTGATTATCTACGGAAACACGATGAATTTGTTAGGGATTTTAATATGCGATTTCATCTTAATTGTCTAAAGTATGATCTTGAAAGTAAACTCACGGATGAAGAATCTTCAGATTATGCTGAGCATTCCCTGCCTCCTCTGTCTGGTCCAGCAGAAATTAGTCCAAGCTTTGTCTCATTTTCTTCTAATATGAATGAGAATTCCAATTTGAATATACAAATCAGCCATGATGAAGAAGGTTCCCAAAGCCTAGGAGATATGCACGCTCTAATGCAAGAATACAAAAGCGAGAATGTTGGAGGAAAGCCTACCTTGGAACCAGGAGATGACTTTGATACAAGGTCAGATAATATCATTGCAAGTCAACAAATGCAGATGCCAAGGTTAGAACAGCAAACTAATTCTCTTTCAAAAAGTATCAGTACACAAAGGTATGATTTAAAGCCCAATGTCTGTGATGAATTTGATGAACAGAGATTTTTCCACGATGATATTTTCAAATGCATTGTTCCAGAATCGCATTTTTCTCTTTATCCTGATGTTTTTAGTGATGATATTTTTCCCCTCTCAATATTAAAGATATCTCAAAAAGTACAGAGGGTTATTCAAATGAGTCATCATTAGGTTTTCAAGATAAAAAGACAGCTATAGAACATCCTTTGATTATTTTCAAACAAGAACAACTTGACCTTCCTTGTCTGAAAATATTCGATGAAAAAGAGAAATCTAGGGAAACCTGTAAAATCATTTATGATAGCTACTTTGATGACGATGGTGTTGTTGATTTATCTCAAGTAACTCAACAAAGCTCAGATAATGAGAGATATTCTAACTCAAGAATCATATCAGCTAATCGTCATTCTAGAGTGACAAATCATTTACATGATTTTACTATCCAAGACAATATTCCGATCTATAACTCATATCATGAGCAAATCCCCATGCATGTTCCCAATCATAACTTGTTTTCTGATTCACAAGGTGGGATTCGAAATCGCTCGGATCCCATAATTCTGGCCAGTTCTTGTGAAAAAGAAGATATTTCAAGTCAATCCCAGTTGTGTTGTAACATTATTTGTACAGATAATCATTTCATTCTTTTTCACTTGCACTCATTTTGTACAAAATCGGATTGTGTTTTAAATTTTCAGACTTTTGATAGATTACTATGGTATACTGAGCACCTTATCAAAGAACATTCGAAAGATGTGCTACCATTTTGGAAAACTAGATTGTGTCAAGGAAGTATAGAACTTTTTCAATTCCAAGATCAATCGATATCAGACTTCCTTAAAACACTTCTATGTCCTCCAAGACATCATCGATGAAAGAAAGTATTTTTGGAAACTTGCCGGCAATTCGCGTTAATAGATAAATCTCTTGTCAGAAATTTCTATCTATTCCTCATTGATTTATTTAGTAATTTATATATGGGAACTTTCCTTTTACCAGAAATTGCTAAAAGATTGACTTTGACGCATAGTAGATTACAGGCCATTAAAAATAAAAAGTCATATTTGCAATCTGGCTTGTCATCTTTCCTATTACATGATCACCAATCCATAACAGAAATTCATCCCGATTTTTATGATCCAATAGGTATCCAATTGGACAGAAGATTTCATAAGAAAGAAATTTCAGGCAGAATTTCGACTGAAGTTACACTTTCTAATTCTACATCCAATGTTCACAATCCAAGAAAAGTTTTATTCTTGACACTGATGTTTAAAAGGTACATACGTGTAGGAATAAAAATGAAAAGATGGTTTCACTCGAAATATCATTTTACCTAGTCAATTTTTCTCTGTGTATAATTAGAATAGGAGTAGGAGTAATTTAGCTAGGTTGTTAGGTGGATAACTTGGTTTTTAAATATTGGTAGGCAAAATAAGAGAAGAAATTATCCCTATCATGTACATAATCAAAGGGTATAGTTACTTCTCTTTTCGTTAAATATATTTCTTCATAATAAAATCTGTTGTGGTTACAGCATTTGACATTTACTAAAGACACCATTTCTCTATCAGATTTTGAACCTCTGCTTGTATAAATAGCGAATCTTTGGAAACCTGATCTTTATTATTAATAGATACAGTAAAAAAAAAAAACTTTAAACCAGATATGATACTAGTTTCAACTTCAAGAAATTTGGTGAAAGCAATCTTAGTGAAGAAATTGTTTTATATCAGTACAATGAAAGGTATCAATAACAAAATAAGGATTCCCTGTAGAAACAACCATTTCCAAAAAACTCTATTATTGTCGTCCAAAGCTTTCTTAAGGAAAAAAATGACTTCCTCCCTACTAAAGAAAATCACAGCATTTAGAAAAATGACCCAAGGATACACTATATCTTGAAGAATAAGAGGTCTCATCACGAGCCGGCTTATCATGATCACATATATTATAACTCGCTGACTTTGCCATTACTGTCCACCAAAACAGGGCAACGACTTAAGATTATTGAAATCACAAGACAAGGGGTCTCATCACGAGCCAGCTTGTTCAGAAAAAGTGTAAATCAAGTGAATGACTGTGTCATAATTTGGCTACCAAACCAAGACATTGTTCTTTAAGAATAAAAAAGGAAAAAGTGTCAATCTGGGTTTTTTCTTTGAAAGTTGTAGATCACCTTAAGCAGGATAAAGGATCATTACTGGGTAATAGGTAACCCTGTCGGGGCTATGGACGCCTGCTGGCAGCAGAGGCTCTACCTGCGACAAAGGAGCATATTTAAAAAAGCTGCTACACAGGGAAGACTTTATTTTATCATTACAAGACCAAGTAATGGCCGATGTAAATGCAAGGACAAGCTGAGGAAACAAACAATTAAAATATAAAGAAGTTGAAACAAAATATCATTGACAGTTTGGAGTATAATATGCTTTATCTTTTTATAATAAAGTTTAAATTTTCTGAGAAAATGTTTTGTTTCGAAAGTTTGAAAACGTCAATAGAATATCTGAGATAACTGGTTCTCCCAAGTGAATCGCCAATTGTTGTAGCCAGCAACAAGCCCCCTTTTTTTCATTTAAGTGTTGTCCAAAATACTAAATGAATGGGGACCCTTAGTTAAAATTTAGGCAAAGCAAGAGTTTCCTTTCTTCAAAATAAGGTTACCATTGTAAGCTTAGGAAGATCTTTTGAATATTTTAAAACCTAAGTCTATGATAAGGGAAAAACCTTTAAAGCCGCGTTACATAAAGTGATAGGAAAACACTTCCATTTGAGTATAATCCTAGTATGTACAAGACTCTTATGCTAAGCAATATATCGCATCGCAATAAAGTAATACTCATAAGGGAAAAACTTCAAGATTTACCGATCTGCGATAACACCGATCGCAAGATCGCATATCGCAGAAAATGAGCTGACAAGATTTGGCAAGCATAAAACTTCTGCGATCTGCGATGTTGCGATATCACGATAAAATGATGGTTGCGATATTAAGCCAAACCAACGCTATGATGTTATATTCGTGTGTTTGCACGATCTGCGATGGTACGATTTGCGATGGCGTGATCTGTGATGTTACGTAAGCAAATAATAAAATCACTTCATCATGAATCCTTCGAGTACGCTATTCAAGAAAAGCCACTTACCATAATCTGACTCAAGATCATGCGCTTTTAATGAAAGTAAAGGAATTAGTTGTCAACTATTAAATGAAATGTAGATGCGTGCTTTTGTAAAGAATTACTTCACGTAAGGTGGCATATTTGATATATCTGCTGCATTTAAAACTCTCCCATCACCTTTCTTGATCAGTCATTTCCATTTCACTTGTGAGCTGCAGGAACGGAGAGCGAAAGACGATACAAAGCCATACACAGGAAGAAATGGGAAAGAAAAATAAAGCTCAGGGCTCTAAGGCGAAGGAAAAGACGAAGGAAATGGCGCCTTTGTATACAGACACAACCTGTAATAGAGACGAAGGGATATCGACGTGGGAAAGCATGTACATACTGCTTGAAGAAGAGAATCCCAGAACAATGAAGGTTACTGTTGTCATGGGCTCACAACGCTCTTCCGAAGCGTCCTTAGAAGAGCTAGCATGCTCATTTCTTCATCGGATAGCAGCAAGGCCCAAAATTCTACCATATACGGATATGATCAAGTGGATACTTGACAATGTAGAGATGAAAAAAAGACAATTCAAGATTCAAGGACATGGGCTCATCAGATCATTCGCTGCACAAGATTTAAAGCTTATGTATCATCTTCCTGAACCGCAGGCGACTTACAATGCACAATTCGTTAAGAAATTTGTGGCGGAGAACCCAAACCTATCAGAGACCACCAAAGATTGGTGCAGAAAAGAGGAACCGCTCAAGAAAGACAAAAACGGTATGTACAACACTGGTTCCCTCACCTCTCTGTATTGTTTTGCTATGGCCATGCTTTGTAGATTATTTGGGATGCTAGATATCAATAAGTTTTCGTCTGAATGGTTACCGTTAATAGATGCTGCCACAAGTGCCGATATTATGGATTGGGCCAAGATCTTTTCTAATAATCTATACATGACTATCATCAATTACCGGTCTAAAAGATCCTTGTCTCAAAGGATCTATCCTCCTTTTTATCTATCCGCATATGTTATGGATTCTATTTGTTATGTGTCTAAATTTCCCATTATGGGTTGGAAATGGACTACCCAGGACCCATTACCTATCCATGTTTATCATAAGATATTATGGGATTCTCAGTTCATCCCACATTTCTACCAGATTTGTCACAAGCTTATCTTACCCTTGTATAGAATGATGTATGATGAAGACCCCCCGAGGTGCTCACCCGAGGCACAGATATATGTCATCCCCATCACAATATGGTTCGGGGAAGAATGGTTCACCTATATTAGAGTATTTGGAAGCACCATCCCTCCTCATGTCTTGCCTTTGTATATTCCTAACAAACTATTGGCTCGAGAAATTACATATCAAACCTGTTCAGAAAGCGGCCTAAATAAAGACCTAAAAGACAAAAAGAAGGCCATATGGCCTCAGTTTCCTGTAGCTTGTGGGGCCTTTTCATTGTTTGATGTAGGTCACGCGTTCACCGAAGTGGAGAATATGACGTGTCTGCAATTATTTAAATTCCCGGCAAGGCCATTTGACCCAAATGAGGTTGCCCTAGATTTCACAACGAACGTCAAAATAAAAGTATTCGTTGGAAAGAAAGATTTATTTGATGATTTATTTCAGAATAAAAGCTCACTCCAGGAAATTTTGTGGGAAGCTCAGTCGAAATTATCTCCAGATGACCTCCAAAGATTCATGTTATACAGGGAAAGAAGACTAGCCAGTGTTCCTCTAGAAAAGCTGCGACTGCCTGCCAGAGAACCAACTCCAAGTGTTAGCCTCAGTGGGAACTCAAGAACTTCCAGATCTAAATCTAACACTGCGCAAGGAGTACCTGAACATTCTAAAGGGTCTGGAAGCGACCAACAAAAGAACGAAGAAACAACTAAGGACACGGCTCAGTCAAGTGTAATGTTGCAACAACAGGTTATCACATCCCCGCCAAGAGATGTCCCCCGTCTCGTCATTGAAGCACCACCCATCACGATAGAATTAGACAAAGAATGGGAAACCTTCAACGAGCTGATCAATATTGAAGGGCAAGCCCGAAGAACGCCTGTGAGCAATACACAGGTAGCACAAGAAGTGGTTTCGACCATAGTCAGCAGTGTCACAGAAACAGAGCACATTCCTATCGCTCCACCTTCTGAGCTTCTACTTAATGTAGAAGAAATTCCCCCACTGGACGTATTCTATAGTCCCCAACATAAAGCAGTTGTAAGAAGACAGAGAAAGAAAAGAAAACTAGAAAATACACTGTCACAAGATGCTGAACAATTGGACGTCTTATGGAAAGACCCCAACAATAACCCAGCTGAAAATCTCACTAGATTGTCTCAGATCGCAGGAGCATATGCTGCTGCAAATATTGACAAGGCATCGGAAGTTCAACAACTATTGAAAGAACAAGAAGATCAAATACAGCTACTACAACGACAATTGCAACAAGCCAATACTAATATTGAAGTTCACAAACAGCTCGAGAAGTTGCAGGAAGACTTTCAGCAGATGCGAATAGGCTATCAAAGAAGTCTAGATGAGAAAGGAAAACAATTACAAATTTTACAAGAAATGCATAAAGATTAACCTAATCTTACAGAATTTATTTCAGAGTCTATTGGCTTAAATGAACAACTACTGCAACAACAGGAAGAGTTGCGACAGAAGATATCATAGTGGAGTCATTATTGCGAACTGAGTGATAAAATCACCAATCAAGTGGTAGACTTGCGAGCTGACTATGATCAGATTGACAAACGAGTGACGCAGTACTTGGCTTGGCAGGATGAAGACGAGGGAAAAAGAGCAAGTGCACCCAGAATAAATAGGAATCATAAAGAGCTGCTCTTCAACAAGTGGACAATCCGATGAGAGAGGCGGAACAAGTAGCGAAAACAACGGCCACGCAAGCAAGCATTCTTATCGACTGTGTAAATGAGAATTTGCACAGAGCAAATTTAATCGAATAGACCACCCCGGGTATCTACCAAATAAACTACGACTGGAAGCAGAATGGAATCAGAAGGCGCAGGAAAAGGGAAAAGCGATCCAAGCACTAAACATGTTAAACTGGGAGTGTTACTGGGCATAATTGGTGAAGCTGCATAGTCAGTGGATGACGGTGAAATGTATCGTAAATGCGGCCGAGAAAGTGGTGCTAGATCTCATAGATTCTGTTTTCTCAGCCCAGCTCAAAGCAAAAGTCAGCCAGCCGACTCTCCTTAAGCTCATGATGAACACTTGCAGCTTTAAAGATCAGATTCAGAAGTACCCTGATTTAGAATGTTGTTTTTTCTTTAAAATTAGATTAGAAAAAGGACGGTCATTTGAAAACCGCATCCTAAATTGTGTAAATAAACTATTATTAGAATTAGGAAGTAGTATTTTAACGCTTCTCATTGCATTTGGAGAGGGGTCCAGAAATTTGTCAAAAACTTGTCCTTAGAACATGCACTTCTGCACCCTCAGAGGAGGTTTTCATGAATGGATGGATCGAGGTTTATTAATGTTTGCATTTGATGTCTACTACTGATGTTGCACTTTTGTACTCTTAGTAGATGTTAGAACAAGTAGAGATAAATCATTTTTGCTTGAAGCTTATGAGTAGGACCAGTCATAAATGGTACTTTTATCTTTTGGCCATTTCTGCTTATATTCTTAAAGTGATATATAGTTTTAGTTGTTTATATGTTGTTGCATGAATGCCTGAGTTACCATTTGGCACTTTTGTATGGTGGAGTCATTTATTTATGTTTGATATATGAATAACTTATTATTCGATATGTTGTTCACAACTGTTTTGCCTAACTTTTTATGCAAAGTGGTTCATCTTAAATTGATTTCCATTCTTATGATAGTTGAATGATCTTTATTACCATTTATTGTTTGAAATCTCTTTAGATCGCATAATAGAAGAAATACACCCCGGGTTAGCATAGATTAGATGTGCTATTTTTCATTAGATTACAATAGCATAGAGTTAGTTTAAAAGTTTGAATTAGATTAGCTTTAAGTATTCTTAGATCAGCAACATCCAACTCTGCACACACACACACACCCTTAGATTGGAAAACTGGTCCCGTTATCTCCAGTTGGACTCGCTATACCAAACGGATAAGGAGCTGCCAACCAAGGTCTGGACCGGGTGGGTATGCCCCTTGTTGTCGAGCTGATTTTCGGGGCTTCAACATGTTCTTACCCAAGTCCTTACTAGCAACCCAATATTATTTGACTAACTTATCTTATTTGTACGCTTTCAGTTATGCTTAAAAATATTCACAATTCATACAAGTGCGCACAATAAATAAATAATATAACTCCAAATGATATCAAACATGTAATACTCAGAACATATGCACAGAATTGGTAACAAAACCTTTCTTTATTAATCTCTTTTCCGGTTACAGACTCTACTCTACCCTGCGCACTCCACTGTATGGGTCCACACACTCAGCTGCGAACTCTACTAGGCCTCTACGCACTCAGCTGTAAAGCCTCTTCCTACTACTATGACCCAAGACACACTTAGACACTTTCTCTGAACTTCTATCCCATACTTCACTCCTCCTTTCTTTTCTTCACTATCTTTTACACATAGAGCTTCGCTCTATTTATACAATCCCATGGTCTGCGGACCATGGGTAGGCCAACATTACATTCAAAGTTAGGGAAGACAGCCCTATGACTCTAACATACATTCCGCACCCGCAATTCGTGGGGTTTTACAATAATATCACTCAAAAATGGGATTTGTACCCCAAAACATGTTGTGGGGGGATTCCATGCCCAACAGGCCCCCAACACAAACATCGTGACTCGCCCTCAAGTCACTCTGTTGCCACAGCGATCTTGGCACGTAGTCCCTCCAACTGTTTGTGTACGGGTCTGATGTCTATAATGTAGTAAGCTGCTGCTTACTGAACCTACTGCATTCTCTGTTCTAAGACCAATGTGGTCGAATTGTTTCCTTACATTTGTATCAACATTTGCTCCATATGTTTATAGTCCCGTACCCTTGTTTGACTCCTTGGTTCGCGAAGGCTATGCTTCGACCAGCTAATCAGATAGCCAGCCCACCCATGTAGGGCTTCAAGTGGCTTCCATTTACTTTGCCTGGGAAGGGTTCTCCATTCAACTTGACTAGCTGGACCACACCTCCGTTTTTGACCTCCTTAACCACGTATGGTCCCAGCCAATGCATTCTGAATTGTCCCATAAATTTTTCAAACTTACTGTCATACAACAGCACTAAGTCATTTACCTTGAAGGTGCGCAACTTGATATGGCGGTCATGCCAGGATTTTTCACGTTGCTTTTGTACCTACTGATGAAACCCAGCCAAAAATCATTCTTAATCAAGTTCTTACAATTGCGTGAGCCTTTTCTCCAGAGCTTCGCAATCCGTTATCCCCGTGAGAACTGCTATTTGCAAACTAGGTATGATGTATTCCATCGGCATGACAACTTCCACACCATAAACTAACCGGAATGGTGTCTGTGCCATTAGTTTCTTGCACGTTGTCCTTTAAGCCCATAGCACGACAGGTATGCGCAGGTCCCAAGTGTTTTGCTGTGCATTGCACACATTGGTCAGCGCAGTCTCTAGTATTTTGTTGAAAGCTTCTATGATCCCATTGGCTTGTGGGTGGTATGGTGTACTTTTTTGATGATACACCTTGAATTCTTCTGTGAGCGCACTGATAGTTTCGTACAGGAAATGTGTTCCACGATCACTCATTAATATTTTCAGACAGCCAAATTGAGTCTCATCATTTCCCATTTTGTATAGGTGCCCCGCGACGACAGAAAAATATGCTGCACACACCACCAATTCCTTCTTCTGTTGAACGAAGTATTCCTTCGGCACAGTCCCTGTTGTTAAAAACAGATTATATCTTCGAAGTGTCCATCCACGATGCGCACCACAAAGAGTTGTGCATCGGGTAATCCTTCCTCCAGATTAGTGGGTTCCTCACCTATCTCAATGTGCGATAAATGATCCTGTCCTTCGTTCATGCATCCTGACTTTACTACAAGCTCAGAATCATATTCCTGGAACAATAAGAGCCACCTGCATATGCGCCCCCAAACCCAGGCTTAATGACTAGGTATTTCAGCACGCAATGGTCGGTATACATCTTGAAATGTCCTCTGAGCAAATAGTGTCAGCATTTTTGGAGTGTCTACACCATCCCCAATCCCCCGTGCTCAGTGGTGGACTAGTCCTTCTCTTCCTTGGATAACCTCCGGATTTCAAACGCAATAAGGTGATCTAAGCCTTCCCCGCCCTCCTTTGTGAACACTGCTCCCAGCACGATACACGACGCGTCAACATGGACATGAAACTACACATCCCATTTTTTGAAGACCAGGATTGGAGCAGAGGCCAATGTCCCCTTCAGAACATCCAAAATTTTCATGTAATCATCATTCTAGCAAAATGTAACATCCTTTTTCAATAGTTTTTCCATTGGCGCGGTGATTTGGGCATAGCTCTTGATAAACTTTCTGTAGTATCCAGTGTGTCCCAAAGTAGCGTGCAGTTGTTTAGCAGTTCGCAGTGCTTCCAAATTTAGAATAACGACAATATTTGTAGGGTCCACCATCAGTCCCTATTTGCAGACCACATGTCGCAACATGTTTCGAAAGGGAACGAGGAATGTGCACTTCTTAAGGTTCAACACAATCTGGTGTCGTCGACAAGTATCCAGCATCAAGTGTAAGCTTGCTACATGGTGCTTAACTAATCCAAAGATAGTCAAATCATCCAAATAGACCTCCAAGAACTTGTGGATGTATTCTTTGAACGCAGTAACAACGATACGCGAAAAGATGGCTGGTGCGTTCTTTAATCCAAATGGCATAACGGTGTATTGAAAATAGCTCCATTCTGTTGCAAAGGTCATTTCTCTCCTGTCTTCCAGTGCGATCTTGGTCTAATGGTACCCTGAGAACCCATCCGTGAACGAGTATGCTTCCTAGCCGCCAACATTTTCCAATACTTCATTTGTGAACGATGTCAGGAATGGGTGGTGTACACAGGCGTCGTTTAGCTTTGTGAGGTCCATGCATATTCTTATTTCACCCTTTTGCTTTTTCTCCTGTACTATCATAGCTATCACCCAGTCAGATTCTTCCATTGGCTCAATAATTCTGTCTGTGAGAATTTTGTCTAATTCTACGCAAACCTTTTCCTTATATTTCAGATTCAAGCGGTAAGGTCTCTGCTTAATTGGCTTCACCTAAGGTTTTAGGATGATCTTCATAATCCCCAAGTCGCCAACGATCCCTTTTAAATTTGTAATTTTTCCCAGGAATAAGTTGTGGTATTCGCGAAGCAACTCAATGACCTTATCCACCATGGCATCATCCCAATAGTCTTCGAGCATTGCATACTTTGGTTCCGCCTCCGTTCCAATGTTTACCTGCTTCGTTTTTAGTGCCACGGTGATGTCAGGATCCTAAATCAATGGTCCTCGAACTTCACAATAGCCTTCCCTTTCTGGAATGTTAATATTTCATGGGTCCTTATCATCCTCCTCAATATTTACATTGTAACACTCTAGCGTGCAACTCAACTGACTGAAGCACTTCCATTGGCTCATGGGGTATTTTGAAGATAGCTGCTTTTACTGCTTGTAGCGCATCATCAACAGTATCCAACCAATGATATTCAAACGTGAAGGTTAGCAAGAATCCTTCGCGCAATGGAAGAGCTCTATCTCAATATACCAATTCATGGGTATGACATCTAGAGTATGATAGAAAAAATGCACCCATTCTAGTTGTGGCTCTTCCCCATAGACCTTGGTCCATTTCGCGAGGTGTGTACGTGGATCATCCTGTCCGTCGTACTTTTCTGCCAACCGTATGTATGATTTCCCAAATCGTAGGTGCACCATCCTTCTACATCCACGCCAGTCCTCAAGGCTTCTCTCATACGTACCCCACCACCTTGTAGGAGTAGCACGCAATGGAAATTTCAGAGCATCGAACCGCTGCTGTTCTGGCACTGCATTTTCAAATTTTTTCAGGAATTCATGCACCGCTGTCAACCCATCATACATAGGCAGATCCCTTACCTCTGTTGTCACACAATGCAGCAATCTTACAATCATGTTGTAATTGAGCGTGGTTACCTCGTGTAACTGGTACTGCCATCATTCTACTTCTTCGTCTGAATCCAAAGTGTAGGAGCTTTCGCGATCCCACGAAATTCTGCCATCTGCTGTTGGATTCACCCAATCCTCCTGTCGAGCAAATATCTTGTAGATATAGTGGATATCATCATCACTATCATCGTCGCACACTAGTTCTGTGTAGCGCGATCCTTCGGCAGGGTCTAAAGGTACCACTACGCGTAGTGACTTTTTCTCAAAAATCATTTTGGGCTTCTTCAGATTTATCACCCTGTTCATATCAGTGGCCCAATCAATTCCTAGTAGCGCGGGATAGGGATTATTGTCATCGACAATCTCTATCACCTAGAAATCTGCAAGCGTGCTCGCACCTTCGATGTCTACCATTATTCCCTACAATCTTCCCATTGGTAGGACCTTTTGCTGGTTCGCCATTAGAAATTGAATAGGGGACCATTGCAACGCGGGCCTACCCATGTGCTCCCATGTCTGCTTTGGTAGTACATTCATGTCCGATCCTAGATCCATAATTAATTGATCCATTTCATGTTCCCTGATTTGCGCAATCAATCTCATTCCTTTTCCTATTCACGATGTGTGCTTTCTAAGCTTTCAAATTATGTGCAGTTCTCCCAACCCAGCACACCTAGTGATAAGCTCTTGTAGTCCTTTCACCACTTTTCTATCGTGCAACAGCGTCATACATGTCTCCAGAAAGGTAGTGATCATTGAAGGATCCATCTCCGGCTCTAGTTGTTCCTTACAACCTGAAGTGGAGGCCTCCGTGAAGCTCTTCTTAGCTTCCATGAATGTCTCCCTCGCACACCCCAAATCAAATTCAGTTTCCTTTGTAGGAGCCTTGCAAACCCATGCAATTTTTCAGTCTTCTTTCCTTTATCATCTCCTGTTGTGATATCGCTTCGGAGCACTATCTTTACATTCGAGTCCTCTTCACGTGGCTCAGATCTCATCATTTGCACATTCTGAGTCGGGGGAGGCTAGAGTAGCCCTTTATCGTGCAACCTCGCTACCAGTGTAGGGCAGTCCTCCTTCTCATGATTAAACTGAGTATAATATAAACATGTTGGTCTTGTAGGATTTGTACAATCGCGGGCATAATGCCATGACCCTACGCAATTGTAACAAATCAGCTATCCGCAACCCCTTCCTGGTCCCATTCCACCTCGACCTCGTCCGCACCCCTGAAATCCAGTGCGTGCCATCCCTATACTTGGATCGAGGGCTCGCGTTTCAGTTTGCACTCTGTAGGCAGGAGTCTGATCCATCATTGGTTCGTAACTTTTGCAGGTACGCTCATCATGGCCTACTGACCTGCAGAAATTACAAATTAATTGTTGGGACGTCTACATATACTTCTGTAATAGGTGAGAGTTATATGTAGTATGTTTTCCTCCTATCTGAAAAATTGTGCACCATAATGCAGGCACCGTGCTTGGTCCTGCTTATGCCTCTGGTCTTAATGGAATTGGCCTTCTTCCCGTGAAGTAGTTCACGAGTACTCGAAAATGGTCCTTGTCATGCCCCTGGCCTTTGCATTTTATGCACCATAACTCCTCGTACGCTTCTAGGTGAGTTGTCCTATCCTGTTTCAAACTCTGCATTTCCAAACACAAATGTTGCAATTGCGCGTGGATTTGTTGGACTCCCAGGCCCAGATCTTGTATTGGGGTCTCGTGTAGTCTCATTGAAATCTCCAAAGCCTCGGCCTGGGTGGATAACTTCTGCTGCGACTACACCATCCTTAAATGAGCCGTTAGTGACGCTACAAACCATGTGCGGTGCTATCCATTCGTCAAGGTCATGTTGGCTTAATGAATCATACTCTTCCATCTCTGATCTAGATCCCATGGGGTCTCACCTGGAAGCATCACGATTTCCTTAAACCCGATAATCGATTGTGCCTCTGATTTTTCCTGCTAAATTCCCTGTTCAGCGCAACCTAGATATCTGTGATCCCTACATTTGGATGGTCATTAGAATGATTAATGTACCATATTAGTGCGTGATTCTGAAATGCTCTTACAAGTGTTGCCTTCTTTATATTTTCATCCACAGCTCCTTGTGCTTCCAATACAGCTTTTACTATGAACCAAAATTGGTCCGGATCTTCGTTCCCTACTCCTCTGAATACTGATAATTTTATCGAGCTCGCTATATTGAACTGTGGTGGTGGCGGAGGTGGTGTGGGCAGAGGTGGTGTGAGCGGAGATGGAGGTGATGATGGTGAAACTGGTGGTGGTGTAGGTGGAGGTGGTATGTGTGAAATTCGTTGCCTTATTAGACTGATTGCACTTCTTGGAGAAAATTTCGCGAGCTCTTCTGCACTTTCCCATCTAGTTGAAATCAAGGGGCTATTTTATATCTCTATGCTACCTTCATTTCTATAGATCCTCCCAGTTCGCGTAGTCCCAAATATTAATTTATTCGCATAACCTGCTTTTCACACAATAGAATTTTAGTCCAAGTGTTCAACGATTTAATGTACTTACCTTGCGGTCCCTTGAGGAAGCGTCCTTCCACCTCGCTATAGCTGACGGTCGTATCTACTGCGAACTCAATGATAAACCCTCCTATACTTCAATCAAGCCAATGGTCCACAACACACGTGATCTTATCTTCTGATGCTTCTAGTCTGTGCGCTAATTCTACAGTCCACACAATTGGTTTGTCAAGCCTACACCTTCCCTGACTGTCTGCTAGCTTCACGATCCACTCATATAACTCAGAGGGGAAGGATGCAAAGAAAATTTCATGGATTTCTATATATAAGTAGCGCTCTAACCACTATTCCTTTGATACCTGCAGATTCTTGTTTTCCTTCGCCGTGAACTCGTGAATCATTCTGTCCAACCACTCTTCAATTTCTTTCTTTGTCGGATTCTAGTGGCACGACATCAGACATCCCTTATGCAAATCCCGTCTTTGCAATGAAACCATTTGTTGGCTTGTTGGGGCCTGACCTAGGTTCAGAGGTGATTTAGCCAAACAAATCCCGGTACTACTGGCCCTTTCGACAATAGTCCGCGCACTGTGGACTGAGGTCTCACCCAAAGTAGTATGGGAGGGTGCTAGAACCAGGTTTTCGCACCCTGGGATATCTAATGGTTTCAAATGGTCCGTGGTTTGACCCTGCATGCACGTCGCTACACACACTTACCAGTACCTCGCAGCCTGAGATGCTGCCTTCGCGCAACCCTAATCGGGGGCCGAACAATTTTATTACCCATATCTTTACTAGCAACCTGATATTAGTTGACTAACTTATCTTATTTGTATGCTTTCAGTTATACTTAACAATATTCACAATTCATACAAGTGCATGCAGTAAATAAATAGTATAATTGCAAATGATATCAAACATGTAATACTCATAACAGATGCAAAAAATTGGTAACAAAACCTTTCTTTATTAATCTCTTTCCCAGTTACAAACTATACTCTACCCTACGCACTCAGCTGCAGGGGTCCGCGCACTCAGCTGCGGACTCTACTAGGCCTTTGCACACTTAGCTGAAAAGCCTCTTCCTACTACTACAACCCAAGACACACTTAGACACTTGCTCTGAACTTCTATCCATACTTTGCTCCTCCTTTCTTTTCTTCACTATCTTTTACACTTAGAGCTTCGCTCTATTTATACAATCCCATGGTCCGCGGACCATGGGTAGGCCGACATTACATTCAAACTTAGGGCGAACAACCCTATGACTCTAACATACATTTTGCGCCCGCAATTCGTGGCGTTTTACAATAATATCACTCAAAACTTGGGCTTTGAGCCCCAAAACATGTTGTGGGGGGGTTCCATGCCCAACATGTACCCTTCAGCAAGAAGGAAAAAATGAAATTTTTTTTATGAGCCTAGCTGAGACTTAGACCAATAGGTAAGTTAGAGTATAGGTTGTGATTAAGGGGAGGTGTTAGAATAATAAATGCACCTGATCATATGGCAGCGATAGTCAGTGATAGTCTGCGGGGAGTTAGCGGATTTTGATAGGTAGTAAATGGAAGTCGGTGAATCCCTATAGATTTATCCATTGGGCTTCTGTATAAATCATCTTATGTATAATGCAATGATGAAGCTCCTCGTGAGTCTTCAAGTTTCTGCCAATAGTGAATTCCTCGTATCGCTTATATTTATTGATATGTTCTACTGACCTTCTAATGATACAATATTAGAAGTTAGAACTCATGTCTGCATCTCTATCATGACATGCATCCAAGTGTAGTGGGGAAGATACAAAAGAAGAAGCAACCTTGTTGTAGTAGATCAATGCTTCTCCTTCATCCTGCATGCCCCCGATGAAATGTTGCTGGACTATGACCTTCATGGATGATGGACATCGGAATTCCCTAATGGGTTGGCCATGCCCTACGAGGGACATGAAGTTTAAGAGCATGTCATTGACATTAAGGAAGAAAATCAGACTGTTGTTGATTGCCATCACTGCGGAGGTGCAGTGGAGGCACAGACACCTTTCGAGGCATGAATTGTGTGATTCCCCTACCTGTGCCCATGGAGCCCTAATATATCGCTTGTATATTTTATGGAAAATACAAATCAAAAGAGGGAAACGATGAGAAAAAGAGAGAGAGAAACTCTTAAGAGTTGTATTCACTATTTCCAGGACACCACTAGTAGGATTCGAAAATATCTATTAGATTTGAAGCATTTCAGGAAACACTAGTTTAAGTCTCAAATAAACAATGTACAAAGATTGTTGAGTGGGGCCAACGTCAACTAGGATTCGTTTTTTCTCACCGACCATTACGGAGTTTCCTACATCATGATTTGGTTTATATGGTATCTTTCATATTTTTTTAATTATTTTTCATACTTAGTTTAACATATTATATATATATATATATATATATATATATATATGTGGGGTCATGGTGTGCTACGAAGTTGATTGTGCGAAGCTTCTACACTTTCGCATAATGAAAGCTGAATGGCGCGAGGGCCACTTTAAGATGTCACGATGATTTTTCATGTTTCATTTAACAATGATATATATATATATATATATATATATATATATAGTGTTTGAGGAGGTTGATTGTGTGGAGATTTTCTACTTTGTAACAAAGATATATGTGTCCATTGTGTGGGAGCAAGCTTATTGTGTCAAAGCTCCGCACATTGAAAGATGTTGGCCACATGGGACCACCTCATGAATTGAATTCGGCCTTATGCTTCTATTGGTCTGGTTGGCCACCTATTTATGATCAAAATTTTAATTATGTATAAAGGGGAATCGATCAGCTGATTCATACAAATGGCTCCACTACTGCATAACAGGGAAACTTTGTAAGTGCGATATTGGACCGACAAAATCAACGTGAGAACTAAATAAGCTTATTCATATACTGCCCAATTTGGTTGTGTTTTTAGCTTATAGGCTTATTTCTATAAGCTAAAACGATACATTATCCTTGCATGCTAATTTATTCCTTTAGCCCATTTTCATTTACCTGACCCCCTGGTTTCTTTCTTCTTCTTCAGGCTTGATTCCCAATCTGTATTTCGACTTTGATCTCTTTCACGGAAATATGGTTATGATCTCAATTTTGATTCCAATTTTAATTCCCATTGTGTATCTGATATCCCATATCCCCATTCCCATTTCGACTTCCACTCCACATATTTGACCTCGGCTATGGAAATGCATGACATTGTCTTCTACAGCCTCTCACCACGGTGCATCCCTATTGATCATTGCACCAGACTAGACTAATCAATTGGAGGGTTTGACAATTAGGGTCACACTTTTAGAAAAATTTCATAGGGGCAGAGAAGAAGAGTTTGGCTCATAAATCAATTGCGGCAAGGAAATCATGACTACAAATAGGCTTAATTAAAACAAAAAACTCACGATAGAAAAACAAAGTAAAAGAAAAATGGTTGCAGTAAGTCTACTTGCGAACGTTTAGGACCACATAGCAACATAACATAATTTTGATTATATTTCAAAACATAGGAAAATACATTCGCATGATTAATTGGACGTTGTTCATCCAAGTAAAACAAGAAAGATCTTACTATGATTTATGCGTCACCAAGGTTGTGGAGTAATATACAGTAAACACAGTAGCTATTGTTTCATGTGCCCACCAATATTTTCTCCACGATTTTCTCTTTACTACCTCACAGACTTTCACACTCGACTCCTTTGTACTTGCTCACCCTAACAAATGACTTTTACATTCATATTTATACAAAAAATACATTTCACTCATTAATTGATGATAGAGAAAACATTAATACATAGCATGGGTGATTTTACATAATAAATGGTTTTCTGAAGTTGCAAGTGTTGTGGAGTGTGGCCAACAGTCGCAAAGTGAATGCTTTCCAATACATATTTACAAAAATTCATTAAATGCCTTAAACTCTCTGATGTGTTGCAAAATTGTCAATGATGTACTTCTTCTTCGAACTTCAGTCCTTCCACCTACAAACAAAATCTTAATCTGCGAAATACTTCTGACAAGTATGGTTGATGTCATAGTGTTTAATGCAGTAGTTGGGATTAATTTTCCAACGCACGCTAGGATTTTCCTAAAAGATTGTAGTGGATTGAATTTTCATTTAATTTAAAGAAATTCACCACAAGTCCGTGCTTAACAACCATTTGGACAGTAAAATTATCTTAAAATATTATGTTGAACATTATATAGACTTTAAGATATCTCTTTAGGAACCCTCAGTCCTTCCGCCTGCAAACAAAATTGCAGCCTACAAAGTACTTCTGACAAGTATGGCTGTTGTCAAAGTGTTTAAATTGATGGTTGGGATTAATTTTCCAACACTCCCCCTTAATCAAAATTCCCGCCATTTACAATTCCCAAACAATCTCTGAGATAAGAAAAATTTTCACGTGCCAATGACTTTGTGAAAATATCAGCAAACTATTCTAGTGACCTGCAGTGCTACAACACAATTTCATAATTGTTAATTAAATCTCTAATAAAATGATATTTAGCATGAATATGCTTTTTCCTCTAGCAAAAAATAGAATTTTTTGACAATGCAATTGTTGAGGTGTTGTCACAGAAAATAGTTGTCGTTCCCTCTTGGTCGTGGTGAGCATCCCTTAACATCCTTTTAATCTAGACTGCCTGACACACTATTGTTGTCGCGTCAACATATTCAGCTTCTGTTGTTGACAATGACAATATTTGCTGCTTCTTGGAGGCACGTGAAATGTCTTTGGAACCCAAATGAAAAACATATCCTGACGTGCTCTTTCTATCATCGAAACTTCCTGCCCAATCATTGTCAGTGTAACCAACCAGCCTGAAATCATCTGTTGCGACATACAAAATACCGTATTGTTTTGTCCCATTGACATACCTTATAATCATTTTCGTTGCTTGCCAACGTGTTTCCTTGGGTGTCTCCATGAACCTTGACACCAAGCTCACTGCATACATTATATTCGACCTAGTGGTGGTCAAATACATCAAACTTCCTATCATGCTTTTGTATAATGTCGGATTGACATTGCCGCTACAATCTTCTTTGCTAAACTTCAACCCCATGATAGTTGGAGTTGGTGCGAGCTTGTGGTTATGCATTTTAAACCTCTCCAAAGTGTTTGTCGCATACTTTACTTGAGCAATAAAAATTTCATTTTTTGTTTTCTTCACTTCTATGCCAGAAAAATATCTTAACAACCCCAAGTCAGTCATTTCAAACTCACTTCCCATGACTTCTTTGAAATCAGAGATGAATAAATCATCATTGTCTATAAAAATCAAATCATCTACATATAATACAACAATAAAAATCTTACCATCACTCTCTTTAATGTAGAGAGTATGCTCACTGTCACATTTGTCAAAACCATTGTCCAACAAGTAAGCATCTATCATGTTATACCATGTGCGCGGTGCTTGCTTTAGCCCATAAAGAGCTTTCCTCAATTGATACACTTTGTCTTCTTTGCCTTCTACCTCATAACTAGGTCGTTGCACAACATACACTTCCTCTTTTAGCACTCCATTCAAGAATGTTGATTTTATGTCCATTTGATACACTTTCCATTTATTTTGCGTGACAACTGCCACCACTGTACGAACTATCTCCATTCTCGCGACGAGCGCAAATGTCTCTACATAATCTCTTCTGTGCTACTTCTTGTATCATTTGACAACTAGCCTCGCTTTATGACTTTCAATCTTCCCATCAATATTTCTCTTGGTCTTATAGACCCACTTCACTCCAATGACATCTTTTCCTTGCGGAAGGTTCACTAACTCCCATGTGTCATTCTTTTCTATTTCTTCTATTTATTTCTCTATTGTCGCAACCCATTTTTCATCTTTTACTACATCCTCAAAATGGATTGGTCATCTACATGACAAATCAATGCAAACAAGGAATTTAGACCAATGCTACTATCAACTTCATCTTGCTCATAAATCTCATTTAAATTTCTGAATTTTGGACTTCTTCTTGCAGAAGATGGGCTTGACATGTCACTTGGTGTTGCTCTTTTTGGCATGCTTGGAGAAGCACTTTCTTGACTGCGTGACATTGTCCTATTATTTGTTGATGGTGTTGCTTGATGTCTGATTTGTTGCACTTGAGTAGGAGTAGAGGGAGTCCATCTTGAGGAATTGCTTGTTATTGTCAATTCCTCTTTGTCCTCATGCGTATACATGCTTTGACATTGTCTTTCTTCTCTAAAATTCCACCCCATGCTTCCTCTTCTATGAACTCCACATCTCTAATGATTATGACCTTCTTGGTTCATGGATTGTAAAGCTTATATGCTTTGGATTCATCACTATATCCAAAAAATATGTATTTCTCCTCCTTGTTGTCCAACTTCTTCCTCAACTCATCTAGGACATGTGCATATGCCACACAACCAAAGACTCTCATGTGAGTGAGACTATGCTTTCTTCCACTCCATACCTCTTTAGGAACTACGTTCTGGATGCTTTTGGTTGGACATCTATTCAAGACATATGCTAGACAAGTGACAACTTTAGCCTAATAATCATTTGGCAAATGCTTTTCCTTCAACATACTCCTTATCATTTCCATAATGGTCCTATTCTTCCTTTCTGCTATACCATTTTGCTAAGGTGTATACCTTGTTGTAAATTGCTTGTGAATTCCATGATCCTTGCGAAATTGAAGGAAATCATTTGAGATATATTCACAACCTTTGTCAGTCCTTAAGACCATGATGTAGTGTCTTCTTCATTTCTCAACAGGAGCTTTGTATTGGCGAAAGTGCTCAAGCACTTCACTTTTCTATTTTAGGAGATAGACCCATGTCTTCCTTGTGTAGTCATATATGAAGGTCAATAAATAGTGGCTGCCACCAATTGATGGTGTCTGAATTGGTCCACATAAATCTGAGTAGAGAATCTCGAAAGGTGTGTTTCCCTTATTGACTTTCCTGCTGGCAATGTATCTCTATGTTTCTTGCAAAAGATGCATCCTTCACATAGGTTGTCTGGTTTTTCTATAAGTGGCAACCCCTTCACCATTCCTTTCCTATGCAACAAATTCAAACCTATAAAGTTGAGATGTCCAAATCTTAAATGCCATAACCAATTTTCATCTTTGACCTCTGCTTGATAGTTCACTTGTGTAACAGTTGCATCTTTTCTTCCATCCTCTTGTGAGTTCATTGATAGTTGTGCTTGTGCACCTTCTTCCTTCAAATCTAATGTTATTTTTAGGGGAAACATTCTATTGTTTGTCATCTAAACCTATGCAATCAGTTGTCTACTTGGAGGCCTATGCAAAATTGTGCACACATCATTCTTGAAAAATACATTGTAGCCCTTTTGCATGAACTGTCCAATGCTTATGAGGTTATGCTTCAAACCAAGGACAAATTAAACATCTAATATGTATTTCTTCACTCCCTTCCTTGTTAGGATATTAAATCTTCCTTTTCCCATGACAAAGAGCTCACTATCAGTCCTTAATATCACTTAAGATTTCACACTTTCATCTAGATTGGAAAATATTTCTATGTTCCCTTACATGTGGTTGCTACGCCCTGAATCTAGATACCATATATCAATTTGTTTTTCTATGCTACATTACAAGCTAAAAAATTTCTATCATGGTTCTAATTTTCCTTTGTGAAATTTACACTTGGTTTGTTACTAATGTCATAATGCTTCTTTCTACATTCATTTGCGTAGTGACCATACTTCTTACAGTAATGAAATTGGACTTGAGATTTATCATACCTATGACCTTGTGCTTTATTTTGGCTTGGCCCTTAACTTGGATTTGGATTGTTGCCCCTTCCACTTGAGTTTGAATGGTTGCTTTTTCCACCTCTGTGTGGGCTTCTTCCTCTTCCTCTAGCGTATGATCTTCCTTTGCCTCAACCTTGACCAATTGAAACTTGTGTCTTGAAAGTGTGCTCCAATGAAGAGATTTTTAATATATTGAGTCTATGACCATGAGAAATCAATGATTCATGAAGCTTATCCACTGAAAACAGTGAGAGACCCTTTGTCTCTTCTATGGCCACAACAATGGCATCAAACCTTGCTGGGAGGCTTCTCAAAACTTTCTCGACTATTCTCCTTTCCTCAAGTGTCTGACCATGAGACCTGATTTGAGTAACCAACCCAATTACATGTGTAAAAAATGACTCTACATTACCAGACTCTTTCATACAGAGTGTCGCAAAGTCGCTCCTTTGCATTTGCAGCTTTGATGTATTGACTTTTTCCATTCCTTAGTAGGTTGTCTGGAGGGTGTCCCATGCTTGCTTGGACTTCGTTGCTGCTGCAACCCTTGGGAAAATACTTTCATGAATTGCTTGAAAAATGTAGAAGAGGGATTTTATATCCTTCTTCCTGTTGCCCTTCAACAAATCCCTTTTTGCTTGAGACAAGGCATTGCATGCTACTGTATTTGTGGGTTCTTGAAAACCATTCTCCACCAAATCCCAAATGTCTTGAGAAGAAAACATGGCCTTCATTTTAATAGCCCAATAATCATAATTTTTTCCATTAAACTGAGGTATCTGAGGATTAGTCAATATTTTTCTTGATGTTTCCATTTCTCAGTGTAAAAAAAACTTTCTACCTGCTATTAAATATGCTCAAAAATAATCTGCCCTCAAAACAATTTTAACTGCTAGTAAAAACACTTGTTTTTACACTAACAGAGTTTAACCCACTCTCATACAATGTTAGAAAAGTTTCACAAAGGCAGAGGAGAGGACTCTGGCTCAGAAATCAGTTGCTACAACGGTGTCACAACTACACAGAGGCTTAATTAAAACACATAACTCATGACAGAAAATAGAGTAAAAGAAAAATGGTTGTGGTAAATCTACTTGTGAAGTTTTAAGACCACATAGAAACATAACATTCTTTTGATTATATTTCAAAACATAGGAAAATACATTCGCATGATAAATTGGAGGCTGCATTTTTACAGTTCACCAAGATTGTGGATTAACACAGAGTAAAATACAGTAACTATTTTTTTCATGCGCACAACAATATTTTGTCCATGATTTTCTCCTCACTATCTCATAGACTTTCACACTCAACTCCTCTCTACTTGATCGGCCTTACAAATGACTTTACATTCATATTTATAGAAAACATACATTTCACTCATTAATTCATGACAAAGAAAACATTAATACACAACATGGGCGATATTACATAATAAATGGTTTTATGAAATTGCACGTGATGTGGAGTGTGGGTAACAGTGGCGGAGTGAATGCTTGCCCACACGTATTTACTAAAATTCATTAAATGACTTAAACTCTCTGATGTATTGTAGAATGGTCAACGATGTACTTTTTCTCCAACCTTCGGTGCTTCTGCTTGCAAATAAAATTGCAACCTGCAAAATACTTCTGACAAGTATGATTGATGTCATAGTGTTTAACACAGTGGTTTGGATTAATTTTCCAATACACACTAAGATTTTCCTAAAAATATGACCGGGTACTGAATTTTCATTTAATTTAAAGCATTTTCCCACAAGTCTACGCGACCATTTGGACACGAAAATTAACTTAAAATATTATGCTGAACATTATTTAGACTTTAAGACATATCTCTAGGAGTCTTTCAGTTAATAATGGACTATTCTAGTTGTCTACGCTTTTCTTTTAAATTATAGTATAGCATAATAGAAATTTTATTTAAACAAAGAACCATTTAATCAATCTTTCAGATTTGAAATGCACCCTCGTGTAAAAAGCTAATCAACAATATTTTATGTTTACACAATTTTTCAAAATAGATTCGAAATACACCATCGTGTGAAAATCAACAAGTTTTTCCTTTTGTTATAATAATCGAAATGTATATATAATCTGTCAACAATAACAACGTGATTTTCTGCCAATCCATCCACAAATAACAAAAGGAACATTATAAACGATGGACTTTATAACTTCGTTCTTGACGGGCCAGATGTAACACAATTAATGTTAAATAATTTAAACATGGAGCTCAATTCAAAGAGATAGATAAAATGTTTCATCTCATAATTACAAATTAGTACTTATTGAAGGATTCATTTCAGGCAATTTTCTACTGCTAAACTTTGTTTATGATGGGGATGTCCAGAAATGGAATGCATAGATACATCCCAGTGAATTTGGAAGGCACAAAATAATTACATTTTTAAGGGATAGAGATTAATTGTGTTCGTATATGTTCCAAAATCCTCACCTAGCTAGAGGCAAGGTTCATTGGAACCTCGCCTGTTGGCCATGTTTTAACTTGGTATGTGATCCCACATATTTCTCTGCCAGCGGGTTTTTTTAGGTGCGGCCCAACAGGAACATTGTGGATGCGGGGTTTGGCTTCGAATCAGTCAGAATCCACATTACAAGTTACATTATCATGGTGGGTTCAAAATCCAAGGCGGAAACAGTGGCTTTGTGGGGCTCCTCTGGTTTTCTAGGGAGAAATATTTGCAATGTATCCATGTCTATGGTGTCATGACTTGAAAATTCTGGTTTTACTACCTTTGATCCACGAGATCTTCGTGGCTGGCTCGACCACATCAATGCTCTTATCAAATATTTTCAAAGTTTCAATATACAATACAGGAAGCAAGTAGGACTGCAGATGCTCTATCCAAAGTTGTTCTCACAGATGTTGAAGGCTCATATTTTGCAGCTACCATATTGATGGCAAAATTCTAGAAGAGGATCACATTGTTCTTGCATAGGGGCACCTGTATTTGTGAAAAATTTTGTCTGCCTTATAGTGTGTTGGTGAAAATGTTTCCTCCCTAGTTTATATCATGGTTGAACATCTTCACCTTATTTTATTTTATGTAGAAATCGGTTACAGTTTACATCTTTTTTTTGTAGTTTTTTCTTTCAGCATATAGTCTAGAGAATGAACAACCAATAAAGAGATGAATATCAAACCTATGGGTTTGATGATAGTAAAGTGCTGAACTTTCTTGATCGAAACATATGTGCTGGTATATTGATTTATCTAATATAAACCAGTCAGTCTTTTTTCTTCTAAAAAAATCTGGTACAAAAATTAGCATCAGTGCCCTAGTTTTATTAAATTCTAATAATTCCAACCAAAATTTGTCGTCATAAAATTGTGCTTGTCATGCACCTAAAATTCAGTCTAATTTCCCACTCTACAATAACCATGTTTCCCCACTGTAACTAAGCGTGAAAAATTGCAGTACGGAAGAAAACTCGAAGGCAAAGAATGGCATTTCCCTCTTCCAAAACACAAAGAATAAAAGAAAACAATGCATATTCATTACTAAACGGCTTGGTTGATCAAGAGTTAGCAGAATTAACAGAGTTGTATCCTCAACTTTCATAGCTCTACGACAATGCCTCCAAACGCTAGCAATCTCACACGAAACATAGCTAGAAGAGCAGCTCGTAAACAACGATAATTCTCCAAATTTTGCACAAAGAAAAAGAAGATAAAAAGTAGGGGGGAGCGTGGTTAACGCTTATGAATTTGGGAAACATTCCGCTGGGACTTGGCAGGGAATTTCCATGAAAGAGATAACACATCATTTTTTCAATTGTTAGGTCGCTGGATTGATCTTTTGTTTTTATTAATTTTAGTGAAATCATGCCTTTGGGTGAGGTGAGGTGAGGTGAGGTGAGGTATTATATTATATAAAATTTGGGAGGTCTATAATGTTAGATCAAACAATACATAACACATAGTGGATTTATACTAAGAAATTTAGACGGCAATAGTAGAGAATAATTCACAGAGACAGACAAATGGAGAAATAACATGATTACAAACAAGAAACAACGGAATAGATAAAACAATCACTTTGCATTACATAACAGGCTTGGCCCTTGGCTTGCTTTCCCTGGCCAGAGAAATTACAAATTTATAGAAGCAAAAGAAGAATCTAGAATCCTGTATGTGAATCAGATGGAGATCTGGAATGATCTAGAAACTAATGGAGATCTGGAATGATCTAGAAACTAATGGCAGTGTTAAGATCTAGAAAGATCTAGAAACTAATGGCGGTGTGGAGATCTAGAAAGATCTGATCTAGAAGGATCTAGAATCCTGTGTGAATTTGGCTTCACACTTAACTTTCTCCCACTTGAATCCAAATATAAATCAAGTCACATCAAGTCCTACCATGCTTCTACATAACTCATGTTTCTTTCGTGGTAGAATCTTAGTGAGCATATCTGCAGAGTTCCTATCTGTATGGATCTTTTCCAAGGATAATTGTTCTTCCTCCAACACATGTCGGATCCAATGGTACCTTAAGTTAATGTGCTTGGTTTCTTAATGAAATGCTGAGTTTTTCGCCAAGTGAATCGCACTCTGACTATCACAATATAACACATACTTGTCCTGCTTTATTCCTATCTCTCTTAGGAATCGCTGCATCCACAACATCTCTTTACAAGCTTCCGTTGCAGCTATGTACTCTGTTTTTGTTGTAGAGAGAGCTACTATTCTTTGTAGCTTTGACACCCAAGATATTGTTGCACCTGCAAATGTATACGAATAACCTGTAGTGGACTTTCTGGTATCCATATCTCCAGTCATATCCACATCTGTAAATCCTTCAAGCATAGTCTCATCATGACCAAAACATGAACAATAATGACTACTACCCTCTTAGTGAAATCATGCCTTTGGCCTAACAATCATGGTGAAGTGAGGTATTATATTATATAAAATTTGGGAGGTGTGTAATAGCTAATTACTCATGCATGAAGAGTTGGCTAAAATTAGAGAGTCAATTAATTGAGTCAAGTTGGGTTAATTCATATTTTGAGTAAAGTCAAATTTAGTGTCTGGTTGCATGTCAAGTTATTTTAGGTGAGTGGCTAGTCGGAAAAAATTTAAATATCCCTCATTGAGTTCATTGTAATCAATCAAGTTTTGTGTCGTCAATAGAAGAGCCACAACTCATGTTATTGTGTGTGAATTATTTGTGTTATTTTGTATATTTCATCCTCCACATTTCCAACAAATTGGTGTCAAAGCTAAGAAAGGATCACAAGATCTGTGGTTGTAGAGCTAGGGAAAAGAAGATCAAATAAAGAAAGTTGGCAATTTTTTTTTTTATTTAATTGTGTTGCAAAATCCTCACACTGTTCAGGAGTGACAAATGCACAAAAGGGTGTGAAACCTGCATTTTGTTAATACATAAACTGCGCAAAGTCCAAATTCAGGTTATATACGCAATTTATGTGTGTCACGGGTGCAATTTGTGTGTAAGGGGTACGCAAACCCCGTGAGCCATTAATTCATTAAAAGTCCCCGTATGAATGCATGAGTTTGAATTTGTTTTAGGTTCCAAAGATTTAAAGAATTCACGTTGTTAGATTGACTTTGTTTTTAAATACGTGACACAAAACGGTGTGGATTTTATTAAGGTTTTGGTGTAAGGGTTTTTTTTAAGGTTTTTTATTAAAAAGGGATTTATTAAAGATTTTTATAAAGTAATTATATAAAAAGTTTTATAAAGTTTTTTCATATAAAAATATAATAAAGGGATTATTTATAAAGTTTTTGCAAAGTTTATAAAAAGAAAAATGTAGGATTTGAGAGTATTGTTTTTGGAATAAAGATGGCTTCATCTAGATTTTAGATTCAGTTTCTTCCATTTACGGGGAAGGATTATGATATGTGGGTCAGTAAGATGGAGACTACATTGAAGGCTCATGATGTTTGGGATCATAATCACTTCGGGTTTTCAGAACCTAAGGATGAAGAAAAAGAACAAGCTCTCACTAATGTAGAGAGGGATCTATGGAAAAAAGGCAAAACAGAGAATGCACAAGCTATGTAGCTTATCTAACTGGGAGTGGATCGAGTAGTGTTATAGAAAATTATCATTACGTTTTCAGTAAAGATAGCATGGGAGACATTGGCAACAAGCTATAAAGGTATGACCAAAGTCAATATTGTTAAGTTGCAGAATACTAGGAGAGATTTTGAAAGTCTGCAGATGAAAGAGACAGAGGACATCGATTCATTCATGAATCGGATCATGACTACCGTAAATCAGTTAAAAATGTTTGGTGAATATATTAAATATCAAATGGTGGTTGAGAAGGTGCTTATATCTTTCTCTACCAAATTTGATGTTGTGGTAGAAGCCATAGAAGAAGCCAAGGATTTGTAATCATTGATAATTGATGAGTTGATGGGATCGCTTCTATCACATGAGGCAAGGATAGATAGAAATAAGGATTCCATTTTAGAAACCACTTTCAAAAGTAAAATTTCTATTTCAAGAGATAGAGGTCAAGGCAAAGGTAGATCGAGAGGTAGAGGATGAGGCAAAAGACATGGTTGTAAGAGAGATAGTTGAGAAGAGCATAAACATGAATGTGGAAGCAATAACATCAGATAATCAAAGAGTTGACAAATGAAAGGTGATATGTTATTATTGCAATAAATTTGGTCACTATGCTAATTATTGTAGGAAGAGGATAACTAATCAAGGAAACCATAAAGTTAATGTCACTACAGAGAGTACTAACTCCACGTTCTTAGCTTTCCATATCATGCATGAACCTTCTGAAAATGTGTGGCTGTTATACAGTGGTTGCACTAACCACATGACAAGCAACAAGAATTTGGTGGCAAATTTGGATCAATCTATGAATACATAGGTAGAGTTGGGGACTAGAAAGACTTTGGATGTAGATGGAAAATGAGTGTTCAACATTATGACCAAGTAGGGGGAGCCAAAGAAAATATCAGAGGTATATTATGTCCCTGGTCTCAAAAATAATTTAATAAGTGTTGGTCAATTGGCACAGAAGGGATACAAAGTTATTTTTCAAGGACAAGAATGTGTTATATATGACAAGCCCCCAAGCAAGCAGTTGACAGAAAAGGTGCAGATGAAAAGGAACATACTGTTTCCTCTCCTGATGAATTACAATGATCAGTTCAGTTTGTTTACAGTTGCATGTTCTAATGATTATTGGTTATGGCACTTTCAGTTTGGACACTTACACTTTTATGGCTTAAGATTATTGCAGCAAAAACATATGGTTATAGGGTTACCTCCCATCAAAGAACCTGCTAGTACTTGTGAGTGTTGCATCTTGAGAAAGAAACACTGTGAAAGTTGTCCAAAGGCAATTGCATACAGAGCAAATAAACCTCTTGAGCTAGTGCATACAAACTTGTGTGGACCTATGAGGACACATTTGATTGTTGGATTTTGTTACTTCCTCATTTTCATTGATGATTATAGCATAAAGACTTGGGTTTACTTTATGAAGTAGAAGTCTGAAAATTTCAAGAGTTCAAAGAATTCAAAGCCTTAGTAGAGAACCAAAGTGACTAACAGGTCAAGCTATTGAGTTTAGATCATGGTGGAGAATATGATTCAAAATCATTCCATGATTACTGCAAACAACATGGAATCAGAAGACAATTTACAGTGAGATACACACCAGAGAAGAATGGTGTAGCAGAGAGAAAGAATAAGACAATTATGAACGTGGCTATGGGTATGTTGAAAGGAAGAAACTTGTCTAATGAGTATTGGGAAGAAGAAGTTTCATGTGTTGTATATGTGATAAATAGATCTCCTACAAATTTTGTGATGAACAGAGTACTAGAAGAAGCATGGTCAAGTATGTCTTGCAGCGTATCTCATCTAAAAGAGTTTGTATGTGTAGCTTGTACACATGTGCCTAAAGAGATAAGAGGTAAGTTGGATGATAAAAGTGAAAATGAATATTTATTGGTTATAATGAGCAATCAAAGGCTTACAAATTGTATAACCATGTCACCAAGAAGACCATAATTAGCAGAGATGTGGTGTTCAAAGAACAAGAGTCATGGAATGAGACTGTAGAAAAAACAGTTGATGCACAAGAAACATTTATGGAACAGGATGTAGCAGAGAATGAGAAGCAAGAAGCACAATAGAAGACACGAGCAAGGACTCCAAGATTTTTTGAGAAACATGGATCTTCAAGCAAATCAATAGATTGAAATTCTCCTAGTAGTCAATCAGGTGATGAATCAAGAAATGATAAGAGAAAAATGAGAAGTCTGAAAGATATTTATGATGATTTGGATGTTAGTTCAAACTTTGCATTGTTGTCATTCCAACCTTCTTCGTTTGAAGAAGAAATCAGAGATGAAAATTGGGTGCAGGCCATGGATGAAGAAATTGAAGCTATTGAAAATAATGATACATGGGATTTGGTTGATTTTCTAAAGGACAAAAATATCAATGATGTGAAATGGGTGTACAAGACAAAGTTGAATGAGAAAGATGAAATTGAGATATTTAAAGCAAGATTTATAGCAATATGATTCTCACAGCAACCATGAATATATTTTAGAGAAACGTTTTTCCTAGTAGATAGATTAGATATTGTAAGAGAAGTTCTAGCCATAGTAGCTCAGAACAAATGGAAAGTATGTAAGATGGATGGGATACTAACCATCTTGAATGGAATTCTAGAAGAAGAAATTTATGTGCAGCGACCTCTAGGTTATGAAGTTGAAGGCAAAGAATACAAAGTTTACAGGTTGAGGAAAGTGCTCTATGGACTCAAGCAAGCACCTAGATCCCGATATAGCAGAATCGATAGCTACATGATTAAGAATGGATTTTTCGGAAGCAACATTGAACCTACCTTGTAAGCAAAGGTAAATGGGCATGGACAAATTTTGATTGTTTGCTTATATGTCAATGACATGATTTATATAGGTGATCTTAAGTTAGATGAATTTAAAGAAGCCATGATGAAAGAATTTGAGATGAAATATCTCGGTCTCAAGAAATATTTTCTTGGCATAAAAGTTGAGAAAATATGAAAAATAAATAAATAAAGTAAAATAAAAAAATAAAAAATAAAAATAAAAATTTATTTGTCAAAATAAATATGTTAGAGATTTGCTGAAAATATTCAGGATGGAAAATTACAAACTTGTCCCTACACCAATTGCAATAGGTACAGAGTTAATCAAGGATGATGAAGGATCAAATGTCCATCCAACTCTACTCAAAAGATTGGTTGGCAGCCTCATGTAACTTACAACTACAAGACCAAATATTATGAAAGTAGTGAGGTTGATTTCCAGATTTATGGAGACTCCAAAAGACACACAATGGAGAGTAGGAAAAAGAATTTTGAGATACATAATAGGAAATAGAGATTGTGGCATAATGTATGCAAGAACATAGAAGAAAGATTTGATTCGATATACAAATAGTGATTTTGCAGGCAAGTTGGATGATAAGACTAGCACTTCCGATTATGTTTCCATCTTGGTTCAGGTTTGATTTCATGGGCATCTAAGAAGCATCCTGTTGTGACACTTTCATTAGCAGAATAAAAGTATGTAGCAACAACATCAACAACATGTCAAGTAGTGTGGTTAAGAAAAGTATTGGATGGACTGAAGCAGAAACAATAAGGATAATAAATAATATATTGTGACAACACCTTAGTGGTTGCAGTATCCAAGAATAGTGTGTTTCATCAAAAGAGCAAGCATATTGATACTAGATATCATTTTATTAGAGAACTTGTGAGAAATGGAGAAGTTCACTTAAAGCCTTGTAAATCGAGTGATAAACAGGGAAACTATTGGGGTCTAATATTCGCAAGTGGGCTAATTTTCCATGCTTTTTCCCAAAAAGAGATTCGTTAATTTTCATTTTTTCTAAAAGCTATTCACCTGAATTTTATAGTATAAATATTTTTTACATTAAAAATCGCCAAAATTTTATATAAAGGCTATAAAAAATTATTAGAAATTTGAAAATTTTTACAAAAACATTACCAAACATTTTGCAAATTTCATATTATGTACTAGTGAGATTCACCAAGGTTTCTAAACTTTAAAATAAATTTACATCCTTAAAATTTTCCCTTGTGATGAATTGCTTGATATATTTACTAAGCCATTAGAAAAATATTTTTTGAGTTTCACAAAAGAAACTTGGATGTTGTAAGTTTAGCTAAGACATAGACCAACATGCACGTTTGAGTTGTCATGAGTCATGTCTTAGTTTAGTGGTCATAATTAACGAGGGTTGCTAAAATACTTGATTACTCCCACATGAAGAGTTGGCTAAAATTAGAGAGTCGGTTAACTGAGTCAAATTGAGTCAAGTTGAGTCTAGTCGAGTTAGGTTGCATTTTGACTAAGGTCGAATTTAGTTTGTGGTTGCATGTCAAGTTATTTTAGGTGAGAGGCTTGTTGGAAAAAGTTTAAGTACGCCTCACCAAGTTCATTGTAATCAATCAAGGTTTGTGTGATCAATAGAAGAGATTCGCAGCTCGTGTTATTGTGTGTGAATTATTTATGTTATTTTGTGCATTTCATCCTCTAACTATCCAACATGGTGTTCTTTGGTTTCTCATATTTTGACCATTTTTTGTTCAAATTTATGTTGCGACTCTGAGATCAATGGTGACTGAGAGAATGTTTCCCAATTTCTTCGAAGGAAGGAATTTCTTTTGGAATTCTCTCTCTGTTAAAGCGTGCCTTTAAATTGCATTTCCCTCCATCTTTTAAAAGAATCAATATATCAGTTGCAAAATTCTAAGTATTTCATCTTTCGGTTTCATAAAGGCGTCGCCAATTAAGCTAAAAGTGATGATCACCCGGTATTCTTCCCTTGTCAGCTTCTTCTTATGGATACAGCTATGGGACGAGGAGGTCTATGACACCCTCCAAGCTACATATCGGATCAGCTTCCAACAATTTTACATATATTACAGTTCTCCGATCGAATTCATATCTGCTAAAAATCAGAACACATGCGGGAGTGCAGAGTAGTATTTTATTATTTTCCACCTCCAAATTATCCATAGCCCATTGGTCAAGACAAACGAAAAAATTCCAACCCAAACCAAAGACCTTACGCTAACTAGATGCTTTGTGCAGAAAGTTTAGTGCAGAAGAAGCGTTTGCGAAGAGGATATGTGGAGGAAGTTTGTGTGGAGGATGTTGGGTAAAGGATGCATGTGTGGAGGTGGATGTACGAAGGTGGCTATGCGAAAAGATTTTACTATACAGACAATTTTGTGTAGAGAGATTTTTTCTTTCATTGTGTGAAGTTTCCTCCACACTCCACCCAACCTTTAACCAATTAAATAGTTATAGTTGTAGAGGCAAGGATTGTGCTGCGTAAAAACTATTAATATTGTTATCTTTAACATAGTTACATTGGAACTATTTCAATCATCTTCGAAGAAATTTTTTGTTTAGTAACCTAAACTTTTCTTGTTTAACAACAATGGACCTTTATGGGAGCTTCAAAGTAAAGGAAATGGGAACTTGGGATGGAGTTTCAGATTTAAATTTAAATTTTATTTTTGATATTAATAAGAAACAATTTTTAATATTATTAGATTAAAATTTAAATAGGTTTATTAGATTATTACAAACTATATATAAATAAATTCTATCATAATGAAATTGGATGTTGGTTATTGACTTTTCAACTCAACAAAATTATGGTGATCTTTAAACATTCTCTTAATGGTTTTCAAGTCTAAAAATAAACTTTTAAAAAATTATGAGTAATCTCTTACCTTATGAAATTCTAATAGACCACATTCATGATCATTATCATAAATGCTATGTAGTGATTCCAACACATAATAGGAATAGAACTATCTTTAATGATTTGAAATAAATTTTTTTCAAGTATTATTATGTAAATACATGGTAATATAACTCATTCTTTCAAATTTTTAAGATAAAATATTATCGCTATTATCACTCCCAATTTAAAATTTCTTTTTAAATCTAGATGGAACTTAACCCATTTTAACTCAAGAATCTTGTACGACACATTTTTAAATTATGACAAATATATCATTAAAAAAAAACATATTTTAATAAGTTAATATTGAATAACTATTTAAATTACTAGTTACAAATATAATTTAAATAGTTTTAAGAATTAAAAGATATAACATTTTTAAATTGATTCAATTTTAAATAATATTTTTAAATTATAAATTATTAAAATATAAAAAAATAAAATCATATTTTATATTATTTTAAATTATAATATTTTATAAAAATAAATTATTTTTAAAATCTAAATTTAATATGGCTCTAAATCTAATCTAAATGTTATATAGTTTAGAGCATGTAAGTTTTTGCAGAACACTATGTTATTTGGTTGTAGGGTTTAATAGAAAAATATCTTAAGTGAATGCTTCACATATTTTGAAGTAAAAAAAGTTTGGACAAGTGATATAATGAGTGTTAGATTGAATATAAATAAAGATAGAAATAGAATATGACCACTTATAGGAAAATATCAATTCATCATTAATGATTTAATATCGATTTAGATCTATTTTAATTCTGATCTATGAAGTATCAAAATATATCATATTTTTTTCTATATATAAACTTTTTTTTAATACAAAACTTGATAAAATATTTATACATTAAAAAACTGGGTCCCTCTACACTCTTAATAAATCTAAAACTGAAATAAATCTAAACTAATTATTTTATTTCATATTAAAATTTTCTCTCTCCACCTCAACATTTCCCCTGGACACAATAACAATATCTAATTTTATATTTAACTACTCAATCTTCATTACAACATCTTGACACAAAATTCATATTGTTCATCGATTTTAAATGCAAACCACGGTTCTGGCCCCATAATTCCCTAAATTTGCATTTTCCTTCTTCTATTTTCCAATCCTATGGCCTACCTCCTCCATATTCAGACAACAAAAACGCTAACGCCCTTCTGTACTAGACTCGGATCATGTATATCCGTGATAAAGCTGGAGATATATGCAGCATACCCATCTTTGCAAAAGTCATTTTTGCAAGTTTGGATACAATGATTTTTACATGATCCATGTTCCTTGGTTCCGGAGATTTATTTCTTTCCGGATAGTGTTTAAAATTTTTATTTGAAGCGAACAAGTAATTACCGGCTATACCAGATCTAAAATATTTAATGGTTGGTGCACACCAACGTATGAACTGGGGAATCCATAATAATTGGATAAGAATATATGCGTCAGGGCCACATTGACCCTAGGTCTTGGGAGTCCTCTCGATTACATGTTATCGCAAGCTTTTTCACACACCCCACCTGTTATATACATTGATGGTATACCGATTGCTATTATCTGAAAGCTTGTTCTGCTTTGCCAATGGCCGATCAAAGGTCGACTGACTGCAACATCGACATTCCAATGAACAGACTAGAGAACTATGCAACTGAATCTTCTGAAAGATCAATTGTATTTAAAAAATTTAACAAAATCTTGACAGTGAAGTTTATTGAGCCTAGAGGCTTTTTTTACAACAGTGGATATGTAAGTTTTTCTTTACGGTGCCCCTTAAAATAAAAATTATGTATAAAAATAATGTAGGTTATAATAAAAAATGAATGGGTTAAAAAAAATTCAAATAAAAGAAATGTGTGAGTAAGATGTTAAAAAAATAATGTAGATTATAATAAAAAAAATAAATGTGTTAAAAAATAAGTGAAAGCAAAAAAACTGTGACTGAAATGTTTAAATTTTATATTTTTCAAAAATGAATAATATATTTCAATAGACTATTTGAAGATATATGTTAACTAATTTATGTCGATATCAACTTCATATATATCTATATATAGAAACACTGTTAAAATAAAATATTTTAATGGTCACTTGCAGTTTTGTTTATTACAGTATGTAGATACAGCAGAACAGTACATTTTTTGTTTATATTCAGCACTATATATTGCTCTCTGCGAAGAGCCAGTCATAATTTTGAACACAATTGAATTATTTTGTCATGCTCCCTGTGTGGAGATATCTTGTTTATACTCATAACAATTATAATGAACTCGACAGGCAAAAGCCTGCATATGAATATGCTTCGGCATCTGCAAAATGTAATTTTCTTATCTTAATGAAAATTACGACTTTTTCCCAGGGAAAAAAAAAATTTATTTTAATGGTGTTTATAAAAAATATTCAATGTGGGCTATCATTATAATGTTTTAATGCTAATTAATATTGACATATACTCAAAAATATATTACAAAAAAAACATTCTAATTTGTAGTAGGATATCTCTCTATGTACATATTATGTAAATATTTCAATGTCAATTATGTATTTATTATAAATCATTTTAAAAAAATATGTATATATTATGAAAGAATTAGGTTTTTATGGTTAAAACATATATTTGGTCTTATATACACTTTATATAGAATTCAAAAATACAATTTAAACAAGAAAAATAACACATTATATTTTACATTATCAACGTGAAGAAATTTGATCATTCTTGGTTCATATTAGATCCCTACTTAAAATGAATCTATGCTGGTTTAAGAAAATTCTGAAGGGATTATTTTGTAGTTGGATAAAGATGATCCTTAGAGCATTATGCATGTAATTAAAGTAGGGATTGTGTTATCATTAACATATTTCTTCTATTTAATGCAAAATATATGTGATAATGTTCGCAGAACTTTAGCATGGGGTCTAAGGAGGCAAGAAACCAACCCAAAGTTGCAAAAGGAACATAGTAACATTGAATTCCTTACAACTAAAGAAGATGATTTCTGGTTTGGATTTTGAATTGCATAAGACAACTGGGAGACCAATCATACCCATCTTGTATATTCAGCTCCTTCTGCTCTCACTTGGTCAGAGAATAGCAAACAATGAGTGTTGAGTAATTGATTGATAGATTTTATGTTGATTTTTTATTTATACATTTACTTTTGATTTGTTGAAGTTGAAATATAATTGTGTTATATATATATGTGTGTGTATCTATGTCATATAGGTAATAGAGTTGACATTTAAAAAATGTTGACATACTTATGTTACACCTCAACATTTCCCCCCTACTAAGTTGTAAAGTGCCTCTTGGGTCAATTATTAATTAAGCAGAATAGAAATAAACTATGACCTTTAGGTGGCAAAGTATCAATTGAACGTTGATGATTTAATACTATTAATAAAAATTGATTATGACTATTAGAAAGGAAAATATTAATTCAACATTAATAGTTTAATCTTATTAGCTAAATAGAGATAGATTATGATCTTTATGGTTGCTAATTTAATACTATTAATTATTATTACTAATTATTTATAATATTTTAAGGAAGGGAAAGTTAGGGATAGAATGATGATAAATAAAAGTCAGAATAAATAAATATAATGTAATAAATAAATAAAATCTTTGAAAATAGGGAGGGTTATGGTTGAAAGTAAGGAAGGTCACATTTATCAAGAATTTGAGGGATTAATAATAATTAAATTATATTATTGAATTTTTGAATGTAATTAAATTAATATTTATGAGGCTTTGAATATAATTAAAGGTTTTTTAATAGGACTTTTATTTATTTCTGAGAAAGCTTTATGTATTTTTCATTCATTGGTATTTCTCTGCTCTCGTAAGGTTTTCTTATATATTCATATTTGTATGGCAGTTCCGCATAATATTGTTTTCTTTGCCAAAGTACATTTGGTTCCTTTGCAAAACATTTTATTTCTAATTGATGTCTTAATTCATTAATTCTTTTCATTACAACATGTTGCTTCATCCTTTCATTCATCTTAAGACAAGACTTCAAAAGTTTAATTTCTTTTAATCTTTTTTAGACTGGTTTAATTCTTGTATTGTTTGAATCATGGTTGAAATCCTTGGAGTAGACACGAATGGGAATGTTATTTCTTTCATAAATTTGTCACTATTTGGAATAGAAATAAAGTATCTTGATCTGCCATCATCCAATCTCGTTGAACCATGTGGTTCAACAATTGCCAAAAATGGATTGCCTAAAATATGATCCATTGGAATATTTTATGTTGTGAATTTGACATTTATACAATAATATTTGATGTAGATAGTGGACTTAGGGATCTCATATTGAAAATTGAACTCTTGTGCCCCTAAACCTATGACTTCTCTTTTTGACTTTATCTAGTATCTAGTAGTACTTGTTTTGTATTCAAAACATTGATGTCTCCTTTTGTATCTAGTAAAGTCCTTAGAGTAAAAACTGCATTTTGAATTCCAAATTGAAGAATTACATTGTACTAATGGTGTTGAACAACCACGATTTTCATATTTTTTGATCCTCCAAAATGATCTGACTTAGTTTCATAAATTTCTACCTTTGGATTTTTCTTAGGGAGAGTTTCTCAGACTGAGAAAACATTTTCCTCTTCTTTTAACTTTCTTTTTTCTAATTTTAAAATGTGATTTTTGAGATCAACAATCTCCTTTTTGAGATTTTGTATTTCATGACTAGCTTCACCAATCGTAAGAGCTCTTTGTTTATCGTGACGGTGATTTCTATAAAATGACTTTGTATTCTTTTCAAATGATGCAACAACAAAGCGAGCTTTAGGAGCAGTACATTTATTTGCAGAGGTTGATGAGGAACCTTTATTTTTAGCATTGTTTGCAAAAATGTGTCCATCAATCGTTCCTTCATTTCTTCTTTTGGCAACATTTTCATCCCTGCTAAAACCTTAGCTTCTTCATCATATGTAATATGAGCCATGCAAATTTTTACTTTATGTTGTGGAATTGGCTCATCCTCATAACTATATTCAAAATCAAATTCTGAAATGCTACAATGATATTCTTCATAGTCTGTACAATTAGATTGATCAGAAAAGAGGATTGCATCATCATCATTTATAGACTTTGAATCAGAAAGGATGAAACTTCATGTTTCAGTTGAATAATAGCAACCTTATCCTAACATATGCACTTCTTCTTTAATAGAGAAATTAGGACAATTGTTTGTTTTGTGGACTTTACGGCCACATTTATAACATTGAATTTGAACTAGTGGCTTCTTTTCTAACCTTTTTGTTTTTTCCTGTTGGTTCTTATTTGCAATTTATTGTGATGTTTTCCCTTTGTGGAATTTAGAGTCTTCTCCTTGTGGAAATATATTTGAGGTATGTCCTTATTTTCCACATAACCGACAAGTAAGTTTGTTCCAAGCTTCGTGTTTATGAGTTCTGAGATGTATGTCTTGCAAACCATAAGAATGAGACCTTGGAACCTTTTTATAATATCCTTTTCATCTTTTGTATCCTGTAGGCTTTGCAGAATGACTCACTTTATTTTTTTATTTTTCTTTATAACTTCCTTTGTCCTTTTTCATTGTACAACTGGTTCTTCTAAGGATAAGCCATATTTATTGCGAATTGATCTACTATCAGGAAATCTAGATAATGTCTTCATGGATTTGTTCACCTTCATAGTTGTACATAGTCCAGCTAAAGAATTAGTTATGATACAACAAATATCACCCCAAGTGTAGGATTCATAAGGATTTAGAACACTATCTCAACCCAAGTGTAGGATTCATAAGGACTCTGTAACACTTCTTGGATTTTCAAATAATCAACAAATTTAAAGGGGAGAGTTGCAATATATACCTGTTTCCACAAAAAAAATTATTGTCTTTTACTTTATATATTCTTTGTACCCAGTCTCCGTGGAAGTCATCATACTTTTTCATTTCCAATTCATTAATGCTAGAGAATACTTGGTTGAAATTATGTTTCAACTCCCCACCAGTGTCCAAGAATCATTGATGTTAATGCTCCAATCATGTTATTTTGTGGGCTTCCATCAAAATTCACTATAATATCACTCGTTTCATCTTTGACTACTTCTTTTGACATTTTTTCAACAAGTGCAGGAAAAGATTCAACTTCCCGGCATCTCTGAAGAGTACCAGTGAAACAATGGATCAGTGTTTTACAAGATTCAACTTCACTTTTTCCTTTCATGCACATGCACATTAGTTTATATTCAATGAATAATTGATCTATCATCTGCTTGATCTATCTAGAGCTTAAATTATCGACATTCCATTCTTTATGTGCATAAGGAAAAAATATTTGTGATTCAGGAAGTCGACCTTTACCACTTAGATCATGGGCATAACATCTAGAGAATTGTCTTGGAAAAGGCTCATAAACATGAAAAAGGTGAGAATCGGAAAAAGACTCACACTTGTCCAGTTTTTCTCTAGGGAACAGAGTGGAAAATCGATCTATAGATTTTGAGCATGATGTATTAGAAAAGGGTGGATAAACAGTAAAGAAAAAGGGATCTCTTTATCTTTGTTTGTTAAAGACATATTTTCAAATCTTGAAGATAAATCTAGCATCTTTTAATGTGTTAAAACAAAGGCTTCGTGAACTACTTTCCCAATTTCTTACCAAGGAAAATATTCTATATTTATAAATTTATATTTATGAAACTTAAAGTGTTATTTATTCCTGTAAAGTCACAGTGTTGTACCATAGTTACCAGATTCGGCAATATCAATAAAAAAAATCGAAAATACGACAGTAAATTGGATTTGGTTGAACTTTTAATCAAATGTTTCGAGTATTGTGATGGTTTTTTATATTCAAGTGACTCTTTTGAAGCGCTCGGTGAAATGAGGGAATGTATTTGAATGAACTTCGTAGCCATTCATGCCAAACGTATATAAGGTGAGGTATGAAGAAAAACATTAAAGGTGTTACTTATTCATCAATTAATTTTTTCCAAAGGAAAAAACAATAACTTTTTATTAAAAAGATAATGAAAAGTTACACTTGCATATGCACTGAAACATTCTGTAAGCTGCCACAAGGGCTCGAGTGCTTTTGCACCCAACGAATTGTTAGAAGGCTAACGTGCACAAAGAAAAAGAAAAAAGAGATGAGAGGAGAGAGAAAGAAAGAGGCAAAAAACTGAATGAGAGTAAAACTCTCACTTCAAGTTTTTCTCCCCTTTTCTTTTCGACCTTACACCACTCTCCTTGAGTGGGCTCGATCGAAGAAATGACTATCTGTGTTTCTACATTCTGTGGACCAGTTTCTTTGTCTGAGTCTGAAGTATCAGAGTGGTGCTGCCGTTTGATGCCTCCCATGCTTGGATCCACTCTTGTCATCTCTGTCTTGTTGTTCGGTGTGGCTCCCTTCTGATTCTCCATTTCTTGAGATGTCTCAGTCTTCTTTGCAGGGGCCTCTTCCACCTCTGCTTCTGATTATTCTTCCTCTGAGTCTAGGGGTGAAAATTTCCATCCTTTCTTCTGCTTCCCTTTCTGCTTCTTTTTACTGTTTACTTTCTTGTCTTCTGGACATGAGCTTTGCAGGTGTCCTGTCTGTCTACAGAGCCTGCATCTGAAAGCAGTGTTTTCATAGTCTAGTACTTGCAACCAGTTTTGTTGTTTGTAGATCACCCTTATATTGTCCGGAAGCCCTTTGCTTAAATCTAGTTCCACACAAATACGTGCAAAAGTGTAGATCCTTTCATCAATTCTTTCCAGGTCCATTTTGATATATTTCCCTAAGCTGTTCCCAATGCCTTCCAAGACTTGTTCATTCCAGAAGTGCAGAGGAAGATTGTATAGTCTGACCCAGACCGGCATTTTGGTGACAGTCATTTTGTTTGGGTCAAAATCTGGAAACCATGGGGTCATAAATAGCCCCGATGTTCCCCAAAACCATGGCCCTGTACTGATGACTGTATCTCTGACCTCCTTGGATGTAAATTTAACTATAAAGGACCCCTTTGAGCATAGGTGAATATCACATTCCATGGTCCAGCTGGTGAAGATCCAATGGAATAAATCCAAAGGTTTAGGCCAAAAGCTATTGAAGCGGCATATTAGAGCTTGTGTTTCGTAGGAATTTACGAAATCGTCAAGCCCTGAGGAATCTAGATTTAAGGCTGGGGTTTGCTCTGACTGATCTACTATGTATGGCCTGGGTATGTGTCTGCCTTGATCTGAAGAAGACCCTATGTCTCTACTGCCCTGAAGAATATTTTTGTAGGATAAACCTCCTTTGGGTTGGTGCTAGGGTGTAGATTTTTTCCCCTTGTCCCCCCCTAAGGAGCTTGGCTGTCCCTGAGGCAGAGCCCCTCCTCTCAATCTGAAATTTAATGTAATGATTGATCCTGGCCCAATCTCATAGCTATCAATCGATTTGAGATCCTGGAGAGTCCACCTGCCACTGACCAGATGTTGGATCTGAACTGGGTAACCCATTTCAGCCCAAATCTGTTGTTTCAGCTACAGGGAGGTGCTTCCTGCGTGAACCCATACTAAACGAGTTTTTCCCTGAGGGGGTTTAATCAAAATCTGAAAACAAGAATTTTTTACCTGCTCTGGCTATAAGCAGACCTCCAGATCTGGCCCTATTTTTGTTTTTTTTCCTTGAACTTGTCTGGATCTGCTAAAGCTCTGCTCGATCTATGATTGGTGCCCTCGATCTGCTGCCTGGGATCTGATGATCCGTTTCCCAGATCTGGCCTCCTATTAAGAAGATCCATCCAATTGTTGGCTCGTTTTTGGATTTGGAATTCCATTTTCAGGGCAGCGGCATCGATCCCTGCACTGGCTGTTGCTCCAAGATCTCGATCTCCCCGAAAATAAACTTCCAGATCGGACCATAGTAGAGGTCGATCTGTCAGTCGGATGGCTGTAGGAGAGTGCCTTAGGCTGGATCGATGTACCAACCCTCGGATCAAGTGTCCTGGTGCCTGAACAGAGCTCGGCGGTGGTTGCTTGGACCATTGGTTTGCTTGATCTGTGTCACAAAGCTGCAGATCTGAGTTTTGTCTTGCAAAAAATTTCATAGCTCCTCCATTCCTTTTGCCGGGACTACGATTGACCCTTCCGCATCCTCCATTGTTGCATGAACCAGCGCCATCGCAGAGCTCGGCCGCATAAACCCTCGCGTGAAACCTCGCCATTGCCTTCTTCTAAACACAATTTGATTGCATAGTAAAATCTCCAATCGTATTCTTATTCATCATTTAATTATGTGAGGGTATTATATCAATAAATCTTTTTTATTATACTTATTCTCTTCTCACATGGAAGACACTTATCGTTTAAGTATGTATTTTCCTTATTTTTAAACAAAAGTGAGGTATCATTGTTTTCTGTAAAAGTATAAAATTATATAAACTTCTGCTTTATGTAAAATTTGATTTAAAAAAAATATATAATTTTGATTTTAAATATAAATATGTCACTCTCTTACAAACATAAATTTGATTTTTTATTATTCATATAAAGCACTAATATTTAAAACACAATGACTAGGTTATCAGGCTCTCTTACTAACATAAATTTGATGCTCTCTTACTAACATAAATTTGATTTTCCATTATTCATATAAAACAAGAATATTTAAAAATAATTACTATGTTGATACCTCTTTTAGGAATGTCTCTATTACTATGATCTTTCTTTTTTGATTTTTTAATAAACAAGTTTTTTTTTTGTAAGCTGAGGCATGATTCTATTACTATTAACTGAAAAAAACTATGTACAGACACTTAAACATGGCGCCACCCGCCCAGAAGGGAAACCGGGTGGACTTCGAAAGTATATAACACCCATCCAAAAAAAATAGACTTCCATTTTATCAAATCTGATCGATAATCTACCTGGTCTACCTATCAACATACTACTATGCATAGCTGTAAAGAAAAGCGATATCAAAATTACAAAAAGAGTCATATAGTAACCTCCTTAAGCTACGGCTTCATCGCATCATCAGTCCTGGTATCAGGTTCTGCCTTAACTATTCCATTATCCTTGAGCAGCTGGATCAACTGGTCCATCTTCCTGTCTTGCATCATGAGTGTTATTTGAAGACCCTTCGTTTCTTTTTTAATGTTTTCTCGGGCGAGCTCCACCATTTCACCTGCGACTTGCTCCATTGCCCTGGCAAGGAGGCGTTTCATTCCCCAATACACATGCAGGGACTGCTTGTATAGAGACATCCTCCCGCGGGTATGACCCGGGTCAGGGAGAAAAGTCTCCCAGTCTGCCATTTCCGGGTCTGACTGATCCTGCAATGCCTCATCCTCCAGGTGGTCGATAATTCTGCGAATATGGGGGTGAGTTTCATTGACATATGCATCCTCCGCTTCCTTTAATTTCCGCCGCATGTTCTTCTTGCCGCGCTTCCTGCCTGAGACCCCAGCACTGTAATCTTCCTCATACTGTTCGCGGCCTGCACGGTGCCTGCCACGACCCCGCATCCTGCGACCCCTTCTGCCTCTACTGCGACCACGACTGCCATAATACTCCTCGTCTTCGTCGTCCTCCGAAACATCCTCCCCGACATCATCATCTGCAGCACCCACTGAGGCAGAGTTCTTCAGCCATTTGCCTACCTTGCCGCCCGAGGTCGGCCGTGGTGCTTGCTCTGCAACATAATCCTTACTACCTCTTTCTTGCTCTTCTGATTCTTCAGAAATGTCCAGGTAAATGGACCTCAAAGTTTCCTCCATCTCCTGTTTCCCTTTCTCCTCCATTACTCCCCCCTGACTGCCTGTTTGACGACCCTCATTGCGGATTGCAGCCATCGTCAGCAGCTTCGTAGACAGCAATTGCAAAATGATAATTGCAGACAGACCCAATGCCACCTCACCCAGAGCTCTCACACTGTAATAGTCCCAAAGCCCGGTTTCTCCACAAGCCTGCTGATGCCTCACCCTTCCTTGCAACACTATACCTTCGCGCGGCCACCTTCCGTCAGAGAGCCCTATTCCTCGACAGAGCTGCTGCGGGTTCCCAACCCTTGCATGCAACAATATAACTCCGCCCGTCCACCATCCTGCAGTATTGTTAGTTAGCTGCCAGCCCGGGTCGTTATTACACGTCGCTGAACGCAGGCTTTGATGTGATAGACCTCTCGGCAGCGTGATGCCACCACACTCCCACCTCTGTACCCGCCCTGCAGTCATCCTTGGGATGGGAATTTCACCCCATGTCTTCATTAATACATTTTGCCAAATGGGAATTATGACAGGATCAAACCTAATCCCACCGCATCGATCGCTCCTCCAAATGATTACGCAAATATAACCAAGCCGTAGCCTGCCTACCACTCCCGATCGCCTCATCAATATCCGTTCGGAGGATAGTAGCCACCTCAGCCCACCGTATCTAAGCCATTCCACCACGCTCAAACGCCTCATCATTATCCTGTCGAATGATGGTGGCCAACTCAGTCCACCTCGGATCTATCTGTAACCCACCCCAGCAGCCGTCCATCACCCGATTGGATGCACCGGTTGCCCAATTCGCTAAATAATCAGCCGCTCTATTGCCTCGGCGCAAGACATGACTAAGTATTATGTAATCAACCTGTCTCATCTGGCCTTCAATATCTTGTATAATGGCCGCAATCCTCCAACTCTTGGCAACGTGATCCCACGTTTTACCCTGCTGTATTTTCCGAAGCATTTCTATGACCATTTGGGAGTCGCCCTCTATGATGAGGTTTCGGTACCCATTCCTTATAGCGATGCTGATACCATGATAGACACCCCAAAGCTCCGCCTCATAATAGAATATATGTAGCATAAAGATATATGTAGCATAAAGATAGATAGAAACAAAGCTTATAAGATTAATAAAACACGAATTTTAATAAAATTAATTATAAGATAATACTAAAAAAAACCAATTTTAATAGGATAGTGAGAATTTTTTCCAAATTAAAATTTTTTCATTTGAACATTTCTCATATTAATCAAATTTGAATCCAATTGGAACTTGGTAACTATGGGTTGTACATATTGAATCAAATTCGAATTGGAACTTGGTAACAACAGGTTCTACTAATCCAATTGGAACTTGGTAACTATGGGTTGAACATATTGAATCAAATCCGAATTGGAACTTGGTAACAACAGGTTCTACCATTATGTACTCTAGTTCTGTAGGGCAACCCAAAAATGTGAGTTAGCTAAGGAATCCAAAACACCAAAATTTATATTGGAGACAACTTAATTTTTTTTTCTATAAGCCAAATTATGTTATGTACCAGTAAAATAATATAGGAACCTAAATCGTATATATCACCACTTAATTAATATAGTAACTGAAAACATATATATCCCTAAAAAGATTTAATGTAATACCTCTCCCTGGCAACTTCATACTTTTTTATTTTTATTTTAACTATATATTTACATATTTTAACCCTACCTAGACATATAATAGCAACAAAATCACATATATATAATTCAACATAGATCACATTTATATACATAAAACACAACTACAGATAGACAATATAGTTCAAACTTATATACATAAATCTCTTATATATATATAGATATATATATCAAAGTCGTTCACATATATGCATAACCGCATATTTCACATATATGTTTAGTTCATACGACTGGTTATTTAATTCTTTTAATATCCAACGCTTGGCATTTATGATGACCCCTGTACCAACGATGGCATGATGGCTTTGGGATATTCAATAAGTCTAATCTGTAGTGAAATCCCAGCTGGATGCACGGTAGAACTTTATGGTGATTCTTCTGGCATTGAACCTTATGCAATGCATGTATCCGTTCGGGCGCAGGCGGGAGTATGACTCCAGAGACTTTCGTCCATCCTCCATTTATCATCCTTTCCTTGGGAGACACTACGCATTGACGATTCTCCATGCATTGGGCTCATCCAATGGTGGCGAGGGCACTCTTATCCTCATTGTTTACATTACTTTGTTTCATTTTCGATGTCATGTTCTTTGGCTACAGACTGTTCAGTATTTTCGGCTCCAAGCTCTATTTTTGCCCAGGTTCGAATCTTGTTACCGTGAAGATTGATTAATTTCCTTCACCTGCGTTGCCCTGTTCTTGCATTGATGTTTGCTGGGTTCTCAGGTTCGCAATGAGTTGTGTTGGTTCCTTAATGCTATGAAGGAGGAATTCATGCCACAACCCTAGCCAGGTAATCAAATGTATCCTAAGTTTGGTTGAGTAATTAACTGTGTTTTGAAAATTATCGGAGAATAACCAGCTCTTGTTTGATGAATTGCTAGGTTTCGTCGGGGGTTTTCTTAGTCGCTCGAGAATGAAATCTCAGCGCCTTCCTCTCGAAATCCAGCCAAGGGTTTTGAACTGGAACTACATCCGGCCTCGGGGTATGTGGTTTTACTCCAGAATTCCTCTGGTCCGGAAGCTTTAGCTCTTGAGGGTTGCTCTGTTCTTTTGTCGGTCTTCTGGCTAAGCTATTTATGGTCTATGTTATTTGTTGTAAGATGTTTATCTGGGGCTCCATATATGAAGACCTCGTGACTAAGTTATTTTATGTGCTCTAGGCTCTAGCTAGAAAAATTCCCCGACCTGTTTCTCAAGTTCTGGGTGCATGGCCATTGGTTCATTGTATTTTGAAATTCCACAGAATGGCTTAACTGTAATTTTGTAATTCAGAATTTTTGTCACCGGGGTTTCTTTACCGAATGAGGGTTTTAATTTCTAAGACTATATATATGTTGTTTGATTTATTGCATTTATCGACAACGATGAAGAGTTGTTCCTTTAACCGTCAAACAGAGTTTGTTATTCTTTTGCATAGAGGTTTATTTATTTTTATGCATTAAACTTATATCATTGTTTCGCATAGTACTTGTCTTATTATCTGGATTTCGTTTGGGGTTTATTCCACAATCTGCCTGCAACTCTGGCCATGGAGATTATTTACATGTTTCTTGGCTTGTGTATTTAAATGCATTGCTAGTCGTATCCCTTCTTGCGGGGTTTTTAGTTCTATGTTCTGAATTATTCGAACGCAGAATGAGATATAATTATTCATGAGGTTTATCAACTCAGATTTTCTTTCTGTTACTTAGGCAATCTCCTTTTTGAATAGTTATGAATTTATTGTTGATTCGAGAACTCACTTCAGTTAAATTTCACTTCTTTTATCTCAATTAAGCTTCTTAATATATGTCAGGTATCGTAAATCTCTCTTTTGATATATTATAAAGTTTGGTAGTGAAAATTCAACTGTTAATACAGAGACATATATAAACATATATTTATTCCTTTGTTTTCCCTTGGAACGATAATTTCTCTGTTTTTCTAGCCATTTCTAGTATAACTCTAGATGTTTGGGGTTCTTGGTCCTATAATACTTTTTCCGCATAGTAAACCCCTAAGGATTACTTTCGTGTAAAGTTTTTCTTTCAGTTTCAGTGATGAGTTTCACTGATCCTCTTTTTTTAAAATATATATATATATATATATATATATATATATATATATTATGGTCACTGTAGATTTTCTAGTACATCTAGTAGTTCTTCTAGCGGTCAGTATGCCTTAGCTAATTCTAGTTTTAAACACAACTTTTCTCCAACATCATGCAAATCTTTACTTAATAATTATCTGCCCTACAGAGAGTTAAACATATACTTATTTGATTCCGACAGTATAATACAGAATGTTAATTGTACTTATCTCACTCCAATAGTATAATACACAATGTTAATTATACTTATCTGACTCCGACAGCATTATCATTATCAACTGTTGATTCAACTTCGACTAGAAACATCGATTTTCCTCCCAACCATGAGACCCAAGTCTCCCTCCCACCTCCCCCCTGTCACGCCCCTGCACCTGCGGTAGTCTTTCAACCGCTTATATTGAGGTGCGGCACCACCGAACGCTTTCTTTTCACGAATACTAACATTCGTGGACTACGCCTACTTTAACATTAACATTACTTAGCTTGTGTTTCGCAACCAAGTAAACATACAATTATCCTTTATACTTAATGAAGCCCATACTCATTCATTATCCATAGCAATCATAACAAGAACATCAAAAATTGCAACAAGTATAAAGGGGAGGGGCAACTCCCGAACAAGACTGCCCGACAATATATTATAACCAGTCTTTCTTCAATAATACAATACAAGTAATGCTTGGCAGACTCCAAGCCAATACTTAGTTTCTTTTACAAAGCAGGCAAACAGCCTTTACAAAGAACATGTGCACGTCTTGCACGAGAGTGGGTGCTCACATGAGTCACCAAGACACTCTACGAAAACCAGGCACAAATATGCACTTTAGAATGGCCTTGGGCGCACCTCGCCCAACTCACAACCACCTCTAAATATCACCCAACTTGCGCACTTTAGAACTGCGTATGAGATATCCGCATCCACTATTGGACTGCGCCCTTTTCCCTTGCTCCTCCTTAGAAGTGCGAGCTCTTTAAGTGCGAGTTCTTGGATGTCCAAATGAACCTGTGCTATGGCAAATATATACGCATGCTACTATGGGTGGTGGCCCTCCAGCCGACCCCCAAACATGCTATAACGCACACCCCAAGTGCATACATATGTGGTCGGCCTTGCCATCGTGCAAGGATCTTCAAGCCAAGGTATAAACTCCCTTGCCTTCCACGCATTTTTTCACTAAGTGTTGCAACGCCCCTCATGTATCGTCGCACTTAGCTCGTTTGTTCGTCGCTTTTCCTCCGCATGTTGGTTATGTCGCGCCCGCCCGTCGCACTCTGTACGCCCGTCGCACTCCGTACGCCCGTCGCACATCGCACGCCCGTCGCACACCTATCCCACGCCCACCGGACGCGTGTGCGCGGTCACCCGGTGCCCAACCGCACCGCGGATACGAAGGCCTTACATCCTCCTCCACCTGAAATTGTTTTCATCCTGGACAACATACCATCCCGGTAGCCATCCACCAAGATCATCATTATCCATGATGTCAACTCCTCGACATAAAGCAAACATCCCTGCAACATATGTAGAACCCCATCTCCATCATGTCTCACCTTAGTGACCAACTGCCACCAAGATAACCATACCAAGGTATACACCTCTATGGTATGTCCTCCATCAGATATCATCTCGATCCATGATCATGGACTCCTCTGTCACAATCTCCACTGCAACATCCCGTGTCGACCTCATCATGTGTCATCATGTGAACCTCTGTCATGATACTCCAACAAAATTCTAACACATCTCTGCACACTTCACGACCCCATGTCTGAACTAGTTGGGTAGCTAATCCAACTGTCACGCTCAAATCATGAGAGTGAACATCCTCATGCCATCATCAGTTGTTCCTCAAACATCTGCCACATCCTTAACTCATCAAGAATCTATCTCCATAATCCATGCTCAGGTCCATGGAAACTCCATCCATCTGCAACATGTCATGATGCTTGATGCCAAGCCATCCCTGCACCATCAATCATACCTGCTCCATATGTCTAAGGGACTCACTGCCATGAGCAGCTAACAATGAGCCCCATCTTCTCATCCATCTAAGAAGATGTAGAGGGAGTGGAGCCTGAAGGCTCTCCCTCACTAATCAACTCAATCCATCTATCAGGATCCTCAATCTACATCCTTTGTAGATAAGCAACCCGGTCTTCCCCCTGGACATCCGGCCTCACATATACCTCCTCATCATCATCATCATCCTCAACCAACTCTAGCCTTTTTTTCAAATCCAAGTTGCTATCTGAAAGTGATCTAATGACCAATGACTACTCGGTAAGATTTGCCTCAACAGTAGACAATCGCTTACTCATGTCTCCATTCTCTTCTCATCCTCCATTTGCATCACTCCCAATTTACAATCAGGCATTGTCACAGCGATGGTTGGCACACCAATGGATACATCTTCCCTTCCATCATAAATGTAGAGCTTCTTCAAATGTGGAACAATCATAGCATCAAATTGTTTCATGAATTCCATCCCCAATACAGCCTCATAGTCATCAATCCGCACTATAGTGAAGTCCACCTTCCCGGTCCATTCACCAAGTGTAGTGTCCACCCTCTCAGCTATACCAAGAATCTCAATAGGAGGAGAATTCACTGTCTTCATTTGTGCATTTGCCGGTACAAATTTCAGCCCAATTCTTCTCGCAGTATCTTCACCCATGAAGTTGTGAGAAGTCCCACTATCCACCATAGTGAGCACATCAGCACCTCCAACCTTGATTCGAACATACTCCAACTTGTTCCTCTCAGGATCCCTTCTAGAGACCACCTCCGTAGTAGCAGAAGCACCAAGTATCTGCATCACCCCCATAGAAGCACCTTCATTCCTCACATCAGATTGTGCAATAGCATCCACCTTTGGTTTAAAAGGAAAATTCTTCACCGTGTGTGGTCCAGCACATATCCAACACTTCAAGGCTTTCTTCGTCTTCGAACTATCATCTGATTTCGAAGCATCTTCCTTCTTCTTATCTTTCAAATTATCGGACTTCTTCTTCCTATCATCAAAAGTATCATCATAATTCTCCACCAACCTATCAACAGCAGCAAAAGCTTCCTCAAGTGTCCTAATATTCTGCCTCTTCACTTCATTGCGTGCCCAAGGCTTCAACCCAATAATGAAATTGAACACCATGTCCTTCTCCGCCATGTTAGGAAGTTCTAGAGTTGCACTTGCAAACTCCTGCTGATATGCTTGTAGGCTCCTAGTCTGCTTTATGTACTTAATCTTCGTCCTTGCTTCCCATGTTTCATCCTGAGGACTAAAATGAGTCTGCAAAGCCTTCTTCATGTCATCCCACGAAGTAATGTCAACAGCACTACCATTGGCAATCTGATTCAACCTCCTTCGCCACCACATCTTAGCATCCTTTGTTAAGAACTGGGCAGCTACCTTGACCTTTGTCTCATCATAAGATAGACCCAACCATTCCAAGTATTGCTCCATGTCCCATAGAAAATTGCCAAGAGTCTTTGCATTCCTTGTGCCATCATAAGATTCTGGTTCCTTGACCTTCACATGAGGCACTCCTCCACCTGAGTTATGCCTCACGGCCTTCTTCAACACCGCAATCTCATTCTTGGCTTCATCAAGAGTTTTCTTCAAGTTCATGATCTCCGCAAGACCCTGATCCCTCGCTTCTTCAACCTCCTTGACCCTTACTTCAAGTTGTGTACACATAAGATCAGTGTACTCATACTGTGTCCGGAGTTCATCATGTTGTGTTCGGAGTTCATCGAGCTCTTCCTTCGTCTTCAAATTGGCCTCTTGTTCTTTAGCGAACAAGTCCATCTTCTTATCTGAAGAAGTCTCCATATCCTCCATCTTTTCCAACACCTTTTCAATGAACCCAATAGTAGTATCGTTCACAACGTGACTAGACCCAGCCTAAGATTCGATTGCCATCTCTAACAGCTTCTTCCTCCTTTGCAATCTAGTTTCGACCATCCAACAGCTTCACCAAGTCATCTGCAATTAGAACTAACCCTTGTTCCACTTGTGTGAAACTATTTCCTTCACTTGCAAGCACCCTTTCCACTGTCACGAGCGCCCCTGCTCTAACACCAGCTCAAACCGAGCTCCGATACCAACTGTCATGCCCCTACACCTGCGGTAGTCTTTCAACCACTTATAGCGAGGTGCGGCACCACAAAACGCTTTCTTTTCACCAATACTAACATTCGTGGACTACGCCTACTTTCACATTAACATTACTTAGCTTGTGTTTCGCAACCAAGTAAACATACAATTATACTTTATACTTAATGAAGCCCATACTCATTCATTATCCATAGCAATCATAACAAGAATATCAACAATTGCAACAAGTATAAAGGGGAGGGGCAACTCCCGAACAAGTCTGCCCGACAATATATTATAACCAGTCTTTCTTCAATAATACAATACAAGTAATGCTTGGCAGACTCCAAGCCAATACTTAGTTTCTTTTACAAAGCAGGAAAACAACCTTTACAAAGAACATGTTCACGTCTTGCACGAGAGTGGGTGCTCACATGAGTCATTGAGACACTCTACCAAGACCCGACACAAATCTGCACTTTAGAACGGCCTTGGGCGCACCTCGCCCAACCCACAACCAGCTCTAAATATCACCCAACTTGCGCACCTTAGAACTGCGCATGAGATATGCGCATCCACTATTGGACTGCGCCCTTTTCCCTTGCTCCTCCTTAGAAGTGCGAGCTCTCCAAGTGCGAGTTGTTGGATGTCCAAATGAACCTGCGCTATGGCAAATATATACGCATGCTACTATGGGTGGTGGCCCTCCAGCCGACCCCCAAACATGCTATAACGCACACCCCAAGTGCGTACATATGTGGTCGACCTTGCCATCGTGCAAGGCTCTTCAAGCCAAGGTATAAACTCCCTTGCCTTCCACGCATTTTTCACTAAGTGTTGCAACGCTCCTCATGTATCGTCACACTTAGCTCGTTCATTCATCGCTTTTCCTCCGCACTTTGGTTATGTCGCACCCGCCCATTGCACTTCGTACGCCCATCGCACATCGCACGCCCATCGCACACCTATCGCACGCCCACCGGGCGCGTGCGCGTGGTCACCCGGCGCCCAACCGCACCGCGGATACAAAGGCCTTACACCCCCCCCACCCCGAACTGTCACCACATGCAGAGTGATCTCTTGTAGACTAACAATCTTACGTTTTATAGCTATCTGCTCTTAACCAAACATAGCACTTCGAACTCTGTCTGACATATCAACAAATAAATCTATGTTTTCCTTCTTTTCTCTCTGTTATCTCAAGTGCTCATTACCCTCTTGATTTATTCTCTTGAGAATAAATCTACAAGGAAGTAGTTAGAATTAGATAATGGCATATCCCAATTACCTAACATGTGAGAGTTACATAATCATCATTATCAAGACATTTGTCTCATGCACATTTTTAATCAAAATAATAAAAATATAAACTTCAATAATAATATTCAATTTATTTACTACAGTAATTAAATATTTACAATTTATTGAAAACATCACACTTAATAAATAAAAAAATTATGATCATTTATTTGTCAATCTAATACCTCACACTTAATAAATAAAAAAATAATAATAATTTACTTGTAAACCTAATACTTAAGGTTATATATATATATATATATATATATTTTAATAATTGTAAAAATAAATTTTAAAAAATGAAACGTTGTAATAGACTATGTAAATCAATCGAGTTGTTTTTAAATGTAGAGAACTAGTCATATACTACGTAGGTTAAAAATATACGTAGTATAATTATGATGGCAAGTTAAATTTATATATTGAAAATTTGAAATAAATAAATAAATATATAAATTTCTATATCTGTATTAGTAAATGAATGTGATGGAAGAAAAAACAAAAAAAAAAATAAAAAACTTTAACATTTAAAAAATCATTTTTTTAAAACACTAAATATTATTAAAACACAAAGGAAGATTTAATAGGGCAGATGAGCGATAATTCTTTCTCATAATCATAAATTTTTAGCTTCCCTTGGCCCGGTATCGTCTTCCCAATTCATGCTTTTAAAATAACTTGTTACCAATTTCATTACATTATAATATTTTTTACACTTACATTAGTTAAGAAAATTGAATCTTTAATTTTTCATTTGGCGAGGTATCTTCTTCGAGTTCACGGTTTTAAAAGAGCTTGTTATTAATTTCCATTACTTTCTAATATTTTTTTACATTTATACTGGTAAGATGAATTGAATTTTACTTTTTTCATTTTATTGATGATGAAATTAAATTATCAATACTGAAACTTTTTTATCATAAATTTAGTATAATTATAAATTTTTATATACCACAATCAAATAAATTTTATATTTTTTACAAATTTATTTTATGCCTGATTTAATTTATAATAAAAAAATTAAAATATATTATTTAAATAAACAAATATTTTCATTTAAAGCTTTTAAATGTTCTCAATCCTTTTATTTAGCATATTAACTTTCTATATAATGTTTTTCCTAATAATCACATTATTTTTTAATTATTTCATAAACAAAATTCAACAACTAATAATAATAATGTGAGAAAAAATATATAAAAAAGAGTCCAGGTTAAGGAGAGAAATAAGAATTCTGGAATTAAGCTTTAAATTCGTCTCTTTTACTTTTTAGATAATATGTCTCTTTAATTTATTATAATTTTTTTTTGCATTTAAATCCATTTATAATTGAGTTATTATTATTTACTTTTTTTTCCCACATATACATATATATATAATTTTTATATATTGTGATTATTTTTTGTAAGGGTCTATCTTTAATTTTTATGATGATGATTGTGATAGTTAATGCCCGCTGAGACCAAACTTTGGTCTATCGGAGCTAAAAAAACAAATTATTTAGTGAGATTTAAGATTTTATTCCTATGCTCAAAAAGCTTGGAAAGAAGCCTCTCGAGCTTACTATAATTTTGACATTGTAAAAGGCTAGGAAGGTCAGTATTGTGACAAAGATTATGAAATGAGATCTAAAGTGGTTGTACTCCTGGCACTCTAAGAGGAAGTGGTTTTCATCCTCAATGTTCCTATTCTCACATAGATGGCAAATCCTTTCCATCCATGGTGTTTTAGGAACTGCCCAACGACCTGTTTCACTATGGAGCTCATGAGAATTCGTTCTACTCTTTGCTATATTGAGTTTCTTCTTTGAGCTAGTTAAAATAGAGAGATACTTTTGATCTTCTAGGGTGGGGTTGATGACCTTCTTATAATAACTTAATTTTCTTTTAGCCGCTAAATCTTTTTCACACCACATTTTTCCTTTGTACTTAGAAGTAACAATATCTTTAATGTTATTAATGTTTTGCAATGCATCATTCCCGTTCATCTCCTAATAGTTTAACTAGGTCCTCGTGTTTTTATACCACCCCCCTTTGAGCCTTATGTGGTTTTTGCTAGAATTTAAAGCTAGCTTAGGAAGTCTATTATCTCCTATGTTATTGAGTTTGTGCATGTACAGCAGAAGCCTAATCATAGCTAGGCTCTCCATAGGCGAAAGACCTACTTCTATAAGGAGAATATGATAGGGTGTATTACTTTTAATTTTCAGGTTATACGTTATAAAACGCTTCTGGATTTGCTCAATCTTTCTCCAGGATTCTCTAGAGATGCTGCAACCCCAAACCTCACATCCATATAAGATAACAGGAGTGACTAAAGTTTCAAAGAGGAACTTCTTTTTATCCCACATTACGAGGTTTGTCATTTTACAATTATTTTCAAGACCAAAATAAGCTTTCCACCCCCCATTAATCGTTTTCTCAATGCTATAGTTCCAGTTGAGCTTGTGATGAATATCAATTCCTAGGTACTTGTATGAATACACTTCCTCCAACTTATTATTGTCATACACAAAATTACCATAAGTATCCGATTTGATAATCATAACTTCCTTCTTGGATTTGATAATCATAACTTTTGTTTTGTCAGTGTTAACCGTAAATGTTTTTTATTTTTTATTTTTATATACCACAATCAAATATTTTTTATATTTTATATTTCTTACAAATTTATTATACAGAATTTAATTTCTAACAAAAAAAATTTATAGTATTTAAATAAAAAATACTTTAATATAAAACTTTTAAATGTTCTCCATCTTTTTATTTAGCATACTAATTTTCTATATAATGTTCTATTGAATAATTATATTATTCTCTGTATTCAACTTCTGTGATTCATAATGAATTAAGCAAAGTCTTTAGGTAGAAATCACATAAAAGAAATTTTGAAATTTCATATACAAAATTCAACAAATAATAATAATAATGTGAGAAAAAATATATTAAAAAAACAAGATTAAGAAGAGAAATAAAAATTCTTAAATTAAAGTCAAATTTTCTGTCTTTTAATTTTTAGGTAATATGTCCCTCTCTAGTTTATTATAATTTATTTTTATTTTCATTTAAACCCATTTACAATTGAGTTATTATTCACCGTTCCCTTTTATATTCTTTATATATAATTATATATATATATATATATATATATATATATATATATATATATATAATTTTGACATAGGGTGATTATTATTGTATGGTTATGTTGTATTTTAAGATAAGGTTAGTTTTGGTTTTGTCATTAATGTAATCTAGATTATGGGAACTTGGAATGGGCATGAGGTTTTTGGATTTATGGTTGTAAGTTGCAACATGTTGAGGAGAGTTTGTATTTTTTTTATAGTCATTTACGAAATTTTTGTAAGTTTTACTTTTGATTAATATAAAGTTCAAACTCTAAAAAAAGACAAAATAATAATTATTATTTTTTTATTGAGATTAATTTATCAATTTCATTCTTATTACTTTTTTCCTTTTCTTTTCCTTCTTATTACAGTATCATTTTTTCTTTTGTATTTTGACTTTTTTTTCTTTTGATTTAAGCACATTTATTAATTTTATTTTTATTATTTACCTTTTTTTATATTAACTTAGTCTAATGTAACATCCCTTGTGAAAAGTTAATATTAGTAAATGGTGAAAGTAATTATTGAACAAAGACTTTATTTTAAAATATATATAATCCTATTATTAATTTTAATGTTAATGAAAGACAAATTGTGTTGGTACTGTTTGAATTGAGTTATGATTAATCATGGTTAGTAACTGAGGAATCAGTTACATTGGAACCCTAACTACCTTGAGGTAGTTGAGACCCCAGAGGAAAAGGGGGAAATGCCAAGTCTGGTTAGGATCAGATGGCTTAAGAGGAAAGAATTTTCCTGTGTACGCTATGTCTGGTGAGGATCAGATATCGTTTACTGGCGAGACCAGTGTAATTGCGGTCGAGTAGGACCTGCAAGTGCTTGGTGGTGGAAGGTCAAAGAAGAACTCTTCCTACGGACGGGTGGAATGACAAGCATTACTAAAGGTTTGGCAGAATAACAGGTATGCCTTACCACGTATATATATATATATATATATATATATATATATATATATATATATATATATATATATATCTGCTGGAATGTTTTCTGTTTGTACTGTACAGAAAAGGAAAGATAAATGGTAGGGTATCTAGTTATTTCTCCTTAAACAGTATCAAGAAAAACAAGTATTGTATTCGGTATGAAATGTAGAACAGAACCCACTGTTGAAAATATAGAATAGAACCGAAGGTCAAATATGCGAACAGAATCGAATGCCGAAACAAAGCTGTATGTATAAACTGGATAAAAGAACCATATAGTTTATATGAAGTAAAAATAGCGACAGAGTTAAGTCTGCATGATTCCTTAAAGAAACAATAGCAAATGTAATAAATGGTTTATCATAACATCGGTGGTATAAACCCTCATTATATGTAAAAGTGACAGTACAGATTAGAATCTTCACTTTGGAATATAGAAAACGAGAAATTGTACAGGCGTTCGCCGCTAACAAAAATGGCAGTAACCCTTGATACGTTAATGCATATATAATCTTGCGTGAGTTAGAAATCCTCACGAGCTAAGTAATCGCCGAGAATATAACTGTGCTTTTATCAAAATAGCAAATGAGGCAAACACTAAACCCTATCTTAACCTGGTCAGCTGAACCGCAAATAGTTACAAATATTTTAAACAAATCATGTCTACAGTATAACATATTCGAAGTATTTGCAAATTGGTCTCATGCAATAAGGAAAACCCTATACATTCACAGCTTATCATATAAGAATCAATAAGTAAAAACGCCGTGGAAGAAACATGGTGTCCTTGGTTGCATGCAACCTCATCCATTAAACTCTCCGCTTTGGCGAACCCCCTCGTACCGAGCCGCAACTGGTGCATGCTGGCCGAGGCGCCAAGGCCGGTAACATAACACATATGCATGCAACAATAAGTGGAGGATACACAGCAGAGATTCACTGTAAACAGCATATAATTTCATTAACAGAGACCGATAACAGGCCGGAATGGAAACATCATTAAACCGGATGAAAACATAATAATAATACTGTAACCTCGGTATTTCCGAGTACTGTGTGATATTACAACAAATGTTAACCAACACATTAAACATAACGACTGTGTTCTAGTGAACAACTCATCCAAAATAATAGTTCTGTATCTAAATGAGGCTCGAATATGAGCGCACTTAAAACATTATGCCTCCTAGCTGAGTAGTTCCGACTAAGCCGGGACTCTGAGCTGGTGCAGAGGAGCAAGAAAACGAAATAAAAAGCCGGCATCCCTGTCAAAGGGAATAAGTATTCAGTAAGGACCGGATGAATTACTTGGAAAAGGCGATAGTGTTAAACCCTTACCTAGTAACGACAATCCGGCGAAATAATCGAAGCCTCGACCCTGACGGAATGGTAATGAATCACCTGCACAAGTCAACAACTGTATTAGAGATGAACCTGGTGCGAATAATGAAAACCTGTAACAAAATGCAGAGGAATAGGAATGTCAATACCGGATTTAACAAGCCTGATGTCGTATGTCACAGAACGAGTAGTTCCAAGGATAAGGAAGGTTGAACATTGGAGCAATGGCTAAAGGTCAAGGCCTGGAGAATGTTGTGCAAACGCAGAGCAGTGCTGAAGTGAATGCAGTGCTGTTGCTGCAATGAAATGAACGAACCGAGAAAATAGAGCCGAAAACATAAACAAGCATATATATAACATGAAACCCTTACCGATTCGTGGCTCAACCAGAACCGTAGATCTGTGTAGACCTTGTAGTCACCATCTGATAGCCGGTGGACGTCAGGATAGTTCTGGCGCGAAGGTGGCAAGCCCAATGTGTCAGGCCGTAGACTCCAAGCGCACATGGCAGCTTGACACATAACCGTTAATCCATCCAAGTGGACGCTGCAGATCAAACCAGTTGGATCGATGGCAGGGCTGGACTGGTCACAGATTTCTCGGGATATGAAGAATCCGCTAACCATAAGTAAACCATTTAAGCACCAATGCAAACTGTGTGACGTGTTGCCAAGTCAACATATGTACATGTAAAGTTAAACAATGGAATGTATTTATGTACCGTGAATCTCATATATGGTAGGGTCAAGCGATACTCAATGCCCATGCATAAAACGAATACCGTGTTATCATATATGTTGTGATTATAATTATTGCCATAATATATAATGCGATTATGAGTGTTATTATAATATATGTGGTTATCATAAGTGGAACGTAGATTAATGTTGATATGTGAAGTCAACCATAAGGATTAACATGGATTGTATTGATAATTACAAATATGTAAGGTTAATATAGTAGATAAAAAAAATTTTACTTCTATGTTCTGTTGGGAGCGTGACAATTTGGTATCAAAGCCCAAGGTTTACCACTCTGTGACCTTTGGGAAAAATTTAAAAATTACAGTAACATGAATATAAATAGTATCATACGCCAAAGATAAATTAAATCTGTTTAATAAGTTATTCTGAAGCAGGTAGTAGCAGAATGAGCAGAGCAAATAGTGCTCCTTATGAAAATCTGGAACCATCGGATAACATGGAACAACCTCAGGGAAATCCTGAGCTTTGGGTGCAACTGGGAGCAGCAGGCCGCAATAATGACTCGACGCTATTGAGGACAGTGCAGGAGCTAAAGGACGAAATGGCCCGGCTGCGTGCAGATAACGAAAGATTAAATGTTGAACATGAGAGGATTCTGAAAAGCTTATCTGATAAGCAACATCAACAACAGTCACATCCGAGACCTGAACATCCAAGAATAACAGATGAACAGAGCTATCATACTAAACCAGAAGAAATAGAGGGCAGGGCAGAGACGTGAGGAGAGAAGTCTGTCAATGCTTCGGAATATCAAACCCCAAAAAGACCCCGGATGGAACTACAAGGGGAGTTTCGGAAAATTAAACCACCTCATTTCGACGGGGAATCAGAAGAAGCTGCAGAGGCATGGCTAATTAATATGAATAAGTATTTTCAGGTGTATGAATATGATCATCATCTTAAGGCAAGGCTGGCTATATTCCAGTTGCAGGCCAAAGCCACGCTATGGTATGAGGAGGTCAAGATGGTGCGGGGAATAAGTGAACAGGATGTGACATGGGGAAAGTTTCAAGGATATTTTAAAGAGAAGTATCTGACAGAACGCTTTTATGATGAAAAAGCGCGAGAATTTCATGATCTGCGGCTTGGACAGCAGACCATTGATGAGTTTGTAACTAAATTCACATCCCTGCTTTGTTACGTGCCCTATATTCGTGAAGAGAAGGCTAAGGTGCAAAGATTTGTTAGCAGCTTACCTTTGACCATGCGAGAAAGGATAGAGTTCGATAATCCGAAGACCATGGATGAAGTGATTCGAAAAGCAAGATTGTGTTATCAGCAGAACAAATCAAAAGGAGAAAATTCTGGGAAGCGTTGGACAGATAAGCGGGGCAGTAAAATGCCTATGGGTAGTAAGGGAGCACGCAGCAGCTTCCAAAAAGGATTTTCGAAAGGAGTCAATACTAAAAATCCAACTAAAAATCAAAACAGATTCAAGCCTCCTGCAGAATCCAAATACAGTGAACAGCAAGTTAGATTGGACAATGAAGGCTCAGCTCGGCCACCTGTTCAGCTTTGGGGTTGTGGTGGACCCCATTATATTAGAAACTGCCCTCATCGGAAGGACAACGATCAGTTGTCCCAGATCTATGAAGCTTCAACAGTAGGAGATGTGGCTCGATCTATGCCCAGAATAAATGCAGCACTGGAGGATCGACAAGCTGACTATCAGCCAACCATGATAGAGTTCGAAGGTAAGATCTTTGATCGAACTGTTTCTATTTTAGTAGACCCAGGAGCTACTTTAAGCTATGTAAGTCCCAAAGTTGTAGAAAGCTGTGGTTTGCAAACCACTAAGTTTAAAAGCCCTTGGCTAGTACAGCTGGCCACTGGGACCAAAAGACGAGTACTAACCAAAGTCAGCAATTGTCCATTAAGGTTAGCTGGCCAAACAATAACAACTGAATTAAATGTACTCCCTCTTGGTTCCTACGATGTGCTGATAGGAATGGATTGGTTGGAACGGCGGTGGTCTGTAATTAATTGTAAAACAAAAACAGTCTCTTACCGAGATGAACTGGGTGTGGGAAAAGAGATTCAAGGCATCCAGAAACCAGTACAGATTCGACCGATCACAGCCTCACAGTTGGTTAAGTGTATTCGGAATAAGTGCTAGATTTATGCAGTACAAGTGGGGTTTGCAGATTCCGTGGATAAGGCTGCAACTGTTAAAGATATACTAGTAGTGCAAGATTTTGCAGATGTATTTCCTGAAGAAATTCCAGGGCTGCCGCCCAAAAGGGATTTAGACTTCACCATTGAGCTGATACCCGGAGCAGCCCCAGTGTCCCGAGCACCCTATCGGATGAGTGTGCCGGAGTTGACTGAGTTAAAAATGCAACTGCAGCTGCTGGAAAAAGAAGTATATCCGCCCCAGTGTCTCTCCTTGGGGAGCCCCTGTGCTATTTGTGAGGAAAAAAGATGGGACTCTGCGAATGTGCATAGACTATAGACAGCTGAATAAACTGACAGTTAAGAACAAATATCCACTACCCCGCATTGACGAGCTGTTTGATCAGGTAAAGGGGGCGACAATCTTCTCAAAGATTGATTTAAGATCGGGTTACCATCAAATCAGAATCGAAGATGAGGATATAGCCAAGACAGCTTTTCGTACTCGTTATGGACACTACGAGTTTGTGGTGCTGCCTTTTGGATTAACCAATGCACCTGCAACATTCATGTGTTTGATGAATAGTGTGTTTCATCAATACCTAGACAAATTTGTATTTATCTTCATTGATGATATACTTATATACTCCCGGAATATGAAGGAGCATGAGGAACATTTAAGGATAGTATTACAGACTTTAAGGGAGCATCAGTTATATGGAAAATTCAGCAAATGTGATTTTTATAAAGAACAGATCCAGTATTTGGGCCACATTATTACGAAGGATGGTATAGCTGTAGACCCCGAAAAGATTAAAACTATAATGGAATGGCCTACACCCAAGGATGTGGCAGATATTCGATCTTTCATGGGGCTGGCTGGATATTACCGGCGGTTTGTGGAAGGTTTTTCTAGAGTTGCCTACTCTATTACCTCTTTGCAAAAGAAGGGAAAAGTGTTTAAATGGACAGCGGACTCTCAACGTAGTTTCGAACAGCTCAAACATTTACTTACCACAGCACCTATGTTATGTGTGGCAGATCCTGAAAAGGAGTATGTAGTTTGTACAGATGCCAGTAAGGAGGGCGTGGGTGGAGTGCTAATGCAGGAAGGTAAAGTGATTGCCTATGAATCCAGAAAGTTAAAAGAACATGAGCATAAATATTCTGCCTATGATCTGGAATTAACCGCTGTGATCCATGCTTTGAAGATGTGGCGCCATTATTTAGTAGGGAGGAAATTTCTGTTAATGACGGATCACCACAGCTTGACTAGTTACTTTAGTCAACCCACTTTAAACGCAAGACAAGCAAGATGGGCGGACTTTTTGGGAAATTTCGATTTCGAAATTAAGCACTTAAAGGGAAAGGAGAACAGAGTAGCTGATGCACTGAGCCGAAAGGTGCATTGCATTTATGAGATTGGTATCAATCAAGGATGGTCCACTCTGGACAAAGAGATTGAGGAGGTTGCGGCGCAAGATCAGATTTATTTGCAAAAGAAGCATTTAGTGCAGAATTCAGATCCCCGTTCCATACAACAAGGTTACACCTTGAATACATCCGGCATTTTGTGCTTTCAGAAGAAGATTTACATACCAAATCAGAGCAGTATTAAAGAAAAGATTCTGGATGAAAATCATAGAAGTCATTATGCAGGACATCCTGGTTACCAGAAATTAATCACCTCACTAAGGAAGGAGTATTACTGGCCAGGCATGAAGAAGGATGTTGTAGAATACCTGGCGCGCTGTTTGGAGTGTCAACAGGTGAAGGCTGAACATCAGCATCCTGCAGGACTGCTACAACCAATACCCATACCAGAATGGAAATGGGAGACCATAACCATGGATTTTATTACCGGTTTGCCGAAATCCAAAAAGAAAAATGATTCTATAATGGTGGTAGTGGATAAACTCAGCAAGTCAGCTCACTTTATACCGGTTCAATCCACTTATCGTGCAGCTCAAATCGCAAACATTTTTATGCAAAATATATTTAAACTTCATGGGCTGCCGAAAGTAATAATATCTGATCGTGATGTTAAGTTTACCTCAGCTTTTTGGAGGACCTTATTTGAAGGTCTAGGAACACAATTGAGCTTCAGCACCGCATATCATCCGCAAACTGACGGACAGACTGAGCGAGTGAATCAAGTGTTGGAGGACATGCTGAGGTCTTATGTGATGCAGCAACCTACGCGATGGGAGGAGTATCTACACCTAGTGGAATTCGCCTATAACAATGGCTATCACTCATCCCTGAAAATGAGCCCATTCGAAGTACTCTACGGCCGGAAATGCCGCACACCCTCCAGTTGGGGTGGACCGGAGGACAAATTCTTGCTGGGTCCTGAGATGTTGGAAGAGATGGAGGTCATGGTGAAGAGAGTTCGAGCTAATCTAAAGATGGCATAGGACAGGCAGAAGAATTTTGCAGATCGGAAGAGAACATTTAAAGAATACCAAGTGGGGGAACATGTATACATAAGAATTCGAGCTAGGAAAAGTACCCTCCAATGGAATACCTGTGCCAAATTGGCACCGCGTTTTTGTGGACCATTCCAATTCTGGCACGAGTAGGGCCGGTAGCTTATCAGCTCGCCCTACCCAGCCATATTCGGGTTCATAATGTCTTCCATGTATCAGTTTTAAAGAGATATGTGTATGACCCTAGTCATATAATAAGTTGGCAGGACATTCAGGTAAGGGAAGACTGTTATACAATATAAACTGAAATAGAATACTAGTAAGCAGCTGATTTAATTGTTATGTGTTTCAGGTGGAACTGGAACGAGAGTTCCTAGTCAAACCAGTGAACATATTAGATCGGAGAAGAGTCGAGCTGCGGAAAAAGGTCATCACCCAGGTTAAAGTGCAGTGGCAGCACTTTGGGCCTGAAGAGGCCACCTGGGAAGATGAACAAATGATGAGGGATACTTATCCCAGACTGTTTTTGGATGAACAGCAACATCGGGACGATGTAGACTTTCAGGAGGGGGAGATGTAACATCCCTTGTGAAAAGTTAATATTAGTAAATGGTGAAAGTAATTATTGAACAAAGACTTTATTTTAAAATATATATAATCTTGTTATTAATTTTTATGTTAATGAAAGACAAATTGTGTTGGTACTATTTGAATTGAGTTATGATTAATCATGGTTAGTAACTGAGGAATCAGTTACATTGGAACCCTAACTACCTTGAGGTAGTTGAGACCCCAGAGGAAAAGGGGAAATTCCAAGTCTGGTTAGGATCAGATGGCAGAGGAAAAAGAAGAGATTCATGCTATGTCTAGTTAGGATCAGATGGCTTAAGAGGAAAGAATTTTCCTATGTACGCTATGTCTGGTTAGGATCAGATAGCGTTTACTCGCGAGACCAGTGTAATTGCGGTCGAGTAGGACCTGCAAGTGCTTGGGGGTGGAAGGTCAAAGAAGAACTCTTCCTACGGATGGGTGGAATGACAAGCATTACTAAAGGTTTGGCAGAATAACAGGTATGCCTTACCACGTATATATATATATATATTATATATATATATATATATATATATCTGCTGGAATGTTTTCTGTTTGTACTGTACAGAAAAGGAAAGATAAATGGTAGGGTATCTAGTTATTTCTCCTTAAACAGTATCAAGAAAAACAAGTATTGTATTCGGTATGAAATGTAGAACAGAACCCACTGTTGAAAATATAGAATAGAACCGAAGGTCAAATATGCGAACAGAATCGAATGCCGAAACAAAGCTGTATGTATAAACTGGATAAAAGAACCATATAGTTTATATGAAGTAAAAATAGCGACAGAGTTAAGTCTGCATGATTCCTTAAAGAAACAATAGCAAATGTAATAAACGGTTTATCATAACATCGGTGGTATAAACCCTCATTATATGTAAAAGTGACAATACAGATTAGAATCTTCACTTTGGAATATAGAAAACAAGAAATTGTACAGGCGTTCACCGCTAACAAAAATGGCAGTAACCCTTGATACATTAATGCATATATAATCTTGCGTGAGTTAGAAATCCTCACGGGCTAAGTAATCGCCGAGAATATAACTATGCTTTTATCAAAATAGCAAATGAGGCAAACACTAAACCCTATCTTAACCTGGCCAGCTGAACCGCAAATAGTTACAAAGATTTTAAACGAATCATGTCTACAGTATAACATATTCGAAGCATTTGCAAATTGGTCTCATGCAATAAGGAAAACCCTATACATTCACAGCTTATCATATCAGAATCAATAAGTAAAAACGCCGTGGAAGAAACATGGTGTCCTTGGTTGCGTGCAACCTCATCCATTAAACTCTCCGCTTTGGCGAACCCCCTCGTACCGAGCCACAACTGGTGCATGCTGGCTGAGGCGCCAAGGTCGGTAACATAACACATATGCATGCAACAATAAGTGGAGGATACACAGCAGAGATTCACTGTAAACAACATATAATTTCATTAACAGAGACCAATAACAGGCTGGAATGGAAACATCATTAAACCGGATGAAAACATAATAATAATACTGTAACCTCGGTATTTCCGAGTACTGTGTGATATTACAACAAATGTTAAGCAACACATTAAACATAACGACTGTGTTCTAGTGAACAGCTCATGACCAAAATAATAGTTCTGTATCTAAATGAGGCTCGACTATGAGCGCACTTAAAACATTATTCCTCCTAGCTGAGTAGTTCCGACTAAGCCGGGACTCTGAGCTGGTGCAGAGGAGCAAGTAAACGAAATACAAAGCTGGCATCCCTGTCAAAGGGAATATGTATTCAGTAAGGACGGATGAATTACTTGGAAAAAGCAATAGTGTTAAACCCTTACCTGGTAACGACAATCCGACGAAATGATCGAAGCCTCGACCCTGACGGAATGGTAATGAACCACCTGCACAAGTCAACAACTGTATTAGAGATGAACCTAGTGCGAATAATGAAAACCTGTAACAAAACGCAGAGGAATAGGAATGTCAATACCGGATTTAACAAGCCTGATGTCGTATGTCACAGAACGAGTAGTTCCAAGGATAAGGAAGGTTGAACATTGGAGCAATGACTGAAGGTCGAGGCCTGGAGAATGATGTGCAAACGCAGAGCAGTGCTGAAGTGAATGTAGTGCTGTTGCTGCAATGAAATGAACGAACCGGGAAAATAGAGCCGAAAACATAAACAAGCATATATATAACATGAAACCCTTACTGATTCGTGGCTCAACCAGAACCGTAGATCTGTGTAGACCTTGTAGTCATCGTCTGATAGCCGGTGGACTTCGGGATAGTTCTGGCGTGAAGGTGGCAAGCCCAATGTGCCAGGTCGTAGACTCCAAGCGCACATGGCAGCTTGACACATAACCGTTAATCCATCCAAGTGGACGCTGCAGATCAAACCAGTTGGATCGATGGCAGGGCCGGACCCGTCACAGATTTCTCGGGATATGAAGAATCCGCTAACCATAAGTAAACCATTTAAGCACCAATGCAAACTGTGTGACGTGTTGCCAAGTCAACATATGTACATGTAAAGTTAAACAATGGAATGTATTTATGTACCGTGAATCTCATATATGGTAGGGTCAAGCGATACTCATTGCCCATGCATAAAACGAATACCGTGTTATCATATATGTTGTGATTATAATTATTGCCATAATATATAATGCGATTATGAGTGTTATTATAATATATGTGGTTATCATAAGTGGAACGTAGATTAATGTTGATATGTGAAGTCAACCATAAGGATTAACATGGATTGTATTGATAATTACAAATATGTAAGGTTAATATAGTAGATAAAAAAAATTTTACTTCTATGTTCTGTTGGGAGCGTGACATCTAAGGAAGCAATGTTTTCGCCCAAAAGGAATGCAAATTTTAGCATGATTTTGGAAAAAAAATTTGGATTTTGTATGCCTTAGGGATTTTTGATGGTGGTGAATCCATTTCTCCCATAAAAAAAATATCCTCAAATTAGAGGAAAAAATATGGTCAAATTACAAGAAGAAATGGTCATCGAGGAAAAATTTCACCTCTGTAGACAAAGCCATTTATATTAAGTTATTAAGAATATTTAATAATATGAATGAATGAATAACTATTTTGGACCTTGTCTTTTTATTTTTTATTATTATCACCATTATCACTTACAATTAATTTTGACTTTAATTCAAGAATTCTTCTTTGTACTCTTAATATTGTGCCTACTTTATATATTTTCCTTAGCACTATCACATCATTTTAAAAAAGAAATTGTCCCAGGCAGAATGTTTTCGTGAAACCTCAAAAGTTATATGTATAAGCTTAGTTACAAAATTCAACTGTGAGAAATGTGAAAATATGCTTTCAAACAAAGTTCATGATTATATATATATAATTTCAATGGAGATAATTTTAACATAAAAATAGTATATTGATTTATATTCAAAGTTTTTCAAATCAGTATAAAATAAATATGTATAGTTATGAATCAACCATTTGGGATAAAAGGAGTAGAACATTTTGGAGTATAAGGCTAATATTAGAAATACTATTACATCCAAAATTAAGAATAAGTTGTGTTATGATAAGGTGTTAAGGAAAAAATGAACTAAGGTATTATAAGGAGGTGATCAACCCCACTCTTGCTAACCAGAATTATCTTTATGGCTTAACCAATGCTAAGAAGAAAATGAATATTGCAAAGATAAAAATAATTCTTATAACCTTCAGAGAGAGCATAATATTAGAAATACTATTACATCCAAATTTAAGAATAAGTTGTGGTATTATAAGTAGTTAAGGGAAAAATGATCTAAGGCACTATACGTAGGTGATCAACCTCACTCTTGCTAACCATAATTATCCTTATTTCTTAACCAATTCTAAGAAGAAAATGAATATTGCAAAGATAAAAAGTAATTCTTATAAGTTCTAGAGAGAAACATGGAAATGGTCAATTCCAAAACCACATTGGGATGAAATAATTTTCCCCCTTTGCAATACTACGAGAGTTGAAGATGAAAAATAATTTATATTGGATTGCTTGACCCTTACTTACATCCATTCTCATTTTCAAACATTTTCCATACTACCAATTTTATTGACTTGTTAAGTCAACAAAACTATAGTGATCTCAGAATGCTTCTCTCCATTCTAGTGGATCATAGAAATAAAATTTTAAAGAGTCTTAGTTAATCACTTACTTTCTTATGGTATGATATACCATATTGGCCTTAATGGACATTAACCATCATCATCATCATCATCATTATATATATTATATATATATATATATATATATATATAAATTTATATATATATATATATATATTATATATATATTATATATATATATATATATATATATATATATATATAATATATATATATATTATATATATATATATATATATATATATATATATATATATATATATATATATTTATATATATATATATATATATATATATTCTCATGTTCATTTGCAGTAAAGGAATTTGAAATGTTTGGAACCATTTAGGTTCAATATAAATGGATTAATAGAAATATTTTGAGGTATTTCTTTTATTTTGTATATTATTATATTAAAATATTTTGTTTTAGAAGGAGGAAAATATAATTACATTGACTTCATCTGATGCCAACGCATTTGAACCTATTCACAAGGTTATTTTGTCCTAGAATCAACTTGAAATAGGGTTATTTGCTCAACAAGTAGGTCCTATAACTAAATATCACCTTCAACAAACCATACATATTTACTTTTCTTCTTTTGATAGCATTTTTTATACATCCACTGCCATTGAGAAACCCTGAACAAATTACAATGGCACCCTTAGCTCTGAGACTTACCACAAATCTATGAGTCTTTCCTCATATCAAAATGTGAAAGTTGAGATTATATATGGGTTGTATGCCTTGTGAAATATTAAACTCAATAAAAAATCAATCAATAAACAAAAGGAAATTAAGAAGGGCATCGATAATACAATGCTGGGCTTGTGCCTTAACCAAATATAAAAGATAACATAAGTGGAATTCTTCATGTACTTTAATCACACCCTGTCCACACATTGAAGGAATATTGTTGCAAATAAATCAAAGAAATAAATCTCTATAATATCTAAATAAACCAATCTTGAATCTAGAGGATATGATAAAAATCCACACAATAGACCTTTAAATCAATCCACAAACACTCAAAGATATATATCATAGCATAGACTAGATTAAGGAAGAGACTACAATGGGCTAGTTGATGGGCCCATTCCAACCAGTTCATTGTCCTTAGAAAATTTGAAGAAAATGAATGTATAAACCTGGAATTAAATATAATATTAGAAATACGGAGTCTATTACATGAAGAAATGGAGTATGAAGAGTTGGATCTGAGTGGTCACAACATGGGATATTCCCACTATCATGAAAGAATACGAAATATCTCCTTTTCCAAGCCCCTTTGTGCCTACCCTAACCTCCCCCACATTGCAGAGTCTAATATATTTATAAGAATATCCCTGCAATGGAGAAAATCCATGTCTCTGATTCCATTGATCAAAGATCATTCAAAATATACATTTCTAAGATTCTAATATGATATGGATCCTCACAAAGAGAAAAAGTATCCCTGGCTTGGACTAAAATGATATGTTTTATGTTCAGAGACTAAATAAGCACGAAGCATAAGGCTCCACATCATATATGGTTCTGATTCCTCAAAAGGTTTGGTTCAACTCTTAGAATAGAGTCAAGAAGTACAAAATATGTTTCCATAAATGGTTAATTAACAAATTATAAAACTACCAATCATAACTCATTCTATATCATTCACGGGAATGAGATCAAAGATTTCAAGTTGTTGATGCAATCGTACACGAATTGTTGATGATCTGAGAAGAGAATTACAATTCACTGCTTATGCATTAGAGAAAATTTTGAGGTTTGAAATGGGCCTCCTAAGGAATAACATAAAATAATAGTGTAAATAATAATATTAGATTAGATTACATCATCAAATTTTAGAGGGAAAAAAAGAAAACACTAATTTTTTCAACTCATCTCCCTACGGTTTTACTCAAATTTCGAGTAGGGGCACTCAGTAGATGCAAAAATTAATTCCTCATCCAATAAGTACCCATGTTGCATAGTTTCCACGGACCCTTCTACATTGAAAATTAGAAATACATGAAAATTGTGATTGTAATCATGCTTTTCTCTTTTTTCATGTAGGAGGGTCTATCGAAATTATGTAACATGGGTACTCCTTGGATGAGGAATTAAATTCCGCATCCAATAAGTGCTCCTGTTTTAATTTTTAGCAAAACTATAGGGAGATAAGTTGAAAATATGAGGTAAAAATGTAGTTATTCTATTTTTTATTTTTTAATATTTTACTTTTTAACTCCAAAAAAGGTGAATCATCCCCCATGGTTGACGTCATCAGATTGAATCCTATTGGTTCTTATAAAGTAGATTTTGGTTGTACATTTTTTATTTCAGGCCCATTTTAGACCTAAGAAATTCTCTAATGGAGGATCTATTGCATAAAGAGGGTGGTTTGCCATATATTTTTCCATGTTTTCATGCTCCATCTTGAGGACTTGGGTGCAATTGGAACAACACAAAACCATTTCAGGCCCCTTCTCTACAAAACCTATTTGCTCAATTCTCATCATGGTAGTTGGATATATGACAAACAATAAGGTAGGAATATGAACTGTATTGTGCGAATAAGAATTGTGACTGAGTGAACATGAACCCTTCACCTAGCACAAGAATTGATCCTCGACAATGACCATCATTAGTAACATCTTATGTAAACCTCCTTATTAAAAAAATAATAATTAAAAAGTTACCTTATCATGCTCAAGTTTAAGGTAATAGCCCAAGGATGTAAAAATGATGATGATAACAATAAAAAATAGGTAAAAGCATAAGTAATCATAGGTAAAAAGGTGTATGAGACTTCATCAAAATGGAGGCTCAACAAACACTTTTTCCTCTACAAACATGAATACAATATGACACAGAATGCGTAATTGAACCACTTAATAAATTAACTCAATACTAACGTTAAGAATTCATTCAACCACAATCATTTAACTTAGTTGTGAGGATAATATAATGATTTAACTCTTGGTTTTTATGGAATTTTTATTGTCTAAATGCACGCATAAGACATTATTCACACATAAACAAAAATATAGATCCAATGCACAAAGCCAAAGTAGGTAAGTCAATATGGAAACTCCATCTACAAATCTCAAACCAACAAGACAGGAGAAAATACTCTAGTTCTCATAACTCAAGGGGTTAATTCTCTCATTTCTATGGTACCCCCTCCAAGTACTCTAGTCACTTCCTCTAATTGGAATCGACTGGCAGGATTCTGCCTTCCTTCTTATGTGCCTTTCCAGATCATAGTACAAGTTTGTAATATGATTTTATCTAGCACTATTATAGATGAAGGTGCATCGGTGAGCATCCTTTCCTCAACTACTTAGCAAGCACTTGGTTTGCCACCGCTTGTGCCTATTACCCAAAATCTGTTGGCTTTTAATAGAGGAACCAGTCAACCATTAGGGATCCTCCCTCACTTACCTATTACATTGGGAGGAAAAATCATTTATTTAAATGTGATGGTAGTCCCAGGCCCATTATATTACAATTTACTTCTAGGGCGCGACTATGTTTATGACATCGGAGCTATTGTTTCAACACTCTTTCGAGTGATTTGTTTCCCGCATGAAGGTAGAATTGTCACCGTTGACCAGCTTTCATTTCCCGGTCCAAATATGGCTCCTAGTCAACCATATTCCCTAAATGGTTCTTTTGTACCAATGCTATCATCTGCACCAAGGGTTAATTATGTGGCAGCCTATTCTATACCTACATCATCTAACGATCAACTCAGTGATGTTGTACATCATGTATTGGGGGCATTTTAACCAGATCTCTCCTTCATGAGCTCTTATGAGTTATGATTGAATATGAGGATGGTTCTTTTTTATTTTTTATTTTTATATACCACAATCAAATATTTTTTATATTTTATATTTCTTACAAATTTATTATACAGAATTTAATTTATAACAAAAAAATTATAGTATTTAAATAAAAAATACTTTAATATAAAACTTTTAAATGTTCTCCATCTTTTTATTTAGCGCACTAATTTTCTATATAATGTTCTATTGAATAATTATATTATTTTCTGTATTCAACTTCTGTGATTCATAATGAATTAGGCAAAGTCTTTCGGTAGAAATCACATAAAAGAAATTTTGAAATTTCATATACAAAATTCAACAAATAATAATAATAATGTGAGAAAAATATATTTAAAAAACAAGATTAAAAAGAGAAATAAATTCAACAAATAATAATAATAATGTGAGAAAAATATATTAAAAAAAACAAGATTAAGAAGAGAAATAAAAATTCTCAAATTAAAGTCAAAATTTCTCTCTTTTAATTTTTAGGTAATATGTATCTCTCAAATTTATTATAATTTATTTTTATTTTCATTTAAACCCATTTACAATTGAGTTATTATTGACCGTCCCCTTTTATATTCTTTATATTAAATTATATATATATATAGATATATAGATATATAATTTTGACATAGGGTGATTATTATTGTATGGTTATGTTGTATTTTAAGATAAGGTTAGTTTTGGTGTTGTCATTAATGTAATCTAGATTATGGGAACTTGGAATGGGCATGAGGTTTTTGGGGTTTATGGTTGTCAGTTGCAACATGTTGAGGAGAGTTTGTATTTTTTTATAGTCATTTACGAAATTTTTGTAAGTTTTACTTTTGATTAATATAAAGTTTAAACTCTAAAAAAAATGACAAAATAATAATTATTATTTTTTTATTGAGATTAATTTATCAATTTCATTCTTATTACCTTTTTCCTTTTCTTTTCCTTCTTATTACGCTATCGTTTTTTCTTTTGTAATTTGACTTTTTTTTCTTTTCATTTAAGCACATTTATTAATTTCATTTTTATTATTTACCCTTTTTTATATTAACTTAGTCTAAGGAAGCAATGTTTTCATCCAAAAGGAATGCAAATTTTAGCATGATTTTGGCAAAAAAAGTTGGATTTTGTATGCCTTAGGGATTTTTTATGGTGGTGAATCCATTTCTACCATAAAAAAAATATCCTCAAATTAACAGGAAAAATATGGTCAAATTAAGAGGAGAACTCTCATTTTGAATTTTTTGAAAAAAAATATGGTCAAATTAAAAGAAGAAATGGTCATCGAGGAAAAATTGTCACCTCTGTAGACAAAGCCATTTATATTAAGTTATTAAAAGAAATATTTAATAATATGAATGGAATGAATAACTAATTTGGACCCTGTCTTTTTATTTTTTATTATTATCACCATTATCACTTACAATTAATTTTGACTTTAATTCAAGAATTCTTCTTTGTGCTCTTAATATTGTGCCTACTTTATATATTTTCCTTAGCACTATCACATCATTTTAAAAAAGAAATTGTCCCAAGCAGAATGTTTTCGTGAAACCTCAAAAGTTATATGTATAAGCTTAGTTACAAAATTCAACTGTGAGATATGTGAAAATATGCTTTCAAACAAAGTTCATGATTATATATATATATATATATATATATATAATTTCAATGGAGATAATTTTAACATAAAAATAGTATATTGATTTATATTCAAAGTTTTTCAAATCAGTATAAAATAACTATGTATAGTTATGAATCAACCATTTGGGATAAAAGGAGGAGAACATTTTGGAGAATAAGGCTAATATTAGAAATACTATTACATCCAAAATTAAGAATAAGTTGTGGTATGATAAGGTGTTAAGGGAAAAATGAACTAAGGTATTATAAGGAGGTGATCAACCCCACTCTTTCTAACCAGAATTATCTTTATGTCTTAACCAATGCTAAGAAGAAAATGAATATTGCAAAGATAAAAACTAATTCTTATAACCTTCAGAGAGAGCATAATATTAGAAATACTATTACATCCAAATTTAAGAATAAGTTGTGGTATGATAAGGAGTTAAGGGAAAAATGATCTAAGGTACTATAAGTAGGTGATCAGCCTCACTCTTGCTAACCATAATTATCCTTATTTCTTAACCAATGCTAAGAAGAAAATGAATATTGCAAAGATAAAAACTAATTCTTATAAGTTTTAGAGAGAAACATGGAAATGGTCAATTCCAAAACCACATTGGGATGACATAATTTTCCCCCTTTGCAATACTACGAGAGTTGAAGATGAAAAATAATTTATATTGGATTGCCTGACCCTTACTTACATCCATTCTCATTTTCAAAACATTTTCCATACTACCAATTTTATTGACTTGTTAAGTCAACAAAACTATAGTGATCTCAGAATGCTTCTCTCCATTCTAGCGGATCATAGAAATAAAATTTTAAAGAGTCTTAGTTAATCACTTACTTTCTTATGGTATGATATACCATATTGGCCTTAATGGACATTAACCATCATCATCATCATCATCATCATTATATATATATATATATATATATATATATATATATATATATATATATATATATATATATATATATATATATATATATATATATATATATATATATAGATATATATATATATAATATATATATATATATATTCTCATGTTCATTTGCAGTAAAGGAATTTGAAATGTTTGGAACCATTTAGGTTCAATATAAATGGATTAATAGAAATATTTTGAGGTATTTTTTTTATTTTGTATATTATTATATTAAAATATTTTGTTTTAGAAGGAGGAAATTATAATTACATTGACTTCATCTGATGCCAAGGCATTTGAACCTATTCACAAGGTCATTTTGTCCTAGAATCAACTTGAAATAGGGTTATTTGCTCAACAAGTAGGTCCTATAACTAAATATCACCTTCAACAAACCATACATATTTACTTTGCTTCTTTTAATAGCATTTTTTATACATCCACTGCCATAGAGAAACCTTGAACAAATTACAATGGCACCCTTAGCTCTAAGACTTATAACAAATCTATGAGTCTTTCCTCATATCAAAATGTGAAAGTTGAAATTATATATGGGTTGTATGCCTTGTGAAATATTAAACTCAATAAAAAATCAATCATAAAACAAAAGGGAATTAAGAAGGGCATCGATAATACAATTTTGGGCTTGTGACTTAACCAAATATAAAAGATAACATAAGTGGAATTCTTCATGTACTTTAATCACACCCTATCCACACATTGAAGGAATATCGCTGCAAATAAATCAAAGAAATAAATCTCTATAATATCTAAATAAACCAATCTTGAATCTAGAGGATATGATAACAGTCCACACAATAGACCTTTAAATCAATCCACAAACACTCAAAGATATATATCATAGCATAGACTAGATTAAGGAAGAGACTACAATGGGCTAGGTTGATGGGCCCATTCCAACCAGTTCATTGTCCTTAGAAAATTTGAAGAAAATGAATGTATAAACCTGGAATTAACATAATATTAGAAATATGGAGTCTGTTACATGAAGAAATGGAGTATGAAGAGTTGGATCTGAGTGGTCACAACATGGGATATTCCCACTATCATGAAAGAATACGAAATATCTCCTTTTCCAAGCCCTTTGTGCCTACCCTATCCTCCCCCCACATTGCAGAGTCTAATATATTTATAAGAATATCCCTGCAATGGAGAAAATCCATGTCTCTGATTTCATTGATCAAAGATCATTCAAAATATACATTTTTAAGATTCTAATATGATATGGATCCTCACAAAGAGAAAAGGCATCCCTGGCTTGGACTAAAATGATATGTTTTATGTTCAGAGACTAAATAAGCACGAAGCATAAGGCTCCACATCATATATGGTTCTGATTCCTCAAAAGGTTTGGTTCAACTCTTAGAATAGAGTCAAGAAGGATAAAATATGTTTCCATAAATGGTTAATTAACAAATTATAAAACTACCAATCATAACTCATTCTATATCATTCACGGGAATGAGATCGAAGATTTCAAGTTGTTGACGCAGTCGTACACGAATTGTTGATGATATGACAAGAGAATTACAATTCACTGCTTATGCATTAGAGAAATTTTGAGGTTTGAAATGGGCCTCCTAAGGAATAACATAAAATAATAGTGTAAATAATAATATTAGATTAGATTACATCATCAAGTTTTAGAGGGAAAAAAGAAAACACTAATTTTTTCAACTCATCTCCCTACGGTTTTACTCAAATTTCGAGTAGGGGCACTTAGTAGATGCAAAAATTAATTCCTCATCCAATAAGTACCCATGTTGCATGGTTTCCACGGACCCTACTACATTGAAAATGAGAAATACATGAAAAATGTGATTGTAATCATGCTTTTCTCTTTATTCATGTAGGAGGGTTTGTCGAAATTATGTAACATGGGTACTCCTTGGATGAGGAATTAAATTACGCATCCAATAAGTGCTCCTGTTTTAATTTTGAGCAAAACTATAGGGAGTTAAGTTGAAAATATGAGGTAAAAATGTAGTTATTCTATTTTTTATTTTTTAATATTTTACTTTTTAACTCCAAAAAAGGTGAATCATCCCCCATGGTTGACGTCATCAGATTGAATCCTATTGGTTCTTATAAAGTGGATTTTGGTTGCACATTTTTTATTTCAGGCCCATTTTAGACCTAAGAAATTCTCTAATGGAGGATCTATTGCATAAAGAGGGTGGTTTGACTAGATATTTTTCCATGTTTTCATGCTCCATATTGAGGAATTGGGTACAATTGGAACAACACAAAACCATTTCAGGCCCCTGGTCTACAAAACCTATTTGCTCAATTCTCATCATGGTAGTTGGATATATGACAAACAATAATGTAGGAATATGAGATGTATTGTGTGAATAAGAATTGTGACTGAGTGAACATGAACCCTTCACCTAGCACAAGAATTGATCCTCCACAATGACCATCATTAGTAACATCTTATGTAAACCTCCTTATTAAAAAAATAATAATTAAAAAGTTACCTTATCATGCTCAATTTGAAGATAATAGCCCAAGGATGTAAAAATGATGATGATAACAATAAAAAATAGGTAAAAGCATAACTAATCATAGGTAAAAAAGTGTATGAGACTTCATAAAAATGGAGGCTAAACAAACACTTTTTCCTCTACAAACATGAATACAATATAACACAGAATGCGTAATTGAACCACTTAATAAATTCACTCAATACTAACGTTAAGAATTCATTCAACCACAATCATTTAACTTAGTTGTGAGGATAATATAATGATTTAACTCTTGGTTTTTATGGAATTTTTATTGTCTAAATGCACGCATAAGACATTATTCACACATAAACAAAGATATAGATCCAATGCACAAAGCCAAAGTAGGTAAGTCAATATGGAAACTCCATCTACAAATCTCAAACCAACACACAATAGAACTTCATTTTAAACAATCTAGCGTAGACAGAGGCAACATGGTTGAGTCATCTAGGTGGATATTGGTGGCCACTTGCCTATTCTGCATGGACCCCAAATATTGTTTCTTTCAGTTTCCTTAATTGTAGCACAATTTACTATTTTTGGCATTTTTTGGGCCCTAAAATTCATGAACTATTTTGAGGTCCTAAATGATGTGTTTTTGGACACTGGGAAAACCTGTAGCCAGTGTCACAATTTTGCAATCTAAATTTATTTTTCTGGGATAGATATTCCTATTGAGGCATCATATGAGTCAAGTGGAGATCGTATGCCAAAGTTATGACCATGGGAAGTTGATGTACCAACTAACCTCAATGGGGCCCATAATGTTTTGCTGCTTCATCTCCTAAGGTTAGGTTTTTGGATTTTTAGGGTTTTTCATTATTTATCAATAATTAAAAGACCTTTGAGCCTCATTGTAATATAGTTCAAAAGGCAAGTAGCATCAAATCTCTTCTCAGAGATAAGCTACCATCATCTGAGCTAGTTTATTTTCATTCAACATGTGTTGGGCACGGGATCCCCCAAGGGAATTTTTGGGGCTTAGAGCCCATATTTTGGTCAAAGATTGTAATTCCGATGTAAAGATTCCGCATTTTTCTGGTGCGAAGTGCGTAGTTGGTTAAAGAGTCATAGGGTTATCTGTCCTTAATTTGTTATTGTAATGTCCGTCGTAGAGATCTACCCATGGTCCATAGACTATGGTGTTACAGATCCATTTGGGCACATCATCCCCAAATTACAGATCATTAATATTAGGGCCCATCAACCCCTAGTACAGTTGTTACATGCCCTAAAGAAGTTATTCATCAGAGTGCCTCACTTTCCAAGAAGCTCCATCACTGAAAACATCCAAAAACTACCGCTAAGAAGATCAACGCAGGTAGGCCTTCATTAGGGTGCACTGCAATGCAAACCATACATTGATAGGGTGTTATGCAGCGCACTTGGTCCCTCTTTGACCTGCATTGAGTGAATTTGAGTGAAGTTATGTGAGGGTTTGAAGATTCTTTATCCATTGGAAGCCTCTAGAAGTTTCTCAAATGCCACCTACACCTTTAAGTTCACTTTTGGATGAGGAAGGGAATTAGGAAACATCAATCCCCTATCCCTTCTTCCATGGAACTGATTTCTAAATTTAGGAAGGCATTCATTACCTCTATTGATGGCATAACCTCCTTCACTCACTTATAAATAGATCACTCATCTAAGAGATTTGAGCTGAAAAATATTGACTTGTAAGGAGATGCAAGTGCTACGAGATTAGAATTGAGTGCAAGTATTGTCATAGTGTTGGAGTGTCTTGCTTTTCATGAGGCTGATGAATGATTGAATTGGAAGGATGAAACTGGATCGAACTCATATGGGTTGTAATATTTCCTCTTATCAATAAAGTTTTCAAGATTTTTTCCCTAATGCTTGTGTTATATGTTAATTCTTCCATATGTATATCATGTTTTCGATTCCATGTTATTTATAAGAAATAGATCATTATGCTTTGACAGGTTTTTGTTTCTGTAGTTGTGCAGGTACTTCTCAAGCGATTTAAGTACGGGAAGGAGAAATAGAATCGGTGAAGGGAGATAAGGAACAAGTGGAAGCTACAAGTAGGTTCTCTCTTCTCTTATTTTATCTGTTATTTATAGGAAAGGTTAAGATTACTTTGTCAATTATTTATAGAACTGCTACTAGATCTAGAGGGTTAGGCATTTGTCCAAGAACACTAAATATTCCCGAAATAAATTGGTGACTCCACTAGGGATCAGATTGTCCAGCTTAGTAACTTATCAGCCTCTTAAGACATTTCTACATATTGTACTTGTGTTTGTTTATTGATTTAAGTCCTATTTCATTGAAAATTGAGCCGAAACTGTGTCAAAATTGCCTTCAGAATTGCTCATTGTTATCAGCACATTGTCTCTAATTGCTGCCTGCGCTGCAGTGCACTTCCCACATAGGGACAGAGCGATTAAGTGCATTCTCTTTAACTGCAGCATGCGTTGATCTCTTGAGGATCAGTTTCCCATCTACTAACTGAAAGTTTTTGCCAATTTTTTCCTATTTGAATTAGTTACTGAATGTCAATGATGTTCTATCTCTGAAATCATTTTTTCATCTCCTTGATTTGGCCCTACTTAGACTAGGATTGTTGGATGTTTTTTATGTATTTGATTTATCATTTGCGATCCATTGTTGAAAGGTGGTTTTGATCGATTGTTTTGTTGATAGAAAAGTGTCGTAAAATCGTCATTTTGTTCGAAAAATTGAAGTGTCGTAAAATATTCCTTCATAAATAATCAATTGATTTATTTGTGCATTTGATTTATATTTTCATTTAAAGTGTCAAAAATCTTCATTTCTTTAAAATCTAAAGTGTCGTATAATCTTCCTTTCCCTTTTAAAAGAAATTGTCATAAATCATCATTTTTTGTGAAAAGAGTTCTTAATTGTTTGTGCATTAGTTTTTCTTATTGCATCATTCACATTGAGAGAAACTGAAAAGAAATACATGTAATTTTCATTTTAGATCTTGATTTTGTGTGTTCAAAATGAATGGTTTAGGGAATTGCATCTAGTTTGTGTTCTTTGTTGATTGATCAAAAAGTACTTGTTTGCTCTATCCCTAGTAGCTAGGATTTTCATTGTTAAATTGAATGGAAAGAATGCTTATCATATTAGTTTAATTTTAGGAATTGCAAACATACATCATGTGGTGAACCTTGAAAGGAAAATTCTAAATAATATCAACTTAAAATTTATCTGAATTTACCTAATGGAGCATTGTCACCTAACGAAAAACATTTAGAGGTCTAGGCTAGGGACGTGTTCTGGCGTCGTAAAACAAAGCAGTTGCCGCTAACTTGTTTGCAATACATCTCGAGTGTCATACCTCATTCCACGTATGTGAGTATATCATAGCTCGTCCATGTGTCTTCGAGTATATAGGGCAGTGTTATAGTACATAAAGTATATGGGAATTCTCTCACTGTGCGGTTTTGGATCACACAACGCTTATACGGATTGGGCCTCCACGTACTTTCGGGTATATATGGGAGTACAACTCTAGGTTTCTATCCATCCTTAGGTAACCGAGTCGACCGCCTTGTACACTGTGATACACGGAACATAGCATTCGGGGAGATTGCCTGCTCGTACTTCTTGGTTCGCCAGGAGGTATTCTGCAGTTCACAGTTGCTTGGTAAACCTTTTGCCTCGATTATCCCTCTTTTTTTTTGTTATGTTATTTTGATTAAAATAAAATTAATTGAACGTGGATAACATCCTCCACACTCGCTCCTTAGTTGATGTTAGGTTGAAACATATGGCGACAAATCCGGAGTCCACCGATCAAGGAATTGCTTTTGATGGGAATCCTAGTCCTTTTCCTCCTTTCGGAAATATTGGTGCTCCTTATATGGCTACATTGTCCCTTCAAGGATTTACCATTGGCTTGCCAATATGGTTATTTTCAACTTCCTTGGTTCAAAATTTCGTGATTTCTCCGTAATCGAGTACTCCTCCAACTGGACAAAATCGACCTCCAAGTGATCCTAAAGTTGACCCTTTGCCTTCTTCCTCCGTTGTTTCTTCCTCCCTTCATTCCTCTTCGCTTGGTGAAAGTATTGGTACTAGTAACCAGGTGGCTAAGAAGAAGAGGAAAGGGAAGAAGAAGAAGAAGAAGCAAATTCAGCAAAGGGGCAACCAAGCAACCATTGCTTTGAATGCAACATCTCATGATCAATCGTCCATCAAGCCTCACAAAGCTAGATATCCATGCAAACTTTGTGCGGGAGACCATCTTCTTCGAAATTGTCCTAATATTCCTCAGATCTTAGAAGAATGGTCTTCCCGTTCACATCATCCTGTGTCATCAACTTCTAGAGATCATGCTGGTGACACACCATCAACTAGTGATAGAAAATTTCATGGAAAGAAGGGTAAAGTTAAGTTTCCATGTAGTTTATGTGAAGGGAGTCACCCCATTCACCTTTGTCCCTATCTGGATGAAGCCAAAAAGGTGTTGGATAACCATCCTACTTCACCACAGCGACTTTCATCTGGTTACAGGAAACTCTCCCTAAATCCTTCACTATTTGATGAATTGACTAACCAAAATCAATCGTTGGTCAAACCCACTCTCTTTGGAAGTGAATCCTATGAGTCTGTACCCGACCCAAATCAACAGGTCAAGGAAACAGTTGACCCAATTTCACCTTCAGTTAATTGTACCTTTCTCGAAGAAATTGAATATGATACCACTCAAGTTCTTTTTGTTTCTTCAGATTCTAATGAACTTGGGGGAAATCCTCCTATTCCATCAAGACAGGAAGAAAATACTCTAGTTCTCATAACTCAAGCGATTAATTCTCTCATTTCTATGGTACCCCCTCCAAGTACTCTAGTCACTTCCTCTAATTGGAATCGACTGGCAGGATTCTGCCTTCCTTCTTATGTGCCTTTCCAGATCATAGTACAAGTTTGTAATATGATTTTATCTAGCACTATTATAGATGAAGGTGCATCGGTGAGCATCCTTTCCTCAACTGCTTAGCAAGCACTTGGTTTGCCACCGCTTGTGCCTATTACCCAAAATATGTTGGCTTTTAACAGAGGAACCAGTCAACCATTAGGGATCCTCCCTCAGTTACCTATTACATTGGGAGGAAAAATCATTTATTTAAATGTGATGGTAGTCCCAGGCACATTAGATTAAAATTTACTTCGAGGGCGCGACTATGTTTATGACATCGGAGCTATTGTTTCAACACTCTTTCGAGTGATTTGTTTCCCGCATGAAGGTAGAATTGTCACCGTTGACCAGCTTTCATTTCCCGGTCCAAATATGGCTCCTAGTCAACCATATTCCCTAAATGGTTCTTTTGTACCAATGCTATCATCCCCACCACGGGTTAATTATGTGGCAGCCTATTCCATACCTACATCATCTAACGATCAACTCAGTGATGTTGTACATCATGTATTGGGGGCATTTTAACCAGATCTCTCCTTCATGAGCTCTTATGAGTTATGATTGAATATGATGATAGTTCTTTTACTGTGTCAACCTCGTTAAAAAAATGAAACCGGCACGAGGAAAATTCCTGGTCTTGTGTCAACCTCGTTAAAAAATGAAACCAAGGATAAGAGGACAGTTCTTGGTCTTGTGTCAACCTCGTTAAAAAATGAAACTAAGGGAATAAGGATAGTTCTTTTACTATGTCAACCTCGTTAAAAAATGAAATAGTTCGCATGAGGATAGTTCCTGGTCTTGTGTCAACCTAGTTAAGAAATGAAATCAAGGAGTATCGAGGAGAGTTCCTTGTCTTGCGTCAACCTTGTTTAAGAAATGAAACAAGGGTCTATGAGGATAGTTCCTTGTCTTCTGTCAACCTCGTTAAAAAATGAAGTAACGAATATGAGATAGATCCTGGTCTTGTGTCAACCTCGTTAAAAAATGAAACAAAGAATTTGAGCATAGTTCCTTGTCTTGTGTCAAGCTCATTAAAAAATGAAACAAGGTCCCCTGCTGTAAAGTTCCAAGTCGAGTCTTTCACTTTATCTCCTAAGTGAACCTTCATTCCATCTACCTCATAGCCGCTAGTAGGCTACTTAGGTAAATGTAATGAATCGTAAGGGGGATGCACCTAATGGTAAAGTTAAGTTTCCCTGTAGGCTATGTAAGTTTCCCTGTAGGTTATGTGAAGGGAATCACCCCATTCACCTTTGTCTATCTGGACGAAGCCACAAAGATGTTGGATAACGGTCCTCCTTCACTGCAATGATGTCCATCTGGTTACAGGAGACTCTCCCTTTCATCATGCTGGGGGCATGTAAGCCAATTTCAAGCATAGTTTTTCCTCGTTTCGAGCTTGTGTGAAAATGAAACTGAATTCAAGCATAGTTTTTCATTTTAATCTTGTATAAAAATGAAACTAAATCCAAGCATAGTTTTTTCATTTCAAGCTTATGTAAACATGAAACCGAATCCAAGCATAGTTCCCTATGGTTCAAGCTTGTGTAAAAATGAACCCATTTCCATTTTAACCCTTGTGATTGTCATTCTATCATCCCTTTCTATCAGATGAGCCTTGGTTGTTTTATTCAATCACCACCATCACTTTTGCTGATCATATGCTTTCACTTGGTTGTTTTACCCTTTTTGAGGAACAGTTGCAATGAGTGGTCTTATCCAGCCTCTTCACATAAATAAACATGTTTTCATAAGTTCCAACATCACCAAAACTAGTTGCTATCCTACACACCACTTGTTCCTCAAAATAGAGTCCTCTTTAAACTCTTTTCAGACTCTCTAAATATGAAAATATTGTCAAGAATTTGTCTATTCCATCTTGTTAAAGGATTGGAAACGACATCTCTCTTGTATTATTTTATGCTTTTTTGGACTCGAGAGATTATTTTGAAAAAAATAACTTATGGAGTTTCATTTTTGTCCCTTTTCAAACTCTCTAAACATGAAAAGGACCAAGTTTTCTTTGTCCTTAAACTTGTTAAAAACATCAAATAGTGACAAACTTGTCCATCTAGACAAGGTCGATTTTCAAATTCACTAGACTCGCTAAAGCATCAAATAATGATGGATTCGCCCAAAGGGTGAAATTATACAACAAGCATATGTCATCCTCCTCAAGCTTGATTAAAAATAAAGAGGTACTGGTCAGTAATGACTGGGGAAAATGGGAAAAAACTGAGAAATTTTTTTGGTAACGAGTCGCTCTTGAACATGACACTTTCACTTCATCTCTGTGACTATTTGGGTTGGGTCATTCAGCTTGATGGTTATCACACCATTGGTCTATCACACCATCCATCATTTTTGTTTTCAGTCAATGCTACCAATTCATCTCAGTGTTTCTGATATATTCAAGAGAAGTCATTTAGTTCAAACTTCATCCCTTGCAATACTGTAAACCTTCATTTTCATGACTGCCATTCATCTCCAAAATTATTTATCTTGTTTCATGTCGTAGATGTGGCATACATCAATGCCCTCAGGCAACGAGTTGCTTCTTGTCAACATCAGCACATCATCTAATAAGTTGACTTAGAAACACCCCTTCAGTGCCTTGAAGCTTGCATACATCAATGGCAGGTTTCTCACTTCCGGCGATAGGTTGACATCAATGACCTTCGACTGAAAGACTTTGTATGGTGCTCGATATGAAATCATTTATTCACACCATGCAAAATGTATTGTAGTACCTTGAGGGTCATTTTCATTATTGGTGATTCCTCTCGCGTTTGTTAACAACTTACATCATTCGCTGGTAATGAAACGATGGCTTTCCATGTTCGACTTCAGAACATCTATTCGCATGGTTATATTTGTACTTGAGCGAAAGATTAGACGAGATTGAATACCTGGGATTTAGTTTCATCCATCTGGGCTGCGATATATTCAGGAATACTAAATCAAATATACAATCGCCTTACATTTATGGTCAAGCATTCATGGGTCTATATCTGTAGACGAATATATTTGTACATGTAATCAAAGTTTATAAGCTGGGCATGGGTATGCCTCCCCAGCTAGTTCATGAGCAAAATCAAATTATCATGATATATGTATTGTAATTGCTGAAGGTCACCTTCTGTTTCGAAACCTCCTCTCCTTGTGATAAAGCATTTCACCCGACATATATATATTTATGACTTCATGCTTTAGGGGGAAACTGTTACAGATCCATTTGGGCACATCAACCCCAAATTAGAGATCGATACTATTAGGGCCCATCAACCCCTAGTACAGTTGTTACATGCCCTAAAGAAGTTAGTCATCAGAATGACTCACTTCCCAAGAAGTTCCATCATTGAAAACATCCAAAAATACCTCTAATAAGATCAATGCAGGTAGGCCTTTATTAGGGTGCGCTACAATGCAAACCATACACTGACAAGGTGCTATTCAGTGCACTTGGTCCCTCTTTGGCCTGCATCGAGCAAATTTGAGCAAAGTTTCGTGATGGTTCGAAGATTCCTTATCCATTGGAAGCCTCTAGAAGTTTCTCAAATTCCACCTACACCTTTGAGTTCGCTTTTGGATGAGGAAAGGAATTAGTAAACATCAATCCCCTATCCCTTCTTCCATGGAACTAATTTCTAAATTTAGAAAGGCATTCATTACCTCCATTGATGGCATAACCTCCTTCACTCATTTATAAATAGATCACTCATCTACGAGATATGGGCTGAAAAATATTGAGTTGTAAGGAGATGCTGGTGTTATGAGATTAGAATTGAGTGAAAGTGTTGTCATATTGTTGGAGTGTCTTTCTTTTCATGAGGCTAATGAAGGATTGAATTGGAAGGATGACATTGAATCAAACTCATATGGGTTGTAATATTTGCTCTTATCAATAAAGTTTTCAATATTTTTTCCCTCATGCTTGTGTTATATGTTAATGCTTCCATATGTATATCATGTTTTTGATTCCATGTTATTTATAAGCAATAAATCATTATGCTTTGATGGGTTTTTGTTATGTAGTTGTGCAGGTACTTCTCAAATGATTTAAGTACGGGAAGGAGCAACGGAATTGGTCAAGGGAGATAAGGAACAAGCGAAAGCGACAAGTAGGTTCTCTGTCCTCTTATTTTATCTTTTGTTTATAGGAAAGGTTAAGATTACTTTGTCTGTTGTTTCTAGACCTGATACTAGATCTAGAGGGTTATGCATTTGTCCAAGAACGCTAAATATTCCTGAAAAACATGGGATTGTATAAATAGAGTGAAGCTCTAAGTAGCTAAGATGTCACGATAAGGATGAAGAGCTGATTCATATTTGAAGTGTAAATTCTAGTTTCAGGTGGTAAAGTAGGAGAAGGCTCTGCAGCTGAGTGTGTAGAGGCCTAGTAGTCCGCAGCTGAGCGTGCGGACCCTTGCAGCTGAGTGCTCAAGGCGAGTCGAGTCTGTAACATTTGGAAATATTAATAAAGAGAAGTTTCCTACCATTTCTATGTATTTATTTCCTGTTTTATGCATCTGTTACTTTGGATATAAATTTCACTTTTAATGCTTATATGAAGCGCAAATTTGTATAACTGTGTTGATTAAGTGCACGTAAGTTAGAATAACTGTTTACGTGAAGATAAGTAAGAACTGTTAAGAATACAAGTAAGATACGTTGTGTAGTTTGGGGAAATAGCGCAATTTGCTGCCATAGAAACGCGAAAGCATCTCAACCCCTCGTAAGGGCTTTGCGAAAGATGATTATAATAGATCGTGAAGGTATTGAAGGTTAGAATAGTGCTTGAAGCAACCTGCACAGAGGCAGATCTAGTTGGACTAAATCGAGATCTCAGACATGTCTAGGGTGTGGAAAAATGGTTCCAGCATCAACCCATACTACTTTGGGTAAGACTTCAGTCTGCGCTCTGCAGGTTGATGCTAAAAGGGAAAGTAGTGTAGGGATTTGTTTAGCTAAATAACTCTGAACCTCAGGGCCCCATAAGGCAACAAATAGTTCCATTGTCGGGACCGGAATCTACATAGAGATGTCCAATGTCGTATCATTGGAATATAACTAAGAAAGAAATTGAAGGCTGGTTGGACAGAAGAATTCATGAGTTCGAGGCACAGGAGAACAAAAACCCATGACTGTCGAAAGAAGAGTGGCTAGACAGCTACCTGTACATTGAGATCCACAAAATATTTTTCACGTCCTTCCCTACTGAGCTATACAAGTGAATTGTGGAAACTTGACGATCCTATTGTGTGGACCCTAGAACTAGTGCGAAGATTGGAAGCATCAGAGGATGAGATCGCGCGTTCTGTTGATCATTGGCTCGATCGTATTATAGGAGGATTCATTACTGAGTTCGTAGTCGACACCTCAATTAGCTACAGCGAGGTAGAGCGACGCTTTCTCAAAGGAAAACAAGGTAAGTACGTAAAGTATTTGAATACTTGGATTGAAATGTTATTGTATGAAAAGAGGGTTATGCAGTTATCTTGATGTTCAGGGCTACACAAAGTGGAAAAGATTACAGGAACGAAGGATATAAGGGATCAGAAAATAGCCCCTTGATTTCACCTCCGTGAGGGGATGAGGAAGAGCTTGCGAAGGTCTCTCCGCGAAGTGCGATCCATCTGATAAGGCAAAGAATTCCGTGAATGCCACCTCCACCCACACCACCATCAGCTTCACCACCATCACCTCCATCTTCACCTGTACCACCTCCACCACCACTACGATTCAATATGGAAAGCACAATGAAGTTGCCTGTGTTCAAAGGTTTGGGAAATGAAGATCCAAACCAATTCTGGTTCGTTGTAAGGGATGTATGGGAAGAATAAGGAGTTACAGATGACAATATAAAGAAAGTGACGCAATTTAGCGCACTGCAGGATCACGCGATGACTTGGTATATTAAGTACTACAATGATAATCCAAATGCGGTAATCGCAAATATACAAATGACACTAAATAAAGAATTTAGCAGGGCGAAGTCTGAAGCACAGCCAGTCATTGGATTCAAAGAGATCACGATGCTACTAGGTGAGACTCCTTGGGAGCTAGATTAGAGGTTGAAATGTACGATTCAGGAAGCTAATATGAATCTGATGGATGGACAGCACTGCGAGTGGTTTGTAGCTTCGCTAATGTAACATTTAAGAAGTGCACTAATGCAACAGAAGATAACGACCTAGGCAGAGGCCCTGTATATTGCTATGAGGTTACATGAGACCCTGATGCAGGATCCTAAGCTAGGAATTCAACAAATCCACGCACAGCTGAAGAACTTATGCCTTGAGATGCAGAGTCTGAAACAAGACAGGACAATTCAACCAGAAGTGCGCGAAGAGGTATGGTGCATGAAATGCAAGGGTCAGGGTCATGACAAGGAACACTACCCGATTTTTACAAATTACCTCGCAGGAGGAGGACATATGCCTTTAAGGCCAAAAGCACAAATAGGACCTAGTGCGACGCTTGCTTTGTGGTGTGAGATTTGAGAAATAGCAGGAAAACATGCCACGGATAATTGTCACTTGTTAAAAAAGTATACACAAAATTCGAAACAGTTGTTACGCAAATTTTGTAGGTCGGTGGGGCATGATTAGCACAGTTGTAGAAGTTATGAGTTGATGATGGATAGAACTCCCACTTATAGAGTTCAGACCGAAATGTGGCTCCTTGACCAGCATACAGGAATGGCACGAATAAGATTTCAGTGGCGTGGACGAGGTTGAGGCAGAGGAGGACCTGGAAGAGGTCGTGTAGAGTTGGTTTGTTACAATTGTGGAGGGCAAGGACATTATGCACGTGATTGTATGAATCCAACACGCCGATCGTGTTTGAATTATACATTTTTTAATCATGAGACAAAATATTTTCCTATGCTGATAGTGAGGATACGCGACAAACGAGCACTACTGCCTCCCCCAACTCAGAACCTACAGATGATGATGTCTGAGCCATGCGAGGAAGATACAAATCTGAACATTGTGCTTTGAAGTGGAATTGCGATGGGAGATGACAAAGGCAAACAACCAGAAGATAGTACTTGGGTTCGAAAAGCTTCGGTGAAAGAAGCTAAGTTTGATTTGGAGCGCACTCGGGAAACCTTCATGGAAGCTAAGAAGAGCTTTGCTGATGATTCCACTTCAGGAAGCAAAGATAGAACGGATTCGGAGATGGACCCATCTATGCTGACAACGTTCCTAGAAACATGGATGAAGTTAATGCGCAAATGTAAGGATGTAAAAGGATTACGGGAACTCATTAACAGATGCGTTGGAACTGTGTTAGGAGAACCACACGTAATCCGGAAGATTGGAAAGAATAAGACAAGGAAGGGAAGAGAAATGAGGATAACCGCGTAGATGGGAGAATATGGGATGGATCAAGTGATCCTGGATTTAGGATTAGATACGAATGTTCTGCCAAAACAAACATGGGAGCGAATGGGAAGACCTACACTATAGTGATCTCAAATTCAAATAAGGATGGTGAACCAGCAGAAAATAATACCCATGGGGTTATTGCAGGGAATAACTATGGATATTGAGGGAGCAAGCGCGCTGGTGGATTTCGAAGTGGTAGAGATTGCTGAGGATAGCAATCCCTATCCCACTTTCTTAGGAATTGATTGGGCCACTGACATGAATGGAGTGATTAATTTGAGGAAAGATGATTTTTGAGAAGAAATCACTATGCGTAATTATACCCCTGGACCCTCTTGAAGGATCGTGCTATACAGAGCCAGTGCGCGACTGTGAAAGTGATGATGATTTGGACTATATCTACAAGATAACAATGTGAGAGCAGGACCAGGTAAATCCCACCATGGATGGATTGATTTCATGGGAGTACGAGAGCTCCTGTACTTCAGATTCTGTTGAGGAGATTAAGCGATGGCAGAATCGATTAAATGAAGTAACTATGTTGAATTGTAATATGATGACAAGGTTGTTGCTCTTCGTATTGACAGAAGTAAGAGATATTCCTAGTTATTATGGTTTAAGTGAGGTAGACACCTTCTTGGATAGATTTGAAAGGGGGGTGCCAGAAAAGTAACGTTCCAAGACTTGGACTAGGTATTGCACACTATGCCTGTAAGATGGTGGGGTACGCAAAAAGGAAGCTTTGACAAATGGCGCAAATGTAGGAAAAAGATGCACACACAATTTGGGAAGTCTAGGGTGTGACTGATAGAAAAGTAAAACAAACGGGATGATCCGTGTGCGCATCCGGCCAAGTGGGCACAAGCATATGGAAAAAAACCTACGCATATGCACATGTACTCCACGCTGAAATGCATGGTCAATAAGCATGTGTTGGGGCGGAAAATGTGCAAATGGCTCTTAATGCTGGGAAGACATTATGTAGGAAGAGCTATCATGCAGAAGATTCTATGCACAGAGGCATTCAGCAAGGTGTGCAACGTGGTGAACAAGGCATGAAATGCGCAACGAAGTGATTGGGACCTATGCGTACCTGCAATATTATGGGCTTATAGGACGACATGCAAGAAACTGATGGGACAGACACCTTTTAGGCTTGTCTATGGAGTGGAAGCCGTAATGCCTATGGAGTACATCATGCCTAGTTTACGCATAGTAGCGCTCACAGGTATGATCGATCGTGGAGCCCTAGAGGTGAGGCTCACGTAGTTGGAGGAGCTCGAGGAAGAACGATTTTTGGTTGGCTTTCACCAACAGGTACAAAAGCAGTGCGAAAAGGCATGGAATGATCGACATATTAAGTTGCGCACCTTTAAGGTGAATGATTTGGTTTTGTTGTAGATAGTAAGTTCAAAAAATTTCCAGGAAAGCTTAAAATGAATTGGCTGGGATCGTATGTTATTAAGGAGATTACAGATGGAGACGCGATGCAATCGGTAATGTTAAATGGAGAACCTTTCCAAAGAAAAGTGAATGGTAGTCATTTGAAGCCATACACAGGTGGCCCGACCATCTAACTAACTGACATAAGCACAGTCTTAGCACTCCAGGTAGCTGAAAGGAAGTGTGGGACTATAAACTACTATCCCTGAGAGCTACGCGATGTCAAGATTGCGCGCAGTAGCAAAGTGTCACAGGGTTCGCGACAGCATGAGGGTAGCTACGTTGTCGTGCGGGTTGGCTGGAAAGTGACCGTTACAGTCACTATTCACAATGTGATGCTTGGTTTGAGACCAAATGGAGTGGGCGACAGACATTCAAGGTGAACTTTATGCGCTAGATTCTTGAAAATTTGTCGCCAATCAAGCATTAATGGACCAGATGCAGGGGGAATGGTTGAATTCAAATTCAAAAGGCACTATAAATTACAAAGGGTTGTCCAACAAACAACACTTGGAAATTCGAGAACTGAGTTGTTGCATGCTTATTTATTCATGAAACGAGACTTGTTCGTTCTTCTGAAAGAGAATCCGTTGCTTGAGAATTATTGAAGACCCAGAGATAACTGTGGGATCGAAGTATGGCAACACCCGAAGAAGTCATGGATACTCGAGCAACGACCGCCGAGGAATCCGCGCAAGAAATTATGGAAATAGAAGCCCCAGAAAGTGCTAGGATAGTCGTTGAAATCCCTAAATCACTGCGCATGCCGAGACCCAAGAAAGACAAATAGGACTATTGCTGGTGGGTTGAAGGGAATAATATTAAACGTGGTTGCGCTCCCTCGGGAGACACTCTAGATTTTGGAGGATGGAGTCACTACAAAACTACGAGCTAGGGAGGGTCGCGTGCTCCCCGTAATGAGTGAGTAGTGCATCAACAATCAACAGTTGAGTCTGCAGCACAACGAGGTAGTGCCGCAGAACAGATAGATCATATAAGTGGTGGAGGAAGCCTGCCATATGGTCCTAGAGTTGGCCATCCAAGTAGAGGAACCGATGGAGGCGCATGTCCGGAAGTTAGCAGTAGGGGAGTGCGAGGAAAAGGAAGAAATGACCAAGGTTCAGTTGGAGTTGAACCTTAAGATAGCAGAACTACAGTTGAGGATGAAACCTTCAACTCTACGAGAGGTTAAGGAACAGCACACCACCGCGACCATGACAACAATAACGGTGGTCAATAGTGCAGTGATAGACTGCACAAAGTTGTTCGAGCAGTCGTTCAAGGTCCTCACCACCCTGCAGGAGGACTCGAACATACAACGCCTAGAGATAGAGGCACAGGAGTTGCAACAGAGATACAATGAAGTGAAAGGGACCACGCAGATGGTTGCCCTTACACAGAGGCTTGCAAGGATGCAACAGGCTAAAGCGCTTAAGGAGCAAGTGGATGTTTCTCGGCATAAGGAAGTAGTTTTGAAGGCACACCTATAGCCATGGATCGAGGAGGCATATACCATTAAAACCTCCATTGAAGCAAAGCTCACGCAACTGCAAGCAACATAGGAAAGGATCGAGGGCAATAGTTCAGCCACAACAGTCACTGAACAATGCATCGAGGAAGTGTAACAGGCAGTCGCTCAATGCGCTGCCGAACTTGTAGTGATCCAGTTAGAGTTGGGAGGTCTTTGCGCAAATATCTCCGCACCAACAGAGTGACTCAAGGGTGAGTCACAATGTTTGTGTTGAGGGCTTGTTAGGTGCGAGATCCCCCAAGGGAAGTTTTGGGGTTTAGAGCCGAGATTTTGGTCAAAGATTGTAATTTCGATTTAAAGACTCTACATTTTGTGGGCACGGAGTGCATAGTTGGTTAAATAGTCATAGGGTTGTCCGCCCTTAATTTTGTTATTTTAATGTTGCTTGTAGAGATCTACCCATGCTCTATGAACCATGGGATTGTATAAATAGAGCGAGGCTCTAAGTAGCTAAGATTTCACGATAAGAATGAAGAGTTGAGCCATATCTGAAGTGTAAAGTCTAGTTTTGGGTCGTAGAGTAGGAGAGGGCTCTGCAGCTGAGTGCGTAGAGGCCTAGTAGTCTGTAGTTGAGTGCGCGGACTATTGTAGCTCAGTTCGCAAGGCGAGTTGAGTCTGTAACAGTTGGAAGTATTAATAAAGAGAAGTTTCCTACCATTTTTATGTATTTATTTCCTATTTTATGCATTTGTTGCGTTGGATATAAATTGCACTTTTAATGCTTATATGATGTGCGAATGTGTGTAATTGTGTTGACTAAGTGAACACAAGTTAGAATAACTATTTACGTGAAGATAAGTAAGAACTGTTAAGAAAATAAGTAAGATACGTAGTGTAGTTTGGGGAAATAGCGTAGTTCACTGCCATAGCAGCACGAAAGCATCTCAACCCCTAGTTAGGGCTACACGAAAGTTGATTATAATAGATCGTGAAGGTATTGAAGGTTAGAATAGTGTGTGAAGCAACCTGCATAAAGGCAAATCTAGTTGGACTAAATCGAGATCTCAGACATCTCGAGGGTGCGGAAACTTGGTTCTAGCATCCCCCATACTGCTTCGGGTGAGACTTCAGTCCACGCTCCGCGGGATGATGCTGAAAGGGCCAGTAGTGTAGGGATTTGTTTGGATAAATAACTCTGAGCCTAGGTCAGGCCCCCATAAGCCAACAACATGTAAACAATTTTAAGTATTTGTTATTAATGAATTGAATTTAATTTCTAGCTGTATCTCTGTGTTTCTATTTAAATATTATTTCATTTCATTCTTGCATAAATCTAGATGAGTGGTATCAGAGTGATCTTCTCTTTGTTTGTTTTTCCGTGCATGTCCCCAATGAGGTTGGGGCATAAGGAGTTAGGACTTGAACTGGTTGAACCCTTTCAAGACTGACCTAATTGACTGTCACATCCTCCCATTGAAGAATAAGAAAAATACGAGGGAGTAGGAGATCCTTTCAAATTGCTTCTCGAAGAAACCCTCAAGTGACAAATGAATGAGGCGATGCATAACTTTTCCAATATTTTTTGGAGGGTATAACAAGGCGAAGAATATTCATCTGACAGCCACCTCGGAGGCATCATCCCCTTTAATATGCAAGTTAACTTTGACATTCCTATATTCGAAGGGCGGATAAATGAATATGTTGTAGCTAAATGGTTAAATTTGCTAGAAGGGTACTTTTCGGTCCATAATTTCTCCAATAGGAAAAATATTACTTTTTCACTCCTTAAGGCTGCCCCCATTGTCAAGGACTAGTGGTAAACCTATAGTCAGAAGGGGGACAAGAAGGAACCCTCACTATTTTCAGTTGCATCTACTTGGAATTATTTCTAAGTCGTCGTCAACGAACAATATTACCCTGTCGGGAGCTATCAAGATAAGTACAAAAAATGGACCACACCAAGACATGTTGGAGTTCACAAATATTTTTTGCATACCCTTCACATGAAGTTGGGTATCAAGGATTCCAAGTGACATTTGGTACTCAATTACAATAGTTGTCTATACAAATTCTCAAAAAAATATTATCATGCATTTCAAAAGAAACGGCATGATCAGGACACTCTTTGACTAAAGGTGGAGCACTATTAATGGGTTCAAGATCAACATGTTGATTATCAATAGTATGAGATGCATTAGTGGTAGAGCAAGAAGAATCATGATCTTGAGAGAGAGAAGAGAGGATAAATTATTCTTCATCAGTAAAATCGTTAGAATTAGGGATGGTTGTCAAATGGGGTGCATGGATTTTCTTTTCTGGTTTCCTGATCTGTATAGGTTCAATGCACATAACATCAAAAGGAAGGGGACAAGGGATAAAAGGAACATCAAATTCCGCCTCAGGACATTGAAATTATTCTTAATCAAGGCCTTCGTAATATTGAATGAATTCAATATGAAAGAGTTTACATATGTCCCTGATTATTGAATCCTATCTATCACCAAATACTATAATAGACTTAGTTTTGATCATGTATAAACATGCTGCCTCTCCAAAAGTCTTAATGATATTATGAATATGTGTTCATTCTACAAGATATTCCACACCACCAAATAATAAGTCATCCACAAACATCAAATGAGTGACAACATAATGTCTGGTAACATGAACCTCGAAAATTAGCCACTTATCTGTCACATCTCCCATCATGTGGCTCATATAATATATCACAAGGAGAAATAGGAGAGGTGACATAGCACAACCCTACCTTGGGCCCCTATAGGCACTAAATAATTGTGATGAAAATACGTTAATAATCACTACAAAACTAGCAGTATTGATACATGCCATAATCCATTTAATGTTCCGTGGGGATATACCAATCTTGATTAAAACCAATTTCAAGAACTCCCAGCGCACAAAATCGTAGGATTTCATCAAATTAACCTTGAGAAGAAATGACTTCAATTTCTATATTTTCATAGAATTTAGAACCTCCTGTGGAATGGAATTGATATCTTGTATTTTCCTGCCCTCCAGAAATTAAAACTATTTAGTTGTTGATGACAACTCAACTGCATTGATACAACAAAGCTGCATCTTTACAAAATTAGCGCTTGGACCTGTGGGTTACGGGCCCACGTACGTATATATCAGAAGCCTTTTAATAGGCGGACTTCACATCAAACCCGACCAATCACTGTTGGTCCTTCTTTCAACGTTTAAGGCTGGAACCCAAATAAACTAAGTCTCTCTTTAATAAATCTATCAGCTCCACTCAGGTCTATTAACCCACGCATATGTTCGCATGCGATTATTGTTCGATCAATCAACCTATGAACGATCTAGATGGACAGAACTCGATGAGGTTTTAACCCCATTGTATAAAACCTTATCGCATCTGATTTTTGAATTAAGTCCCATGCATTTTACGACTCGACTACCGTTGGATCTGACTCCTTCAAGCAAACGGTCACGATGAACTAAGCTATTAACTCATTTTTATAAATTTTCGCGTTGGTTTTTAGAATTAAACTTCAGTGCTTGTTGCCATGCAATGACTGTTAGATATATTGGATCTGTTGGGTCTTTCTGATTAGATGGCTATGATGGTTCCTCCACGTTCTCACGATTTTTGTCAGGGTTCTCTCATTCTACCAATATTATCCATCGAGCTATACCATTCGATGGTGCTGCTGCATTACTCAATCGACTCCAGTTTCAATTGAAACTCTTCTCTGTTCGCTTATCGGTGGAATTACGTTATAACACATATCTATATATGACGTACTTGTTTAAAGCGAAGTTCATAGGAACTTCATCCTTTATACTCACGCACACATATTTATTAACTGACAGTAAAAAAATAAATGTAACCCATACACAGACACACAAAACTCAGATAACATGTAGATGTATAATAACATGTATATTTCACACATATACAAAACTCAGTTACAGACTAAGGCCTCATGATACGAATCACAAATTTCCCTGCGACTACATTATGTACTCTCCTCTCTATCACACAACACAGACTCTCTTAAATAGGAAATTACAAAGGGAGGGATCGTTTACCATCCATGAGTTTCCCCCACAATTGCTCAATCAAATCCCCTAAATCTCTCTATACGCATACATGGCAGATAATTACATTTAATCAAGCCTTCTAGGGACTTATCAATTCCATCAATTTAGCTCTGATTTACAAAAATTTGCCTCAGTTTACAATAATTTTCCACGTTTCCCCTTTCACAGCTTTAGATTCTAATTTTAATGAAGGGTTCTCAGATTCTCTTGCATCAAACTCCCGAGGTAAAAAAATTTATGACCTCCTGGTCATATGCTTCCTTCATCCCTTACTAAATCTACCAACATCCTTTGTGGAATTTCCTTTATGATCTTTCATAACAACATTCGTGAGCTGCAACAAAACCTCTACAGTAAGAAGTCCTCCTTGCTACATGATACCTCACCAAGCTTCTCTCCTCTGAGCTTAGTCTTTCGGCATCTCTTTGGTTCTCTTCTCTAGAACCATATGAGCACTCCATGCTCTAGGTTGCTGCAATATTCTCGCCTTCTTATGCTATTACTTGCACAAAATATAAGACCATAAACTCACCAATCTTCAACACAATTTTACTTCCTTCTGAACGTAGAATCTTATTATGCTCTGATACCAAAATGATGACAGCTCAGTTGCTTTGATACAACAAAGCCGCATCTTTACAAAATTAGCACTTGGACCTGTGGGTTATGGGCCCACGTACATATATATATTGAAATCATTCTAACAGGCAGACTTCACATCAAACTTGACCAATCACCGTCGCTCCTTCTTTGAACGTTTAAGGCCGGAACCCAAATAAATTAAAACTTTCTTTGATAAATCTGTCGGGTCCGCTCATGTCTGTTATGTTGAAAATGGCAATAAGAAATGCTAAAAATAGAAGTGCCAAAACTAGCACTACTATAAATAGCAGTTCAAGTATCAGTGTTCGACATAGCAACAAGAAATGAAAAATGGAAGTGCTAAAAATAGCATTGTTATAAATAGTATTTCGGGATAGATTCCAATTTTAATTAGTCCCTGAATTGAAATTCGAATTTGGTCTCAGCTGCTCTTTGTAAAATAATTAATTAATTCATCTTGAGTTAATTAGTTAAAGAAAATCAAACATGAAGTCTATGTGGGGACATGCTATAGTTTCTCCACTAATTGAGGAATTTATCCATCAGTTAAAGAGATAAGGATGAGTTGTAATTAGTTGGCTTAGTTAATTGAGTCAAGTCTAGTTAGATTCATTCAAAGAGTTTGTTGAATTAATTGTGAGTTCAGTTAGTTAATGCTTGCATGCATGTAATTGTTGCACTTCAGATAACTGAATATTCTCTCATAAATAACTCATGCATGTCAGTTCAGTCAAGGACCCAGTTGAGATCAGATGAAAGGACAGTGTACTATCAGTTGGAGGATTTTTCCTATATAGGAAACTCATCCATGCAGAAGGAATTATCTCGTTCACGTTTGTGCAATTATTTTAGAGGCCAAAGCAGTGTGTGAGGGATAACTACACACAAGTGGCAGCTTGAGGAACGAGGAGAAATTACGCAAGGAAATAGGAGGCTTGGAGGGCAGAGGAGAAGGTTGTGAGAGCCTTTGACTATCTATAAGCAGTATTGTTTGATTGCAGAGAGAGCAGGATAGCTTGAGAGCTTATTCTTTTTGTAACTTGAACAAGATTTCCACTTGTATGATAATACATAGATTGGGGTTTTAAGCTGAGGCTTTCCATGGGTTATTTCTTCTGTGTTATGTGTGATTGATTTCTCATTCTCAGCTATATGTGTTCTCATTGATCTTGCTCAATTCGATTAAGCTTCCGCAAAGTTTGTTGTAGAAGTAGATCTTGTATTTTGCTTTAGTCTATTGCATAATCTGTTGATCTACAGTGGGAATTTCTAGACGTTAACCCACACACATGTTTGTGCACGATTACCGTTCGATCAATCAACTGATGAATAGTCTGGATGGCTAGAACTCAGCAAGGTTTTAACCCCGTTGTATAAAACCTTATCGCGTCTGATTTTGGAATTAAGTCCCGTGCATTTTCCGACGCGATTACAGTCAAATTTGACTCCTTCAAGAAGACGGTCACGATTAACTGAGCTATTAACTCATTTTTATAAATTCTCGCATCCGTTTTTAGAATTAAACTTCAATGCTTGTTACAACACAATGACCGTTAGATCTGTTGGATCTACTGGGTCTCTCTGATCGGACATCTATGATGGTTCCTCTAGGTTCTCACAATTTTTGTCAGGGTTCTCTCATTCTACCAATATTATCCGTCAATCTAGACAATCTAACGGTGCCGCTGCGTTTCTCAATCGACTCCAGTTTTGATTGAAACTCTTCTCCATTCTCTTATCGGTGGAATTACGTTATAACACAGATCTATCTCCGCCGTACTTGTTTAAGGCGAGGTTCATAGGAACTTCGTCCTTTATACTCGCACACGCATATTTATTAACTGATAGTACAGAACTAAACGTAAACCATACACAGACACACAAAACTCAGATAACACGCAGATGTATAATAACACGTATATTTCATATATATACAGAACTTGGTTACAGGCTAAGGCCTCACGACCCAAATCACAAATTTCCCTGTGACTACATTGTGTACTCTCCTCCCTGTCACACAACACAGACTCTCTTAAATAGGAAATTGCAAAGGGAGGGAGTGTTTATGGTCCATGAGTTTCTCCCACAATCGCTTAATCAAATCCCCTAAATCTCTCTATACACATACATGACAAAAAATTAATTTAATCAAGCCTTCTAGAGACTTATCAATTCCATCAATTTAGCTCCGTTTTACCAGAATTTTCCCTGGTTTACAATAATTGTCTATGTTTCCCCTTTCACAGCTTTAGATTCTGATTTTAATGAAGGTTGCTCAGATGTTGTTTCATCAGTTCTTATGTGCCTCGATGGTACAAAATTTGAAAACGAAAATAAGTCTATAATATGCAAAGGTCCTTAGTCCCCCTCGCCCCCTTAGATATTATGACAATGAACGTGGCATTGACGACCCCATATATGTATCCACAAGTCATTGGTTCCTTGACAACCGCAAGAAGGTCTGGAATCATCAACTCAATGAAATGTACGAATAATTATACCTCCAAACCATTGGGACTAGGGCTCTTTTCCTTTACACGGAATATTAATACTGTTGTCAATACTTCCCTAGTAATTGATGGCCCCAACAGATCATTATCTTCCTCAGAAAATATCTTAGGGATGGTGCACCTTGAAAAAACCACTAAAGTGTTTGAAAACAACCTATTTTATTGTCAATTGAGAGTTACGAAGTTTTCCATGTTCATCCCAAATCTTCTGAATGGAATTGGATTGTTTCCTAAGAGTAGCGTGCATGTGAAAAAATCTAGAATTTTTATCTCCAACATCAACCCATATAACCGAACTTTTCAGTTTAATGTATTCCTCTTGTGACTGGAGTATCCTTCTCTTTTTATCCACTAGTTCTATAATTTTGGATTAGTATAACCATGAGAAAAAGAGAGGGTCTCCAAGGTCATTGTAATATTAAAGAATATTCTCAATATTGAAAGGAAATTTAAATTAGGCCTCCCTCTTGCCTTTGGTCTAGATTCAAGCTTCCTTTTTTAGGGCTTTTCATTTCTCACATATGGAGGACTGTTGAGGGAAGTGTCAAGTCCCTATTCTAGACGTTGGACACTGGGGTCTCAAATTATTTCTTTTCAACCATTTAAAGTTTAATTTGAAGGGGTAGTATCTCCTCATACCAACCCCTCCTAGGAAATCATCCCCATCTAGGAAAGCATGATCGACTGATGATTTGAAATAAATGAAGGGATGTTATGGGGTCCAATCCCCACCTGATCATTATACAAAGATTGAATGAAAATGAATTTATCTAATATCTTGGAAAATCCCTTTGTACCAATAAGTCCATTCCTCCATGTGGGGGAAATGGGTACCGACGCGACATATATAAGAGCATTTACATCCGACATATCGTTGAAAAATGAAGATAGATTATCCTCCTTTGAATTATCTCTCCAAGTTTCACTCGACCCACAGTAAAATTGAGATCCCTCACAATAATCAATGATTTCATACCCAACAAACCTGAGCCAGATACAAGGCCCCAAAAGTGGTTGCGTACATCATAACGTGCATATGTGTTAATAATGCACATCTTTTGACATGAGACGTTCAAATGAACAATCAAAATGATGCCTGCACATGATAGAAAAACCTTTAGCGCTAAGACTTTTGGGTTCCACATCATACCCAATCCATTGGAATGACCATTCACATTAGTGGCACACACATACCAGTCTGGGAAAACTGACAGTAAGGCCTCCTAGGATTTTTCATGTTGGATCATAGTTTTTCGAATTAGAATCATAGAGGGGTTATCCATCATAATAATACCTCTAAGGGGGTTGTTTTATGGGTCGCTCCTAATCCCCTGATATTCAAATATATAATAATAATGGATTTACTTGATGTTTGGGTATATACCCTCTAAGGACCTGCATACTATCGAAACTAGAAATGGATATATGGCCAATAGTGTATTTAGGGTCGATACTGAAAAGAGACCCAGGAGTATATGGCTTCAAGGAAGGAGATATATCAGAAAGGTTACATACCAAAAACTTATTTTATTTGGGAGGTCTCCTTTTCCTATGATTCACATTCCTCAATGATTTAGGATTGATATTATCCTTCTGTTCTTGAAAAACTGACCACGTAATTGTTAAGGGTTTGAGCTCTGAAGAGGCATTTTGTAGGGCCTCTAGATCTGTATCTGAAGAGATTGACATAGCATAAATCCCAAGAGACGAGATATGTGAAGTATTTTGAATGCATTTACCAGGATCAAGGGAGAGGCTAGTGGCCCAAGAATTCCAAAGAGGCAGAGAGCCATCATTTCCAATGGGAACCTGTGGCCCCTATGGCACATGTATATCAGGAGGAATATGAGCCATATGAATATGGTTCATATCACCATCATGGAGAGGATAATTATCCACATCCATTTCAGCAATAGGGTTATGTTCATCATAAAGAACATTAACATTATTTTTAGAAATATTTAGGAAATTTAATTTTTGTGGAGGGGCAGAGAGCTATGACTTTTGCGAAGCTAATTTGGGCAGCTAGCTTTGCACACCGTGAAGCTACTTTCACGTAACTACCTTCGCGCACCGCGGAGCTATTTCAGAGACTTAATGAATAATATTCACTCACGGCAAAAATAACAAAGTAGGTTTGTATCAACACAATAAAAACATAGTATTAAATTCTAAAACATGAAAATACATTCACATGAGGCGGTGACTCATTCACCAAATAAAAACTAAAATTTCATGTGGAATAACACACAGTAAAATATTGTAACTGTTGTTTTCATGCACCCACCAAAATTTGGTCCACCATTTTCCTCTCTAACCTATCAAAATGAATTTTACGTTCATATTTAACTCAACATATGATTTTACATTTAATTCATGTCAGAGAAAAATAATTAATATGATGTTGTTGTTGAGTGTGATCAGAATCACGCTGGTGTTTATGGAGTGTGGGCAATAGCCATTGAATGAATGCTTGCCCATATATTTACCAAAGTACATTAACTGCTTTAAATGCCTTTGCTGAGTTTCAGAATGGTTCACGTCTGGCTTTAGTCGTTCCATTTTCAAACAGAGACGTAACCCACAAAAATACCTCTGACAAGTATGGTTGCTGTCAAGCTGTTTATTGCGGTGGTTGGGATTATTATTTACAACGCTCCCCCTTAATCACAATTGCCACCATTGAAACTTCCCAAACAGTTTCTGAGAGAAACAAAACTTTCACATGCCAATGGCTTTGTGAATATGTTAACAAATTGTTCCTCTGACCTGCAGTGTTGCAACACAATTTCATCATTGTTAGTCATCTCTCTAATAAAATGATATTTAACATCAATATGCTTGGTCCTTTTGTGGAAGACAAAATTCGTTGACAATGCAATTGCTGAGGTGTTGTCACTCCCTCTTGGTCATGACGAAGATCCCTCAACATCCTTCTCATCCAAACTGCCTAACACGTTGTTGCTATTGCTATGACATATTCAGCTTCTGCTGTTGACAATGACATTATTAGTTTCTTCTTGGAGGTCCATGAAATGGCTCCGGAACCAAAATGAAAAACATATCCTGGCGTGCTTTTTCTGTCATCGACACTGTCTGCCCAATCACTGTCAGTGTAACAAACCAACCTGAAATTACTTGTTGCTGTGTACAAAATGCCATACTGTTTTGTTCCATTGACATACCTCAGAATCCTTTTCGCTGCTTGCCAATGTGTCTCCTTGGGTGTCTCCTCGAACCTTGACACCAAACTTACTGCACACAATATATCTGGTGTAGTGGCGGTCAAATGCATCAAGCTGCCTATCATGCTTTTGTATAATGTCGAATTGACATTGCTGCTGCAATCTTCTTTGCTCAACTTCAACCCTATGACAGCTGGAGTTGGTTCATACTTGTTGTTCTACATTTTAAACCTCTCCAAAATTTCTGCCACATACTTTGCTTGAGAGATAAAAATGTCATTTTCTATTTGCTTCACTTCTATGCCCAAAAAATATCTTAACAATCCCAAGTCAGTCATTTCAAATTCACTCTTCATGACTTGTTTGTAATCAGCGATGAGGAAATCATCACTACCTATAAAAATCAAATCATCTACATATAAGATAACAATGAGAATATTACCTTCGCTCTCTTTGATGTAGAGAGTAGGCTCACCATCAATTTTTCGAAACCATTGTCCAACAGTAAGCATCTATCCTGTTGTGCCATGCACGCGATGATTGCTTCAACCCATAAAGAGATTTCCTCATCGATATACTTTGTCTTCTTGGCCTTCAATCTCATAACCAGGCGGTTGTGTGACATGCACTTCCTCTTTTAGCACCCCATTCAATAATGTTGATTTTACATCCATTTGGTACACTCTCCATTTCTACAGTGTGACAATCGCCACAACTGCGTGCACTGTCTCCATCCGCGTGACTCGCACGAACGTCTCTGTGTAATCTCTTCCATGTTGTTGCTTGTATCCTTTGACAACTAGCCTTGCTTTGTGCCTTTAAATCTTTCCCTCAATGTTTCTTTTGGTCTTATTGACCCACTTCACTCCAATAACATGTTTTCCTTTCGGAAGGCTCACTAAATCCCTTGTGTCATTCTTTTCTATTTCTTCCATTTCTTCCTCCATTGCCACAACCCATTTTCTTCTTTGAATGCATCTTCAAAGTTGATTGGGTTATCTACTTGACAAAATAATGGAAATAAGGAATTCAAACCTGTGCTACTATCAACTTCATCTTGCTCATAAATTTCATTTCAATTTATGAGCTTTGGTCTTCTTGTGCTTTCTGAAGGTGGGCTTGACATGTCACTTGGTGTGGCGCTTTGTGGTATGCTTATAAAAGCACTTGATTATCTGCGTGAAACTATCCTATTATTTGTTGATGGCGTTGCTTGCTGCCTATTTTGTTGTGCTTAAATATGAGTAGAGGGAGTCACTGTTGAGGAATTAATTGCTACTGTTAATTCCTCTTGGTCCTCATGTCATATACATGGTTTGACATTGATTGCCTTCTCTAAACTTCCATCTCATGCTTCCTCTTCTATGAACTGCACATCTCTAATGATTATGACCTTCTTGGTTGATGGGTTGTAGATCTTGTAGGCCTTGGATCCATCACTGTATCCAACAAATATACATTTCTCCACCTTGTTGTCCAACTTCTTGCTTAACTCGTTAGGGACATGTGCATATGCCACAGATCAAAAAACTCTCATGTGAGTGACATTTTGTTTTCTTCCACTCCATGCCTCTTCAGGAACAATATTTTGGACGCTTTTGGTTGGACATCTATTCAAGATATATGTTGCACAAGCGACAACTTCAGCCCAATAGTCATTTCGCAAATGTTTTTCCTTCAACATATTCCTTGCCACCCCATAATGGTCTTATTCTTCCTTTCTGCCACACCATTTTGCTGATGTGTATACCTTGTTGTAAATTGCTTGTGAATTCCATGTTCCCTGCAAAATCGAAGGAAATCATTTGAGATATATTCGCCACCTCTGTCAGTCTTGAGGACTTTGATGTAGTATCCACTTTTGTTTTCAAAAACAGCCTTGTATTGATGAAAGCACTCAAAGACTTCACTTTTATGTTTTAGGAGAAAGACCCATGTCTTCCTTATGTAGTCATCTGTGAAGGTCAATACATAGTGACTGCCACCAATTGATGGTGTCTGCATTGGTCCACATAAGTTTGAGTGGGAAATCTCCAAAGGTGCCTTTGCCCTCACTGAGTTTCCTACTGGAAATTTCTCTCTATGTTGCTTGGCCAAGATACATCCTTCACATATGTTGTCTGGTTTTTCTATGAGTGGCAGTCCCTTCACCATGCCTTTCCTATGCAGCAAATTCAAACCTCCAAAGTTGAGATGTCCAAATCTCAAGTTTCATAACCAGTTTTTATCTTTTACCTCTTCTTGAAAGTTTACTTGTGTGACAACTGCCTCTTTTCTTCAATCTTCTTGTCAGTTCATAGATAGTTGTGCTTGTGCACCTTCCTTTTGCAAATCTGATATTATTTTTACGAGAAACATTATATTGTTTATCATCTGAACGTTTGCAATCAACTCTACACTTGGAGGCCTATCCATAATTGTGCACACATCATTTTTGAAGAAGACATGGTAGCCTCTCTACATGAGTTTTCAAACGCTCATGAGATTATGTTTCAGACCGGGGATAAAGTAAACATCTAAGATGTATTTCTTCCCCCCCTTCTTTGTTAGGATATTAACTCTTCATTTTCCCATGACCGAGACTTTTCTATTAGTCCCTAATGTCACTTCAGATTTCACACTTTCATCTAGATCAGAAAACATTACTATGTTTCCTGACATGTGGTTGCTACACCCTAAATCTAGATACCATATATCACTTTGTTTTTCTTGTGCTACATTACAAGCTAAAAACATGCTATCATGATTCTCATTTTCTCTTGTGAAATTTACACTTGGTTTGTTACTAATGTCATATGGATTCATTCTACATTCATTTGCATAATGACCATACCTCTGACAGTAATGACATTGAACTTGAGATTTATCATACCTCTGACCTTGTGCTTAATTTTGGCTTGGGCCTTGACTTGGATTTTGATTGCTACCTCTTCCATTTGATCTTGAAGGGCTGCTTCTTCCACCTCTGTGTGGGCTTCTTCCTCTTCCTCTGGCATATGATCTTCCTCTAACTCGACCTTGATCAAATGATACTTGTGTCTTGAAGGGATGCTCCAATGAGAAACTTGCAGCTCTATTCAGTCTATGTTCATGAGAAATCAATGATGCATTAAGCTCATCCACTGAGAACTGTGAGAGATCCTTTGTCTCTTCTATGGCCACAACAATGGCCTCAAACCTTGTTGGCAAACTTCTCAAAACTTTCTCAACTATTCTTCTTTCCTCAAGTGTCTCACCATGAGACCTGATTTGAGTAACGAGCCCACTTACATGTGTAAAAAATGAGTCTATATTCTCATACTCTTTCATACAAAGTGTTTCAAAATATCCCCTCAACATTTGCAGTGTTGCTATCTTGAATTTTTCCATGCCTTGGTAAGCTGTCTAGAGGGTGTGTCGTGCTTGCTTGGACTTCGTTGTTGCTGCAACCCTTGGGAAAATACTTTCATGAATTTCTTGAAAAATATAAAACAGGGCTTTTGAATCCTTCTTCTTGTTGTCCCTTAACACATATATTTCTTGTTGAGATAAGGCATTGTATGCTGCATCTGTTGGTTCTTGAAAACCATTCTCCACCAAATCCAAAATGTCTTGAGAAGAAAACAGGGCCTTCATTCTAATAGCCAAATAATTATAATTTTTGCTATTAAATTGAGGTATTTGAGGATTAGTCAAGCTTGTGCTTGATGTTGCCATTTCTGAGTGTGAAAGAAACTTTCTACCTCCTCGTAAAATATGCTAAACACAATCTGCCCTCAAAACAACTTTTAACTCATAGAAAAAAACACTTGTTTTTACACTAACGATATTTAACCAACTCTGATACCATGTTAGAAATATTTAGGTATACCATGTTAGAAATATTTAGAAAATTTAATTTTCACGGAAGGCAGAGAGCTATGACTTTCGTGAAGCTACTTTCGAGGAACTAGCTTTGCACACAACGAAGGGAAGCTAGCTTTGCCCATGCTGAAGTACTTTAGTGCAGCAACCTTCACGCATTGCGGAGCTATTTCTTACGACAAAAATAACAAAGTAGGTTTGGAGAAACACAATAAAAACTTAGTATTAAATTCTAAAACATAAAAATACATTCAGGTTGCGGCTCATTCGCCAAGTAAAAACTAAAATTTCACGTGGAATAACAAACAGTGAAATACTGTAAAGTAAAAACTAAAATTTCACGTAGAATAACGCAGTAAAATACTGTAAAGTAAAAACTAAAATTTCATGTGGAATAACACAGTAAAACACTGTGACTGTTTTTTTCAGGAACCCACCAAAATTTTCTCCACCATTTTCTCCAGAGAGACTTGGGCTCTTTTTTTTTAACCTCTTACTCTCTAACCTATCAAAGTAAATTTTACATTCATATTTAATTCAACATATGATTTTACATTTAGTTCATGACAAAGAAAAATAATTAATATGATGTTGTTGTTGAGTGTAATCAGAATTGCGCGCTTGCCCATATCTATTTACCAAAGTACATTAACTGCTTTAAATGTCTTTGCTGTTTGCTGAGTTTCGGAGTGGTTCGCGTCTGGCTTCAGTACTTCCATCTTCAAACAAAGACCCAACCTGCAAAAATACGACTGACAAGTATGGTAGCTATCAAGATGTCTATTGGGATGGTTGGGATTATTATTTCCAACAATTATTTGTCATACAAAATGTTTTTTTTGTTACTTGGAGGAATAAAGAAAGGGAATAAAGAAGGGGAATGTCGGTATTGAACCAGATTTTAAGTGAAAATAGCATGAATGGATCCCACGAGCATTGATGAGCGAGATCACCATCCAGCACGAAGTTTCTAGGGCAGGATGTCAGCAGGTGCCCCGTCTCATGACACAATAAACATATGTATGGAGCCCCCAATATTCAATGTTAAACATGACGGAAAAATTGCTCCACCAAACTTCGAGCTTGTTGGGAATTTTCTGGTAAACTCCAAAACAAAATCACTGAACAGAGAGTAATACTCTGTTTTTGCCACAGGATCTTTAACATAGGGAAGCTACAATTGTTTTATGAGAATAGAGTATTACACACACCCACAAAAGCTTTGTATTCATTAAAATAAAATTGCCGTTACAAGAATATTCTTCCTCTTCCTGAGGGATTACACCAAGAACATTTCAACAAAAAAAAGTTACTCTATCTCCTCCTGAGATTTTACACTACTGTGTGTAAAAATCTCTTACATTTACTGCCAAAAAAAAATCCTCTTGTTTCATTCATGTTGTTGCATTACAAAAAAAAAATATGTCTCTGTTGGAGATATCAACACACTGCTGTGTGGAAATTACACATAGATTTTTCTCACGCTGCTGCGTGTTCTTTTTTTTGCATATTCAGAACTACACATACGCACTGCTGTGCTTTTTTTACAATACATAGTCAACACGAAACAAAAGCGTTTTTACATATTACATATGTCATTGCATATATTTTTTTTAACAAAAATGAATGACCATACTTCCGTTAGCAAATAAAAAAACATTAAAATTAAAAAATTCTACCAACATTTACTTGTGCCCATACTCCCGCTGGTAGAAAATAATAAAATTAAAAAATTTTACCTACGTTCTACCCATCATAATAAATTTTATTTATTACTTTTATGGAGAATACTAGCGGTCAAAATAAAAACTTCACGCAATGTGTTTGCTGTAGGTCTTTACGTAGCTTTGACTTTAATCAACGGTAAGCATCCATCCTTGCAATCGGATGAATATCGCTTGCCCAAACCAAACGAACAATATGTCCCGATAAAAAGTTGTTTTGCAAAAGTATTGTGGACACAAGTCAAATGGTGTATAGTAGTGGAGCCCCTCGGAGGAAAACCACTACCTCAGCAAAAGCGGTCCGATGGGATACTGGTGGTTTTGCTGAATTAAATATGCGCGACAGTTTGAAATTAATATTTCAACACTCCCCTTTAATTTCAACTGCTGGGTGTTTAGTCATACCCAAACATTTCCTCAAAAATTAAAAACTCTTCTAGTCCAATGGCTTGGTCAGAATGTCTGCAACCTGTTCCTGAGTCTTGCAATGTTTTAAAACAATTTCTCCATTGCTTACCAATTCCCTGATGTAATGAAACCTTGTGTCAATGTGTTTCGTTCTCTTATGAAACACCAAATTCTTGGATAATGAAATAGCTGACCTATTGTCACAAAAAATCATCGTTCCTTTTGCCTGCTCCTGGCCTAAGCTCCTTAACATTCTTCTCATCAACACTGCTTGACATGCTACTACTGTAGCTACCACATATTCAGCCTCTGTTGTAGACAATGCTACAATAGGTTGTTTCTTAGAAGCCCATGAAATGGCCCCTGAACCCATGTGAAAAACATAACCGGATGTGTTTTTCCGATCATCTACACTTCCAACCCAATCACTATCAGTGTATCCAATTAAATCTGAACATTCTGAGACAGTATATAAAATGCCAAACCTTTTAGTACCTTTAACATACCTCAGAATTCTTTTTGCTGCCTACCAATGTGCTTCTTTTGGCCTCTCCATGAATCTGGAAATTAAACTAATAGAAAACATTATATCCGGCCTAGTTGCAGTTAAATACATGAGGCTGTCAACTATGCTCTTGTACAAGCTAGGATCAAAATCCTTGTTGTTGTCTTCTTGGCTAAGTTTTAATCCCATCATTGTGGGAGTGATTGCTGCCTTGATGTCCTGCATATTAAATCTTTCCAATACTTCATTAATATATTTTGCTTGTGAGATAAAAATCCCATTTTCATTTTGATCTACTTCTATTCCTAAGAAGTATCTTAGCAAACCCATGTCAGTCATCTCAAATTCTTCTTTCATGAATGTATTAGAATTTTCAATGAGATATTCATCATTACCTGTGAAAATAACATCATCAACGTATAACAAAACAATTAGAATTTTAACATCCTTTTCTTTGATGTATAGGGTGGGTTCTCCCTCACATTTGTCAACTCCTTTTTCCAGTAGATAGGAATCTATCCTACTGTACCATGCTCTTGGTGCTTGCTTCAGCCCATAAAGAGATTTCTTCAATTTGCACAGTTTGTGCTCTTGGCCTTTCTTTTCATAGCATAGAGGTTGTTCAATGTAGACCTCTTGGATTAATACTCCATTTAGGAATGCTGACTTCACGTCCATTTGGTAAAATTTCCACTTGTTTTGTGTTTCTATGGAAACACTGCTCTCATGGTTTCCATTCTTGCAACTGGTGCAAAAGTTTCTTAATAGTCTCTCCCATACTGCTTCTTATATCCCTTGACAACAAGCCTTGCCTTGTGTCTTTCTATTTTGCCTTCAGCATTGCTCTTGGTCTTGTAGACCCATTTAACTCCAATGACTTCTTTACCTTTTGGTAGTTCAACCAAATCCCGTGTCTTGTTTCTTTCTATGGCATTGATCTCCTCATCCATAGCTTCTATCCATTTCCTATCCTTAATAGCATCTTTGAAATGAATAGGGTCATCAACATGACAATATAATGCAAACAAAGAATTCATACCTTCATCATAAATGTCACTTAAATTTTTGAACTTCTTACCTCTTTCATTTGGTGTGCAAGTGCTTGAAGACGCACTTGAATTTCCTCCTTGTGGTGTGCTTGGAGAAGCACTTTCATTTCTCCTCAAGGGTGTGTCTTGCTGCCCTTGTGTTGGTGCTGTTTTTTGGGGACGTATTTCAGCCATCTCCTCATCATTTTCATCATGTGACAAAGAGGTTTTAACATTAACTGTTTTCTCTATGCCTCCATCCCAAGCTTCCTCCTCAATGAACTAAACATCTCTGCTCACAAAAAACTTCTTGGTAGATGGGATATACAACCTGTAAGCTTTGGATTCTTCACTGTATCCAATGAAGATACATTTCTCCCCTTTGTTGTCCAACTTCTTCCTTAGCTGATCTGGAATGTGTGCATAAGCCACACATTCAAAAACATTCATGTGGGTGACTCCTTGCTTTCTCTCACTCCATCCTTCTTTAGGCACTATGTTTATGACTGTTTTTGTAGGGTACCTATTCAAAACATATACTGCATAGTGTACAACTTCAGCCCAATAAGAATTTGGAAAATGCTTTTCCTTTAGCATACTCCTTGCCATATCCATGATTGTCATGTTCTTCCTTTCAGCAACTCCATTTTTTTGCAGGGTGTACCTAGCTGTAAACTGCTTATGAATTCCATTTTCTCTACAAAAACACAGAAATTCCTTGGAGATATACTCACCTCCTCTATCAGTTCTTAAAACTTTGATATGCAGCCCGCTTTGGTTTTCTACAAGTGCTTTGAAATTTCGAAATTTTTCAAACACTTTACTTTTGTTCTTTAGAAAGTAAACCCAAGTTTTTCTAGTAAAATCATCAATGAATGTTAGAAAATAATGGCTGCCTACTAATGATGGGGTTTGCATCGGTCCACATAAGTCTGAGTGGACAATCTCTAAGGGTGCCTTTGCCCTTATGTTTTTCCCTGATGGAAAACTTTCTCTGTGTTGTTTCCCCAAGATACAACCTTCACAAAGGCTGTTTGGTTTCTCTATCGATGGTAATCCTCTTACCATTCCTTTTCTACTCAACAAATTAAAACCTCCAAAGTTGAAATGTCCAAATCTCAAGTGCCACAACCAATTTTCATGCTTTGGTATGCTTTGGAAAGCCTCTTGGGTAACTGTTGCAATTACTTCTTTATTTTTCAAATCTGCCCTTATTCTGAGAGGGAACATCATGTTCCTTGTCATCTTCACATCATTACATCGTTTGTTGGGTGCTCTATCCATGATGGTGCATACATCATTCACAAATAAAATATTGTACCCCTTTTGAACAAGTTGTCCAATACTTAAGAGGTTACATTTCATTCTAGGAACATATTAGACATCTACTATGGTTTTCTTTTCACCTTTCTTTGTAAATATTTTTACTTCTCCTTTTCCCATAACAGAAATTTTACTATCAGTCCCAAGTGTGACTTGTGATTTCACATTTTCATCTAAAGCATAAAATAGGGCTATGTTTCCTGTCATATGATTACTACAACCGGAATCTAGAAACCATATATCATCACTGTTTGTTTCAGCCATTTACAAGCTAACAACACATTATCTTGGCTGATATTTTCTCTAGTGATATTTGCACTAGATCTATTATTCATATCATGCTTCTTTTTCCTACATTCATTTGCATAATGCCCATATTTTTTACATTAATAACATTGGACATTAGATTTTTCATACCTTTGTCCTTGAGCATGATGTTGTCCACTTTGTTGACTGCTGCCTTGGCCTTGGTTCTGATTTGGATTGGTGCCTCTTCCTTGAGCATTTGCTGGACTGTTTCTTCCACCTCTGTTTTGGCTTCTGCCTCTTCCTCTCTTGTTTCCTCTGCTTTGACCTCTTCCTCTTCCAAAGGACATCTGGGTCTTAAAGGCTTGTTCTAGAGATGAGTTTTTATTTCTACTCAACCTCTGCTCATGTGTTATTAGTGACGCATGAATTTCATCAACTGAAAAGTTCGTGAGATCCTTTGTCTCTTCTATGGTGCTGACAATCACATCAAACTTTGAGGGTAGGACCCTCAATAGTTTCTCCACAATCCTCCTTTCTTCAAGAGCTTCTCCATGAGATCTTATTCGTGTGACCAGACCAATCACATGTGTGAAGAATGAGTCAATATTATCTGACTCCTTCATGCACAGATTCTCAAAATCTCTCCTCAGCAACTATAGTTTTGTTGTCTTCACTTTCTCCATGCCTTGATAAGCTGTCTTGAGAGTTTTCCATGCTTCTTTGGATGTCATGGCTGCTATTATCCTTGGAAACACACTCTCATGCACTGCTTGATACAAAAATACGAGGGCTTTTGAATCCTTCTTCTTATTTCTCTTCAACAGATCTTTCTCTGCCTAAGTTAATCTATTAAACTCATCTTCATCTCCTGGTTCTTCAAACCCATATTCAACAAGACTTTCCCATAAATCTTGTGAGGCAAATAGGGCTCTCATGGTTATTGCCCAATAGTCATAGTTTTTCCCATTAAACTGTGAGAGCTGAGTATTAAACATACCCATGCTAGTGCTGGTGCTGGAGCCAGCCATTCTTGCACTCTTAACTAAGCTTCAAATATCTGACTGTGTATTTAAAAATCACTGACTGTCTTCAACAGCTACACAAGAAAAAAAAACTTTGAGAAATACATGAATCCTTTCTGCTGGAGAAGCTGGAGAAGCGGTTGCAACAAAAAAGTTCATTCAGCTTCTTTGACACCTTCAAAGAGCCTGGACAAGCTCCGATACCACTATTGGGAATTTTCTGGTAAATTCCAAAACAAAATCACTGAACAGAGAGTAATACTCTGTTTTTGCCACAGGATCTTTAACACAGGGAAGCTACAATTGTTTTCTAAGAACAGAGTATTACACACACCAACAAAAGCTTTGTATTGATTAAAATAAACTACTATTACAAGAATAATTTTCCTCTTCCTGAGGGATTACACCAAGAACATTTCAACAAAAAAAAATTACTCTGTCTCCTCTTGAGATTTTACGCTGCTGTGTGTAAAAATCTCTTACATTTACTGCCAAAAAAAATCCTCTTGTTTCATTCACGCTGGTGCATTACAAAAAAAAGTTCTATCTCTGCTAGAGAGATCAACGTACTGTTGTGTGGAAATTACACATAGATTTTTCTCACGCTGCTGCGTGTTCTTTTTTTTGCATATTCAAAACTACACATACGCACTGCTGTGCTTTTTTTACAATAGATAGTTAACACAAAAAAAAAGCATTTTACATATTACATATATCATTGAATATATATTTTTTTTTAACGAAAATTAATGACCATACTTCTGTGAGCAAATAAAAAAACATTAAAATTAAAAAATTCTACCAACATTTACTTGTGCCCATACTCCCGCTGATAGAAAATAATAAAATTAAAAAAATTTACCTACGTTCTACCCATTACAATAAATTTCATTTATTAATTTTACGGAGAATAATAGTGGTCAAAACAAAAACTTCACGCAATGTGTTTGTTGCAGGCCTGTACGCAGCTTTGACTTTAATCAACAGTCATCATCCATCCTTGCAATCAGATGAATATCGCTTTCCCAAACCAAACGAACAATACGTCCCGATAAAAAGCTGTTTTGCGAAAAGTACTGTGGACACGCGTCAAATGGTGTACAGTAGCAGAGCCCCTCGGAGGAAAACCACTACATCAGCAAAACCGGTCTGATGGGATACTAGTGGTTTTGCTGAATTAAATACGCACGGCAGTTCGAAATTAATATTTCAAGAGAGCTCAGTAAGTGAACCCCCGCCCATCTCTACCTCCACCAACACTCATGCCATTCCTTTGTCAAGTTGACCAAAGTTGTCGTCATCCCAGAAATAGAAATTTCCAATACGTTTAGAAATATCTGTTTTTTTAACCACATGGTGAATCCGTAACTGCCAGGCCTAATCAATGGGAGACCTAGGATCAAACCTCCTAGCTGCCACTATAACACCAAGAGAATGACCAACCACCTGCAAGTCGGGTATACTAAGTTCCTATGATTTTAGCAAGAGCAGACTCACGGGAAAGGGGAATCCGCCCCTCTAGCCGCCACCACAGCAGGTCATTGTAGTCAATGAGATTTGAACTTTGGTCTCCCCGGCTTTCACCCATGTGACTTACCGTCAAACCACACATCACTATAAATGTTTATAAATATTTTAACAGTTGAAACATTCCACAACTCTAGGGGTAAACATAAAAAATTCTCCCCAAACGAGATTATGCTGGGGAAACTCAGTAAAGGGGATCAAAATTGGCTCTCCATATTTGAAGGATAAGGAACTCACGCCCCTTAATCCATGGGTCCTTGAGAATCTGCACAGAGTCCTCAGGACTAAGAAAGTGGAAACATATCCATCCATTGAACAAAATGCTCACCTTCGATCTTTACTTCAAAATTGGCACCCATGTAGATTCAATCGAGACCTTAATTTGCTTACCTAACATCTACAAGTGATACCAGTGGCCCAAAAAAATCCATGTGTGCCACTCTATCGATGGTCTCCCAAAAATACTCGACACCTAACACCTGTGCACCCAGAACTGCCTTGATAGGCTTCTTTTTCTATTTAGTATGACAATCCCTATCAAACACATTCGACAGTGTGAGGTACTCATACTCCTGCAACTCTCCTCTAGATGAAACCTGTAGAGAACCACGACATTGGGAACCCGACAGAAGTGTAATTCTAAAAAATGCCTCCCATTCGGCTTGGGCATTAATCCCAATCAACTTTTCCGGAGACGGGGATGATATTTCCTGCATGGCATCCAGGTGTCCAGAGCATGTATAACCACATCCAATTCCCACAACGACACTGTGTTCTCTACCATTCGGGCTAGAAAAAATCACAGATGGGTCAATGAATGGCCACACAAGTACAAGTGGGAAGGGAACAAATTTCTAGGGCTTAAAGGAAATCTGTTGAGGATTCCAAATAATCTGTGTTATATGTCAAGCAATGCATGCATGTACCGACAAATATCCCCCAAAGATATTATAGGTGTGATTCCTTCATTAAAAGACACCCATTTTAAATAGTAGGTGCGAAGGAAATTAGAAAATGTCTAATCCCCAGACAAAATCCACCAATTGACTTAATGGATAGGGAAGTAATAATGAATGTCTCGTAATTAAATGATCAAATTCAAAAATTCAGATAGACAAGAATCCACCATGGATGGAAGCTCTATACGATCATCGAAGATCAATTGAAAAAATCATCAACAAACATCAAAGGTCCAACTAGGAGCCAAACCTCAAGTGAGCTAGTCAATTTGGACACTAATTAAGATATCGCATCCAACAAAACCAACACCTGCACCAACTAAGACTACACTTAATCCATCTGCTTCCAAGCCTACAACCAAAATTGTCTCCATTGGAATCACTCACCACACCACCAGAAGAAGCACCCCATTGGTTCCAAATTACTCTTCGATCATAAGTTCTTGCAACATTTTGTGATGTTGTATATTATGGTCGAGTATTAGGATATGAAAACATACATCCCATAGATAGTGCAACAATTATTGAGCATATCTCATAGAAGCTTTAATGGAATCAATAACCAAAAGAATCAGGAGCACAACTGCACCAATCACCAACCTCTTCAAGTGCGTGATTTCCACGATAGATATACTGTCCATGGAACCTAAAAGCATTATTGTTGGAGAATATAATGAAGAAAGCATGGAATAAAGTAAGGATGAGAATTTATACATATCTTTCCACTTTAGTTATGAAATTCCAAATTACTGAGATCCAAAGGTTCGGAAATTTATGCACTTATACTTGGGGAATAAGTGTGATGGAAACTCAAGGCCCAAAAACATCATTCTATGCCGAAGTTAAAACAAAAGACGCCTATAGAAGCTGTAGTGCTTGAATCGTACTGGATCTTGACCCAACAACTATATAATTTGAATCAGTTACCAATACCTTAAATAATGATAAGAGAGAGTCAAATCTATGTTCTTCAAGACCAATGAGAGACGCGTACTCTGTTGAGATCGCTTTGGTGATTAAATCCACTGGGCTTTCCTAGAAAGAAAATGCGAAGCATTACATTACGAAGAAAATACCAAAGTGAAGTAGTGCCAATTTAATAGAATAAACCTATAAGACCCATATAGACTCAGCAAGGACCAGAGGATCCTTTAGATCCCACAAAACAACTTGCTAGTCGGGAAGCTGGTAAGATTTCTCATTCAATGTTTCCTCATCCTAATAAAATATGGCTTCCTTTCTCAAAGAAAAACAAAAACATATATAACTGACCTCAGAATGTGATGTGGAGTATTTCCTCACTGAACATGCAAATAACCATGAAAAATCTCGATATAGCTTTTACACCAACAAAGATATAATAATAGTTGAAAAACCAACCAATATTTGGGCTGATGGAGCTAACAAATGTTTTAATAGATTGGACGTACCACCCCAAGAATCTATAAAAGTGTTTACGTTAAGAATCTTCAGACTTTTGTTGAGGTTGGTAAGTTGAAGCCTCATTCTAAAAACATTAGTAATTAACAAGACTAGATTCTTTCTTTCAATTCCTACTTAAGTTGTTTTACCAATGGAATCACATTGTCAAGCATAATAGGAAATTAGCTTTATGAAATAAGATACTTTAAATATGCACACACTTTTTACTAAGCAAATCATGCAAATCTTGTTCTAAGATACTTTAAGTGTGCACACACTTTTTACTAAACAAATCATGCAAATCTTGTTCTAAACTTTTTTCTAGGAAGCTAAGTTCAATAAATATTGATATACAATACATTAATGGAAATCTTTATGAAATACGATACTTTAAGTATGCACGCACTTTTTACTAAACAAATCATGCAAATCTTGTTCTAAACTTTTTGTTGTGGAGCTAAGTTCAATAACTATGGATATACAATACATTAATGGAAATCTTTATCTTGACATGGAAAGAAATTGCATTATCCGTATGAAAAGGATTTTTGAAAATGATTTATTTTTCTTCTTGATTCCAAGTTTCTTATTCTTCTATTGCACTTTGATATACATGAGACTATAACTTATGAATCGTGTAACTTTAATGGTTTATAATCATGATTTATGAATATTATATAGTAGAACATCTTTGCGTGAGATGCCATTTTTTTTGGAAATGTACATATCATAAATGAAAATTAATTAAAAAAGCTAGTCATTCATGGAAAAATGAGATCAACCCAAAATCAATGGCTTTCTATGTTTCAAATTGGAGTCTTATTAATGAACCATAAGCAACCCTCTAGAAATGTGTAAGACAAATAATAGAACAACTTGAAATATCATCAAGTATATGAGAATTATATAAAAGTGTGGAAGTAAAGACATGTAAAGGTAGTATATGTGCAAGGCATGTGTTACCAAAGAGTTCTATAGAAAAATCGAGTTATTAAGGATTTTTACAGCACAATCGTAATAAAACTTTTAAGTGTAGAGAAAATATCATGAGGGAGAATGTTTTGTGTGTACCATGAAAGTGTGGAAGTGCAAAGAAAGGCAATTGTGTGTGTATAGGGAGGGAGGCGGGAGAATATTGGTCGAGGATGAGTCTAGAAGGTGGGAAATTTTTGAAAGAGAACCTGGATCACTACATAACATGGATTTACATTGAATTTATAAATAACACTGTGTGTTGCAAAACTTCACTTGATACTTAATATAATTTTCGATACATGGTGGTTTACGAAAAGAGGAGGGAAGAAAATAAAAAATTATGGTGTAAATGACTAAAAGTGAAAGGTGATCCATAAAAATAGATCAACAATATTAAGAGAAGGAAAGAAATGATTCCTCAACATTTAAATAATTTTAGGGCCATAAATATCATCTTAAGGACTCTTAAGTATTGTTTAATACAAACTTGTTGGGACTAAATGTATTGTTAGAATTACCATGTATAATAAATTATGTGTGTAAGGGTTGTAGAGACCTTGTTATAGTATCTCAATGCTATTATTTCCCAATTAAGGACTAATGACTAATTTATAACAATGATGTATTGGTTCTAAAGATGATACTAGACAATTTTAATGCTAAATGTTTTTATGCCAATTTTACTAGTTAAAATGATAGTGATTTCAATTGGCGAAATATAGGTGGAGAACTAATACAAGAATGTTATAGATTATCCTTTAACAACTATGATTTAACTATACTTCATGTTAGTAACATTAGCTTATCAAGTTAATTCAAAACTGATTTAATTTTAAAAAATTAACTATTTTTATTTTTTATTAACTAGTCATAATGACAGCGTCACATCAAAATTCCTTAATAATACATAACCACCAAATATTCTATACCCCTTGAAAAACTATTTTAAATTAAAAAAAATAAAAAAAAATAATCAATTTATTTTTTCTCAATCCTAAATGAACATCTCACAAACAAACCTAACATAATTAATACTCTAATAACACATAATTAACCTAATATAATAAACACTCTAATAACACATAATTAAATGCTACATATCTATAATAATATTCAATATATATATAAAAATATCTTATCACATTTTTTTTTACATTTAACTAATTATAATATATTATATTCATTTTTAAATATATAAATATTAAAACTATATGTATAAAAAACTTAACAAAAATATAAACTCTATATCCTATTATTATGATTATTATTATCAAACTTAAATAATAGAAAGACTCCGTGTACCATAATTATATATAGAATGTAACTCCTAAAACTAAACCCCATTGTCTTCTTAATGGAGGCACTCCTTGTACCATAATTATATATAGAATGTCGCTCCTAAAAATAAACTCCCATTGTCTTCCTATTTCTTGAAGCACTATTTTAAATTGAATCTATGACATATTATTATTGTTTTGAAATATAATTATAAACATATTAATATTATAATTAAGTATTTTATTGATTTTTTAAATGTGAGTATAAATATGATCAAATAAATTTTTAAAAGTATTATGATTATATTTTTTTTGAAACTTATAGAGCAAGAGTTATAAGGTGGTAGTGGCATTATTTTTATTTTTATGTGGTTTTTGTTTATTGTCTAAAAATAACATTTTTAAAAAAATTTAAAAAAATTTATTTAAAAAAAATAAAAATATATTTAAATATAATATTTAATTTAATAAAAAAACAAAAAGATCTTATTCGTTTTTTATTTATTTATTTAAATTTATTAAGTTTTTCAAAATTTCTTAAAAATAGAAAAACTTTTGAAACTGGACTTAATCAAATCACTTATAAATCTGAAAATAATTCATAAACATAAAATATCAAAATAAAAAAATTTATATATCACAAAATTCTAAATTACAAATAAATTATTCAGATTAATATATATATTATATATACAATAAATGAAAAACATAATATACTAACCTTTCAATACACCAAAATTTAAGAAAAAGCCAATTTTTGCAAATCATTGTTCTAAAATATAACCTCAAACAAATCACAGTTTCATTTAATACATAAAAGTTTGAAATCTCTATTGAAAGTAAATTTCATAACAAAAATAAAAAAAGTGAAAAAGGTCAAATTTGTAATGTTAGAGAAATGTTAAAGAACACATAGCGATCGAGCAAAGGAAACCACAAACACTCATTAATTCAAGTGAAAATATAAGTGAGCATTTTTTTTAATAAATTTATCATATTTTAACAAATAAATTATACTTAATAAAATGTGTTCTTGGCTATGAAATTTTTTTAATATAATATAATTATTATTTTGTTTTTTCTTTACTTTTTCTAAAATGATAAATTTAAGTTTTTAAAGAGATTCTTTACCATAAAATTTTATTCTCTATTTAGTATGATACTTTTCACTTCCTTGTAAATACAAATTGTATTTTTAGTGATACAAAGCAATTCAACGATAGTTTCTTTAAAGTTTACTAGATAATAACATATAAAAGTCCCTAATATTTTTTAATAACTTTATCCTTTCTTTGTTAATTAAATTGTTCGATACTAAAATAACATATGATCATGGATTTTTTTTAATTTTTAATTATATTTTCAATTTTCCTGCCTGGAATTGGACTCTTTGGACTATTTTTACATATGAAAATATTTAAACATGTCATATTAAAATCTCATAATATTTCCTGGCTCATTAAAATATCCAAAAAAGTAACTTATACCTCACAAAGCACAGTGTCACAAATCAATTAGATTGTGAATTCAACGAATCAGAGGCATCATACCCATTAAGAAAGTTTTTACAAAGTATGCAACATGTGCAAGTTGTTGTATTAAAGTACCTCAATTGCTTTACTAGTCTAGAGCATATCACTCGCTAGCCAATGCTCAGCAGAGCAATTACATATTCACCAAAATTAAGATTACAAGTTAAAACTTGATACCAACAAAACTAAAAGTCAATCCACTCCATACATTGTATGCAACGCAACCAAACCAAGCCACCAACCCACTACAGTTCCTATCATGTTGAGTTCCAAATACGTTGCTCAAAATTCGGGCTTGACAGCAGGAAACTATGTCAATCACAACATTATCAGTAAGTATCTGAAATGGCAAACTTATCATCGCTTTCTTGAACGACTTCGATTCGTTTGTCTTCGTTCCTTTCCAATTCCCCCATAGTTTTTGTTTTTAATCTTTTTTCCGGGCGTAATGTGGAGGCTGGCGGTCACTATCTAGTTCCTATCAAACAGATACTGAACCACATTATTATACTTCAAAACACAATAAGCACTTGGTGGAATAAGCGCCTCTACAACTTGGGGAATAAACAGAAACTGGCGAAGCTTGTACCAAGCTAACAGACAGCATCTCTCTGCAACAGACTCATACTTGCTATGGAAGTTATTGGCCAAGGATTCAGAATGGGCTTACAAAATCTTCCCCACTTCCTTAATCTTTTCCACTATCCTGACTTGTGGAACTTGGGTCACGACGGACCTGGTAACTTCCATTGTCTTTTTGTTGCCCTGCTGAATATATACTGTGTATATACTGTGTTATTCCTATATTAGTGTGTAAGGCAGTGGAATTAAACAAATACAAAATTCAAAAGTGACATATACACCACCACACATTAATGAATAGATAGCACATGATATATTAATCGTTAAATTTCACAAGTTCATGATTTAATGTTACCCACCTTTTAAAACCCACACAACAAATAAAAATTACAGAGAGCCCACATTGAACGACATAACACAAATGAAACTCTATCATCCATTTTTTCTTTTTCCTTTTACTAATCTAATGCAATGAACCCGAACGAAACCCTGAACTTTTCTTATGGAAATAACCGTGATATATTTTTTTGGTAATTTAATGACAAAACCCAAATATTACCGGAGGTATTTGTTCTCCTGGTTTAAAATTATTCTCAAAGTGGATTTCATAAGCCGAAGTACATTAAAAAATAAAATCAATTGGGATTTGATAGTTGAAAAGGAAAGGCCATGACATACCTTTTTATCTGGAAATTGTAAAATCTCGAAAGGATTTCCCTCGAGCCAAGCATGACAAAAAAACATAACGACTTCCTCCAGGGCATAAACCCCCTGTTTAGAGGCCACGAACCCCTTGTTTTAGAGGCCATGAGTTCTCTCTGGCATACCAGTGGAAGCTAGAAGGACGAGTCATGGCCTTATGAGCGACATCCTGGAAAAATCCCAGGTATCTGAACCCCTCTCCCCGTAATTTTGCACGGCCAAAAAATCTCTCAGCCATCACAATGAGTGATACCTGTATGCAATTATATTTGGTTGAAAAAAAAGTATGCAGAATATGTGCAGCAGGAAATTACAAAATCAGAAAACCTGGCGGAATCACGAAAAAACATATCTTAATCCTGTTGTTTGTAATGTGATGAACGTATTGAATGAATGTACAAGAAGGGCTTAAATAGTGGGGATGGCATACATATAAAAATAAACTTATGCACAATTGTTCAATGTTCTGAGCTAGAATGTCCTCAAATTTATCCGATCCATTGCTCAGGATTCAACCGAGAATGCCAAAAAAGTGCTGAAATTTTAGAATTTACGTGGAATTCGTCAAAATTGGAGGACTAAATTTGGTAGCAGCAGGGGAAATTGGGGAGGAAACGAGTCTGATTAGGCAAGAAATGAGGTTGCAGGGATGTTTTTGGGGTTGATGGACTGGGTCGTAGGAAAGTGCCGAGAAGCATGCGGAGAAGAATGGTACATTTGCCGACGTCCTCGAAAACTGAAACCTTGATGGTTGCCGCCGGCCAACATTAATGTAAAAAAGATTCAAAAACAATGTTTAACTTTTAAAAGTAAAAAAATTTCATCATATGAACGAAATAATCCAAAATAATAAATTCTATATGTGATTGGCAATGACATAATAATCTATTTTTTAACCATAGCTTTTTTTTTAGTAAATTAAAATTATTACAATTATTTATTGACAATGGAGTTGTGTTTAGTTTAATTTTTTGGATTTTTTGGTGCTATAATTTGATGGAAAAATTTCAGGTGAAATCTTGATTTGTGTTATTCAAATTGCTTTTTTTATTATATATAGATTCAACAACCCAAAAAATCCTTAGGGCACTTCAAGTGTATAATCTTGATTTGTGTTATTTAAACTAGTTTTTTTATTACTATATAAATAGGTTTAGCACCCTGAAAAACTCCTAGGGCACTTCAATTGTGCAGGGGTTGCCCATCAAGTTTATGATTTCAATAAATTCCTGCGATATTTAAGCTTGTGATTTCAATAAATTCCTCCCAAATTTTAGAGAAATAAGAGCCAAAAAACCTACTAGAAAAAACTTCCAAACAATCTGATAAACTCTCACAATGTCTAGATTTTCATTTATCAAATGCAATTACATATATACATGCACACATAATCGGTTGGTTCAAAGAATATCTCAACCACACACCAATGTAGGAAATATATCCTAACTACTAGGAACAGACTCCTTTACTTAGTAAGAATCACAACTAGAGACAAGTAGGAGTTACATTTTCCAACACTCCCCCTTAATGACTACTTGTCTCGATATCAGTTTGCAAAGTCTACATCTGGTCCAATCTGGTAATCACACCTTGTACCTTGTTCATGCAATTGTAGGTGTCCATATAAAGGAACAACCATCTACTAGAATGCATGGTTCCCAACTGCTGTAGTCGCCAGTCTACTAGGAAGTCCTTCACATACATGGTTCATCCACCTCTTAATGAACTTTCTTTGACTTGGTCCATTACACTATGAGATATGTTACATCTCTCAATTCCCCCATTAATCGAAGACTCAATTCTCCAATTACATATCAAGCTTAGATACGAGTACACCTGCCACCCTCGTACCTACCCAGTGGTTGATTCCACAACTTGATGTCACTAGGGAACACATAACAAAGGGGTATGCATGCCTCTCCAGGTCTTACAAGTCATATTCCCTTTTAATATACTCCAAGCTTAAGAAGATACTAGGTACATAAAACATTTTAGGGACCACAACTGTCCAAAAAAACAAAATATGAAATGTAGATTTGCTATGATTACAATGTGTGACTCACACTTTATCACAATCATTATCACAATCATGAGTCTATTCTACAAACTCCGACAAACTACTCAAGAAAATTTGAGTGTCCATCATCCTTTAATCGCTTATGCTGGATATACCACACCATTCATATGTTGGACTACTTTCTCGTTTGAATATTTCCATATGGACTTTGTACTTTTGAGTCTTAGATATACTAGTCTTGGATCTCTATGCTTTACCTGTCATCAGTTAGAGTAGCGAATTCTAACAACATGACTGCATATTGAGGTCACTAATCTCAATATGTATACAAACTTCCAAGAGATATTCTCCTTCAAAATAATATGAAACAAAAGCACAAGCCATGATCTAAAATTGACTATGCATTAATGCAAAATCACCAACACATAATATGAGTGAATAAAAATGGCTTTTCCTAATTCTTCCTGCAGAAGTATCATGCCTTTGAAGCTGGATATCCTCTCTACCTTTGCACAGTTTTTCAAAGGCGCACCCAGCCTTCAACAACTCCCTTCAACAACTCCATGTTTGTGCTACATTGAAGAGGAGATAATGCAATATGAATTTCTGTGTCAGTCACCCTCTACACATCCGCTGACAACTTCACTGCTGGTGTGCACAACCACCTCTGCAGACAATAACATTTGCAGAACCAGCGAGTAGCGCAACAACCATAACGATTTCCATGCTTCTGTTGCATAGGTCGTCTCCATGTCGCAGCAGATGATTATCACGGTGACAATCTCACATGAATATATTTTCTGATGATTGTGGCAGAGAACTCATCTGTAAAATTTAGCCTTCGAGTCTACAACAACTGGTGATATCAATCTGCGCATCCCAACAGGCACACCAATAATCTCTACTCCACCATTGCCTCCACGAAGCTACAATGCCTTCACTCAGATCGTTCACCACCTCCGCGGTAATCTTGCACAACCTCCACGGATCTCCACAATGACACCCATGTCAGCGATGAGGAACTAGACTCCTGCTGCAGGTTTTGCACCTGGATCCGGTAATCTGGACCCCAATCGGCGATGCTCGACACACGTTGCCTTCAACAACACCGATCGGGCCTCCACAGACCAGCCATCTACACCTACAAACCACAGGCTCGACCTCCACTATCGATCAACCAGGCCCATGGCTATTCACCAATCACCTCCAGTAGATTTCAGATCCACTAACTTCGACCAAATCACATAGGTTCGATCCACGCTATCAAGATCTATTCATGGATCTTGCCTTCTGCCGCTCTTTAATAGGCTTGTAACATATTCAATCCACAATAACAAGACAAGCAGACAACTACTATGCAGATCCACACTTTCTGACCAGCATCAATGCTGCCGCAGCACCATAGAACCTCCACTTAGATTCAAAAAATGAGAATATGCAGCCAACCTGCCACTTCTACCACGATACCATGCTAACAGGAACACTACCACTGCAACCACATTTACTCGGCCTCAGCCGTGAAGGCACCACCGACAACCCTCATGTTAATCCACTACAGGAAGACCTCTTCTACCACGATCCATTACTCCACGTCCACCAATCAATCCACATGGGAACAGATCCAAAACTTTGAAAATTGAATGGCCAAACACTGATCCTATGCATCCTCTTTGCCAATAGTGGAAAATCCACACACTATTCTCAACATGCCAAGCTCAGCCAGAATTAATGGACAACCCAAGAAATGAATAGAAATATAAACATTCACGAAACTTTTTATTTTTGTCAGCCCAGAACGAGCCAAGCCCAGGACGGACTAGGCCCTCAAGTCTCCGATACCATGATCTAAAGTACCTTGTAGATACCTCAAAACACTTTATGCTGCATTCCAATGACTTTCAAGTGGCTTGGACATATATTGACTTAGCACACTGACTGCATAATCCAAATTTTGTCTAAAGTACCTTGTAGATACCTCAAAACACTTTATGCTGCATTCCAATGACTTTCAAGTGGCTTGGACATATATTGACTTAGCACACTGACTGCATAATCCAAATTTTGTCTAGTAGTGCTCAGGTAAATTTTCCAACACAGTCTAACCACTCAATTGACAATGTTACCAAACTGACTTACTGACTCGCAACGAAAAGGTAGAAACTCACAAGTCACGCATACCCAATTAGAAATTGATTTTTCTAATTCTGAAGCGAGTAAAAATAGAAGCAAGTCAAAATCCATGCCCTAGGTATTTAATTGTCTAACCTCTATATGTAATTATAGGGAAATTGATTTTTCTAATTCCAAAGTGAGTAAAAATAAAAGCAAGTCGAAATCCACACCCTAGGTATTTAATTGTCTAACCACTATATGTAATTATAGGCATTTTATTGCATGGTTTTTGGTGGTGACATTCTTGAGATTCGTGGTTCTCAACAGCTGGTCGGTAATCTGAACATTGTCCCCCATTACTTCTTCCCAAAAGTCATACAAGTACTACCACAGATAGATGATTTTTGGTTATCAACAGCTGGTTGGTAATCTGAACATTGTCCCCCATTACTTCTTACCAAAAGTTATACAAGTACTACCACATATAGATGATGTAATGATGATGGATGTAATGAGGTTGGAAGGTTCACACAATGATATATAAACACACAACTTTCTCTTCAAATGCTTCCGATAAAACCACTAAGCCTGTAAATGTGTTAGAAAACCTGCACAGATGAATCTAGCTAATAAAGGTTGAACACACAACTTTGCAGAGCAAAAACACTAAAAGAAAAATGAAAGAACAAAAGAATGATTCATTAGAAAATAGGTTACTATGCTCATGATATAGCATTACTGGGTGAAGATCCCAAGGTAATGCACCATAGTGATGATCAATGAGAATACTCAACACCTACAACAAGTTCCGGAGAGAACTAGCCAGTTGCGGAGTGAAAGAAGGAGCAAATCAGGGAGTAAATCATGTAGAAGAACTAACCAGTTGCGGAGTTAAAGAAGGAGCAAATCAAGGAGTAAATCATGCAGAAGGAATCTTGCATGTAGTCCCATGCTCTAACTAAGAGTCCGCATGTAGGTGTGTAGTAGTTCCAACACCCCCCTTGAACACCACTATGGGGAAAAATAGAAAATGGGCCCTGGCAACTAAGGCCAAAGGTCACCCAAAATACAGTGCAACTTGTACTAAAATTGAGGAAAGAGGGAAAACCTCGTGGGAAACCCCCCCCCTCAAAATACAATGTAATCAAAAGAAAATAGGAAGAAAAGACAGTTGCTAAGCAACTGTGTCCTTCACTCCAAGACAATCGCGCAGAAAGCAAAACTTCTGCTCAATGAATGTCTTGGTGAAGATGTCTGCAGTCTGTTCTGCTAAAGGACAGAACTACAAATCAATGAACCGATCATGTGCTAAGTCTTTGATGTAGTGCATATGGATCTCTATGTGCTTCGTCCGTTGCCATTGTACCGGATCCCTGCAAAATTTGAGAGTGCTCTGGTTGTCACACCAGATGACAGTGGGTTGGTGGAACTGGACGCCCAACTAAGTGAGGAAGTGCAGTAGCCATAGAGCCTGAATGGTGATGTTGACTACTCCTTTGTACTTGGCCTCAGCTGAAGAGAGAGCAATAGCAACCTGCTTCTTGCTCGACCAATAGATAGGGCCAGATCCTAGACTGAGAGAATATTTGGAGGTGGACTTGCGATCAATGTTGTCTCCCACCCAATCAGAATCTGTGAAGCCAAGGAGATTCAATGCAGTGCCTGCTTCATAGTGAATCCCGAAGGTGATGGTGCCCTGCACATATTGGAGGATTCACTTGGCAGCATTCCAGTGTAGCTCATGCGGCTCCTGCATGTATCTAGAAATTGTCCCTATAGCATATGAGAGATTCGGTTTGGAGTGGGTGAGGTACAATAAGCTCCCCACTAGCTGTCGGTAGAGAGAATTGTCAACTAATGGAGTGTCACCTCCATCCTCAAGGCAGACCCCAGATAGAAAAGGAGTCAGTGTTGGCTTGTAGTCAGTAATGCGAAATCTCTCGAGGAGATCCCGTGCATACTTAGCCTGAGAGAGTTTGATTCCTGTGGCATCCTGGCTGATCTCAAGACCAAGAAAGAAGTGTAATGGACCCATTTTCGTCATCAAGAACCTATCATGCAAGGCCTTCTTGATTGTAGCAATGGATGAAGCTGAGCTACCGGTGATTAGGAGATCATCCACATAGAAAACTAAGATAAGAAGAGAATCATGTGTCTTGAGCATGTAAACATTCGAATCAGAGTTACATCTTTCAAGGTTTTGTGATAAGAGAAAAGAATCCATCTTCGCATACCAAGATCTGGGGACCTGCTTAAGGCCATAGAGAGATTTCTTCAGTCTGCAGACCAAAGATGAATCTTGAATGAAACCATGTGGCTGCTCCATGTAGATCTCCTTAGATAGGTCTCCGTGAAGAAAGGCATTCTTCACATCCATCTGATGTACTTCCCACCCCTGGGCAGCCGTAATGGCAAGTGTAAGGTGTATGGAATCCATCTTTGCTACTGGAGCAAAGGTCTCGCCATAATCAATGCCATGCACTTGATGGAAGCCTTTGGCTACTAGCCTTTCTTTCTGTCTAGTGATTTGCCCATCTGCAGCACTCTTGGTCCTGTAGACCCATTTGCATCGGACAAGTTTCTTTCTCGAAGGAAGGGGGACTAGATCCCAGGTCTGGTTCTCGAGGAGGGAGATATACTCCTCCTCCATGGTGGACTCCCAAGATGGATGCCCAGCAGCCTCAACATAAGACTATGGATCAGAAGACTGAACCAAATGACATTGCCAGGATGGCGATGGCTCAGTGGCAGTGAGGACAAGAGAAGGTTCAAGAAACTCTGAGCTAGTCCTTTGCAGATCAGAATTATCCCCCACAGACCATTTCTAGCAGCTGGGTGGTCTTGTGCATATATCTCACGTAAGCTCTTTGTTCTCTGATTTATGACAGGGGAATATGATTCACTGCCGGAAGCCCGATCTGGGCTTGGACGTGGATCATCATTTGCATGCACTAGATTTGTATCTCAAGACTCTATTTCTGCATCTGCATGCTCTACCTCGGCATCTGCATGCTCTGTATCTGCATCTGAGTGTACTGAGTCATCATATCGGACATGAGGTAGATAAAAGGTGTCTGCATGAGGCGATTGAGGTGCATGCAAGAGACTTTCCTCAAATTTGACACTTCGCTCAATTATGAGCTTGTCCGTAGAGGAAATCAGGAGTCAGTATCCCTTCACACCATCAAGGTATCCAACAAAGATGCACTCAATGCTCTGTGGATCAAGAGCTTTCGTCTTTTCAAAGGGGATCCTCGCCCATGCTCGGAAGCCGAAAACACGGAAGTGGGTGACCACTGGTTTAGTGCCGCTTCAAGCCTCAAAGGGGGTCTAATACTTGACAGACCTATGAGGAGATCTGTTCTGGATGTAGTTAGCATAATTAAGTGCTTCAGCCCATAGCTTATGAGGCAGTGACTTAGCATGCAACATGCAGGAAGCCATTTCTTTGAGAGATTGGTTATTTCTCTCTGCAACTTCGTTCTGTTGCGGAGTGTATGGAACTGTGTACTGCAACTGTATGCCGGACTGAAGGCAAAGGTTCTTAAGTGCTGTGTTAACATATTCCCCCCCATTGTCTGTATGGAGGGCATTGATCTTTCTCTTTGACTGTGTCTCAACTAGTGCTTTGAAATCTTCAAAGTGCGCAAAAACTTCAAATTTGTTCCTAAGAAGATACACCCAAGTATACCGTGAGAAATCATCAACAAATGTAAGCACATACCTTGCTTTGTTGATGGAAGGATGAGGAAAAGGCCCCATGAGATTACTATGGATCAGATCTAGAGGAGAGGGTGTTTTGTGAGTCTTGCCAGTGTCAAACTTTTCTCTAGGATGTTTGCCAAGGACACACCCTTCACAAACTCCATTGGAGAAACTGATATTTGGCAAGCCTTCCACCATCTCATGCTTGCTTAGCTGCTACATATACCTATAATTTAAGTGACCAAACCTCTCGTGCCAAAGCCTACTACTATCATCAGCGTGTGTAAGCAATAAGGAGGATTCAGATTCAATAAATTCAGAAAATGTATACAATCTCCCTCCATTGTTTACCTCACCCGTTGCAATTTTGGCGCTGTTATGTAGGTCATATATGTTCACTGCATCTAGAGTGAATTCCACTCTCTTTCCGGTGCCGGAATGAGTGATTTGATAAACTGAAAGTAGGTTTACCGAAATTTTTGCAACATGAAGCACATCTTCAAAGTTTCAGTGTAAAAGTTCCACTCTACCTTTTCCGGTGACCTCAATAGGTGAGTCATATCCCATGAGGATGGGAGGTCCTTTGCATGCATCTAAAGAGGAATAAACTTCCTATGCAGTAGCCATATGATGTGATGCACCAGAATCTATAATCCATGCATCAGGGAAAGAATTAATTGCAACTGAAGCATGAAAATTGTTACCTTTCCCGTGTGGCGGATCCTTAGTTTTCTTCTTGGCGCCCTGAGGGATGTGGTCCCCAAGGTTGTGCTTCTGAAGGATTTCTGCCATTTGGTCAATTTGCTTCTTCATGCAAGAGGATTCTGGATGGAATCCTCTTTGACAGTAGGTGCATCTATTTCCTTTCTTCGCTTTCTCATTTCTCGAGCCGGAGGAGTCATTGAAGGGCTTGGTGTACCCTTCCTTCTTTGGATGGGAATGCGCTTTTCCCTTGTCTTTTTGCTGCTGATTTTTCTGATTTGAATGAGATCTGTGATTTTTATTGTGGCTGCCATCATGCACAGCTAGTGCATGCGCTTTTGGAGGTTCGATTTTCTCCATGCCAATGAGTTTATCTTGCTCAAAAGTAAGGGACTCCATGAACTCTTTGAGAGAAGGCATAGTGTAGGATTTACCTGTTGCGAGCCTTATTGAATGAAACGTAGACACAAAGACAGAGTATTCCGGTCCGAGCTTTGACATAATAGAGATATTTTAGCAACTCTCCTCTTTGGATTTTTTAATTCCACAACCCTTGAGTTGCAGCGATAGATCATTATATTTGGTGAAGAAGTCTTGAATTCTGTCATAGTTTCGTGGATCCAATGACAGCAGCTCCACTTCGAGCAGATGTTTTTTCATCTCATCCTGTTTCCCATAGAGTTCTTCAACCTTTTTCCAAATTTCATTGGGAGTATTGCAGGCAGATAGATGAAATTGCAACTGTGGAGAGATGCACATGCATATGAATCCATGGGCCTCATCCATATGATTGAGGTACTTTGATTTCTCTATGGCTGAAGTGGGTTCCACTTCTGTAGCCATGGTAATCCTGTACAACCCCTTTTGACGAAGGTATCGAGCCATTGGGTCCTTCCATTCGTGATAGTTGTACGGTGTTAGGATCGATGCTTTGGGAAACTCCATTTTTTTGTCGATCTTCGATCTCCACGCTGTGATCCCTACAAAATAAAGTACTGGTGCGCCTTTTATCTAGCAACCTTGGGCTTTGATACCATGAAAATGTGTTAGAAAACCTACACATATGAATCTAGCTATTAAAGGTTGAACACACAGCCTTGCAGAGCAAAAACACTAAAAGAAAATTGAAAGGACAAAAGAATGATTCATTAGAAAATAGGTTACAATGCTCATGATATAGCATTAATGGGTGAAGATCCCAAGGTAATGCACCATAGTGGTGATCAATGATAAGACTCAACAGCTACAACTAGTTCCGGAGAGAACTAGCTAGTTGTGGACTGAAAGAAGGAGCAAATCAGGGAGTAAATCATGGAGAAGTAATCTTGCATGTAATCCCATGCTCTAACTAAGAGTCTGCATGTAGAAGTATAGTAGTTCCAACAGAGCTAGTACTTCGCCTTTTCTGAGCCACGACTTCTTGGATGCTCTCGGTGGCCAAAGCTGCACAGCCCATAAGAATAACAAGGAGCAATGTCAAAATGAACATTTATATATTAGATGTTCGCAACCAAACCGGCCAGTGACTTCAGCATAAGCCCTGGTGATCGATACTGTCTTTTCTATCACCGCGATACATGTTTTGTAAGAGATGTGAATGAATCGAACTGTGGCAATGGTAGCCACCGGGAAAATGTCTCACCACAGGTTCTGTCGGTAAGACCGGGAATCGTCGGGCACAAAGTTTCCGTTGAAGACGCATGTGACGACACTTCCCAAATGAACCGTTGGTTATTGTGAATTCTTTCGAACAGGAGGTTCACGACTTTGGTTGAGTCCCTCTGCCTCTGAAATACTCCTCCAATACTCATCTGTTCAACTTAACTAAAAGTTATTTTAATCCTCAGAGAACTGAGATTATACCTATTCTTGTCCGAGTAACTATAGTTTTCCAGAGCAGTATTATATAAGTGGAATGTTTGTTTCTACGTTCATGTGCAGAAAGCGCAAAAGCTGATGGCATAAGTCAACAAATACGCACATGAACTATTCTGCAAATATTTTATGCGAAGCGAACAAATTATTATTAATTGAAAATTGAGTGATTCGTTTTTCAAATTTTAAGGTACTATTGATGTTAAAGTGCTGAAGCATATAATACTGATTAGCCATTATAAAATGTTTATAAATGGGAGTATTAGAAATCAAATTCCATGGAGCTTTACCATGTCAGCAATGGAGATTTTGACCAGTTACACAAAGGATCATAGTTACACAAAAGGACCATAGTGGGTAGCGTTTGTGTTGTGCTATTTAGGAGAAGCCAAACAAGTAGATGTGAATGGGAAATAAAGTAGCCATTTTTTTTATTTACAAATAGAAAACTTAGGAATTAACTTGAATGGGGACACTATTTCTCATTCATACAAAATGGTTATGGTATAAATAATAGAGATTTGTGAATTAAATGAAAGGTTTATTATACGATTAGCATCTGTAATATTAATAAATAATAATAAAAAATAATGTTATGAAATTATTTTGTAGTTATTTTTAAATATAAAAAATGTGAAAGGTAATTATAAGATAGAAATAATATTTTTAGATTTAGGTTTATAGGGTAAAAAAGAGATAGTGATGAATCAGGTGTATTGTTAAGTCATTTTGTGATGTAAAGGTTACAGGTTAGTCATGTTAAAGGCTGGTGTGGCCTACGCTCGGGATTTCCCATTGATTTTGACAGCTTAAATGCACCCAGGTCCATTTCTCAAGCCACAAGTCAAGCCTGATGTAATCTTTGATGAACTTACACCAATTAACAAACATGAAAAAAATACTGAGATTTAATGCTTACAAATTAGAGGTTTGTAAATATAAAAGTTAAGAGTTCAATTTTAATGATAAATAGATTTTTTTGTGTAGGAAAATATGTAGTAAAAATTATAGAGTTTCTCACTTTATTGTAAAATTTAATATAATAATGATAATAATAGGTATAGTCTGCCAATATAAACTATTATAGAAATATTGAAAAACAAGGAAAGTTTATAATTTTTTTATTAAAAGAAATGACAACTTAAAAAACATCCTTTTGGTTTAGTAATAAAAATAAATAAATAAATTATAATTATAATTATATATATATATATATATATATATATATATATATATATATATAGCTTTATTATGTGAAGTAACTTGAAATTATGAAATAAATAGAAAAATAGACACTAAATAAATAGAAAAATAGACACTAAAGATGGTTGGTTAAAAAAGTTTCAATTTAAATTTAGGTAAAGTGAAGAAGTTAAAAAAAATTATGGTAAATTTTAATATCTGAAGTAAAATATTTATTTGTATAAAAAATTATTTAATTATAATTCATATATAGTAATATTTTTTTTAATTATAAATATTAGAGGAAAAAATACAAATATTAAACCTAGATTATATATTTTTATTGTATTAACAAAATACATTGAAAAAGATATATATAAATAATTTATGTAGCATTTTGAATTTATGAATAAAATAAATAAATCAATCATTATATTAATGTTTTATAACATGATTAAATAAAGCATATTACAAACATGTTAGGAAAAAAATAAACTTATAAATTTAATTATTTTATATTATTTTTCTTATGATTTCATAATACCATATCATAGAGTATCTATCTTTTTAGTTATTCCCTATACATAGATAAAATGCATATTATCTTTGAGTTCAAGTTTATGTACTTCATTATATTTTTAAAATAAATTTTCTATCTTAATCATAATGATGTGGTTTATTATGAGGACGAATATGTGGTTTATTATTAGAATTAATTTAAAAATGTATGTTTTAAACTGAGAAAAGCTATAAATTAAATTTTAATTTGGTTCAATAATTTACCATGATAAGTCTATTTTAAATTAAGAAAAATCAATAAAAATATTTAATGTGATGAAAAAAAAGACATTTTTAAACATTTTTAAAATGTACATTTATTTTAAAATAGCCTTAGAGCTTTCTTAATTGCCACATAAACTTACAAAATAGTCTATGGGTTGGGTTTTGAAGGAATGCATCCATCTTTTGTGGAGAGACATTCATTAATAATATGTACAATTCTAAGATTACAAGTTTTTCCATTTATGAATAAAAAAAAGCTTTGTGACTTTTTTATTGTTTCAAAATTTAAAGGTCTATTCTTTTTTTTTAAAGAATAATAAGGTGCATTTTAAGAAGTGAAGTTGTGCATTTGAGGAGGAAGGCTGCTACTCATGTCATTAATTATATATATTTTTTAAAAAGAATAAGGTGCATTTAAGAAGTGACATTGTGTATTTGAGGAGGAAGATTACTATTCATGTCATTACTTTATTTTTTCTTTTTCTTTAAAGTGTGGTTCACGAACACCTTGGTCAGTGAGTGGTCGCTACGTCCATGGAAAAATGAGGAGGAAGGTTGCTATTCATGTCATTACTTTTTCCTTTTTCCTTTTTTTTTTTTTAAGTGTGGTTCACAAACACCCTGGTCAGTGAGTGGTCGCTATCTAGGTTAATCGTCGGAAGGTTGCTATTCATGTCATTACTTTTTTCTTTGGAAAAATGAGGAGGAAGGTTTCTATTCATGTCATCACTTTTTTTTTCTTTTCATTTTTTTTAAAGTGTGCTTCACTAACACCTTGGTCACTGAGTGGTCGCTATCTGGGCTAATCACCGAAAGGTTGCTATTCATGTCATTGCCCAAATGAGGAGGAAGGTTGCTATTCATGTCATTATTTTTTTCTTTTCTTTTTTCTTTTTTTTAAAGTGTGGTTCACGAAAACCCTAGTCAGTGAGTGGTTGCTATCTGGGCTAATCGCCAGAAGGTTTTCTATTCATGTCATTGCCCAAATGAGGACGAAGGTTGCTATTCATGTCATTACTTTTTTCCTTTTTTTTTTTTAAGTGTGGTTCACGAACACCCTGGTCAGTGAGTGGTCGTTATCTCGGCTAATCGCCATAAGGTTGCTATTCATGTCATTGCCCAAATGAGGAGGAAGGTTGCTATTCATGTCATTACTTTTTTCTTTTCTTTTTTTCTTTTTTTTAAAGTGTGCTTCACGAACACCCTGGTTAATGAGTGGTCGTTATCTGGGCTGATCGTCAGAAGGTTGGTATTCATGTCATTGCCCCTCAGCCTCCTAGCAAGACCTAACCCCAAGGGCTTCGGACAGATTCGACCCTGTGACCCCTCGATGGCGAGGCACAATTTTTGACCAACTGAGCTAACCCTTGAGGCTTATTCATGTCATTACTTATTTTCAATAATGATATAACTATTTCATTTTATATTCCTTTGAATTAGATATAAATTCATATGTCCCTACACTATATTAATATTTCTTAAATTATTTAAAAATTAAGAAAAATAATAAAATATTTTTAATTTTTATTTAATCTCAACTCATAATTTATATTTTCATAAAGCCAAACCATGAAGAAAACAAAAAAAATTACAAGTAGTAGTTTAAAATATCCCAAACCTTAATCCCCAATCATTAATTGAACATGTAAAGATCAAGATACACATTTAGATCGAAAGACCAAGAAACTTAATTGGCCTTTTTTAGAAACACTACTAGTATCACAACTTTTCTTTAACACTATATTATTTAAAACCATTTTATGAGAAGGCTTCTTGCATCATTCAACTTCCCGTATTATCCGACTTTCAATCCTAATGTACTATCAAGTACAAGAAGTTTTCAATTAAGTACCTGTTTCTCATCCAAAATCACGATATGATAAAAACACTCGGGGATTCTTTAAATTGCAAAGAACACGATTTCATTCTTTTTGGTTTTTTTTAGCAACCCATGAAATGCATGTTTTTTAATTGTTTTTTTATACCCATTCAAACAAAATTTCATCATAATCTCCAAGATGTTGTCAAAAGAAGATGGTAGAATATCACAATGATATTTTTCTAAAAATTGTTCCTAGTTTAATTATGAATTTGCTAATAGAAATTTCATATATAACAGATTTTGTAACCCACTTTTATGCACTCGAAAAAATTTACTTTACCAATACTTTAGCCTCTTGATTCCTCATGCCTTCCATATCTACATCTATCTTTCCTACAGTGCTACCTTTGTTCTTACTGTACTACTTCTGTGCCACTTTAAATTAATCTACACTTTTACACTTTTATCAGCATGTTTTTGTACCTTTTTGATGCAAAAGCTAGTAAGTATAATTATGTTTGTTATTGATTTAAATAGTATAATTATGTATTTATGTTTGTTATTGATTTAATTAGTATAATTATGTATTTATGCTTGTTATTGATTTAAATAGTATAATTATGTATTTATGTTTGTTATTGATTTAATTAGTATAATTATGTATTTATGTTTGTTATTGATTCAATCATGCTAGTGGATAAGTTGATGAGAAATAAGTGGTAAATATTAAGCATCTTATTAAGCCAATGACACCTAATCCACTTTATCTTAATTTCGATAGAGCTACCACAAGGTTGGCTGGCGTTGAATTACACCATAATTTTATATATTTTTATCTAAATTTTAAATTTCAGGAAGATTATCTCTGCGCAAAGACATTAAATTCAAGATACCAGGAGGAACCTGTCAAGGGTGACAATGGCGACTGAGTTGGGTTCAGACTCGGCAGTTCAGAGATGCTTAGAGTTCTACGTTAAACTCACCAAACTCACCAGTACCGCTCTTCTTTTTGCACTTGTAGTATGTGCCTTCTTCTTAAGGAGAAGAAAATTGAGGTTGCCTCCCGGGCCGTTTCCATTTCCGGTTATTGGAAACCTTCACATGATGGGAGAACTTCCACACAAAACCTTGGCAGAGCTCTGTCTCAAATACGGGCCACTCATGTCTCTACGCCTCGGATCCGTCCTCACCCTAGTCGTCTCCTCTCCAGATGTGGCCAAGAAGTTCCTCAAGACTCATGATCTGCTTTTCGCCAGCAGGCCTCCAACCTCCGCAAGTAAGTACTTGTGGTACAACTCCTCCGACATCACATTTTCTCCGTATGGCCGCTACTGGAGGCAAATGCGTAAACTCTGCGTCTTACAGTTGCTAAGCTCAAGCCGAATAGATTCCTTTCGCTTCATAAGAGAAGAGGAAGTTTCGGCTATGATTCGCTCTATTAATATTTCATATCATGAAGGCTTTTCACCTGTGAACATTAGCAAGGCCGTGTCAGCCCTTGGGATTGATATAATCTGCAGGATTGCCTTCGGTAGAAAGTATGGTGACCACCACTTAATCGACAGTAAAGGGATCACCTCAATGATCAGGGAATCGTTTCTGTTAGCAGGATCTTTCAACATCGGAGATTACATACCATACCTGGCATGGATAGACCTTCAAGGTCTCAACCGTCGATTGAAGAAGATACACAAGGCACAAGACAACTTGCTAGAGAAGATACTAGAGGATCACTTTTCGCAGAACAAGCGGGACGTCATGCCAGATCTTGTGGATGTTTTGCTGGAAGCCTCAGCTGATAAAAATTTAGGGTTCCAAATCACGCGAGACAATATAAAATCTGTCATCTATGTATACTATTTGTTGGCGCACGAAAGCATTTTTGGAATCTCTGCAGATTTGGATTTCGATGCCTTTGCATAAAATATGCTAATCGTGATATTGATTTGTTTTGGATGTCTTTCGTTGGCAGGATATTGATTTGTTTTGGATGTCTTTTGTTGGCAGGATATCTTGTCCGCTGGCTCCGATACTTCGTCTGTAACCATAGAGTGGGCAATGTCGGAATTGCTGAGAAAACCGCCAGTTCTGGAGAAGCTTCAGGACGAGCTGGAACGCGAAGTTGGAATGGGCCGGATGGTGCAAGAATCTGATCTTTCTCGTCTCGTTTATTTACAAGCTGCTGTGAAAGAAACGTTTAGACTCCACCCACCGGCGCCTTTATCGCTACCCCACATATCAATGGAAACGTGCAATGTGTTGGGATTTGAAATCCCCAGCGGAACTCAGCTTCTGGTGAACATGTGGGCAATTGGAAGGGACCCAAAGTCATGGGGGGAGGATGCTGAAAGTTTCAAGCCGGAGAGGTTCATGGAAGCCGGCTTTTTTGATAAAAAAGCAGAAAACCTTGAGTGGTTTCCTTTCGGAGCAGGCCGCAGACGATGCCCCGGAGAGCAATTGGGACTGGTTGTCGTAGAGTTTGCTGTGGCGCAGCTGTTGCACTGTTTCAACTGGAGGCTCCCCGATGATATGAATGAACAGAACTTGGACATGTCTGAAAAGCATCACGGACTTACAATATCAAGGGCACTTGAACTGTTTGCTGTTCCATCTCCTCGCCTTGCGATACTATAACCCTTTAAGTATATTTGTATGGCTAGTTGATTATCTTAATATGTGGACCTTAATACAGATATATATAGATGTGGAAAGCAAATGGGCAAAGGAGCATAGGACATTAATGGTTGGCCTCTGTTGGTTGGTTTAGTGGTGGGATATGTTGTTCTCATTCTCCCCACATGTTATTGTCATCTTTCATACCTATTTATTTTCTAGTATCTTTTATGGGCTATTTTTAAGTATTCTCTATTGATTAGTTGTGACTTGTGACATGTTTGTTTTTTGAAGGCGTTTTAAAATGTGATGTATTAAGATTATTTTTCTGAATTCTTACATTGGAGATTTCTAATCCTAATAAAACTAGCAATTGCACCACATGTTGCAAAGGAACGCTGTAAGGCATAATTCGAGAAGCATCATGACATAAAAATTAGCAAACAAAATGTTATTCATCTGTCTTAAATCATAAGCAACAATTTCATGTGAGCTATTAAATCCTTGAAAGTGTCCATTGCCAGTGGCATATCTCTGAAATGAAAATTCATTTAGCACCTGAAATTTGACAATCATATTCTATTAAGTTAAATTTGAGAAGCATCGTGACAAAAAAGATCATTGAAGATAAAATTAGTAAACAAAATACTATTCATCTGTCTTAAATCATAAGCAACAGTTTCATGTGAGCTATTAAATCCTTGAAAGTGTCCATTGCTAGTGGCATATCTCTTAAATGAAAATTCATTTAAATTCATTTACCACCTGAAATTTGACAATCATATTATGAATATCTATTTCCTTACATAAAATTATCAATTAAAAATTTAATTGTGAGTCTGTAAACAGAAGGGACCGAAACCAGATCTACTGCCTAGATTGAGTTCTGAGGTCTGTTTTGTTCAGATCCATAATTATTGTCTAAGTTGACCTAGGTTGACTTGTGAATATTAAAATGTACCTTTGTTGAACTGAAGAATTTCTCCTAGAAAAGATTGTTGGGTTTTCTCTCAAGTTTGGGCTTCCCAGGTGAAAATAATTTTGTGTCTCTTTGTACGCTAAGTGCTTGGCTGTCTCTTTATGATCCTACTGTCATTATTGCATTATGGTTAAGAACTTGTTTAAGAGATCATTGGAAGTAATTATCAGATTAGAAGATCGTGAAACATCAACATGGTATCAGAGGGATGGTAAAAAAGCAGCCTTAATAAAGTTCTAGTCCAAGTTTTGTCAACAATGCTTTTGACCAGGACAAAGAGAGACCAAAATTCTGTCTAAGGCCTTAGAAGACTGTGACAAAGGGCCAATAGGTCTCAGGATTGACCTCAGGAAGGCCTCAGGACTGATTGAACAGAGGCCGAGCAGCCTCAGAAGTGGCCAAGAGGTGCGAAGGCCTGTGAAATAGCTAGTGAAGTTCTTAATAATTGGACCAAGGATATCATCAACATAATTATAAGCATTCTTAAAATCCTTTTGTTACTGATGAAATTCTAAATTGTTTTTCCAATAGGGATCCTTTAGGAGGAGGATGTGGACATTGAATTCTTAATTTGGATTCCATAAATCTCTAGCTGCTTATGAATGATAATGACATAAGCTATTGTGCAAAATCTTGGCCATGAGCAGGTCAGAGCCTGTACCAAACTAGGAGAGTGGTGATACAAGTTAAATTTTCTAAGAGGATTTGAAATCTTTTGCATCCCTATCGATGAAAATTGTTTCACCATTGGTTGCCTTTAGCTTCAAGGATTATATCAAAGGACACACAGATAACATTTGTGGATTATATATTCTACTTGCTGCATGTTGCAATCTATGTACTGAAGGAATTTTTCATAAGCTAATGGTTCATCTGACGATCTAAATGTGTAGATTACAGAGTACTTGTTTAGGCCTGCCTCTGAGGGAAGTCTGAGGATCTCTTATGATATTTGGAGAAAAGACCTACAATTGACACAAAGTCAAACTCTTGTTCACTATCTATGCAACAAATTCCAGGTGATCAATGAGAGGTTTGAAATGATATGATGGCATCCAATATTGACTACAGCAAGATAAATTTTCACATGTCAAGTCTGATGAGATTTTAGGCTTCGGGTTTGTAAGCCCTAGAAGACCTGAAGCAAATCCTGAGTTAATCTAAATTCTGTGGCATTATTGAAGTCGTGGCATAAAATCGAATATTTTGAAACAAAACCCGAGCCCCATTCTAAATTGATCTTTAGAATTTTGTTGTAGTGAGTTTGTGCTTGTTGTTGTTCAGGGGTTCATTAATAAACTGATGTTTAACTTGCCATGGCTATGTTGAGCTCATAATGATGCCATTGACTATAGTAAGATTGTTGGCTGTGTCATGATTAATGTACTTAAGTATGCTGAGTGAAAGGCTACCTGAGCTAAGATGACAATTGTTGCCACGATGACCAGGAAGAGGTTTTATACTGTGATATGTATTGCTCTATCCAAGAATCTTTTTTACTTAAGTCTGCTACTGCCAGTTTTGTTGAAACAGGAAGGGTATTTGGAAGAATCATTTATAACAGGAGTGCATGTAAGTATAATCTCCTCAAAAGAGGCTTCCAAGGTCCTAACAGGTGTTTTATGAAAAAAATGCAGAAAACGTGGATCATCTCTTTCTGACATGCCCATTTGCAGTCTCGATTTGGAGAGGAGTATTACACTCTTAACCTACAAGTAGCATAGCATTCGAGCTCCATAGATAGGTGCATTTCTCTGTGGGTTGAGGAGAATAGGACATTTCGAACATTACCCTTCAATATTCTATGGGCATATGGAAAAGTAGGAATGAGAAGATATTTGAAAGAGACTACCCCAGATACAAGAGGCGCCTGTTTAAAGATCTCTGCATATTTTATGGAAATAGGGCCAACAAAAGAGAAGGTTAACTCGAGACAAATCCAATATAAAGAGATTTGGTCACAAAATCCAGATGATTTTTTTTAAGGAGCTTCTACTAACAGGATCTGTGGCAGGGGGGTTTTTCTTGTATAAAAGCCTGGCAACTACTTTCAATTTTGTTGGAATAGTGGTACATGGACTAATAAAAGAGCATCGCGATTAGCTCTTTGGGGGGCACTCCTATTTGCTAACTGGCTAGCTATAGAGGATTTATCAGTTTTGGGAACCCCAAAGTGATTCTGGATTGGGTACAGAGATCCAATTTTGGGGCAACCTTCCCTTATCTTCTGGATGCTACGCATCAGATCTTTCATGGGATCCTTCTAGAAAGTGACTTTCAGTCATATATTCAGAGAACAAAACCAAGAGGCAGATTTTCTCTCTAAGAAGAGTTGTTTCCAAGCACCGGGAAAGATCTTCTTCACCGCTTTTGACAATGGCATCCTCATCAGCACATGGAGTTTTAATTATTAAGGACATCACTGACTGTTCACTGAGAACGATCCTCATATGTCTTTTCAAGTTTTCTGTTTATTTTCTTTTCTTTTTGAAGAATGTATGGGAAATAATATAACAATGTCGCTGAGAAGGAAAGTTAGAGAGGTAAGAAATCTGTAATGATGTTATAGACCTTTAGAGACGCTAGTAGATACATAGTGATTAAGATCCAAAATTATAAAATCTTCTGAGTTTCTACTGAGACTTATCTAGAACATAGAGTTACATGGACATAAGATCTGTCACTACTGCAAATGTATTTACTTTTATTTTGATTAATGGAAGTTAGGAGGTTTTTTTTCTCTGAAAAATCACAAATGTTTAGCCTACAAATAAATGTGCAAAAGTATCGTATATAAGCCAATAATAATAATTAATTCTCTATCTAATCATAACCTCTTAAACAATATATTTAAATTTAAACCCAAATTCAACATCTACAACTTGTGCAAAGTAAAAAAGCATCAAAATACATCTTAAACACAAAGTAGAATGAAGTTGCATCCAAAAGGGTAGGGCAAAGACTACAGAGTAAATGAAATGAATAATTAATGTTAACCCTGTAACCTCTAACCACCCTTCCTTTGTCTAGCAGGGACATAAAAACTTTGAATATTCAATTGTCAATAGGTGGGTGGGGGTTGATGCGTTGGCAGTAAGCCAAAGCGCTTCTTCAGCAAAGTGCGATGCTTTGAGTATTTATCATCTGGAGAAAACCGTGTTGTAACACAAGAAACCTCATGAGATAAAAGATTTTAAAAACATCAATGCAACAATGCTATCCTCACATATTAATGACATGACATCAAATAAAGTAGTATTATCATAAAAATAAAGGAGACATACCAGGGTGGGCTGACTGTGTTGGAGACCCTATAGGGGAATCCTTCTGCAAGAAAAAAACACATTAAATTAATGTGTGACTCAACATGTAAGTTAGTTTACGCTACATTGCATTGAATATAGAATATAAAAGCACTCATTCGTATCCCTTCATATCTACTTCCTAGCAATAGTGTGGAAGCAAACTCCACACATAAGACAGCATGCCTTCAACCAAAGGTCATTTACATATCAATCTCTACGTAATTTATGCCAAGCAACATACATGACTATCTAGTATCCAGGTTTCAAGCTTGATCAGAAAAGCATTAAAACAGGCAATCTGGGTAGCAGAGTTTAAGAGTGACGGGTTTCTGCTTGTAAGAGGCTGAATGGACTCAGATATGGAGACCTTGTTTCTGTGGAAGAAAGACCGAAATATTTTTTTTGTGGATGGAGCGAAGTTCAAGAAGGATCTTATCTCTGTAAAGATATTTTATCTTTGTTGAAGGGAAGAATCCCTAGAAGATCCAAGACCTTTCTTTTCTATGGAGGGTCGAAGCCCTAGAGGAGGCCAAGAACCTCAGTCTGTAAACAGAAGGGACCAAAACCAGATCTACTGCCTAGATTGAGTTCTGAGGTCTATTTTGTTCAGATCCATAATTATTGTCTAAGTTGACCTAGGTTGAATTGTGAATATTAAAATGTACCTTTCTTGAACTGAAGAATTTCTCCTAGAAAAGATTGTTGGGTTTTCTTTCAAGTTTGGGCTTCCCAGGTGAAAATTTTGTGTCTTTTTGTACGCTAAGTTCTTGGCTGTCTCTTTATGATCCTACTATCATTATTGCATTATGATTAAGAACTTGTTTAAGAGATCATTGGAAGTAATTATCATATTAGAAGATGGAAACATCAACATCATATCAGAGGGATGGTAAAAAAACAACCTTAATAAAGTTCTAGTCCAAGTTCTGTCAACAATGCTTTTGACCAGGACAAAGAGAGACCAAAATTCTGTCTAAGGCCTTAGAAGACTGTGACAAAGGGCCGATAGGTCTCAGGATTGACCTCAGAAAGGCCTAAGGGCTAATTGAACAAAGGCCGAGCAGCCTCAGAAGTGGCCAGGAGATGCAAAGGACTGTGAACTAGCTAGTGAAGTTCTTAATAATTGGACCAAGGATATCATCAACATACTTATAAGCATTCTTAAAATCCTTTTGTTACTGATGAACTTCTAAATTGTTTTTCCAATAGGGATCCTTTGGGAGGAGGATGTTGACATTGAATTCTTAATTTGGATTCCATAAATCTCTAGCTGCTTACGAATGATAATGACATAAGCTGTTGTGCAAAATCTTGGCCATGAGCAGGTCAGAGCCTGTACCAAACTAGGAGAGTGGTGATACAAGTTAAATTGTCTAAGAGGATTTGAAATCTTTTGCATCCCTGTTGATGAAAATTGTTTCACCATTGATTGCCTTTAGCTTCAAGGATTATATCAGAGGACACACAGATAACATTTGTGGATTATATCTTCTACTTGTTGCATGTTGTAATCTATGTACTAAAGGAATTTTTCATAAGCTAATGGTTCATCTGAGGATCTAAATGTGTAGATTACAGAGGGCTTGTTTAGGCCTGCCTCTGAGGGAAGTCTGAGGATCTCTTATGATATTTGGAGAAAAGACCTACAATTGACACAAAGTCAAACTCTTGTTCACTATCTATGCAACAAATTCCAGGTGATCAATGAGAGGTTTGAAATGATATGATGGCATCCAATATTGACTATAGCAGGATAAATTTGCGCATGTCATGTTTGATGAAATTTCGAGCTTCGGGTTTGTAAGCCCTAGAATACCTAAAGCAAATCCTGAGTTATTTCTAAATTCTGTGGCATTATTTAAGCCATGGCATAAAATAAATTATTTTGAAACAAAACCCGAGCCCCATTCTAAATTGATCTTTATACTTTTGTTGTAGCGAGTTTATGCTTGTTGTTGTTCAAGGGTTCATTAATAAACTAATGTTTAACTTGCCATGGCTATGTTGAGCTCATTGATGAGCCCCAATTTTTGGTACAATTTGGGCTCATTTGGCCTACTTGTTTTGCTCAAACCATTCATCTTTTATTGCTTATGCATTCATTTCTTGGTTTATTCGTGTTGTTTGTAGGAAGAAGGGTAGGCATTCTATCTACGTGAATAATACATGATGCTTTCAGGTTTTTGGCATTAAAAGGGAGCAAAGACCACGAGAAAGGAGACAAGGAGACAGTAAGGTGGCACTGCTGGTTTTTAGGAGAGGATGTCCACAGTCTTGGGGACCTTCCTCGTGATTCCCACCATAGCTCCGAGCTCCAACCAATCTCCCCACCGAGCTTAGAGGCAGCCAACTGTTCTACAGGAACAACAGTTACAACTGTTCTACAGGATCAACAGTTTAACCTTCAGTTGGACAGCCGAGCTCCACAAATCAAGGAAACCTGTTGGATTATCATTTTGCATAAATACTGAGGCCGTAGCCTTTGATAGGAGCTTTTTGAACTTTTGTATTACTCTTGTAATTTCGAAGTATGAGCTACAACTTGGTGTTGGTTCTTTTTGTAAGCCAGTTTTGGCATGACATCAGATTCTTGGTTATGAATAAAGGCAGGCAGATTTTGATCTCATTTTGAGTTTCTAAGGGAGCTATAGCTCTCAGGTTAGGGCCCAACCTGAGAGCAATAGACCTCCTTTGTGTTGTAATTTTATTTGCCTTTCGTTCCAGCACTTCGTTCTTTACTTTGACATGCAATTCGAATTTACAGTTTGCTGATTTAGTTTTATAAGATTGAATAGGATTAGTTTGTGGTGAATTTGTTTCCAGTTGTTTAGGTTACAAGAGGATAGTTATAATTCATTGGAGCTCCAGAAAAAGGTTGTTAGAGATCACTACCATCTCTGCTTAGGGATTGGGGTGCAGTCCATATAAACCACCAGTTACTTTAGCCGTAGATCCATCCATGCACTTTGGTCTTGATCATTACTTCTCCATTCCACTTCCATGCATGATTTTCTTTCACAAATTGCACTGCTGTTCATTGGTTCAAAATAGCACAGTTAACATAGGTTAAAGAGTTCTCGTTTTTGGTGACATTCATAGACAATTTGTTTCATCTACACTGCTCCACACCATTCCATTACCTTCCTCGTCTTTTCAACCACACCTGAAGCCACTCAACCGACCTCTGTTCAGCTCGTTTACCTTCCAGCTCTCCCATTACTCACATAGCTCCATTTACTTAACCTTTCGTTGATCCTATCCTTCCAGCCATCAACCCACTGCATGCAGTCTTTCTCCATCTGACTTCTCTGCTCCTGAGCCATCACCAGTTCCATCTCCATCTCACCTATCCTCCCACACCACTCCAACACTTCACCATCGCCCAAAACTCCCACGGTCGAACATCCTGTAGAATTGCATAGACTTCCTGTAGAATCCCTGAGTTTCCTGTAGGATCCCCTGCAGACTTCCTGTAGAAGCCTACAAACCCAGTTGCTGAGCATCCGAACGTGGTAGACTTCTGTGGACTGATGCTAGAGACCCTCTGGGACCTCCCCTAGCCATCCTGACCTTGTGCACGCTTTCCTTCCATTCGAACCGCTCCTGCACAGTCAAACCCTAATCAAAAGCCTCATCACAATAAATCCAACCACTTAATGAAAAAATACAAAAACATGTCTTTTCAGATGCATGTATTTCAGCTCACTGCAAGTAATGGCATTATTGGTAGAAGTTTCATTCACAGTTTTGCATTGTAAGGGCCTAGCTAGTCAAATTAGGGTCTACTAGGGTTTTCATGATTTGTTGGCTTTCAGTTTCTTTCTGCAAATAGATTAGTCTCCTTTGAGTTAGCTTTCATCCATCATTCATAAAGCTTCTTCTGTGAGCATATAGAAGTTGGCTTGAGCCCTAGCGGACTTGTGCCAGCTGACCAAGTCACAGCTGCGACAAGAGCTAGTACTTGTGCATACAGCACCGTCGCTTCCAAGTTTGTACGAACTACCGGGTTGATAAAATTAGAGATAGGAAGCTCCAGAAGTTGTAGCATTATTGCTACAATACTGGAGCCCACCATCTTTTTGGCGCCGTTGCCAGGGAAGCGTCAGAGTATTAGTAATTGTTGCTTTTCTTCTACTTTCTTACTCTTGCCTTCTGCTAAGTAGTTTATTTCATTTCCATTCTGCAAAAGTAGCATAGACATTTCCTGCTTTCATAGATTAGCATTTCCTGCTTTCATAGTTTAGCATTTCCTGCTTTCATAGATTAGAATTTCCTGCTTTCATAGAGTAGCATTTCCTTTCTGCAAGCGTAAACTAGCATTTCCATTCTTGCAATTTCATTTGAGCAAAGTAGATTAGTTCTTTCCTGCTTCCAGTTTAATTTTGCATCTTTCATAGTTAGTTGTAGATCAATCTGTTTCAGTTTTCCAGGTACCAAGAAGAAAAAAGCAAAAACAATCAAAAGAAAAATAAATTCTTTTCCATTTCATGCCTCGTAGGAACCGAGATAGATCAGGCAAATTCCTACCAAACACCCCTACCACATCACTGAGTCACCCTTCTCTCTTCTTTGGTGACAGTGACCCAGAAGAACCTATAGGTGAACATCCTGAGATATACAAAGATCCTATAGTAGAAGAAGAGTTAGAGACCACTCCATCTGAAGCTATGGCTGACAATAGAAGAGAAGATGAGAGAATAGAAGGTGCCTTCCCCATCCGAGAGACCAATGGAGAGATGAAAATGAAGAACATTAGCCCCTCCGCCTTACCTCACTTCCATGGGCTGACTACTGAAGATCCGGATACCTTCCTGCTTGAGTTTGTTGTCCTTTGTAGAACCTATGACTATACTGAAGATGAGCAAAAGCTGAAACTTTTCCCTTCCACTCTTAAGGATGCAGCATTACGCTGGTTCATGGGCCTACCTGGGAATAGTATCACCACTTGGGCTCAGATGCAACAAGATTTCAATACCAAGTACCGGGATTACTGTAGGTCCAAGGAAACAAAGGGGGAAATCTCTCGGATGACCATGGGAAATGATGAGTCCTTAGAGGATTATGAGGAGAGGTTCCAACTAAGCTATAAGCGGGCCAGGTGCACACTTGACCCTGAATCCCTCAAGTTGGTCCTGCTCCGAGGAGTCCCTGAAGACCTCTTAGATACCCTTCACATGTTAGCTGGGGGGGACATTTACCAACTTCCTTATGAGGACATCAAGACTGTGTTTAGAAACCACTCCAGGGCAGCTCGGAAACGAGGTAGAGGAAACCTCCTCTCAACTAGTGTCCCTTTCTCCAAACATGAGCTTGCAAATCAATTAGAATATCTTAAGAGTGAGGTGAGACAAACCATTGCCATGCAGCTTGACACATTCAGGATTCAGCAAAAGAAAGAAGAAGCTGAGAGAGCCTTGGCTGTCTTCTGCCCTAGGTGCACAAGGAGACACCCTAAGAACGAATGTCCATTGCATTCGGTCGAAGTGTGTTTCGTTTGTGAGGAGGACCATCCCACAAATCAGTGTCCAACCTTACCTGGGTTTAAAGCCATGTACCAAGGGACAGAAGCTCCCACTGAACCTCTCTATTATCTCAACCAAAGGAGGCCACAAGGATCTAGACCTTATCAGCAGGGGATGCAAGGGGCATCTCAAGCTTATTACAGCCCCAACCAATCGACCCCTATGCCTTCCTGGGGTCCCCCTTCTCATCCTTCATGGTCCATGCCTCCTCCATGGTCTTACCCACCTCAGTACCCCACTCAACCTACTTCTCATTCATACCACTCGCATGCCCAGCCACAGCCTCAATGGAATGCACCTCAGTCGGGGTGGAGGTCCCAGTACAACACTCCTCCTGCCATCTTGCCTCCACCACCAGTTCAACCTCAGCCATTACCTCCTGTTCCTCCAAGGCAACCTCAAATGCCTGCTCAACCGAACCTGAACCCCAACAATAGACAGACCCAGCAGGTATACACTGGGGAGACCTCATGCCCTACCTATGCTGTGGAGATCCAGGAGATCAATCTTCGATCTGGAAAGACTCTACCAGATCGCCAACCTCCTCCCCCAGAGGATGAGGACGATAAACAGGAAAGTGAACCAAAGGCTATTCCACCCTTTCCTGAGAGACTAACAACCACCACACAACCCAACCCAGAGGAGGATGAGCTTCTGGGTGAGCTCAAGCAGTTGTGTGTAAAAATACTACTTCTCCAAGCCATCAAGGATGTGCCAATATACAATAAACTGGTTAAGGAGAAGTGTTTCAAACACCCAGGCAGACGGAAGAAAGATGCTTCAACTATCAATGTCATAGGACAACTGTCTGACCTTATCTTAGGACAAGTCATCTGCCCAAAGTACCTAGATCCTGGAAGTCCTGTAGTAGATGTCCACATCAATGGCACCATTATACCTCACACCTTGATTGATCTGGGGGCTGCCATTAATGTGATGACCAGGGATACCATGCTTAAACTCAATCTTCAGGGTTCCTTGAGGAAGACCTCGACAGTACTGCAATTAGCAGATCGCTCCACCGTGACTCCCGAAGGGATTGTGGAGGATGTCTTGGTCTCTATTGACTCTTGGGAATACCCTGCAGACTTCCTGGTTCTGCAACCAAAGGCAAAGCTTACTGGATATCCTCTCATTTTGGGAAGGCCTTGGTTAGCTACTGCAGATGCTTACATAAGTTGTCGTGCAGGAAACATGACCATAAAAAATGGTCCCATGTCCAAGCAGCTAGTCCTATACCCTCTTGCCCAACCCTCCTTAGAGCATGACTTACCACTCTGGTTGGAAGAAGGAGAGGAAGACGAGGTGTACACAGCACCTCTGTGCACCTTAGATGCCACTAGAAGAGACCCCCCAACCGAGGATGACTTGAGCGAGACCTTGATCCAGAATCCACCTTCCATTGCACTACCCTTAGAGAAATTGGTGGAGGATGCCCAAGTTAGCACCTTAGTGGATCTTTGTACAACCAACCCTGTTACTCCCAGAGTCAAGAATGTGGAGTTCGGCCCTGAGAAAGCATTGAAGATCAGCTCCTCCCTATCTCCTTCCCAGGGAAAGGAGCTGTGTAGTCTGTTGGCCAACCACCTAGATGCTTTTGCTTGGAGCTATAAGGAGATGAAAGGAGTCCATCCTTCGGTCTGTACCCATCACATATACATCAAAGAGGATTGTAAACTGGTTAGGCAACCTCAGAGGAGAATGAATCCAGCCCTTAAGGACATTGTAGAATTGCAAAAACTGTTGGATGCCGGGTTCATCTACCCCATCTCAGATAGTGAATGGGTGTCCCCTCTAGTGTTGGTTCCCAAGAAAAATGGGAAATGGAGAATCTGTGTGGACTACCGAGAACTGAACAAAGCTACCAAGAAAGACCATTTCCCTCTACCTTTCATAGATCAAGTGTTGGATGGACTGGCAGGAAAGAAGTTCTTCTCTTTCCTGGATGGGTTTAGCGGGTACAACCAAATCCAAATCAGCCCGGAAGACCAAGATAAGACCACCTTCACTTGTCCTTCGGGTACCTTTGCCTACCGAGACCTTCCCTTTGGGCTATGCAATGCTCCTGCTACCTTCCAGAGAGCTGTCTTGAGCATCTTTTCGGAGCTGGTCCATGATGCAGTAGAAATCTATATGGATGACTTTACTCCTTATGGGGCCAACTTCCAGGAAGCATTGTCCAACCTAGGAAAAGTCCTAACCAAATGCGCCGAGATGAACTTGTCCCTTAGTCCTGGAAAATGTGAATTCCTAATGACTGAAGGGACCGTGCTAGGCCATACCATTTCTTGCCAAGGGTTGCAGGTGGATCCTAACAAAATTGCTCTCATCAAGAGGGTTCCACCTCCTCAAAAGGTAAGGGATGTCCAGAGTTTCTTGGGATTAGCAGGATACTACCGGAGATTCATTAAAGATTTCAGCAAGCTAGCCTCGCCATTGTTTGGCCTGTTGGGAAAAGATGTGGAGTTTAATTGGGTTGACGATTGTGAGAGGGCTTTAAATGAATTGAAGGACAAGTTGGTGTCAGCCCCAATCCTGAGAGGTCCAAACTGGGCCCTACCTTTCCACATCCACACTGATGCCTCGAACAAAGCCATAGGTGCAGCTTAAGGACAAGTTGAGCAAAAACTTCCATATGCCATTTACTTTGTTAGCAAAAACTTGTCCAAAGCTGAGCTGAATTACACTGTAACCGAGAAAGAATTCTTGGCTGTGGTCCATGCACTGAACAAGTTCCGACATTATATTACTGGTTACTAGACCTTTGTACATACTGACCATGCTGCAATTAGATATTTAATGAATAAACCAGATGTGAATGCTCGTATTATTAGGTGGTTACTTTTATTGCAGCAGTTTGATTTGACCATTGTTGACAAACCAGGTAGAGAAAATGTTGTTGTTGACTTTTTATCGAGATTGGATTTGTCTGTAGATGAGGATGGAACAGTGGATGACCAGATTCCCGATGAACATCTGTTTGCTATTTTAGTACTCTCTCCATGGTTTGCTGATATAGCAAACTATCTTGTTTCAGCACAGTTCCCTCCGCACCTATCTTCCAGAGAGAAGAGCAGAATCATCAGAAAAAGTGCCTCATTTACTTGGATCAGGGGCAATCTGTTCAAGCTTGGCCCCGATCAGATCTTAAGGCGTTGTGTAAGGGAGGAGGAAGTCTTTGATATCCTCCTCACTTGTCATGATGGGCCTTGTGGAGGACATTTTGCAACAAAGAGAACTGCCTTCAAAATCCTGCAGGAAGGCTACTACTGGCCCACACTTCATCAAGATGTCAGAAGATGTGTCAGTCAGTGTGACCAATGCCAAAGAATGGGGAAACCGACCCAAAGGGATGAGATGCCTCTCCAACCTCAAGTGACTCTTGAGCCATTTGAGAAGTGGGGCATGGACTTTGTGGGACCAATCAACCCCTCTTCGAGGCAAAGGTCTTACATCATTGTGTGTACTGACTATTTGACAAAGTGGGCAGAGACCAAAGCAATCAAAGCAGCAACAGAAGAAAAGGTGGCCAAGTTCCTAAGAGAAAACATCTTCTATAAGTTTGGCTATCCAAGAGAGCTGGTCACCGATCAAGGGAGCCAGTTCACCTCCAACCTAGTTGAAGATCTACTAGCTCATCACAAGATCAAGCATAGGACTTCCACCCCTTATCACCCTCAAGCAAATGGGCAGGTGGAAGTCACCAATAGAGCATTAGAAGGGATCTTGACTAAGGTGGTGAGCAGCAGTAGAAAGGACTGGGCAGATCGCCTGGTTGAAGCCACATGTGCTTACAACACCACTTGGAAGACCACCACCGGCTTCACACCGTATGAGCTGGTCTATGGGAAGAAAGCTTTGATGTCCATTGAGTTTGAATACAACACTTTGAGGATGGCAGCTCAGCTGGACCTAGATCTCAGCCATGCACAACAAGAAAGGCTATTGCAGCTGAATGGCCTGGATGAGCACCGAATGCAGGCTCTCCTTCACTCAGAAGTAGTTCAACTTCAGAGAAAGGTGTGGCATGACCAACATATTCATGGCAAGCAATTTCAGCTGGGAGATTGGGCTTTGTTGTATGACTCCAGATACAAAGATTTCAAGGGGAAGCTGAGAACCAGATGGCTAGGACCATATGCAGTGGAAAGATGCCATGACAATGGATCTGTCCTTATTCGAACCATTGATGAGGAAGCCATTCCCATGCTTGTCAATGGGCATCGGTTGAAGATCTACAGGAGACCTCTCTCAAGACAAGAGTTCATCAAAACTATGGAGAAATCTGTATTGGTCATAGAGAAGGGTTCTGCCTCTGCTTTTGGCATACCCTGAAGGATATAAATAAAAAAAAAAAAGAGAGAAAAAAGAAAAAAAATAAATAATAAAGATCCTTGGGTGAAAACCTCTCTGAGGCGCCCAAGGCAGGTAGTAGGGGTGAAAACCTCATTGAGGCGCCCCTATTGTCTTTCAAAAAAAAAAAAAAAACAAAAAAAGGGAAAAGGTTTGAAAAAGATCCTTGAGTGAAAACCTCTCTGAGGCGCTCAGGGCAGATGGCACGGGTGAAAACCTCTTTGAGGTGCCCCTGTTATCTTTCAAAAATAAAAAATAAAAAATAAAAAAAAGAGAAAAAAAAAAAGAAAAAAACAATAAGCAAAATATGGTAAAATTGCATGCAGGTTGAAGATGTTCTATGGAGGAGAGGAAGCCCTTCAACTCAAAGCCAAGGGCCCATATCATGCTTTCAAGGGACCTCACCAGCACCTCCTCCAAGGATACCCATGTTTTTTCAAGGTATGTGCGATTTTATCATGGTTTGAATCTTCTACAGGAAGATGCAGTCTTTCTACAGGAAGACGCGAATTTTCTACAGGAAAGTGCAGACTTTCTACAGGAAGCTCTGTGTTCTACAGGAAACTTCCTGTAGAAGTTTGGGATGGCCCAGAATTCATTTTAAGAGGAGATCTAGCGACTACGGATCGGTTTGGACGCATGCAAGCCTCTGTTGTCACCCTTGCACATTGCTGTTACCTTGCTCCACCATCCTTGTCGACATGCAACCAAGTTCCCTGCATCAACAAAGCAGATCAATGAGTTCTCGCGGGAAAAGCCATTTTCAAAGATAAACAAGTGCAGAGATCTCATACCACAGGCATCAGAAGCTCCGGGAGCGTGATCGAAAGGTCAGATCCTTCGTCGTGCAGCATGCACCCAAGGAGGAAGAACTGTTACGAGACACCCTGCGGGAATCCTGTAACAGTTAAACCTGCTAGAGTGGATACCATTCACAACACCGCCATCTGCAATGAAACGCGGGCGCGTGCAACCAAAGCATCCACTCCATCGTCGACAACCTGTAACCATGAGCCTCCGGGTCTGTGTAAGTTCGCATGCAGCAGGTAGATCCACTCACCATCGTCCAAATACTGGAAAAATCGTGTGCAGCCACGCAGGTAAGTGTCTCGACCCTTCCTTCCATCAAATCGCATGAATTTTACTTTGAATTTTTTGCACAACGTAAAAGTGAATGGATGAGCGGCCGTATGGCCAGTCGACTGGCCACGTCGGCTAGTTATGGTATAGTTGGATGTTTGGGTGGCGGCCACGACAAAGAGAATGAGCAGCACGCACGTGAGAACACTCCCGTCGGAAGCAATGAGTTAACAGAAAGAGGTGGCGGCAGATCTGTGGGAATGAATGCGGCAACAAGTGAATACGAAGGCGAATGATAGATGACGTCGCCCAACGGTCCGGCGGGGACAGCTCACCCCCCGCGCCACGGATTGCGCCGATTCAAAATCTAATCGGCTAGATTATGCGCATGCATTTATCAAGCACCACTTCAAACTCGAGTGGCTATTCTGATCTCCTCTGCACTTTTATACGCCGAGCTTTTGGCTACCAGAACGCCGGTGAAGCACACCTCGAACGCAGGCCAATTATAGTCCTCCCTGAAATTTGCGCACTGCTCCTACAGGAACGCAGTTTCTACAGGAACGCAGTCTCTACAGGAACACAGTCTCTACAGGAACGCAGTCTTCTACAGGGAAGCGGGTGCCTCACGAAAAAAGGTGGCCAATTAAAGAGGTAACCCTGAAGTCTTCATGCAACTGGTTAGTAAGAGTGGCAAGATCATCGTCCACAGTTTGGTCATAAAGATATCGGTGAAATTGTTGTTTGTTGTGCCTATACTGTCATTCTACAGGATGTCAGTATAATTAGACTGTGTTGAATTTTGTGGATTATGTGCATGCTCTGTCTCAATAGACCAAATCTCTTTCGCATTTGACACCTTTAGTTAACACAACCGTGTTTATCATGCCGGGTGGGTTTATAAGACGGGAACCCACTGATTCAACCAAATTAAGGGAAAACCAGGCAGTGGTAGAGCTCTTCACACGAGCACAATGGATGTCTTTTTGTGATAAGCTGCAAGGTTACGATGATGAAGTGGCCGAAGAATTGTTGCAGGCTCTAAGGCCGAAATCCCAGACACTGGCCATAGTAAACATCAGAGGTCTAAGCCTCAAGCTCACCCCGCAACATATCAGTCAGATCACAGAACTTCCTATGGGTTTGCCGTGGGATAAGGAAGAAAGAAAGCTGAGCCAGCAGGCAAAGAAAGAATTCTTTCCACCTGAGGAAGAATTCTCGGAGGACAAAAATGGGGTGCGAAGAACGAGTATGTTGCCACCATGGAATGAAGTCAGTTTGCAAATCATGAAATATATCACTTGTGAAGGCCGTTTTAGCATCGTGTATGCATATCACTTTCGGTTGCTCACTGAATTGAGGCACCGGATTGATTTTCCTGTAGAACAAAAACTGAGCATCCCTTATTTTCTATTGCAGTCCCTAACGGAGTGTGCCACAAAGCTAAAAGAGGGCATACCAGATCAGATAGCCCACCATGGGTTGATCAAGCTTCTTGTGGAGGATGCGCTGCATTCATATAAGGTTCCCCTCTCATGGGAATCCTTCCGTAATTTGACAAAAGATGGAGACATTAAGATGTTGATCGAAGAAACGGGTTCCTCCAGCAGTGAGGAACAAGAAGCAGTGGCCGAGGGACAGAGAGAAAAAGGCCAGAAGACCCCGACCACAGTGCAGAAGAAAGAGCAAAAGAAGAAGCATGAGGAAAAGGAGGACAAAGAAAAAGGTGGCACACCTATCTTGTCAGCAAGAGAAAAGAGGCTGAAGAGCAGAATGGACAAAGCTGAGGTGGTCCACGTCAGCCCAAGTACCTCAACAGTACCTGCAACCAAAGCAAAAAGCAAAACTCAGGCAGGTAAGCAAGAAAAGGTGGAGACACCTGTGTCTACAGGAAAGCAGAAACAGGCTTCTACAGGAAGCCCGAAAATCATTAAGAAACAGGCTTCTACAGGAAGCCCGAAAATAGAGACAAGGGCTTCTACAGGAAGCCCGAAAATAGAGACAAGGGCTTCTACAGGAAGCCCGAAGTTGGAGAAAGGGGCTTCTACAGGAAGCCCAAAAATCATTGAGAAACAGGTTCCTACAGGAAGCCTGAAGACAGAGAAAGGGTCTTCTACAAGAGGCCCGGAAGTGGGCAAAGTAGGGGCTTCTATAGGAAGCCCGAAATCTGAAAAGGAGGGGCCCTCTACAAGGAGCTCTGAGAGAGCAAAACGTAGGAAAGAGAAGGCTGGTATTCTCAAGAATGAGGCAGCAGTGGCGCTGGCCGCCCTCAGTACACCTCCAAAGCCAAAGGAGAAGAGAGAGAGGGAGACCCCTCTACCATCTGAAGCCAGGAGAAGCAAGAGGATAAACACGAGCAAGCCACAGCCTCCACCCAGCAGCCAAACCATTTTAAGGGATGTCCCTACTTCACCCAGTGCAAGAACACCCTCTAAAACATCAGCCACCCCCGAGAGGGGAAGCCCAAAAATAACTTCCTGGACACGAAAATAAGGCCAATCGCCTTCCGAAGCCCGGCTCAAGGAAATGGAAAAGGGGGAAGAAGCGCCACCCTCGTCAACACCAGGGGCAGAAAAGGCAGGGCCACCAAAAACAGGAAAGGAAGAGCATGCTCTCGGCTCTAGTTCTCGGCCAAAGACGAGGAGCCAGAGCAAAGTTGCTCAAGGATGAGCAAATAGTTGAGCTGGGGGGTGATGATGAGCCCCAATTTTTGGTACAATTTTGGCTCATTTGGCCTACTTTCTTTGCTCAAACCATTCATCTTTTATTGCTTATGCATTCATTTCTTGGTTTATTCATGTTGTTTGTAGGAAGAAGGGTAGGCATTCTATCTACGTGACTAATACATGATGCTTTCAGGTTTTTGGCATTAAAAGGGAGCAAAGACCACGAGAAAGGAGACAAGGAGACAGTAAGGTGGCACTGCTGGTTTTTAGGAGAGGATGTCCACAGTCTTGGGGACCTTTCTTGTGATTCCCACCATAGCTCCGAGCTCCAACCAATCTCCCCACCGAGCTTAGAGGCAGCCAACTGTTCTACAGGAACAGCAGTTACAACTGTTCTACAGGATCAGCAGTTTAACCTTCAGTTGGACAGCCGAGCTCCACAAATCAAGGAAACCTGTTGGATTATCATTTTGCATAAATACTGAGGCCATAGCCTTTGATATGAGCTTTTTGAACTTTTGTATTACTCTTCTAATTTCGAAGTACGGGCTACAACTCGGTGTTGGTTCTTTTTGTAAGCCAGTTTTGGCATGACATCAGATTCTTGGTTATGAATAAAGGCAGGCAGATTTTGATCTCATTTTGAGTTTCTAAGGGAGCTATAGCTCTCAGGTTAGGGCCCAACCTGAGAGAAATATACCTCCTCTGTGTTGTAATGTTATTTGCCTTTCGTTCCAGCACTTCGTTCTTTACTTTGACATGCAATTCGAATTTACAATTTGCTGATTTAGTTTTATAAGATTGAATAGGATTAGTTTGTGGTGAATTTGTTTCCAGTTGTTTAGGTTAGAAGAGGATAGTTATAATTCATTGGAGCTCCAGAAAAAGGTTGTTAGAGATCACTGCCATCTCTGCTTAGGGATTGGGGTGCAGTCCATATAAAACACCAAAAAGAAACACAGTTCTTCTCACGTCCATGCAAGTTGCAACAGTTACTTTAGCCGTAGATCCATCCATGCACTTTGGTCTTGATCATTACTTCTCCATTCCACTTCCATGCACGAGTTTCTTTCACAAATTTCACTGCTGTTCATTGGTTCAAAATAGCACAGTTAACATAGGTTAAAGAGTTCTCGTTTTTGGTGACATTCATAGACAATTTGTTTCATCTACACTGCTCCACACCATTCCATTACCTTCCTCGTCTTTTCAACCACACCCGAAGCCACTCAACCGACCTCTGTTCAGCTCGTTTACCTTCCAGCTCTCCCATTACTCACATAGCTCCATTTACTTAACCTTTCGTTGATCCCATCCTTCCAGCCATCAACCCACTGCATGCACTCTTTCTCCATCTGACTTCTCTGCTCCTGAGCCATCACCAGTTCCATCTCCATCTCACCTATCCTCCCACACCACTCCAACACTTCACCATCGCCCAAAACTCCCACGGTCGAACATCCTGTAGAATTGCATAGACTTCCTGTAGAATCCCTGAGTTTCCTGTAGGATCCCCTGCAGACTTCCTGTAGAAGCCTGTAAACTCGGTTGCTGAGCATCCGAACATGGTAGACTTCTGTGGACTGATGCTAGAGACCCTCTGGGACCTCCCCTAGCCATCCTGACCTTGCCCACACTTTCCTTCCATTCGAACCGCTCCTGCATAGTCAAACCCTAATCAAAAGCCTCATCACAATCAATCAACCCACTTAATGAAAAAATACAAAAACATGTATTTTCAGATGCAAGTAGCTTAGATGCATGTATTTCAGCTCACTACAAGTAATGGCATTATTGGTAGAAGTTTCATTCACAGTTTTGCATTGTAAGGGCCTAGCTAGTCAAATTAGGGTTTACTAGGGTTTTCATGCTTTGTTGGCTTTCAATTTCTTTCTGCAAATAGATTAGTCTCCTTTGAGTTAGCTTTCGTCCATCATTCATAAATCTTCTTCTGTGAGCATATAGAAGTTGGCTTGAGCCCTAGCGGACTTGTGCCAGCTGACCAAGTGACAGCTACGACAAGAGCTAGTACTTGTGCATACAGCACCGTCGCTTCCAAGTTTGTACGAACTACCGGGTTGATAAAATTAGAGATAGGAAGCTCCAGGAGTTGTAGCATTATTGCTACAATACTGGAGCCCACCACTCATAATGATGCCATTGACTATAGTAAAATTTTTGGCTATGTCATGATTAATGTACTTAAGTATGTTGAGTGAAAGGCTGCCTGAGCTAAGAAGACAATTGCTGCCATGATGACCAGGAAGAGGTTTTATACTGCCATGTGTATTGCTCTATCCAAGAGTATTTTTTACTAAAGCCTGCTACTGCCAGTTTTGTTGAAACAGGGAGGGTATTTGGAAGAATCATTTATAACAGGAGTGCTAACATTATGGCCTAACAGAAAAATGATTGTTTTAGTACTAAAGCAGCAAGATTGATAGTAATCAAAAGGACAACTTGGTACAAAAATTGAAAATCCTAGACCTATATTCAACATTATAGGTCTTGATTAAGGTGCTAAAGACTGGTATATTTTTACAATATGCATGAAGGTAAATGGGGCGCTGCCGTTGGGAGGATGCAGCACCTGCTGCAAGAAGAAGACCAACAATGGAAAAAAATGTTGTGGTCAATGCATGCAGCACCGGTAGGAGGAATCTGAATCCAAAACCAAGCTAGATCTAGTCAAAATCCAAACCTGAGGGTTGAAAAAACACGAGATTTTGAGCTGCAGCCACAGCAAGAGGCACAAGATTTGGTCGCCACAGGTAGGCTCATTGAAGAAGAAGAGAGGAATCTTGCTTATGGGGGCCATAAACTTGATGCAAGGTCTCGTACCTTGAAATAATTACTCAACACAGTCACATGGGCATTCATGCCATACTAGCAGTACAGTCCCCTTCAAATGGTGGAAGCAAGATCAACTTTAGACATTAGGGTTTCTTAAAAAGAAGCATTGTGGTATATGGAAGGCGGGAACTAAAAAATAGTCGTTTCGAGATTACCCACTCCATTTTGAAATTTACCTGCACAGTGTCCAACAGATTTCATCCAAGATCGTGCATAAACTGAGAAACCTCTGCAATTTCTAGTTTTTTGTCATAGAAATCCTGGCAATTTCCAGTTTTCCGTCACAGAAGTCCTCGCAGTTAAAACCCAAAATCATTAAAAACAAATCATTGAAAACTAAAAACAATCAAGACTACACAGTCCATTTTGAAATTTATGCCCTTGCTATTTGAAATTTACCTGCACAATGGCCAGGAGATTCAAGCAAGATCGTGGACAATTGGATGATTGAACTGCACAATGGCCAGGAGATTCAAAGATTCAAGAAAGCGGACATGGATTCGTAGAACAATGTTTCATAAAACCTACGGAAGTCGTTATTTATATGGTTTCAAGGAAGGTAAGATAGGGATAGTTTCAGTTATAACAAGAACTTAATCTAATGGTTGTAAATATTTTAATCGTCTAACATGAAATCAGACGGATCATAGCAAGACAGGTAAGGCCAGAGGAAAGTTGATTTCAAAGGGAAACGCCTTACGGCGTAATTAAAAATGGTAAACATTGCGGTATGGCAGTCTGCCAGTAAATTGCACATTTTCTTTGTAATTATGAGAGAAAAAATCCATAGTTAAAAACAAAAACACACCCTTTATCGAGCACTCTCTTCCTAGTCGTTTTGAAGGAGCTGAGAAACATCTTTTCTGAATTTCCTACACTGCAGTTCCTTCTTATTCTTCAGTATTTTGGTCCGAGAGATGGTCATCTTCAATAGGGTCTTGCTGCATATCAATCCAAAACACCGAGATCAATGGAACAAAATAAAATAGGAAATACAAGCAAGTAACCCAACACCGTAATTGACCTAAATGAACCGATCTGATGGGATTCAAAATTAGAACCAATCACTGATAATTGCCATTCATCACATCGATAAAAACTGAGCCCTTTCCATCTCTAAAACCTGAAAAACACAATACTCAGTTAAAAAAGAGAAATATACCATTTTGAATATTTGAATTTATTTCCTAGTAATGTTTCCAGCTTTAGACCCATATCCTCAATGAACTGAGGAGACCCTAAAAAAAACCAAACAAACGAACCACAAAATGATGCAAATAAATCAATCCTCGATTGTTATTCTACTTCTGATCAACAAAAATAAAGTGTTCTGTTGCACTTCTGGTATAGAAATATAAATCGTGCATTTAAAATCTGCAAGCATATAGTGAACACAGAACTGGCCGAACCTTCCAAGTGATTAAGATTGCACTTTGAATTAAGAAATCAATAGAATGAAACACGCTCACTATGGTAGTGGGCTACATTCCAAAACTGGTCACAGAGGAAACAACCCCAATCAAATTCAATCCCACCTCTCTTGTGTTATTATAAGTAGGGATTCTTCTTGCTTGACTAATGCAGATGTCATTTTAACTGTTGAGTGGCCACCTCCACTCCAATTGGCATATGTGCCAATCACCTTCAATATACATTTGTAACGTGCTTAGTGTGTATCATAACAAAGCAGAGACTGTAGCTGTTGCCATGTCCGTCAAAACAACGAAGGAACATAGGGCGGCAATAGTGAGGATTGAAATGCCATTGCCCAAAAATTATAATAAACACGACTACAATTTCTTGCATTTTCAATATGGTCACTACTCAAACACCAATCATATACAAAAGAAATGAACCATAACTCTATTGTTGTGTTAACCTAGCTAAAATTATGAAGATTTCATTAATTCAAATGAAAACCAATCTTGATTTTGAAATAGGAGGAAAAAACAAAAAAAAAACCAGAAGCATAAAAACCCTCAATTTTTCTTCAATGCTTTGAAAATGCCAATATGCTCGCTTTGCTATTGAGGATGAAGCTCCTCGTGTGGTACCTTGGTCCAAAAGCCCTCCTCGAGATGAGACTTGAAGCATTCAGTTGTCCCGTAACTCAACAATATGGTTCAGAGTTTTACAAAAGGCGGGCATGGCTTTGACACAAAAGAAAACAAAGTTCAGTATGGCTTTGACATAGGTCTGTGTTTCTGCAGACTCTTAGTGGCTCTATATAGTCTCTTCTGAGATTGATTGAAACTCAGGAACAAACTCCTCTCATTTCCCTTGGGACCATGTCAAAATTTTAGGAAATGTCTGCACAGCGCAAGCATCAATCTACTGGGTAGCATCGTATACTGGTCTAATCAATTGGATGGGTAAGATTATTTTCATCGTCTAACACTTAAATCAAAGGCTCATAAATGTACACGTAACCCAAGAGGAAAGTTGATTTCAAAGGGAAACGCCTTATGGCGTAATGAAAAAAAGTTGTTTTTATTAGGAGGACAATAAATAGGGAATAGTTTTAATGAGAAGAACAAGTTGTCTTATATTTTTATTATATGTAAAATACTATACTTGTGGTTATTAGGAGGAAAATAAATAGGGAATAGTTTTAATGAGAAGCCCAAGTGGTCTTATATTGTATTATATTTAAGTTATTAAAAGTATGTAATAAATTTACAGTTTTAGGGAATATTTAATGGGGAAATATTAACCACTATGCATTAAGTTAGTTAATGATTAGGTTACTGTTTTTACATCTTCAGTATCAGATGAAAATAATTTGATATCTAATATTTAAAATGTCAAAACATTAAACCAATCGTTAACTTAATACATAGTGATAATATTTACACTAATATAATATGTAAATAAATTAATAATTTTTTAATATAATTCTTCTTCATTATTTTTGTTATAGGAAAGAAATCAATGCTGGTCTACTGTGAAGCTAATCTTGGTTCCTTTTCCATGTAGTCCTACCCGGCGTTATACCTTATTTATTCTGAACTCACCAGGATGCTAATGAGATAAGCCTAAATCAAATTCTTAAACAACCAAATAGAAGGGGCTTTGTATCTCTACTAGATATGCTTGTCCAACCTCCATCATGTTTGTTTATGTTTCTTAAACAAGATGAACTCCAACTCGGCAGGTAAGGAATCAAGAAATATAATATACACAGGCCAATGTTGCAGTTATCATGTTAAGTGTATTTATTTTCTTTTGAAAAAATTGCTATTCAGGTTCATAGATTACATCGTCATATACATTCAGTTTAGATTTTCCAGTATCATATTAAAATAATATATTTGTTTAAGCTTATAATATTATGCATCTATTTTCAGAAAATTTAAAGATAATTGTGTTATAAATTTTATATATCCATAGAATGTGTTAATAAATGTATTTAGATTTTTTTTTTCAATGAAGCTTAAAAATTAAAATTTATGAATTAAAACATAGAAACACAATTTCATAATAAATAACATGTTTTTTTCTTTCTGTGTGTTTTTTTTTTCAAAATGAGAATTCCTTCGATAACTTTAATAGCCTCTTTGGGCATGCCATCTTCTTAATTATTTCCAAGAATTATCAACAAAAGAGATGGTTTTAAAAAATCTTCCCATCAATTTTTATTTAGTAGCAAGTCCCTGCATCTTCTTAAATTATCTCCAAGAATTATCAACAAAAGACATGGTTATAAAAATTATTCTCATCAATTTTTATTAAGTAGCAAGTCCCTGCCAATGTCAATTCAGTTGAAAAGTGGTTTTCAAATTATTTAGCAAGTCAAATTGAGTAGAATACCAGCTTTGAAAAGCTGTATCAAGCATTCCAATGAATACAATTTAGTTAATCCATACGAAATCTTAGTTCTTCTAGTATGTTTCTTGTACCAGATGCAATAACTAGGTTGTCTAAATTGAATTACATCACCAGACTTTAGTGAATTTTCAGCTGCACAGTACAATAACATATCAATGTAATAAAACTACACAATGTGGAAACAACAGAACACAAGCAACAAAGTAAGTCGTCTTAATACGTCGATTTTTGAAAAGAATAAAAAAACCCTAACTCAAAACCCCATTAAGCTTTTGTTCTGCAACACCTAGCCTTTAAAATAAACTTTGAACATTGTCTTTTACATAAAAGATTTCTCACAGTGGTCGATGGTAGCATATAGAAAAATTATGAAAAACAGTGTCCATAATATATGGACCCGCAGAGAATAAATGTGGCAGGTTGCAATGGACAGAAAACTACTGAGTGTTGCCTTAGCCGCCGCTGAGATTGAGACCATATCTGATACGAGACCTCATAAGGTATCCTCCCCATGGCTCATTGACGGGTTCAAGGTCCAAAGAAAGATGGGGAGCCCTGGATACAAAGTTGTTGTCTAATAGTCTTCTCCGTATCTACATATCTGACATCTTCACCTTCAAATTGTTTTCATCTACATACATATGGCTCTATGATAAACAACTAGACCTCCACATGGCCTCTTGTATATACCCGGCATCTCTTTTTCCCCGATTTCTAGGAACTCCCAAGTAGGCACCTTATGTTTTCAGGGCACGTTTGAGGTTCCAATTGATATGCCAACAAAACAAAAATCGTTGAGGTTCCATATGATATGTCAAAAAAAAAATCGATATTATACTCGGGACTTGTGATCCGCCTCGTAAATGTGTTAGAAAACTTGCACAGATGAATCTAGCTAGTAAATGTTGAACATACAACTTTGCAGAGCAAAAACACTAAAAGAAATTAGAAGAACAAAAATAATTATTGATTCAGAAAATAGGTTACAATGCTCATGATATAGCATCACTGGTTGAAGATCCTAAGGTAATGCGCCATAGTGGTGGTCAATGAGAGGAATTGACACTTACACCAAGTTCCGAAGATAACTAGCCAGTTGCGGAGTGAAAAGAAGAGTAAATCAGGAAATTAATCATGCAAAAAGGATCTTGCATGTAGTCCCATGCATGCATGGACAGTCAAAGGTGCCAATCTGGTGAAGATTCCAATGTTGAAGCCTTGCATGTCAGTGAATTCTCTAACTAAGTGTCTGCATGAGCTAGTGATGAAGGTCCTAGGTGTGTGGTACCTCCAACAACCCCCCTGAACACCACTATGGGGAAAAATAGAAAATGGACCCTAACAACTAAGGCCAAATGTCACCCAAAATAGAGTGCAACTTATACTAAAATTGAGGAAAGAGGGAAAACCTCGTGGGGAAAAACCCCCCTCAAAATACAATGTAATCAAAAGAAAAGAGGAAGAAAACATAGTTGCTAAGAAACTGTGTCCTTCACTCCAAGAAGATCGCACAGAGAGTGAAACCTCTTCTTAGTGAATGTCTTGGAAAAGATGTCTGCAGTCTGTTCTGCTGAAGGAAAAAACTGCAAATCAATGACCCGATCATGTACTAAGTCTCTGATGCAGTGCATATGCATCTCTATGTGCTTCATCTCCTACCATTGTACTGGATCCCTACAAAATTTGAGAGTGCTCTGGTTGTCACACCAGATGACAGTGGGCTGGTGGAAATGGACGCCCAACTCAGTGAGGAAGTGTTGTAGCCACAAAGCATGAATTGTGATGTTGACTACTCCTCTGTACTCAGCCTCAACTCAAGAGAGAGAAATAGCAGCTTGCTTCTTGCTCGACCAACAGATAGGGCCAGACCCTAGACTGAGTGAATATCCAGAGGTGGACTTGCGATCAATGTTTTCGCTCGCCCAATAAGAATCTTTGAAGCCAAGGAGATTCAATGCAGTGCTTGGTGCATAGTGAATCTAGAAGGTGATGGTGCCCTGCACATATCGGAGGATGCACTTGGCAGCTTTCCATTGTAGCTCATGCAGCTCCTGCATGTATCTGGAAAATACGCCTACTACACATCAGAGATCTGGTCTGGAGTGGGTGAGGTACAGTAAGCTCCCCACTAGCTGTCGGTAGAAAGTACTGTCAACTAATGGAGTGTCACCTCCATCCTCAAGGCAGACCCCAGACAGAAAAGGAGTCAATGCTGGCTTACAGTCAGTCATGTGAAATCTCTCGTGGAGATCCCATGCATACTTAGCCTAAGAGAGTTTGATGCCTGTGGCATCCTGGCTGATCTCAAGACCAAGAAAGAAGTGTAATGGACCCATGTCCGTCATCAATAACCTATCATGCAAGGTCCTCTTCATTGCAGCAATGGCTGAAGCTGACCTGCCGGTGATTAGGAGATCAACCACATACAAAACTAAGATAAGAAGAGAGTCATGTGTCTTGAACGTGTAAACATTCAGATCAGACTTACATCTTTCGAAGTTTTGTGATAAGAGAAAAGAATCCATCTTCGCATACCAAGCTCTCGGGGCCTGCTTAAGGCCATATAGAGACTTCTTCAGTCTGCAAAGCAAAGATGAATCCTGAATGAAACCATGTGGTTGCTCCATGTAGATCTCCTCAGATAGGTCTTTGTGAAGAAAGGCATTCTTCACATCCATCTGATGTACTTCCCACCCCTGGGCGGCCGCAATGTCAAGTGCAAGGCGTATGGAATCCATCTTTACTACTAGAGCAAAGGTCTCATCATAATCAATGCCATGCACTTGCTGGAAGCCTTTGACTACTAGCCTGGCTTTCTATCTGGTGATTTGCTCATCTGCAGCACTCTTGGTCCTGTAGACCCATTTTCATCAGACAAGTTTCCTTCCTGAAGGAAGGGGGACAAGATCCGAGGTCTGGTTCTCGAGGAGGGAGTTTTACTTCTCCTCCATGGTAGACTCCCAAGAGGGATTCCCAGCAGCCTCAGCGTAAGACTGCCGATTAGAAGACTGAACCAAATGACAACGTTAGGATGGCGTTGGTTCAGTGGCAGTGAGGAAAAGGGGAGGCTCAATAAACTCTGAGCTAGTCCTCCACAGATCAAAATTATCCCCGACAAGACCATTTTTAACAATTGGGTGGTGTTGTGCATATATCTCACTTAAGCTCCTTGTTCTCTGATTTATGACAGGGGAAGTTGATTCACTGCTGGAAGCCCGATCTAGGCTTGGATGTGGATCATCATATGCATGCACTGGATTTGTATTTGAAGACTCTACATCTGCATTTGCATGCTCTACCCATAATCTACATGCTCTGTATCTGCATCTGAGTGTATTGAGTCAGCTTGGTCATGAGGTAGATAAAAGGTGTCTGCATGCAGCAATTGAGGTGCATGTGAGAGACTTTCCTCAAATTGGACACTTCACTCAATGATGAGCTTGTCCGTAGAGGAAATCAAGAGTCAGTATCCCTTCACACCATCAAGGTATCCAATAAAGATGCACTCATCTGTGGATCAAGAGCTTTCCTGTTTTCAGAGGGGATCCTGGCCCATGCTCGGGAGCTGAAAACACGAAAGTGGGTGACCCCCGGTGTAGTGCCGCTCCAAGCCTCAAAGGGGGTCTGATCCTTGACAGATCTATGAGGAGATCTGTTCTAGATGTAGTTAGCACAATTAAGTGCTTCATCCCATAGCCTATGAGGTAGTGACTTAGCATGCAGCATGCAGGAGGCCATCTCTTTAAGAGATTGGTTCTTTCTCTCAGCAAAGCCGTTCTGCTGTGGAGTGTATGGAACTATGTGCTGCAACTCTATGCCAGACTCAAGGCAAAGGTTCTGAAGTATTGTGCTAACATATTCCCCCCCATTGTTTGTATGGAGGGCTTTGATATTTCTCTCTGTCTGTGTCTCAACTAGTGCTTTGAAATCTTCAAAGTGCACAAAAACTTTAGATTTGGCCCTCAGAAGATACACCCAAGTATACAGTGAGAAATCATCAATAAATGTAAGCACATACCTTGCTTTGTTGATGGAAGGATGAGGAAAAGGCCCCATGAGATCACTATGGATTAGATCTAGAGGAGAGGATGCTCTATGAGTATTTCTGGTGTCAAACTTTTCTCTAGGATGTTTGCCAAGGACACACCCTTCACAAACTCCTTTGGAGACACTGATATTTGGCAAGCTTTCCACCATATCATGCTTGCTTATCCGCTGCATATACCTATAATTTAAGTGACCAAACCTCTCGTGCCAAAGCCTACTACTATCATCAGCATGTGTAAGTAATAAGGAGGATCCAGATTCAATAAATTCAGAAAATGTATATAGTCTAGCTCCATTGTTTACCTCACCGATTGCAATTGTGGAGTTGCTATGTAGGTCATATATGTTCATTGCATCTGGAGTGAATTCCACTCTCTTTCTGGTGCCGGAATGAGTGATCTGATAAACTAAAAGCAGGTTTACCAAAAGTTCTGGAACATGAACCACATCTTCAAAGCTTCCGTGTAAAAGTTCCACTCTACCTTTTCCGGTGACCTCAATAGGGAGGTCCTTTGCATGTATCCAAAGAGGAATAGACTTCCTTTGCAGCAGCCATATGATGTGATGCACCATAATCTATAATCCATGCATCAGGGGAAGAGTTAATTGCAACTAAAGCATGAAAATTGTTACCTTTCCTGTGTGGCATATCCTCAGTTTTTGTCTTGGCACCCTAAGGGATGTGGTCCCCAAGGTTGTGCTTCTAAAGGATTTTTTCCATTTGGTCAATTTGTTTCTTCATGCAAGAGGATTCCGAATGGAATCCTCAGTGACAATAGGTGCATTTGTCTCCTTTCTTCCCTTTCTCATTTATGGAGCTGGAAGAGTCATTGAAGGGCTTGGTGTACCCTTCGTTCTTTCGATGGGAATGCGCTTTTCCCTTATCTTCTTGTTGTTGGTTTTTCTGATTTGCATTAGATCTATGATTTCTATTGTCGTTGCCATCATGCACAGCAAGTGCATGCGCTTTTGGAGGTTTGATTTTCCCCATGCCATTGAGTTTATCTTTCTCAAAAGTGAGGGACTCCATGTACTCTTTGAGAGAAGGCATAGTGTAGGATTTCCCTATTGCGAGCCTTACTGAATGAAATGTAGACTCAAAGACAGAGTATTCTGGTCGGAGCTTTGACATAATAGAGAGAACTTGGCAACTCTCCTCCTTGGATTTGTCAATTCCACAACCGTTGAGTTGCAACAATCGATCATTATATTTGGTGAAGAAGCCCTGAATTTTGTCATTATTCCATGGATCCAATGCGAGCAGCTCCACTTTGAGCAGATGACCTTTCATCTCATCCTATTTCTCGTAGAGTTCCTCAACCTTTTTCCAAATCTCATTGGGAGAACTGTAGGAAGATAGATGAAACTACAACTCTGGGCAGATGCACATGCATATGGATCTGTGGGCCTCATCCATGCGGTTGAGGTACTTGGATTTCTCTATGGCTGAAGTGGGTTCCACTTCTGTAACCATCTTAATCCTGTACAACCCTTTCTGACAAAGGTATCGAGCCATTTGGTCCTTCCATTCGTGATAGTTGTACGGTGTTAGGATTGATGCTTTGGGAAACTCCATTTTTCTGTCGATCTTCGATCTCCAAGTTGTTATACCTGCAAACTAAAGTACTGGTGCACCTTTTATCTAGTAACATGTTGTCTCCATTACCATGTGAATGTGTTAGAAAACCTACATAGATGAATCTAGCTACTAAAGTTTGAACACACAGCTTTGTAGATCAAAAACACTAAGAGAAATCGAAAGAACAAAAAAACTTATTGACTCGGAAAATAGGTTACAATGCTCATGATATAGCATCATTGGGTGAATATCCCAAGGTAATGTTCCATAGTGGTGATCAATGAGAGGAATCGATACCTACAGCAAGTTCCGGAGAGAACTAGCCAGTTGTGGAGTGAGAGGAGGAGCAAATCAGGGAGTAAATCATGCAGAAAGGATCTTTCATGTAGTCCCATGCATGCATGTACAGTCAAAGTCACAAATCTAGTGAAGATTCCAATGTTGAAGCCATGCATGTCAGTGAATGCTCTAACTAAGTGTCTGCATGTGCCAGTAATGAAGGTCCTAGGTGTGTAGTACCTCCAACACACCTGGTAGAATATGTTTGTGGCAAAAGGTTTATACCATATAAATAGTAGAAAATTACAACTATGAGTTTATTTTTCAAGCAATAAGTTCTAAAATCTAATATTCTAGAATCCAATTTTTCTCTACAATTTAATGTAATCTAGGAAATAGAATTTCAAGAATTACAACTTCTAACCGATTTTTTTGCACAAAAAATTGTCACCTTGACATTGTGCAAACTTTGTGAGTCCATTACCACTCATACTTTCCTTGCAAGTCTTAAGCCTCAGTTCCTCATATCAAGCTTTGAAAATAAGAGAAAGTCCCCAAAAGTCTCTAAAACTTTGGTTCCGCACTTTCTCTTAGCATTACATGCGGTCCTGCACCTAATATTCATGTCTCCTACGCACCTGACCTCTCTGCCTTTGTGTTATGGGTGCAGACCCTTATAAAAGTTAAAAAGGCACAATTATATTCTTAAAAACTCACTTTGAGTCATTTTTAGAAGCTTCTGGAAGGAACCTTGAGGTGGCAAGTTCGTTCCCTTAAGTTTCATGCATCCCATACCTTAAGGAGCTAACCCCTTGATGTGAGGAGCTTATTCCTCTGAAGGAGGACTCTATCCCTTCATAGGTGGACCTGTAACCTCCTTCCTTTGCACTATAAAATAAAGCATTGGGCTGGTTACTTGGGAGGTTGAAAGCTGAATATTTTTGAGGTGAAATGCTGCTGGAACTTAGTCTTCCTAATTGAGCTTTTATGAGGAGAGATTACATACCTCTTTCATCTCATTTGAAAGAGTTTAAGGCTTTTCAAAGTAAAGGAGATTCCTATTTCAGACCATGGGAAGAGCTTGTTCAACATCAAGGCTGAAAAGGTTGTAAGTTTCTTCTACTTCAAAGTTAATACAAATAAGTTTGTTTTTCTCAATAAGCTGTGTTTTATGGTTTATTTTATGGATTCCTTGATCACCATAACGAACATGATTTATGATATTAGCTATGTAGGTGTTATTTGATGTTTGCTTGTTTGTTATTGCAAGTTCTCAAAAGGAAACTCTTTCAGATGGTTGAAGGATGGTTGCTACAAAATAGCGTCGGACTTAAGGTAGGGTCTAAATAGATCTATAGTTTTTATTTATGAATCGTATATGTTTAGAGAAAGATAGATTTATTTGTCTGCTTTTTGCTAGATATCTTTTGATACTAGGGAGATCGCCCTTCTCCGCAAGATTGATTTATTCGGCCAACAAATTGGCGACTCCGCTGGGGAACTGAATTTGGTTTTTGGTTTTCCTTTGTCTTTGATTTGAGAAACTTATTCTTGCTTCTGGTTTTTTCTTGATGTGTGTGGGATTGGGTAGCTTTTAGGATTTGAATTTTTTTTTGTTTTTTGAAAGCTTTCAGGGGGCCGTACTTTCGCTTTACAGACAGAGCGGTACCGCATCTTGTGCTTCTGGAGGCCCGTGGACCCTGTAATTTTTTTTGAAAAACCTAAAAATGTTTTCTTCCAGTTAAGTTTAGGTTTTATTTACGGCTTTTAGTGTCTACCCAGATCTGCATGTGTTCTGTCAAAAATCTCTTGTGAGTGAGTTCCATTGGCATTTTTGTTTTAGATGATTTTCTAGAAGTTTTGCATGCCTGGAGTGGTTTTCACTTGGTCTATGTAGTGACTCAAAGATAAGAAGCGTGAGAAACCTTAGATTACCCTAGTGTCTTTTTGTCTTCTTGACGAGTTTGACTGGTTTGTGAAATCTATCCTTCGTGAGAAATAGACTTAATTTTATCTTTGCAAATCTTTGAACGAACTCGGTTATAAGTTTTGAATTTCATTTTTATAAAAGAAAACATATTTGGATGTTTTTTGATTGATTTGTTATTCTGAATGAATTAATCCTTAGTTTACTGAACAACCAAGTAAAACGTCCTCAAAAAGAATTGAAGCTTTGATACAATTAGGTTTTTAGAAGTTTCTAGATCTCAAGATTAGTTTTTTGTAGTTTTGAGTGTTTTCTAGAAATTGTAATTCTCTTTTGAAAGAAATTGTTTTTTGTAGTTTTGAGTTTTGAAAAAGAAAAGGGATTTATTGTGAGCATAATTAGTAGTCTCGTTTTGAGTTCTTATTGAAAAAGAAAAAAGATATAGCTACTTGTTTATTTCCTACCACAAACAAACAAGTAGCTATATCTTGTGGTAGGATATAGCTATTGAAACGGTAAACCTCAGATTAACCATTGTCGAGGAGCCTGGGGTAACTTGTTGGTAAACCTAGAATTGATCATGTCGAGGAGCCTTCAAGGGGATTGAGCTTTGTTACTTTGCCCTTGCGTGTAGATTGGATCGTAGACTGTTCCCCTAGTTGTATTTGTTGTTGTTGGTAACCTCAGTGTCCATAAACTTAAGATTATTTCCTAAGGTGACGGTGAAGGACGGGTCTGTACCTGGAGCAGACGTCGACTAGACTCACTTGGACTCTTTGGGGGGGTTCTCTTCATTCGAGATGGTTTTGTGAAGAAACTTCTGCCAGTCTGTTTCATTAAGTAGGTTTTTGGTGTAACTGTTCCAACCACCCTTTCTGTATTAAAATTCTACGATGTTGGATTTCATCACCAACTAATGTTTTTAGTATGGGAAGTTACTGTTTGTGTGTGGTTTGAACTCTTAGTTTTTTTTGGTGTGTGTTTTAGATTGTTTATTTCTTTAGAGACTTTATGTGGTTTTATTAAAATTTTCTTTGTTTATGTGTGAGTAATTAAAGATTTAACCGTGGATAAATTACTGAGACAATCTCGTAGACTCTAGGGGAAACTTCCTGAGTATACACCAAGCCAACTTGAAGGGCTACGAGCTCTTGTATCACTTAGTGACAGTAGAGTTAGATCTCCAGAAGCTGGAGAGTCATCTTTAATTGTTCATCCTGATTATCAAGTACAAACAACATAGTACATTCAAGAGCCAATTTCATTTTCTGAAGTTACCGGTAGTATTTCTCCTACTAGTGAATTAGCTGAAGAACCTGAAATTTCTGAGCCTGAAACTGAACCTGCTACTCCATCTTCAGGATTTGCTTCTCCAACCTCTAGTGGTCTTGGTTCACCCAGGGTAGGAAATATAATTACCCAAAATCTTCCATCTGACCTCATTTCTATTGAAGAACTTGTTAGTCCGGACGAAGATATAATTCTTCCTGAAAATCAACCAACTTTAGAGCTTAAGGAGCATGAATCAATATTCTACAGTCCCTTCAGGAGTGACGTTTGGTACGTATCATTGAAAATTTTTTTAGAAAGCCCAGGTCTTAGTTTCTCACCACCTCGAATTCCTTTTCATCCGACACCAAGAGGTTATTATACTCCATTGAATATGACAAGATAGTCATCTATGTTTTTCCAAACACCGGAAACATTTTTATGTGGTGGTCCTTATGTTCCTTCGGGGTGCCAATCACTCACCGGTACTTTTTCAGGAGCACCTCCTCAACCCATTAAACATGAGTTATCAACTGGCAATAATGGAACTCGAGTGTTGAATGCAGAAGAAATGCTTATGATGTCTGGTAGTATTCCAAATCCTCAACCTCAAGGTAGTCAGTTACCACCTGGAGGGCAACCCCAAGGTAGTCGGCTACCATCTGGAGGGCAACCTCAAGGTAGTCAGTTACCGCCTAGGGGGCAACCTCAAGGTAGTTAGTTACTGCCTGGGAGGTAACCTCAAGGTAGTCAGTTACTGCCTGGGGGGGCAACCTCAAGGACAGCACATACCATCAGGACAGTACATACCTCAAGGTCAACCGCATTTTCAATATATACCTCAAGGTCAACCCCAATTTCAGTACGTGCCTCAAGGTTATCAACCTCAAGGTCAATACCAAACTCAAGGTTTCCAACCACCTTCTGGTCAACCATTTTTACAAGGAGCTCGAAATGTTCCTTTTAATTATCAACCCTACGTTCAACTAGGTTATGGTCCTCCATATGCACAAACTTTTATGGGTCCATACCCCAGAATGAATATGGTGTGGGATCCATCTCAACAGACTATGCAACCTAATCTGCAGTTATCAAGTCAACCTGGACAACCTTTGGTTTTTGGTTCAACCCAACAACCTGTCCAGCCTACTGTTCAAACCTCTGCATCTGGTATAGTTCAATAGCCTGGGCCCAGTTCACCTTGAACTCCACCTCAAACTGCTGCTGCAATTGTTGTGGCTTCTGTTAGACCTACCACGCTTGTTTCTAGAGTATCAGTAGCTCCGATTTCTACTGCTCCTGTGTCAGTGCCAACTCCTCAGGCCTCTTTACCTCAGGCAGGACCCATAGTTCAGACTTCGGTCCAGATGTCTGCAGGACAAGCTGGTCCAAGTACGATTGTCAGAAGTCAACCGCAATTCACTTATCAACCATACCAGGGACAATATCAATCTGGTCCTACTGTACAAAACCCAGTTTATCAGTATCAACCATACCCTGGCTATGCTTATCAGTAGCCTCAACAACCCCAGTTTGGTCCAGTTAATCTTGGTTTTCCGGGAGGTTATAATATTCCTAATGTAAATCCAATTCTAGGTTATCCTGAATATCCTCCTCCTGGGGCTAGTCTTATTACCCAAGGTTTTCGAGACCCTAACCGTCGGTTACCTTTTATTGAAACTTTGGACTTACCTGATTTGTCGCACCCTACGAATGATCCAATTTACTATCTTCCGTATTGGTCGCCAATGCCTAATAAGTTGCCCAATGATATCTTGAAGTTTGAGGGTAAGTCAAGAGAGGATCCGTCAAATCATGTGATGACTTATCACCTTAGTGTGCATCTAATTCCATCGTTGATGATTCAATTAACTTACGTCTTTTTCAACGAACTCTGATTGGTCTTTCTACCAAATGGTACATTGAGTTACCACGAGGCTCTTTTTATAATTTTAGTCACTTAGCTACTTTTTTCTTAACTCATTTTCAGTTGCCTATCAGATACGACAATGGCACGAAATTATTAACTTCAGTAAAATAATCCACATCCACATATATTTCTGATCGTATTCATGAATGGCAACGTAGAAGGCGTTTAGTGAATGTTTTTATTCTGGATCAAATTTTAACGGGATGGTTCGTAAAATCATTATTACCTAAAATCACTGAAGATGTAGCTAAGGCAAGAGTTGTTACTGAAGAGTAAGTAATTTCTCAGGCTTAGTACCTTGACCTCGTCTATACGCAGTCAGGTAATTTACATGAAAAAATCCCCAACCTTCCAAAACATAATCAAATAACTGCAGCTCCTTCAGGGTCTCATGCCGTTGATGGTATGATTGGTTCAGCTAGTACCAAAATCAAGAAGAAATATTCAAAGAATTCTTCTCCTATTATAACTTTACCAGATTTCTCGACAGGAGACTCTTCCGCTGAAACTTCTGCCAATATCCATGTCGTAGAATCATCTACGACCAAATCAAAATCCGGTGGTAAAAAGAAGGGGAAGAAGAAAAATAAACAAAACTAAAAAGAGAAAACAGATAAAAATGAATCTACTGATGAGAAACGTAAACCTCGCTATCCTTGTCTCATTTGTGACAAGGAGCATTTTACAAGAGACTACCCACATCGAGTAGAGGTTTCGAAAATCGTCAAAGGTTCTCAAACGCCTGTTGTCTTGAAGGATCCTTTTCCTAATCAAGATAGTAAGATGATCGGTTCTTCCTCAAATGCCTCAGAAGAACCCATTATGATGATGTATCATGTCAGGATTGCGATGCGATTGCAAGATTATGGTAGTAAAAATCTTGTTGGTGGTAAAGAAGCAGAATCTTCTAATTCAAACCCATCAACTACAACTCCTCCTAGTTCTGATCCGCTACAGATCGAGAAACCTAACCCTGACTTAGTAATCAAACCGCCTACTAAAGGTATACTTCAGAAATCATCTTTCGATCCACATGCGAGAGTTGCTCAGGATTATAGCATTGTTGAAGACTTAGCTATTTCCCCCTTAGTAATGTCGGCTTTGGAGGTGCTGCAATCATGCCCAGCATAGCATAAATTACTATTGTCAGCTATAGGAGTTGTTGACATTTAGGATTTGAACCTAATAATCTTCAATTTAGAGAATAGTACACCTCCCCTACCTCATCAAATGGCTTTCCAGATTCCAGTGTTAGTCAAAGACAGACCTTGCTTTCGGACTGTGATTGATGAGGGAGCTTCTATGTGTATTATGTTGATCCAGTGTTGGAGACCTCTTGGTTCTCTGACACTCAATCAGTCCCCGATGATTCTAAAGGCTTTTGATGGCCAAGGGTTCCAGCCTTTTGGCATTTTGCAGGATTTACCTATAGTGGTCGAAGGAAAAACTGTAAATCTAGATGTGGAAGTGGTTGATGCCCCTCTAGATTACAACCTTCTCTTGGGTCACAATTGGTCTTACGCTATGACTGTTATTGTTTCATCAGTCTTTCGGCTTATCAAGTTTCCTCATAATGGAAAGATCGTTACGATAGATCAGCTGACTTATTTTTCATCTGACCCAACCTCTTTAGATAGTATTCAGCATGTCGGTAAAACAACTATCCCTTACAAGGATGTTGGGGTAGGTTTGATTAAAGATTCTGGTTTACTAGGAACTTTTTCCTTCCCTCCTCCTAACGTATCACCTTCTATTGCAACTATTCATATGATTGAATCGAACACTATTTCTTTTGATTATCCTTGGATCGTACCTTCCGATTCTGAGGTGGATTCATTTGGTAATATGATGCCTTTGAGTCCCCTTGAATCAATTTCAATATTAACCTCAGTTTCAGCAACATTTTCTGAGCCTATTCATATTGATGAGAAGATTCGTGAACTTTTGTCTATTGATGATTTACCATGGGAAGATCTTCATCATCGATCTTTGTTTTTACCTGAGCTTGACATTTTGAAAATGATTTTTCATCTATTTTTACTACTGAATATGTCAAAGAACCACAGAATCCATTGCAACATCCTGATTATAAGTTAAATTTGGGAAATATCTCTTAAGCGGTTCCTATTGACATTTTAGTTAAACCTGGAATTATTGAAAACATTCATATAGGTGCTTCTTATACGGACGATGAAATCCAAACTTATAAAGCCCTATTTCAAGAATTTCACGACGTGTTTGCCTGGTCATATGAAGAAATGCCAGGAATTGATCCATCAATTGCTGTCCATGAAATTAAAACTTACCCATATGCTAAACCTGTCTGGCAACATTTGTGTCAGATACATCCAAGAAAAGCCACTGCTATTAAAGCTGAAGTTGAGAAATTACTTTGTGCAGGTTTCATTTATCCAATTGCTTTAATGGATTGGGTATCGAATATTGTTCCTGTGAACAAAAAAAAGAACGATAAGAATATGTATCGATTATAGGGATATTAATCGAGCTTGTCCTAAAGACAATTAACCAACGCCCTATATCGATCAAATTATTGACGATTGTGCCGGAAGTGAAATGTTCTCCTTTATGGATGGTTTTTCCGGTTACAATCAAATCAACATACACCCTGTTGATCAACCTAAAACGGCTTTCATTTGTCCATGGGGAACTTTTTCTTATTGCAAATTACCTTTTGGATTGAAGAATGCTGGAGAAACTTTTCAAAGGGCTATTTCTTATGCATTTCATGACATCAAGCACATTTTGCAGCCTTATCTCGATGATTTACATGCCCATTCATTACGTAGAGCCGATCATCTCACTCATTTACGAGCTATCTTTATGATATGTAGGCATTATCGAATTAGGTTCAATCCACACAAATGTGTTTTCTGTGTAGAAACGAGTCGTTTACTGGGATTTGTCATTTCAAAAGTTGGCATTCGTGTTGATCCCTCGAAGGTTGAAGCTATCATAGAATTACCTCCTCCTTCGACTCTTCGCCAACTCCAAAGTTTGCAAGGGAAAGCAAACTTTTTACGTCGTTTCATTCCTAACTAAGTCGAGATAACAAAATGTTTTACTAGGTTGTTTAAACAGAATACTCCATTCTTTTGGGATGAGATAGCTAACAAATCTTTTAATGCACTCAAACACATGTTGACCCATGCACCGTTACTGCATCCTCCCAATTACAAACAGGATTACTTTTTGTACCTTGCCACTTCTCATTCCACCATTGGGATGGTTTTAGTTTAGGAAGATGAATTCAACAGTGAACATGTGATTTAATATCTTAGTCAAACTTTGCATCCGACAGAGATTAAATATTCGCATGTGGAGAACTTGGCCTTGGCAGCTGTTCAAGCTGTCCAAAGATTTCATCACTACATCTTATTACGTAAAACTACGGTAATTTTTTACTGTAACCCTATAATGTACATCTTGACCAAACAATTGCTAGGGGGAAAGTATTCCAAATTGATAGTTATCCTGTAGGAATTTGACATGGAATTTGAAAAATCCAACGCAAAGAAATCTTTGGTTTTTGTGGAACTGATATGTGATTTCCCACGTACTGATACTGAAACTATGGAGAAAGAGCCCATTGGGGACGAATCCTTGTTTCTTATATGTACTCTTGATCCATCGTATGGAAATATTATTGTTTATCTCCAAACCCAATATTTTTAGCCTGAAATCTCACGATCTCAGCGACGGAAAATACTTTTCCAATCCCAAAAATACAATATTATTGGAGATACACTCTATCGTTGTGGGGTGAATTCTGTTTTCTGACGTTGTCTAACTCATGAATAAGCTGGAAATGTTCTGAATGAATTTCACTCTAGAGCATGTGGCGGTCATATGTCTTGGTATGCCACAGCCCAAAAGATATTGCGCTCTGGTTATTTCTGGCCATCCTTATTTAAAGATTGTATCTATGCAGTCCGGAAATGCCACAATTGTCAAATTTTTTATCGTAAGATGCTCGCTCCACCCGCTCCCCTCCACCCTATAATTGTTGTTGGTCCTTTCGCAAAGTGGGGTATTCGCTTTATTACTTGTAACCCTCACTCGGCCAGGGGGCATGCATATATCATCCTAGTGGTAGATTATTTTACTAAGTGGGCCGAGGCGATGCCTACATTTTCGGCAGACGACAAAATAGCTGCAACTTTTGTATTCAATTATATAATTGCTAGATTCGGTCTTCCTCAAGCTATTATTACTGATCGTGGAAGTCATTTTCAAAACATCATGATGACTGAACTAACAGATCAACTTGGCCTGCGTCATGATAGTTTTACTCCATATTATCCAGAGGCTAATGGTCTGGTTGAAGCTATCAATAAAGTTCTAGTCACTATGATCCAACGAATCATTGGTGTTCATAGGTCAAATTTGCATAACATGTTATTTTCAGCACTTTGGGCATATCGAACCTCAGTGAAAACATCAACTGGTTTCACTCCTTTTCAACTGGTTTATGGTTTGGAAGTAGTGTTACCTATTGAATGTGAAATTCCGTCATTTCAAATAGCCATAGAAGTACTCCTAGCCACTTCTGAAGAGGAGAAACGTTTTTTGTACTTAGCTCAGTTAGATGAGAATCGACGCACTGCTGCTTTAGCAATCAAGACTCATGCGAAACGGATAAAAGCTCAGTACGACCGAAATGTTACACCTCGTAATTTTTCAGAAGGAGTCCTAGTCTTACTATACGATCAAGCAAACGATAAGCTAGGGGCTGGAAAATTTGTACTTATGTGGCATGGTCCTTATATTGTTAAGTGAAAGCTGGCAAAAGGGGTCTATGAATTGGTAGATTTTGACAGTGTCTCTTTGGGTGAACCCAGAAATGGGCTTTATCTTAAGAGATATTATGCTTAAATTTTGATGTGGATATTTTTATTAGATTAGTTTTTTTTTTTATAGCCGGTGTCTTTTAGATTAGAAAAGTGTCCCTAGTTTAGAGAGTGTTTTTATCATTATTCCTGCTTATCTTGGTTTTACTCTTGATATTATAGATGTCGACGTCTCTTCAAACATACATTGGTTTTGTTGATGGTTCTTGTCGTATTACATGGAACATTTCTTCCGCAGCTTGGGTTATCTATTCACCCTCTGATGAGTTAGTATCTATGCATGGGGTAAGCCTTGGTCAAACAACGAATAACATTGCAGAGTATAGTGCAGTGATTGAGTTATTATTTGAATCCATCTCATTTGGGATTCAGATATTGATTGTTAGGTTAGATTCTAAACTCGTTGTATCACAACTTAATGGGGTTTATGCCATTAGAAATCCAGTGTTATTAAGATTATTTTTTATATTTCGTCTCTTGGAACGTGAATTTGATCACATTGAATATCAACATATTCCAAGATATTTAAATACATTAGCAGATGAAGTTGCTTCTCGTATGATAAATAGACATTTGTAATAATCAAAATAGTAAATTTAAAACAAATTCAATAACAGGTTACACAAGATAGCTAGTAATAGTGATATGTCATAGCATAGAAGTGTGTCAAATATACATCATCTTCAATCATAGGTTGAAAAACACCTTATGATCGGCAAAAATGATAATACAAAAAGACAGAAATGTCATGTGAGTCTACAAAAGCAATCATCCTATCCCTGGTGATGGTCACGATAAGAAACCACTGCTCGGGCCACCCTACAAAGGAACCTCCTAAAAGGTCTTGGGACCCCAATCACATATCGCTGTAACCTAAGTTGAATATCATCTATGCTAGTCTCTACAATATCTGCTGTCAAACGCTCTAGATGATTCTCCAATTCGGTCAGGCTCTCTATAGATTGGTCCTATGGAGCTGGTACTGCTGCAGTTGGGTGTCTCCTCTCATAAGGCTGGAGAGCGGCTGGTCATTGTGGACCCACATCTGCATTTAAAACTTTTTATTATCAGTTTTGGATGATTTAAAAAACAAAAAAATTAGTTAAAACTTAGAAAGTGTTGAAAATGATTTTACTTGAATCATCCCACTGCTCTCTTGGTGGACGAATCATGTCTGGGTCACCAGGATTCTTCAACCAATGAAAATACTCAGGTGGAAATCGAACAACCTCTGAACCCTCCTCAGGATGACGGGCCATCACTGCAACCCAACGCATTATCCTAGGCTCTCGAGGAAGACCAGCCTCAACAGAAAGTTGTTGTGGGACTAGCATAGGGACCCTCTCTAGACCAGAGCTCACAACGAGGAAGCCGTATCCAAAGTTTTTTAGCTGTCCATTCTTTTCTCTGGTCAATTAGCCTTTCACATTCGCCAACACAGCCTCGCACCAGTTGAAGATGGTACCTCAATAACAGTATACAACCATCTGCATTTGGGATCCAGTAGCTACATGCAATGCTGCACTCCCGCATAATTTGGTGACAGTGAATGCAACAATCTTAAGTTCAGGACGGTCGATAGTTTTAATATCGATCCGTTTGTCCTTTGTTTGATCATTGCAAAACTCCAATCGGAGACCAGAAACAGACTGGACACCTGGCCTAGTCCTGAAAAGAGATAATTGTTTGCCTCTCTTGGGCAAACCAGTCAAAAAATATATGTCCTCTAGCTCAATTTCGAGCCGGTGGCCGCTAATCATGAAACACTGGTCCTGTATATTCCACCTGTCTACCAGCCATTGCAAGAAGTCTAATTGGGCACCCATGCCTGGTATGGCCCAGAACTTAAACAGTTTGCATGCTCTCAATGCATTCAATGAGGGTGGATGATTTATTGCGGCAAGATCCATCATCATTTATGCCAGCATGAGCATGTAGACTGTTTAAATTGTAGGCCATACCAGGCATGAGGGCCCAAGTAGACTTCTTGCAATGGCTGGTCGACAGGTGGAATATACAGGACCAGTGTTTCATGATTGGTGGCCACCGGCTCGAAATTGAGCTAGAGGACATATTTTTCTTGACTGGTTTTCCCAAGAGAGACGAACGATTATCTCTTTTAGGGACTAGGCTAGGTGGCCATTCTGTTGCTGGTCTCCGATTGGAGTTTTGCAATGATCAAAAAAAGGAAAAATAGATCGACATTAAAACAATAAACCACCTTGAACTTAAGGTTATTACATTCACTGTCACCAGACTATGTGGGAGTGCAGCATTGCATGTAGCTATTGGATCCCAAATGCAGATGGTTGTAGACTATTATTGAGGTACCATCTTCAACTGGTGCGAAGCTGTGTTGGCGAATGTAAAAGGCCAACTGACTAGAGCAAAGAACGGACAACTAAAAAACTTTGGATACGGTTTCCTAGTTGTGAGCTTTGGTCTAGAGAGGGTCCCTATGCTGGTACCACAACAGCTTTCTGTTGATGCTGGTCTTCCTCAAGAGCCTAGGATAATGCGTTGGGTTGCAGTGATGGCCCATCATCCTGAGGAGGGTTTAGAGGTTGTTCGATTTCTGCTTCAGTATTTTCATTGGTTGAGGAACCAACTTTTTGTGATTCAAGATTTTCCATATGCCGAGATGGATTATCACAGTGACCCAGACATGATTCTTCCAATAGGAGAGCAGTGGGATGATTCAGGTAAAATAATTTTCAACACTTTCTAAGTTTTAACTAATTTTTTTGTTTTTTAAATTGTCCAAAACTAATAATAAAAAGTTTTAAATGCAGATGTGGGTCTAGGACGACCAATCGCTCTCTAGCCTTATAAGTATTTTGTATGTCCTACAGTGCAAAAAAGACGTATTAGAACAATTCAGTTCGAAATTTTTTGGGTGGAAATGGAATAATTTGAATATTTAAAATCCATTTCATGGGGTCCGCACCCACCGGTTACAGACAGTCCCTAGGTCCACACTCATCGTGGGCAATAGGTGCAGACCCACGACATTTTTCTTTGTAGAAAAAAGTCGGGGTCCGCAGGGGCTGCATGTTGCACCTACAGACCCTCGCGAGTGATTATCTAAACCAAATTCTCCTTTAAAAATTGTTTTTCAAGCTAAAAACGAAATGTAAACGGTTGAAATGCAAGATAAGGATGATGTGGATTACCTCGAGCTGACGGTTTCCGATTCCAATGGACGGATTTTCCGCAATCTTCACAGGAAGTTTCTTACCCAAAAACTCTCACTTCTCACTCTGAAATCAAATGGTAAAAATGAATTTACAAAAGCCCCTTTTATAAGATTTTTTGAATAAATGAATTTTTAATTTATTTATTTTTCACTTTAAAAAGGTAACTTTTTGATACGTTTTTATTTATCTTAAACAGGTATGAGTAATGTTTTGAGTTTTTGTGCAAAATATTGGATTTTTAACGGAAAATTTATCATTTGCAACAAGGAGTACTTCTATCACTTTTTCGGGCTCTTTCAAAAACATACGAAAAAGTGAAACACTGGAGTCCTCTTTAAGCTCTTTTCTGACTCGTAAAATATGAAAATATTGCTGAGTTTCTTCCTTTTTAAGGTCGTTAAACGAAATTTAAAAGGCAGTCCACTTATAGCTCTTTTCTGACCGTATAAACATGAAAAGATCGCCAGAATTTTGTCGTTTCAAGTTTGATACTGGTCCTAAAACGATGTGTCTTCAATCGCTTTTTTACTTTTTCGGATCGGAGCCACTAATTATGAAAAGTATTCCTTGATCGTAATGGTCAAGCGGTTCTCTCAAGTATTATTTTATACTTTTTCGGGTTTGAGGGACACAAATTTATGAAAAATGACACCCATGAAAAACACAAATTTATGAAAAACACTGAGTTTATCCTATACTGGACTCGTTAAAATTTAACAGTAAAGGAAATGTTCAATTTTAAAAGGAACGAACAACTCCTTATTAGGGTTCAAATTTCAAACTAAGTTGGACTCATCCGAAGGATGAGCTTATAAACAAGAAAATGTTATCCTCCTCAAGCTTGTCAAAAATAAAGAGGTACTTGCCAGAAATGGTGGGGGAAAAGAGAGAAAATGAACCTATTTGTTATACTTTGTTATGTAAAAACCCATCAACCACTCTTGAACACAAAACTTTTGTTCACTTGGGTTGGGAAAATCCTTTGCCTAACAGTTAATCAAACCATATTGAAAGTCTTCAGCAGGTTTCTGGGTATTAGCTTTGGGTCAATTGTTACCAAACCATCTGCAGTATTGTTATATGTTCAAGAGGTTAGTTCAAATAAACTATTCATCTGCAAAATATCTGTCATCCATTTTTACCACCCCCGAGTTAGTCCTTGCCAAATATATTTCTTCAAAACTTGATCTATGATTTCGTGTTGTGGGCTTGCCTACGACAGATTGCTTTCTATCAACTTCAGCTCATTATCTAGAAAGATAGTCTAGAAATCATCAGTACCTTGGAATTTGCATAACCTAATGGCATGTTTCTCATCTTCGATGATAGCTTGCATCATTGACCTTCGATCAAAGGACTCTATGACATGTTCGACATTAGCTCAGTTATTCACATTTCATGGATTGTAATGAGTACTTTGAGAGCCATTGACATTACTGGTGGTTTCTCTCACACTTGTTAACAGTTCACATCATTGACTGGTAATCAAGTGGTTTCTACCATGTTCTACTTCGATACATTCATTCACATGGATAGAATCGTACTAGTTCGGGAAGCAAAAATCAAGACCCTGGATCTAGTTTCTACCATCCAGGCTGCGAGGAATTTTATTATTCATTATACAATGTACTATTCATAAATAGATGGCTATACCCATACTGTGCCTACATATGTCTATACTCGTGATGTATTACAAAATCATTACTCTATCAGAACAATTTAGTCAGTATTCTAGTCAGTTTTGATCTGAGTATGGGAATTCCTACCGCACCGATGATATGTGTATTGAATGTTTTTACAGGTTTCGACTGGGGTGTCCACATGATGATCCTTGAAATGATAAAGTACTTCACTCTTCATAGATGACAAAATCTATCTTCATATATTACAGATTTCGCACTTTAGGGGGCAATCTGTTGCAAAAACAATTGTCACCTTGATATTCTACAATCTCTGTGAGTCCATTACCACTCATACTTACCTCCTTTGCAAGTCTTAAGCCTCAGTTCCTCATATCAAGCCTTGAAAATAAGAGAAATCCCTCAAAAGTCTCTAAAACTTTGGTTCGCACTTTCTCTTAGCATTACCTATTGTCTCGCACCTAATGGTCATGTCTCCTGAGCACTTGACCGCTTTGTCTCTGTGTTATGGGTGCAGACCCCTGTAAAAGTTAAAAAGGCGCAAGTATATTCTTAAAAACTCAATTTGAGTCATTTCTAGAAGCTTCTGGAAGGAATCTTGAGGTGGAAAGTTCGTTTTCTTAAGGTTCATGCATCCCATACCTTAAGGAGCTAACCCCTTGATGTGAGGAGCTTATCCCTTTGAAGGAGGACTCTATCCCTTCATAGGTGGGCCTGTAACCTCCTTCCTCTGCACTATAAAATGAAGCATTGGGCTGGTTATTTGGGAGGTTGAAAGCTGAATATTTTTGAGGTGCAATGCTGCTGGAACTTAGTCTTCCTAATTGAGCTTTTGTGAGGAGAGATTACATACCTCTTTGATCTCATTTGGAAGAGTGTGAGGCTTGTCAAATTAAAGGAGATTCCTTTTTCGGACCCTGGGAAGAGATTTTTCAACATCAAGGCTGAAAAGGTTGTAAGGTTCTTCTACTTCAAAGTTAATACAAATAAGTTTGTTTTTCTCAATAAGCTATTGTTTTATGATTTATTTTATGGATTCCTTCATCACCATAATGAACATGATTTATGATATTAGCTATGCAGGTGTTATTTGATGTGTGCTTATTTGTGATTGCACGTTCTCAAAAGGAAACTCTTTCTGACGGTTGAAGGATGGCTGCTACAAACTAGCGTTGGACTTAACGTACGGACTAAACACCTCTATAGTTTTTGTTTATGAATCGTATATGTTTAGAGAAAGGCAGATTTGTTTGTCCTGCTTGTTGCTAGATATCTTTTGATACTAGGAAGATCGGACTTTTCCGCAAGATCGATTAATCCGGCCAACAAATTGATGCATATATCATCCTAGCGGTAGATTATTTTACTAAGTTGTCCGAGGTGATGCCTACATTTTCGACAGACAACAAAATTGCTGCAACTTTTGTATTCAATCATATAATTGCTAGATTCAGTGTTCCTCAAGCTATTATTACTGATCATGGAAGTCATTTTCGAAACATCATGATGACTGAACTGACAGATCAACTTGGCCTCCGTCACGATAGTTCTACTCCAGATTATCCACAAGCTAATGGTCTGGTTGAAGCTATGAATAAAGTTCTAGTCACTATGATCCAACGAATCATTGGTATTCATAGGTCAAATTGGCATAACATGTTCTTTTCAACACTTTGGGCATATCGAACCTCAGTGAAAACATTAACTGGTTTATGGTTTGGAAGTAGTGTTACCTATTGAATACGAAATTCCATCATTGCAAATAGCCATAGAATTACTCCCAGCCACTTCTGAAGAGGAGAAACATTTTTTGTACTTAGATCAGTTAGATAAGAATCAACGCACTGCTGCATTAGCAATCGAAACTCATGTGAAACGGATAAAAGCTCAGTACGACCGAACTGTTACACCTCATAATTTTTCGGAAGGAGACCTAGTTTTACTATACGATCATGCAAACGATAAGCTAAGGGCTGGAAAATTTGTACCTATGTGGCATGGTCCTTATATTGTTAAGCGAAAGCTGGCAAAAGTGTTGTTGGGAAAAGTATCCAATTCAGAATGCCCCTATCCCACTCTAAGGTGTGATAGTGCCTTAGCAACAAACAAGGTAAACTAATTGAGTATTCTTCTTTATGAAATGTAAATGAGGAAGAAGGATGTAACTAACCTGTGTCTTCCGCTAGTTTGTCGATCCAAATCACTCCTCTCTTCAGTAGCTCCCAGCTTCTTGCTCCTTCACCGGCCCAGCTTCACCGAATTCCTGCAAGATCACAAGAGAGAGAAACTACACAAAGATACAGATATACATTCATAAAAAGCTCAAGATCAGATTAAGCTAAACATGTAAGCATAACAAAACATCATTGGTACACAGCATGTAGGAGAAACTCAAATAGTTTATTGACAGAATAAGAAAGTCCAAGAGGAGATACAAAAAAGTGAGTTTCGATCCAGCATCTACCTCCCAGCAAAGGAATCCCTTCCTCTCCTCCAACAAAGCATAAATCACCCAATGTACTAATCTCAATCTCAAACCAACAACAATTCCCTGCAAAGTACAAAATTCCAGCCTCCTGAACCTCTGGGTGAGAGATCCATATATAGATGTAAGCAGAGAGGATGAGTCAGCTTGTGTTTTGACTTGTGGCTTCTCTCTGTCAGTTCTTGCTTCCACTTGGAGGTTGAGAACCTCTTACTCATCACTAGTCGAATTCATTGAGGCAAGTGTCATTGGAGAAGATTCTGTAAGCTTCCAGGGTCTTTCCACCTCGTTGAATGAGCTTGCCATTTGTCATTTCCCGCTCAGTGCACCCTGGTAGTGCTTCCACCTGCGTTGTAGTCCACCTAGCCAGTGTAGTCTCTGCATTTCAACGCAGGCAGCTAGTGGAGCCTCTGAATTGATCCTGAATTGACTGTTTCTGAGTGGTTTTTGGTGGAGAACTTATGGGAGAAGCTGTCATTGGTTGACCTTGTTCCTTTAGGAGTTGTAACAACATCTTTAGGGACTTTGGATCCTTTGAATTATGGACATTTCATGCTTATAGCTGTAAGGCACAAAAATGTCTATAACAGTTGCCCCCTAAAGTATGAGGCCGTTTATTGGGTGAAATGCTTTATTAGGAGGATCCGAAGTTCTTCCAATGCTGGGAGGAGACTTGTAATAAGATACAATACAATACATTATTTTTCATACTGTTTTCATGATCTAGCTGAGGCGGGCATTCCCATGCTCAGCTTTATAAATTCATTTTTATGTACATAAGACAGACAATTGTCTGATGATAGACTGATGATCCTGCTGAAATCATCATCCTTTGGTAGGATGATTGTCTGTGCTGCAATGTTGTACATGTTAATGTCTTTATTTTTCCTGAATATATATCGCAGCCTGGATGGATGAAACTAGATCCGGGGTCTTCAAACTCGTTCGATCTTCACTCTAAGTACAAGTCGATCCATGTGAGAAATGTTATGAAGTCGAACATGGAAAGACATCGCATGATTACCAGTCAATGAGGTAAACCGTTAACAAGCACGAGAGGAATCACCGATAATGATAATGACCCTCAAGGTACTGCAGTACAATTCACGTGGTGTGAATAAAGGACTTGGCATCGAACACCACACAAAATCTTTCGGTCGAAGGTCATTGATGTATACCTGTCGCTGGAAGTGAGAAACTTGCCATTGAGGCATGCAAGCTTCAAAGTACTGAAGGGGGTGTCCCTAGATCAACTTCTTGGATAATGAGCTGATGTCGACAAGAAGCGATCCGTCAAAGGAGGGCCTTAATGTATCCCACATCAGTGACACGGAACGGAGCAAATGATTTTGATGGAGGTGAAAACGATCTGATGATATATGGTTCAGGGTGGCGGTCATGAAAGAATGAAGGATAATGTATGGTAGTGCATGGGACACGGTTGACTTTTCTGGATGACTTCTCTTGAACATATCGGTGACACTGGTGTGATGGATTGGTAGCATTTACCCCAAAGGTGGATGGTATGGCGAGACCATGGCAATGTGACCGGTGAATGAAACAACCCAACCCGACTCTGGCACGGAGTGGAAGTGTCATGTTCAAGAGCGACTTGCTACCAATAAATTTCTTTGAGTTTCTTCCCAATTTTTGCCCAGTCATTGCTGACCAGTACCTCTTTATTTTTTTCAAGCTTGAGGAGGATAACATATGCTTGTTCTATAATTTGCCCTTCGGGCAAACCCATCGCTATGTTTTAACGAGCCTAGCGATAGTGAAACTCGTTCTCGTCTAAAGACAAGTTTGTCGCTATTTAATGTTTTTAACGAGTCTAACGACAAAGATAACTCGGTCCTTTTCCTTTTTAGAGAGTCTGAAAAGGTACGTAAAGTCAACTCCGAAAGTCCTTTTTCGTCATCTAATCCTTTAAGTCCGAAAAAGTATAAAACAATACAAAAGGGATGAATTTTAGATAGTTTTAATGAGCCGAACAAAACAAGCGCTCGATCTTTTTGTGCAATAATCCCTCAGGTCCAAAAAGATTAAAATCTAAAGGAGGGATAGCACTTCCGATCGCTTTAAAGAGCTGGAAGGCCAAAACTCGGCAATCTTTTCATATTTTATGAGTCAGATGAAAAGAGCTTAAAGAAGACTCGTCTTTTGAGGAACGAGTGATAAAACGGGTTAGCAGCTGATTCCAGGTAAGGGTTTGGAATTTTCCAATCACGGCAGTGTCACAAGGATGGCTAGTGAAATCACTCTTCGCAGCTGTTCCTCAAAATGGGTAAACAATCAATATGGAGGGGAATGATTGGCCAAATGAAAAGTGGAGGTGACGGTGCAAACACGACCAAGGCTTTAGTGGCTGATAATGTTACATTCACGGTGGTTATTTACTGGAGGGTAGTTCATTTTTTAACGAGCTTAAACGCGGGTCGAAACACTTGCTCGATTTTATGTTTATTTTTTAACGAGCATGAACTATGCGCTAAAACTGCTCGATCTTATGTTTATTTTTTAACGAGCATGAACTATGTGCTAAAACTGCTCGATAACATGGTCTAGTTTTGATTTTTTCCCATAAATAGCTTTGCCTTTTCAAAGATAGTACTGTACCCTCAATTGATGCATCAAACTAGTTAGAAATGAATAACATTTGCTTGAAAATGAGATTAAAACACTAATATTTCACTTTGAACTACGTAAAAAGCTATTAAAAAGTGTTTTTACCTCTCATTTTACCATTTCATTTGAACTTGGTTTGTTGGAGCTCTGGAGGTGCCTCTTCCTCCTTGATTTTCATCAGCTGATTTCAGGAGATTCTATGGACGATTCTCGGCGTTGTCCAGACCAGGTAGGAGCTAAGCCCGAGCTCTTTCATTTCATGGTTTCCTTTCTGCATTCTGTGCTTGATTTCCTATTTTTCTGAGCCCCTGGGGTTTGATGGGGTCTCTCTGCCATCAGCGCACCTTGGGCACTCGAAACCTGCGCTGAATGTCAAACAGTATGAAGGCAGTTTGACCTTCAACGCAGGTGGAACACTGTGCAGGTGCGTTGGGCGCAGAAAAGGATTTTGTTGCACAGTTTTTGATGAAAATTTTTCCCTGTTTCTCATCAAAACCACGATCTAACTCATCTCACGTTTGTTTTTCAGAGATATTGGAGCAAAATGACCCTTACATGGCAAGAACGAGAACATGAAGAAGAGGACATGATTTCCCTACATGATCCGGTTACGGTGAACGCGCTGCGGAACTGTGGTCTGCTGAAGTTCTTCCGCATCTCTAACATGAGACAGCAGATCAACCTACTGAAGTATTTGCTTGATGCTTGGGATCCTATCAACCAAGTTTTCCAGATTAGGGGCAAATCTATCCCCTTGACCAAAGTAGACATTTACTTCTTGACTAGCTTGTCGAGGCGGGGTGCCCCCATCTCTTTGTCAGGTTCGGCCCGAGGGAGTGACTTTGTGAGAGATTATGTCCGTTAGTATTGCAGGGAAGGATCTCAGCCGAGTAAAGATGGCAAGATCGTTATCCGTGAGGTTGCTGACAGGTCCCTTAGGTCTATCCTGTACACTATTGGTAGGATGGACGGTAGTGCGTCTCTTCATGTAGCCAACAGATCTTATATGCAGCATGCCTTGGAGTGCCTCCAACCGAAAATATTCAATTGGTGTGATTCAGTACTTCTTCAGATGAAAAGTCAGTTGACCAAGGTAAAGGACGGGAGGTTGAAGAACTTTGGGTTCGGTTCTATTTTGACCACCTTTGCTTTGGAGAAGATACCGCTGATGCAGCCACAATACATTGCACTCGACATGCCTTCTCCTACCGAGCCACGCATGCAGAGATGGGTTGACCACATGTCTAGGCATGCTGGTCAATCTCAGATTTCTTTCTCCGATACCTTCTTCAGGTGGTTTGAGCGTCAGGAGATGGTCTATTCCGAGTATCCATATGTTGGCATGGACTTCCGGGGTGATCCGGATTTAGTACTGCCAGACGGCGAGCAGTGGGGCGCTATTGGTAAAATCTTCGACCATATCATTGTTTACTGTTTTTATTTATAATGTCCTTGTGCTTTATTCTATCAAGACTTTAATCAAACTCATGTGTGCATGCAGATGTTGGTCCTGTTCGTCCAGTAGTTCACCTGAGAGTGCCAGCCGCTGCCCCAGCAGGAGAGGCCGCCGGGAGGGTTATCTTTCGTGACCTTGATGTGGCCGAGACCCTTACAGCTGTGCAGGAGCAGTTTGAGAGCCTTACTCTCGGTATTCCAGATGTGAGGATCGACGAGTTACCTTTACAATTGCAGTGGCATACTACTGGTGTGCCTAGACGATGGACTCGTCTCTTACGCATGATCGCACAGGCTATGACGTGCTATCACGAGCATCAGTAGACTAGGGTGCCCCCTAGCATTTTGAGTTTTTGGGTCATGTGACCGATTTTGTCTTAGTTACAGAACATTATATGTAAACCATAAACAGCTTATATATATATATATATTTTTATTTTCTGGGTTTTATTCTGGTTGAGTTATGTGATCCACATGTACAACATTGATGATGTGTTTCTTTTTATAAATGTCGCAAATGTCTATCTAACACATAGTTTGCAAATGAATCGGTTAATGTGTTTAAGTTTTTGTAAATATGTTGGTATTGAATTAAATCAAATTGTCTTTCCAAAATCTTAACCCTTAGGAACATGCGATAAATAGCTGGGTTGCGGACGGAATATATACCATTGAGTTGTAGTATTACGAGTTGTGAGTCTAGCCTGACGATCAGTCGGCGTATACCATGGGTGATGGCATCAGAGAGTAGTTCTATCAACGCGCTATACTCAGCGATGTTATTCGTTGATTGACCGATACATACACCTCTGAAACTTACTAACTCGCTGCTTGGATCAAAAATGGCCTAGGCTACGGAGGACAGGTTCTGCGAACTACGACTCGCTCCGTCGGCATATCCAACACATGTCTCCAAAAGGTTTGACATCTGCAATAAATGTAAAAAGGTGGATTACTCGACCAAAACAAACACTTCAGCGAAAACAAAATACAACAAAAGCATACTGGTTACTATTTAAGCATAGTAACGCTTGAGGTACAACCCATTATGGGGTTGCGCCAGTGGAATTCCATCATAATCCATTAACTCGTAGGCTCCTTTCGCTAACACTCGTTTAACAATATAGGGGCCCATCCATAAAGAATTAAATTTACCTGCTCCCAATTTATCGGATTCTTGGTCGTAAAGCAAGACCAAGTCACCTTCTGAGAAGACACGGGGTTTGACATTTTTGTTGAACTCCGCCTTGACTCGTTTCTTATGGGCTTCGTTAGCCAAAGCGACATCACGACGGGTTTCATCCAATTGGATTAATTCCAAGAAACGGGCCTCTTCTTCTGAAGTTCCGGGGAGGAGATCAATTGCGAGTTTAAGAGACGAGATTTCACACTGGACTGGTAAGACTGCTTCCAGGCCATACACCAGTTGGAAAGGTGTGAACCCGGTCGCATTCCTTACTGATGTTCGGTAAGCCCACAAGGCTGAGTACAGGATTAGGTGCCACCTTCTTTTGTGAACTCTGATCATCCTTTGCAACATACGCTTCAGGACGTTGTTGATCGCTTGAACTTGTTCGTTGGCTTGCAGATAATACGGGGTAGAGCTGTCGTGAGATAGCCCTAGCTCAGCAGCTAATTCAACCATCATGTGATTGCCAAAATGTGATCCATGATCCGTAACTATAGCCTGTGGTACGCCGCATCTGGCGACTACATGATTGAAAAAGAAAAGGGCAGCTTCTTCACCAGTGTTATCTAATGTAGGCATTGCCTCGGCCCATTTGGTAAAATAGTCAACAGCGACTATAATATACCCATGCCCCTCGGTCGAGGTGGGGTTACATGTCATGAAATCGATGCCCCATTTGGCAAAAGGCCCAACAACAACTATTGGCTGTAAAGGTGCGGGTGGTCTTCTGGCTTTGCTATCAAAAATTTGACAAGAATGGCAACTTCTGACTGTGGTTATGCAATCTTTGAACATGGTTGGCCAGAAGTATCCTGCTCGTAAGATTTTTTGTGTTGTAGCATATCCAGATTGATGCCCCCCACATGCACCTGAATGACACTCATTCAGGGCTTTTTCGGCCTCCGCATGGGTGAGGCACCTTCTCAAAACTGTATCGATACTACGACGGTAAAGCGTATCACCGACGATCATGTAGTCTCTTGCTTGGTATCGTATACGTTTCTGTTCTGAGTGAGGTGTTAGGCCTAAACTTTTGGGTTTGGAGATAAATTATTATATCTCTGTACCACTCATTGCTTGTGGATATCAGAAACAAATTCTCATCCACGATTGATTCTTCGGATGTTTCATCGTTGGACGACGATGGGAGATCGCACAATAATTCTGTGAAAACTAGAGCTTTCTTTGATTTGGATTTTACGAATTCCAAATCAAACTCTTGAAGGATTGCTATCCATTTTGAATATTTGCCCCCCAGCAACTGTCGCGACAATATATAAGTCATGGGGTTGCAATCAGACAAAATAGTAGTTTTCCGAAAGAGGACATAGTGTCGAAACCTTTGTATCGCTTGAACAACTGCAAGTGCTAGTTTTTCAACATAAGAATATTTACTTTCTGTATAATTTAAGTTTTTACTTAAATAATATATAGGGTGTTCAATTCCATCGACTTCTTGAACTAAAACCATTGCGATGGTCGTATCTGTTGCAGCAAGATACAGGTTAAAGTCTCTTTGATAATCGGGTGCGTACATTAATGATGCTTTTATTAAGGAATCCTTTAAATCATCAAAGGAAGCTTGTGCAACCTGATCCCAAACGAAGGGTACCTCCTTTTTCAAAAGACATGTATAACCTTTAGCAAGTTTGGCGTAATTTGGAATGAACCTCCTCAGAAAGTTTGCTTTCCCTTGGAGTTTCTGAATCTGAAGCAAATTCGAAGGTGGAGGCAAATTGATGATTGCCTGGACCTTGCAAGGGTCGAGACGAATCCCATCCTTTGAGACTAAAAATCCAAGTAAACGACCAGAACTGACGCAAAATACACATTTGTGTAGATTGAGTCGTATCTTGTAGTGTCGCCAACGTAGAAATATCGCTCTTAAATGCTGCGGATGATCAGTCCGCTTTCGCGAATGAGCTGGAAGGTCGTCGAGGTATGGTTGAACGATGTTCTTGATGTCATGGAAGGCATAATTTATTGCCCTTTGAGACGTCATCCCGACGTTCTTTAAACCAAAGGGTAATTTTTGATATGCGAATGTGCCCCACGGACAAACGAATGCAGTCTTTGACTGGTCCTGTGGGCGGATATTTATTTGATTATACCCAGAAAATCCATCCATGAATGAAAAGATTTCACATCCGGCGCATTCATCAATTATCTGGTCGATGAAGGGTCTAGGGTAGTTGTCTTTTGGACAAGCTTGGTTTACGTCCCTATAATCGACACACACTCTAATTGTCCCTTGTTTCTTCATAACAGGGACAATATTCGATACCCAATCGGTTAGAGAAACCGGGTAGATGAAACCAGCATGGAGAAGTTTTTCAACTTTTGCCTTAATGGCAGTGACTTTCTTGGGGTGCACCTGCCTGAGCCGTTGTCGTACCGGTTTGACATCTGGATACATCTTAATTTCGTGTTCAACGATACTCGAGTCAATGCCTGGCATTTCGTCATATGACCAAGCAAAGACATCTCTGAACTCGCGAAAAAGAGCGTTATATATTTCCAGTTCTGAAGGAGAACAACCTTTGCTGACATAAATATTCTCTACAACATTTGTTTTACTCGAGATATTTATGGCTATAGTCTCTTCAATATTGGATAAGTTTCGCTCGGAATCCACCGTATTTACAATATTTGATAGGAATTCAAAAACTGTAGGGTGATAAAGGTCATCTTGAGTATCTTCTTCATATTCTGGAAGAAGGGAACGATGGTGGCAATCATTCCATGGTGTCCCTTCAATCAACATTGATTGTAGAATTCCTTCGTCGGTTCCATGCACTCTCGACCAAGGATCTAAAGGGGTACCATATTCTCTAGACCTATCTACCCAAACGCTTGATGAGCGTTGATTTGGGTTCGCCTCCCATGCCAGAAACATTGATTGCTACAATATTTCTATTGGGCTTGGGGGCAAAACCATTGCATGATCCATGTCGATATCGTCTTCTGAGATCTTCGTGGAAGATATCATATTGCAGGTACCTATCGACGCTACTTCCGCCAAGTCGATTGGAGGTGGAAGAGCGAAAGTTCCCATTAGTATAGGATCTTTTAGTAGGCCTACTCCGATATTCTGAAGTGAATGGGGGCTTCCATGGATCATGGGAATGCTTCTTGTAACTTGTGAACCATTAGGGAGGAAGTTTTGTTGGTCGACGATCGTAATCCCCCCTTGAAAGGGGAATGCAATCTTTCTAAAATAGGTCGACACAACAGCTTCCATGGCATAGATCCATGGTCTTCCTAGTAGGATGTTGTAATCAAGATTCCCATCGATGAATTCAACATCTATTTCTACTGTTTTTCCCCCTAGTTCAACCTTCAAGTTATTTAGGATACCATATGGGGTATATGTCCTTCCGTCGAATGCTTTTAATGTTGTCGAGGATCGCGACAAGGTTGGAGATCCTAAAGTTTTCCAGCAACTCATCGACATAATACATGTAGATGCCCCCTCATCAATAATTGTTCGACGAACAGTTTTGTTGAGGGCTTTCACTTGGATAAGGAAAGCTAGTTGAGCTGGTAACTGAGGATCGTATCCTTTGTGGTCAAAGGATACAAGATTAGAATCCTTAGGATCAACCCCACCAATGGCTGATAACAAAGCCTGCCTTTGGGATGGGAAATTTTGTAGTACTTCAAGAGTTGACATAGCGGATGGCGATTGGGCCAAATCTTCCACTATCTTATAATGCTGCGCTACTCTGGCGCGAGGATTAAATGTCGACTTGTGTACTACTCCCTTTGGCGGTTTTATTGTTAATTCAGGAATGATGGGTGGTACAACTTCTGTTGAAGTTGTTGTCGAACTGCTTGGTTGATCTTTTTCCTTGCCGTTCGACAGCTGCGGATTCCCGTAATCTTTGTTCCTTGTTGAAATCAAAGCATCATTTTGTTGCTTCGAAATCGACAACATTAGCACTTGCGACGGGGAAGCATTTCCATTTTCAACCAGATTTGTGCCTGGATTTGGAAACGGGTCAGTTAACACAGCTGAGGTTTGCGAACTCTTAAAGAATCTTTTAAGCTCAGCTTTGTATGGACATTCTCTTGTCCAATGATTCTCATCACATATCTGACACCCGAAAGGGGGTTTCCTATCTCCAGGAGGGTTTGAAGAAGTTTTTTCAGGAGATGATTCACCCTGTTTCTTCTTCTTCCCTTTACTTTGCTTCTTCTTGCTTCCTGGTTGTTTGGTTTCTTTGCCCTTATCTGCTGATACGACATTTACTTCCGAAGCAAGAATTTCGTCTTTTGCATTTTGATCTGAAATCTTACAGGCCTTCTTGGAGTTGGCCTTTGTCAATTTCGCGTTTGTCGTTCCAATCACGCCATCACCGACATGAGAGTCATTGTTTGATTTAGGAGGAGGAGGAATTGAGAATTCCAGTCTAGGGGCATCAGGTATTTTGTCGTAGAGCGTGCCAGACTGAGTATAGACCAAGTCTAGATATTGCGCATGAGCGATAACTTGCTCTTCCGTTACGACTCCCCCCTTTGCCACATCTTCCGTTATAGCAGGAAGTAACGACTTGATAAACCATTCAGCTAATAGCTGATCGGGAACGTACGGTTTTACCATCCTATGACGACGTCGCCACTCATGTATATGATCAGATATGTGAGTGGCCGTTGTTTGTTTGAAGTTGGTTAAGATTTCCGTTCCTGTTTCATACCTTATCGGTAATTGAAAATGGGTTAAGAAAGTCGTGGATAAGGTGCTGAAATTGTCGAACGAAGCTCTGGGCAATTCAATATAACATTTTGCCGCTGGACCCGTTAACGTCCTCTGAAAAAGGTGAAGCCTTATCGAATCATCGTTTAGGGTGTTTGATGAACACCATAGATGAAATGTCATCACATGATTCGATGGGTCTTCTCCTGGATTTCCATTAAATTTAGGAATATCTGAAGGAAGTTTGTGAGGAATCACTAGCCAGCAAGGGGCGTAAGCAATTGGATTGTTTGTTAACCGGTGTAAATCGGGTAACTCTAAAGTTGCCACGAATGGTAACCGTTGATTTAGGTTAGGTGAAGCATACCCAGGATACGATGGAATTGCCTGAGCAGTTGGCCTTTGCATACCAGCATAATGTAATTGATGCTGGTATGACTGATACGGTTGGTGGACATGACCACCGTAAAGTGGTTGATTTTGACCGTTTTGAATGTGCGGTTGTCCACTGTTCGCAAAGATCTGCTGCTCAGAACCTTGGTATACTTGTTGGAATTGTGGTTGTTGATATTGCACCAGCCACGGTTGCGAAGCCATGTTCTTTTGCGCTATACTAACCGTTGGACCAAGGTGTTGGGTAATTGTACCTGTTTGGACCTGTGTCGCCCCACCAGTCGGCAATTGTGGTTGAGTCACAGGGTCAAGGGGCTGTTGCATTACAACCTAAGAAATCTGAGGTTGACATACAACAGGCAACGTTTGAACTTATGACACTGTTACAATAGCTGGTGTGGTCGGGATGTTCGACATAGGTACACATTGTTGCATAGAATACACAACTCTTGGTTGTTGGGGTAGTATAGGTACCCAACCACTTGATGTAACTCCAGTATAACCTGAATACTGTTGTGAACTCCCGTATGGATATCCTCCCGGAGGGGGTAATGAAAGGGCATACTGCCCCCCATATGGTGGTAACCCGGAACTCAAGGGGATTGTTTGCCCTTGGGGACTGGATTGCCCAAATTGACCTCCAAATGGATCAATTTGGCGAGTCTCAACATAAGAGTTGCCGGATATTATTCTGGAGGAACAAACAGGAATGGACCATACTGTCGAAATAGTCCCTGGATGGACTCCTCCTAGCGGTTGTGAGCTAGTCGGGACAGATGGTATGCCGACAAACATTGTCGGAGTGACGGCAGGGAGTTCTGCTATCGTTGTGTCAGTCGACACAGTCCTAGTTGTTGACGGTTGTTCAGACATTTTGAGTCTATCCAAAAGATTACCTAGCGATTCTACAGGAACTTCCACTGGTGGTAGACTAACTTCCGATGTCAAAGGAAATAGAGTGACCCCGACTCCAAAATGTGTTGGAGTACTTGCTTGCGGATCTTCTACAATTTCCTCTATCGCAATCAAACCAGGTGGAAGGGGAAGACCGTCAGGTCCGTAAAATATTTCTGGTGCCAAAGAAGGGGTTGAATCAACAGCGACAGATGTTTGAGGAACAAGACTCTCTGAACCGGTTACTGATGGAACTGGTTCAGTAACACAAGTGTTTGCTCTCAGACTAGGATCAATATCACTGTCCCTCTGTGACTATTGAACTTCTTTTGTAGAGGCAGGGTTTCCAGAAATGTTTGGAGTAACCGGAATCTCAGATTTTGTTGGAACACTCGTTCTAACTTTGATAGGATATTTCAAACCGGTTAAACGAGTCCGCTTTGTCTGTATTGTTTTCGATTCCGGAGACAAAGACGGTTGACTCGTAAGCCTCCGCGAACAACGGGGTTTCAATTGACTTTATTCCACGATTTGCGATTACTTGATCAACCAAAATACAAAAAGGAGAAAAATGTTTCCGAATTAAATGAATTTTAGACGCTTTAGACACAACTTGCTTTTTCAATTTTAAAGAGTCGAGAAAAAGCTAAAGATGACTCTAGTGTCCTTCGACGTTTTAATGAGCCCGAAGTGACAAATGCTCGGATGGAATTTTTCCGTTATATAGTCTGAAAAAGGCCAAAAGGAACTGCTCTGCAGTTCTAGGTAGAGGCTGTGCTAAACTCTTCGCAAAACCGCAGAATACTTTTTAAGGTACGGGCGGTCAATCTTCCCGAATGCTGTGTTCAGTGCATTGCGATCAGTAGGGCGGCCGACACAGCTTCCTATGGATAAAGGCTTTATTCCTATAGGGGTCTCCCAATATATACTCGACGGTACGTGGGAGCACAGTCCGTACTGGCACTATCGTCTCTCAGGAGGAATCACCCAACCATCAGCGAGATCGACAGTCACCAGGTTTTACGATGCCGGAACACGTCTCTAGCCTAGACCTCTATGTTGTGCGTTAAGTTACAAAGCGTTGTTAAGTTCATTCAATTTATTTTAGGTTGATATTTCTTAGAAGTTTGCCTTTTTGGATCACCACGAGATGTATGATACAATTCCTAAATGCATTCTAAAGATGATAAGCAAGCTTTTATATCTTTTCAACAATGAAAATCCTAGCTACAAGGGGAAAAGAAAGACACAATCTTTTCTCAAAGAGCATAGAGCACACTGTAAATGCACTTTTCCTAAATCAAAGGATGCAAACTATCAAAATGCAAATGCACATATGCATGTATTTGTTTTCACTTTCTTAATATTGATGCCTAAAAAGAAAGCTGTTGTACAAATTTGAATTCGATTTCAAGTGAAAACATAAACAAGTTCCTTTTTGAAAACAAAAAGACGATTACGACACTTTATGATTTTGAAGTAAACACTTGTTTCGACACTAGAAATGCATAAATTCAAACCAAAAGACAAAAGTAAAAGCGTAATCAACTGTGAACAACAAACAAACCCACTCCTAAGATCAAAACGACACTTACAACAGGTCTAGATCTAAGGGTGACAGTATGACTAGTTTACTTCCGTAATGGGAAACTGCAAATGATGTAACAAATACACAAAGAACAAATACAGTTTATTTATACAACTGAGGCGAAATTGAGGCAAAGAAAAGGGGTTTCAGATAGGTACACTGACTGATAACAGGCTGCAAAAAACAGAGATAAAACTGAGCAAAAGGAAGCAGGGAACCACAGCTGCACAAGGCAAGGGCTGATCAGCGCACCCTCAGCACAGAGAAACTGAACTTCAGTGCAGGTAGCCTTCACGGGACCTGCGTTGAAATGCAGAACGTCTTCACAGAGTCTGCGCTGAAGCAGAAACGAGAATTGTTTCTGGGTTCTGGGTCACGGTTTGCAGTTTAATCTACAGTTTTTGGCCGGATAAAAGCTATCAATTAGGTACAATTAGGAGGATGATTTAAAGGAGGACTAAGATCTATCACAAAGGTCGGTTAGAGCACTTGTGGATCAGATGTTCAGATCATAAAAACAGGCCGAGTGAGTGGACTAGAGTGGCAGATCTCTACTTTGCATTTGAAAATGGCAAATGCATTTTGATTCGGCACTCCTGAGTTTATGAGAAGAACAACAATAGAAACACAAATGAACTAACAAGATAATCTCCCCAGCGGAGTCACCAATTTGTTGTTGGGAAAAGTATCCAATTTGGAATGCCCCTATCCCACTATAAGGTGTGATAGTGCCTTAGCAACAAACAAGGTAAACTAATTGAGTATTCTTCTTTATGAAATGTAAATGAGGAAGAAGGATGTAACTAACCTGTGTCTTCCGCTAGTTTGTCGATCCAAATCACTCCTCTCTTCAGTAGCTCCCAGCTTCTTTCTCCTTCACCGGCCCAGCTTCACCGAATTCCTGCAAGATCACAAGAGAGAGAAACTACACAAAGATACAGATATACATTCATAAAAATCTCAAGATCAGATTAAGCTAAACATGTAAGCATAACAAAACATCATTGGTACACAGCATGTAGGAGAAACTCAAATAGTTTATTGAAAGAATAAGAAAGTCCAAGAGGAGATACAACCAAGTGAGTTCCGATCCAGCATCTACCTCCTAGCAAAGGAATCCCTTCCTCTCCTCCAACAAAGCATAAATCACCCAATGTACTAATCTCAATCTCAAACCAACAACAATTCTCTACAAAGTACAAAATTCCAACCTCCTGAACCTCTGGGTGAGAGATCCATATATAGATGTAAGCAGAGAGGATGAGTCAACTTATGTTTTGACTTGTGGCTTCTCTCTGTCAGTTCTTGCTTCCACTTGGAGGTTGAGAACCTCTTACTCATCACTAGTCGAATTCATTGAGGCAAGTGTCATTGGAGAAGATTCTGGAAGCTTCTAGGGTCTTTCCACCTCGTTGAATGAGCTTGCCATTTCTCATTTCCCGCTCAGCGCACCCTAGTAGTGCTTCCACCTGCGTTGCAGCGCACCTAGCCAGTGTAGTCTCTACATTTCAATGCAGGCAGCTAGTGGAGCCTCTGAATTGATCTTGAATTGACTGTTTCTGAGTGGTTTTTGGTGGAGAACTTCTGGGAGAAGCTGTCATTGGTTGACCTTGTTCCTTTAGGAGCTGTAACAACATCTTTAGGGACTTCGGATCCCTTGAATTATGGACATTTCATGCTTATAGCTGTAAGGCACAAAAATGTCTATAACAAAAAGGGGCCTATGAATTGGTAGATTTTGACGGTGTCTCTTCGGGTAAACCCATAAATGGACTTTATCTAAAGAGATATTATGCTTAAATTTCGGTGTGGATATTTTTGTTAGATTAGTTTTTTATAGCCGGTGTGTTTTAGATTAGAAAAGAGTGCCTAGTTTAGAGAGTGTTTTTATCATTATTCCTGCTTATCTTGGTTTTACTCTTGATATTGCAAATGTCGACGTCTCTTCAAACATACATTGGTTTTGCTGATGGTGCTTGTCGTAGTACAGAGAACATTTCTTCCGCAGCTTGGGTTATCTATTCACCCTCTGATGAGTTAGTATCTATGCATGGGGTATGCCTCGGTCAGACAAAGAATAACATTCCAGAGTATAGTGCAGTGATTGAGTTATTTTCTGATTCCATCTCATTTGGGATTCGTAGTTTGATTGTTAGGTTAGATTCTGAACTCGTTGTATTACAGCTTAATAGGGTTTATGCCATTAGAAATCCAGCGTTATTAAAATTATTTTTTAGAGTTCGTCTCTTGGAACGTGAATTTGATTACATTGAATATTAGCATATTCCAAGACATTTAAATACATTAGCATATGCAGTTTCTTCTCGTATGATAAATATACATTTGCAATAATCAAAACAGTAAATTTAAAACAAATTCAATAACAGGTTACACAAGATAGCCAGTAATAGTGATATATCATAGCATAGAAGTGTGTCAAATATACATCGTCTTTGATCATAGGTTTAAAAACACCTTATGATTGGCAAAAATGATAATAGAAAAAGACAAACATGTTATGTGAGTATACAAAAGCGATCATCATATCCATGGTAATGATCACGATAAGAAACCACTGCTCAGGCCACCCTACAAAGGAACCTCCTAAAAGGTCTTGGGAACCCAATCACATATCGCTGTAACCTAAGTGGAATATCATCTATGCGAGTCTCTGGAATATATGCCATCTAACGCTCTAGATTATTCTCCAATTCGGTCAGCATCTCTATATATTGGTCCTGTGGGGCCGGTACTGCTGCAGCGGTGTGTCTCCTCTCATAAGGTTGGAGAGCGGCTGGTCATCGTGGACCCAAATCTGTATTTAAAACTTTTTATTATTAGTTTTGGATGATTTAAAAAAAAAAAAATTAGTCAAAACTTAGAAAGTGTTTAAAATGATTTTACCTGAATCATCCCACTGCTCTCTTAGAGGAAGAATCATGTCTGGGTCACCTCGATAATCCATCCCAACATATGGAAAATCCTGAATCACAAAAAGTTGGTTCCTAAACCAACGAAAATACTCAGGTGGAAATCGAACAACCTCTAAACCCTCCTGAGGACGACAGGCCATCACTACAACCCAACGCATTATCCTAGGCTCTCGAGGAAGACTAGCCTCAACAGAAAGCTGCTATGGGACCAGCATAGGGACCCTCTCTAAACCAAAGCTCACAACCAAGAAAGTGTATCCAAAGTTTTTTAGTTGTTCGTTATTTGCTCTAGTCAGTTGCCCTTTTACATTCATCAACACAGCCTCGCACCAGTTGAAGATGGTACCTCGATAACAGTCTACAACCATCTGCATTTGGGATCCAGTAGCCACATGCAATGTTGCAGTCTCGCATAATCTGGTGACAGTGAGTGCAATAACCTTAATTTCAGGATGGTCGATAGTTTTAATATCAATCTTTTTGTCCTTTGTTTGATCATTTCAAAACTCCAATCAGAGATTAGCGACAGACTGGCCACTTGGCCTAGTCCCGAAAAGAGATAATCGTTCACCTCTCTTGGGCAAACTAATAAAAAAATATATGTCCTCTAGCTCAATTTCGAGCTGGTGGCCACCAATCATGAAACACTGGTCCTATATATTCCACCTGTCTACCAACCATTGTAAGAAGTCTACTTGGGCCCTCACACCTAGTATTTCCCAGAACTTAAAAAGTTTGCATGCTCTCAATGCATTCAATATGGGTGGATGATTTATTGCGGCAATATCCACATCCTCATGCTTGTGTTCCCACCAAATAAGCATTTTGTATGTCCTACAATGGAAAAAAGACGTATTAGAACAATTTAGTTCGAAAATTTTTGGGCAGAAATGGAAGAATTTGAATTTTTGAAATCCATTTCGTAGGGTCTACACCTACTGGTTATAGACAGTTCGTAGGTCTGCACTCGTCATGAGCAATAGGTGCGGACCCACGATTTTTTTCTTTGTAGAAAAAATTCGGTGTTTGTGGGGGCTGCATGTTGCACCTACAGACCCCCACGAGTGATTTTCTAAACCAAATTCTCCTTTAAAAATCAATTTTGAAGCCTAAAAACGAAATGTAAACGGTTGAAATGCAAGATAAGGATGATGTGGATTACCTGGAGCTGACGGTTTCCAATTCCAACAGATGGATTTTTCATAATCTTCACAGGAAGTTTCTTACCCAAAAGCTTGCACTTCTCACTCTCAAATCAAATGGTAAAAATGAATTTACAAAAGCCCTTTTTATAAGATTTTTGAATAAATGAATTTTTAATTTATTTATTTTTCACTTTAGAAAGGTAACTTTTTGATACGTTTTTATTTCTCTTAAACAGGTATGAGTAATGTTTTGAGTTTTTGTGCAGAATATTTGATTTTTTGGGAAAAATTGATCATTTTCAATAAAGAGTACTTTTATCACTTTTTCAGGCTCTTTCAAAAACCTACAAAAAAACAAAACATTGGAGTCCTTCTTAAGCTCTTTTCTGACTCGTAAAATATGAAAAGATTGCCGAGTTTTTTCCCTTTTAAACTCATTAAACGGAATTTAAAAGGAGGTCCACTTATAGCTCTTTTATGACCGCATAAACATGAGAAGATTACCGGACTTTTGTCGTTTCAAGTTTGATACTGGTTTTAAAATGACGTGTCTTTGACTGCTTTTTTACTTTTTCAGATCGGAGCCACTAATTATGAAAATTACTCCTTGATCGTAATGGTCAAGCGGTTCTCTCAAGTATTATTTTATACTTTTTCGGGCTTGAGGGACACAAATTTACGAAAAAGGACACCCATGGAGTTTTCTTAAGTTTTTCTTCTGACTCCCTAAAATTGAAAAACACAGAGTTTCTCCTATACTGGACTCGTTAAAATTTAACTGTAAAGGACTTGTTCAATTTTAAACAGGAACGAACCACTCCTTCTTAGGGTTCGAATTTGAAACTAATTTGGACTCATCCGAACGATGAGCTTATCAACAAGAAAATGTTATCCTCCTCAAGCTTGTCAAAAATAAAGAGGTACTTGCCAGAAATGGTGGGGAAAAAAGAGAGAAAAATGAACTTGTTTGTTACACTTTGTGTTTTAGAAAAGCAGTTAGCCACTCTTGAACACAACACTTTTTGTTCACCTGGGTTGGGAAATACTTTACCTAACAGTTAATCAAACCATATTGAATGCTTTCAACTGGTTTTTGGGTATTAGCTTTGGGTCAATTTTCACCAAACCATCTACAGTGTTGTTATGTGTTCAAGAGGTCAGTTCAAACAAACCATTCATCTGCAAAATATTTGTCATCCATTTTGACCATCCCTGAGTTAGTCCTTGCCAAATATATTTCTTCAACACTTGATCTATGATTTCGTGTTGTGGGCTTGCCTATGACAGATCGCTTTTTATCGACTTCAGCTCATTATCTAGAAAGATGATCTAGAAATCGTCAGTACCTTGGAATCTGCATGCCCTAATGACAGGTTTCTCACCTTCGACAATAGGTTGAATCATTGACCTTCGATCAAAGGACTTTATGACATGTTTGACATTAGCTCATTTATTCACATTTCATGGATTGTACTGAGTACTTTGAGAGCCATTGACATTACTGATGGTTTCTCTCACACTTGTTAACAGTTCACATAATTGACTGGTAATCAAGTGGTTTCTACCATGTTCGACTTCGATACATGTATTCACATGGATAGAATTGTACTAGTTCAGGAAGTAGAAATCAAGACCCTGGATCTATTTTCTACTATCCAGGTTGTGAGGAATTTTGTTATTCATTATACAATGGACTATTCATGAGTAGATGGTTGTGCCCATACCGTGTCTACATATGTCTATACTCGTGATGTATTACAAAATCATTCCTGTATTAGAACAGTGTAGTCAGTTTTCTAGTTAGTTTTGATCTGAGTATGGGAATGCCTACCTCAGCAATGATATGTCTATATATATATATATATATATATATATATATATATATATATATATATATATATATATATTGCATTGAATGTTTTTACAGGTTACGATTGGGGTGTCCACAGGATGATCCTTGAAATGATAAAGTACTTCACTCTTCATAGATGACAAACTTTATCTTCATCTATTACAGACTTCGCACTTTAGGGGGCAATCTGTTGCACAAAAAATTGTCACCTTGACATTCTGCAATCTCTGTGAGTCCATTACCACTCATTATTTTCCTCCTTTGCAAGTCTTAAGCCTCAGTTCCTCATATCAAGCTTTGAAAATAAGAGAAAGTCCCAAAAAGTCTCTAAAACTCTAGTTCTGCACTTTATCTTAGCTTTACATGCGGTCCCGCACCTAATGTTCATGTCTCCTGCGCACCTGACCACTCTGTCACTTTGTTAGGGGTACAGACCCCTGTAAAAGTTAAAAAGGCGCAAGCATATTCTTAAAAACTCACTTTGACTCATTTCTAGAAGCTTCTGGCAGGAATCTTGAGGTGGCAAGTTCAATCCCTTAAGGTTCATGCATCCCATAATTTAAGGAGCTAACCCCTTGATGTGAGGAGCTTATCCCTTTGAAGTTGGACTCTATCCCTTCATAGGTGGACTTGTAACCTCCTTCCTCTCCACTATAAAATGAAGCATTGGGCTAGTTACTTGGGAGGTCAAAAGCTGAATATCTTTGAGGTGAAATGATGATGGAACTTAGTCTTCCTAATTGAACTTTTATGAGGAGATATTACATACCTCTTTGATCTAATTTGGAAGAGTGTAAGGCTTGTCAAAGTAAAGGAGATTCCTGTTTCGGACCTTGGGAAGAGCTTGTTCAACATCAAGGCTAAAGAGGTTGTAAGTTTCTTCTACTTCAAAGTTAATACAAATAAGTTTGTTTCTCTCAATAAGTTGTGTTTTATGGTTTATTTTATGGATTCCTTGATCACCATAATGAACATGATTTATGATATTAGCTATGCAGGTGTTATTTGATGTTTTCTTTTTTGTGATTGTAGGCTCTCAAAAGGAAACTCTTTCAGATGGTTGAAGGATGGCTGCTACAAACTAGCGTTGGACTTAAGGTAGGGTCTAAATACCTCTATAGTTTTTATTTATGATTCATCTATGTTTAGAGAAAGATAGATTTATTTGTCTGCTTGTTGCTAGATATATTTTGATACTAGGGAGATTGGCCTTGTCTTCAAGATCGATTAATCCGACCAATAGATTTAGAACCTGAAGAAGCTTCACTTCCATTTCGAAGAAGCTTTACATTTTCACTTCAACAGTTAGCTTGAAATAAGCCTTTCAATCTGATAATGGTTGCAACGATAGACTCAGTCTCGCTGAAGAATATATTAACATATACATGAATAATGATCAGTTCAGTCTTCTACCTATTAGTTGCATTAGACAAACATGACACATGAACTCCTAGTCTGAACATAGCTAGATAATTTTGTTTTGATATTTGCGAAACAAACATTAATTCTGCTTGATAAAATTGAAATATATCTATGGGTTAATAAAAATCGGGCTATGATAGTTGAAGGCAACATTAAAAAAAAATGAAGTATATACATAATTTTTGTATTTATTATCTATATAAATCTTGTTTATGAATTTGTGACAACTTTTTAATGATAGTTACTAAACAATACACTCATTATCACTTTGATGGCTTACCTCTTACTTTTGGATTACAACTCTCGTTGTTATGTGACAAAGAATCCATAGACATAAATAACAAAATGATGGAGCTAAATCCAAGGCATTAGAAAAGCGGAGAAGGGTCACGAGACTTGACAAATGGTAAATAAAATAGCTCAACTAAACACTGAAGGCAAAGGTGTCTAAAGTGAAAGAAAACAATACAAGACCGCCTTCGGTGTCTAAAGTGAAAGAAAACAATACAAGACCAAAACATAACTGAGACTGCTAAATTAAACAAAGAAATCTCAAATAGAGAGTGGGATTTTCGACTCTTGCTTAGTATCTATATTTACATTAAAATTTGAGTCGGTTATATTTATTAGATTATTGTATTTTCTAGACTGTGTTGCCTTTTCAATTATGAATAAGTCAAGGAGGTGTTCGGTGGGAGGAACTGTTGATTGTTCAACATTGAAGAAGCTAAGGCGGTGCCGACTTTGCCATGGTGGTGAAATAATTATCTCTAACATTTTCCCCCTTAATTATTTCACCAAAGAAAAAATTAGGTGAGGGCTTTGTAAATATGTATGCACACTGATTTTTTGATTTGCACGACTCCAAAAAGAATTTTCTTGAGTTGTTATTATCTTCTTTTTGGGATTTCTTCTCACATTTTAACTTCCACGATTACACATCAAGCTTAGATATGAGTACGCTACCACCCTCGTACCTACCTAGTAGTTAAATCCACAACTTGATGTCACATCCTCTCTCTACCGAAGAGGGATAAACTCTACATTCCTATCCTCTCTCTACCAAAAAGGGATAAACACTACATTCCTGACTCAACAACTACAAATTAAGCATAGATACAAGTATACCTTCTGTATCTATCTAGTGGTCAATTCCACGACCTGATATCACATCCTCTCTCTTCCTAAGAGAGATAGACATTCCCTATTTGACTCAATAGGCTTACAACATACTTTGCCAAATCAACTTTGAGGTGTTGGGTACAACTAGTCAAGTGCCCCCTTACAACACAAATAGCTCATTACAAGAATCAGTACAACAAGAATCTCAAGTGAAGTACAACAAATACAAAAGTCAATACTCTACCCAAATATATAAGGCCATTTAATCTACTTTACCTCATCTTCTTTAAAATTATGCAACTAATGGTGCTTTCATGAACTCTTCAATTTACTCCAAAGCCCCTCATCTTCAAGTTCTCAAATCCATGTATCAAATTTTATGTGTCCCACTTTAATTAAAAGGAAGAATTCAAAGAGTAAAACAAACATATGGATTTCTCTCATTTAAACCATATTAAATATGGCCTCACACTGTAGGCTCCACTCAACGCATAAGTTTAAAAATATGTAAACAATTCCATTCTTGCCACAGCACATGAAATTCTCTCCTCGATAACTGCTCGGACGCTGACTGCTCCACATTGAATATGTTCCATGGAATATTACATACACGTACATCATCAAAGTTAGCGCTTTAACCATTTTGTTGGAAATAATAATCCCAACTACTGCCTTAACACACTGACAAACACCATGCTTTCCCAGTCAACCACTGCACAGTTGCGATTTTGTTTGCACGCAGAAGGACAAAAGTCAGAACAGAAGTTCAGAGCAGACCATTCCACAACACATCATAGAAGTTAAAGAATTTAATGAAGTTTAATAAATAAGTATGGGCAAGAATTCATTCCGCGGCCATTGCCCACACTCCCCAACACCTGCAAGTTCAGAAAATCATTTACTATGTAAAATCACCCATGTTGCGTATTAAATATTTTCTATGTCATGTCATTAATGTCAAATTTGTATGTTAAGATAAATATGGAAGTAAAAGTAATTTTGTAATGTTGGGCATGTTGAGAAAGTTAGAAAGCGAGATTCTGTGAGGTAGCGAGGAGAAAATCGTGGAGGAAATATTGGTGGGCGCGAAAACTAGTTTTACAGAATTTTACAGAAGTTTACTCCACAACCCCAGTGAAGCGTAAATCATAGTAAGTCTTTTGTGTTTTACTTGGACCAGGAGTTTCCAATTTATCACGCGAATGTAATTTCCTATGTTTTATATTATAATCAAAAGTATGTTATGTTGCGATGTGGTCTTAAGCCTTAATGAGGATATTTACCGCAACCATTTTATTTTACTCTGTTTTTTCGTGAACTCTGTGTTTTAATTAAGCCCTTGTGTGTTTGCGATATCCTCGCCGCAACCTAAGATTTACCTTGCCGCAACTAAAGTTGACATTTCCTACTTCCCTGAAACTAATTTCTGAACTCCTTTTCCCTCGTAAAATTTTTCTAACATGGTATCAGAGTAGGTTAAATATTGTTAGTGTAAAAGCAAGTGTTTTTACTAGGAAATAAAATTGTTTTGAGGGCAGATTGTCTTTTCTTTGGAGAGAATTTACCAGCAGGTAGAAAATTTTTGTACCACTCAGAAATGACAACATCAAGCACAAGCTTGACTAATCCTCAGATACCTCAATTTAATGGCAAAATTATGATTATTAGGCTATAACAATGAAGGCCATATTTTCATCTCAAGACATTTGAGATTTGGTGGAGAATGGTTTTTCAGAACCAGCAGATGCAGTACCATACAATGCGTTGTCTCAAGTAGAAAGAGATTTTTTAGGGGACAACAGGAAGAAGGATTCAAAATCATTGTTCTATATTTTCCAAGTAGTTCATGAAAGTATTTTCCCAAGGGTTGCAGCAAAAACAAAGTCGAAGAAAACAAGGGACACCCTGTAGATAGCCTACCAAGGCATGGAAAAAGTCAAGATAGAAAAGCTACAAATGTTGAGAAGAGATTTTGAAACACTTTGTATGAAAGAGTCTAAGAATTTCGACTCATTTTTTACACATGTAATTGGGTTGGTTACTCAAATCAAGTCTCATGGTGAGACACTTGAAGAAAGAACAATAGTTCAGAAAGTTTTGAGAAGCCTGCCAGTAAGGTTTGATGCCATTGTTGTGGCCATAGGAGAGACAATGGATCTCTCACAATTCTCAGTGCATGAGCTTCATGCATCATTGATTTCTCATGAACATAGACTCAATAGAGCAACAAGCTCCTCACAGGAGCATGCCTTCAAGACACAAGTTTCCTTTGGTCAAGGTCGAAGCAGAGCAAGATCATATGCTAGAGGAAGAGGAATAAGCCCACACAAAGGTGGAAGAAGCATCCCTTGAAGCTCAATTGGAAGGGGCAGAAATAAAATTCCAAGTCAAGGCCCAAGCCAAAATCAAACACAAGGTCAGAGGTTTGACAAATCTCAAGTTCAATGTCATTACTATAAGAAGTATGTTCATTATGCAAATGAATGTAGAATGAAGCAATATGAAATTAGTAACAAGCCAAGTGTAAATTTCACAAAAGAAAATCAGAGCCATGATATCATGTTTTTAGCTTGTAATGTAGCAAAAGAAAAACTACGTGATATATGGTATCTAGATTCAGGTTGTAGCAACCACATGTCAAGGAACATAGAAATGTTTTCTAATCTAGATGAAAGCGTGAAATCTGAAGTGACATTAGGGACTGATAGAAAAGTCTCTATCATGGGAAAAGGAAGAGTTAATATCCTAACAAAGAAGGGAGAGAAGAAGTACATTTCAGATGTTTACTTTTTCCCCGGTCTAAAGCATAACCTCATAAGAATTGGAAAGCTCATGAAAAAGGGATAAAATGTCTTCTTCAAAAATGATGAGTGCACAATTTTGGATAGGCCTCCAAGTAGACAGTTGATTGCAAAGGTTCAAATGACAAACAATAGAATGTTTCCCCTAAAGATAAGATCAGATTTGTGTTGGGTCCCTATAATACTAGTGATTAACCCATTACTATTGTAGTTTTATCCCTTATTAATATTGTTGTGCCCCTATTGTGCCCATATTGTTATTACTGTGCCCCATAGAATCCCTATATTGTTATTTTTGTGGCTTTATATTATTATTGTTATGTCGGATGGGTTATATTGTGACTCCTTAGACTCCTATATATAGAAAGGAGGTTTTGTCATTTGAATCACCCAAGAATTGTTGATTTATGTAATGTAAAGGAGGTTTCCCCCTCAAAAAGGCTGAATTCTAAGGCGTTGATCTATCTTTTCTATCTTTTTGTGAGCTGGCTTCATAACATTTGGTATCAGAGCTTTGGATTCTAGGGTTTCGCTGCTCCAAATAGGTCATTGTGGAATTTTCGCTATAATTTTTTTTTTTGCGATGTTTCAGAAGGTAAAAAAAAGCCCATTAAAGACTAAATCGCACTGAACCTCGGGTCCGAATTTCAGAGATTTTCCCACTATATTTGCGGAGATATGATCTGAGGAAGTTGGTTTTTTTGCAGACTCCTAAATTACATTCCAAACAAGTGACCTGGGGAAAATCATCATAACTTTCTCTCTGAGCATCAAAATGAAATTTCGTAAGAAGGTACAGAAAGAGGACAGACTGTAGTTTCTTGTGTATATTTTTCAGAGCCAAAGGTTGAAACAGTGACTCATGGCACGTCATACAAGCTCGCTCTACTGAACTAGTCTATAATCAGGTCACTGTGGGATATTTGGCATAAATCTTCCCTAGAGAATCCAATTTCGATCAGACTAGTGGCATTGGAAAGAGGATGCAGAGGGCTACTACAGGTCACAATTTCAGAACTGGATGATCCAAAATAACAGAGATACATCAGATTCAATATCAAGCTCCTACAAAGTGAAAAAACATGTGTAGTTTTATTTAAATTTTTGCATTAGCCTGGTTTGAAAAATTAGTTTGAAGGAATTCAAAGGGCATAGTAAAGCATTATTATCGGTAATTGATTCCCCGAGGAAAGAAAATGCAAACACCTAGTAAGCAACCTGAAAGCTCTAGCATGACTCATGAATAAGAGGAGGAAATGCAACATGATATATCAAAATTACGAGACCAAGTGCAACAAGTGTCACTTGCACAAAAAGTAACAGAATCTAAGATGGATGGTTTAAAGAAAGATATAGAAGCTAAGATGGATGGCTTAAAGAAATGCGTAGAAGCTAAGATGGATTGTTTAAAGAAAGGCGTAGAAGCTAAGATGAATGATGTGGAAGCTAAGATGGACGATTTGAAGATAGATTTGAAGACAACCATGGAAGATTTGAAGACATGCATGGAAGATTTGAAGATAGATTTGACAAAGTTTCTACAAGAAATGCTTACTAATGGTGAAAGGGTAGTAAAGGAAACTCATGATGAGAAAAAAAGAAATGTTAATCATGATTTCACAGAATCTAATGTTGGACCGAAGACCCACCATATTCCAAAAATCGATATGAGGAAGTTTGATGGCAAGGATCCTGCAACATGGATATTACAGATGGAGCAATTTTTCGATCTCAATAATGTGCAAAACACACAAAAGGTACGTATTGCAACTTTATATTTGGAACCAAATAAGTTTGTATAGTTTCAATGGCTTTGCTCTCGTAAACAAATTATTAGTTGGGAAACTTTTACGGAAGAATTGACAGCACATTAGGAGGATAGAAAAAGCAACACTTTTTTAGCCAATTGATAAGTCTCAAACAAAAGGGTTCAATAATGGAGCACATTGAGGAGTTCCAAAAATTGAACATAAGGGTAAAATATATTCCAGAGGAGCATAGGATTGATGTGTTCATAGGGAATGTAAAGGATAATATCCAGCATGATGTTCGCCTTTGGGAACCTGATTCATTAGAAAAGGCATTCAGGTTAGAAAGAAAAATGGAAAGCGAAATTATGGAAACCAGGAAGCATACCACTCACAACTATAAAGATGGAAGTGTTGTTTCCCCTAGTCTTCCACAACCTATAAGGTTGACACCACAACAATTGGAAGAAAAAAGAGCAAAAGGGCTTTGTTACAGTTGTGATAGCAAATACACTAAAGGTCATAAGTGTGCTGAGAAGAAATTATTCTACATAGATTGTGAAGAGCAAGAAGAAAAGGAGCAAGAAAGGTCAAAAGAAGAGGATATACTCCAGGAACAAAGCCTAGATAAAGAAGAAATGAATCCGACCATATCTTGTAATCCATTGGTTGGAATTGCCACTCCTCAAACCATCAAGATAGAAGGACAAATCAAGAAGAAAAAGGTAATAGTGTTGATTGATTCAGGAAGTACCCATAGTTTTATTCATTGTAAGATAACAAAAGAATTGAATTGTTTCCTATATCCAGCACCAGAGTGTCAAGTGATGGTTGCAAATGGAGGAATGATAAATTTCTTTGGAAAGCTCAATAATATTAAGCTATCCATGGGAGAATATGTATTGACTAGCCCAATTCTTTCCATTCCAATTGGGGGTGCTGATGTTGTACTAGGAGTTCAATGACTACAATCCTTGGGTACAATAGCTTTTAATTTTCAAGAACTTTTCATGAAATTTTCTGTTGAAGGAAAGGAAGCTAAATTAAGGGGTATTGCAGGGAAACCGGGAAAGATAATCAGCTCTAATGGTATGACAAATCTTCTAAAAAAGGAACAAAGAGGTGTAATTTCACAATTATGTTCGCTAGATGTTTCCACATCGGAATCATCTATTTCTCCAGATCTCCAAAAAGTATTGGACAATCATTCCAAGCTATTTGAGACTCCCAAAGGTATCCCACCTATTTGTGATCATGATCATTCTCTTCATCTGATTCCAGGAAGTGTTCTTCCAAACATCAGGCACTACAGATATCTCTATGTCCAAAAGAGTGAAATTGAACTTATGGTTGCAGAAATTCTAGAGGCTGGTATAATTCAACATAGTCAAAGTTCTTTCTCTGCTCCAGTAGTATTGGTTCACAAGAAGGATGGATCATGGCGCATATGTCTGGATTATAGGGAACTCAACAAGATCAATATTAAAGATAAGTTTCCCATTCCTGCCATTGATGAATTACTGGACGAATTGCATGGATCAATTTACTTCACCAAGTTGGATCTTCGTTCAGGATATCATCAAATCAGAATGAAGACTAAAGACATTCCGAAAACAACATTTAGAACTCATGAGGGTCATTATGAATTTTTGGTCATGCCTTTTGGCTTTACCAATGCACCTTCTACATTTCAATGTTTGATGAATTCCAATTTCAAACCCTTCCTTAGAAAATTTTTGTTAGTATTTTTTGATGATATAGTAATCTACAGCAAGTCTTGGAAGGATCATGTTGAACATGTTGACAGGGTGCTACAACTATTAGAGGAGAAACAATTATATGCAAAAAGATCCAAATGTTTCTTTGGAGTGCAAGAGGTGGAATATCTGGGTCATATTGTATTTCATGAAGGAGTTAAGGTAGACCCTAGCAAAATTAAAGCCATTAAGGAATGGAAAATCCCCACATCCATAAAGCATCTGCGAGGATTTCTCGGGTTGACAGGGTATTATCGCAAGTTTGTTAAGAATTATGGGAGAATAGCAGCACCTCTAACAACATTATTGAAGAAAGATGCACTTTCATGGACTCTAGAAGCAGCAAAGACCTTTGAACATCTTAAAGAGGCAATGTGCCAAGCACCGGTCTTAGCTACACCGGACTTCACAAAAACCTTTATTGTGGAATGTGATGCTTCAGGAAATGGAATTGGTGTTGTTTTAATGCAAGTTGAAAGACCCATTGCTTTTGAAAGTCGTCTAATCAACGAAAAAGTTTTTACACAAAGCTATTTATGAGAAGGAAATGTTGGCAATACTACATGCACTTAAGAAATGGTGAACCTACCTAATGGGATGTCACTTCAAGGTAAAAACGGATCATGATAGCCTTAAATACTTTTTAGATCAAAAATTATCCTCTGAAGAGCAACAAAAGTGGGTCACAAAGATGTTTGGTTATGACTTTGAAATCATCTACAAAAAAGGGAAGCAAAATGTGGTGGTAGATGCACTCTCAAGAAAGGATGAGGATGTGGCAGCATTGTTGTGCGCCATTTCTATTATCCAACCAGATTGGATAAATGAAGCAAGGGAGGAATGGAAGAATGATGAAGAAGTGTGGGCACTTATTTGAAAGTTACAACAAGATTCCAGTACATCTGATACATTTAGCTGGCAAAATGATTCGTTATGGTACATGATTGCTTATACCTCTATAAGAATTCCCAACTCAAACAAAAGATTCTTATGGAATTGCGCACTTCTCCCTTAGGAGGGCACTCAGGATTTTTAAAAACTTACCACAGGGTTAAGAAGGAATTTTTTTGGGATGGCCTTAAATTAGATATTCAAAAGTTTGTCGCGGAATGTTTGGTTTGCCAACAAAATAAAGTGGAAAGAATTAATACCCTGGATCTATTACAACCTTTATCCATTCCAAGTCAATGTTAGGAGGAGGTTTCAATGGATTTTATCACAAGTTTACCCAAGTTTGAGGGAAAGAGTGTCATCATGGTGGTAGTTGAAAGACTTACCAAGTATGCACACTTTTGTGCATTATCACATCCATTTAAAGCCAGTACAGTTTCTACTGCATTTATGGAAACAATTCAAAAGCTACATGAAAACCAAAAGATTATTGTAAGTGACAGAGATCCCATTTTCACTGGAAATTTTTGGACAGAATTATTTTCTTGTCTTGGTACTCAGTTAGCTCATAGCTCATCTTATCATCCTGAATCTGTTGGGCAAAATGAGATAGTAAATAAATGTTTGGAAGGATATCTTCGTTGCTTTGTATATGATAAACAGACACAATGGGTCAAATGGTTGCCTCTGGCTGAATGGTGGTATAACACTTCCTTCCATACAGCAAAAAAAATGACCCCATTTATGGCACTTTATGGATATCAACCACCATCCATCACATCATATTTAAGAGAAAATTCTAAGGTTCAAGCAGTGGAGCATCACATGGAACATCAACAACAAGTCCTCCAACTCTTAAAGGATAACCTCGTGTTGGCATAGAATAGAATGAAACAACAGGCAGATCAAGATCACAACGAAAGAATTTTTGATGTAGGTGATTGGGTATTCCTACAGCTACAACCATATAAACAAATGTCTCTCAAGAAGCTAAGAAGGATAATAAATTATCACCAAAGTATTATGGTCCATACAAGGTGTTGCAAAAGATTGGTACTATGGCATACAAATTGGAGCTTCCTGTAGCTTCTCGAGTGCACCCAATTTTCCATGTTTCATGTTTAAAGAAGGTTATAGGTGACAAGCTCCCAGTTCAAACAATATTTCTAGAACTTGACGAGGAATGAAAAATTATATTGGAACTGGAAGAAGTCACAGAAAAAGAACTCGACAACTCTACGAAATCGATCAATTTCGGAGTATCTCATCAAGTGGAAGAACTTATCCGTTGAAGATTCCACATGGGAGGATGAGAATTTTATACAAAAGCATCGAGAACTACTCAAGCGTTGAGGACAACACTTTTTTGAAGGAGAGGGGCATGTTAGGTCCCTATAATACTAGTGATTACCCCATTACTATTGTAGTTGTATCTCTTATTAATATTGTTGTGCCCCTATTGTCCCCATATTGTTATTATTGTGCCCCATAGAATCCCTCTATTGTTATTTTTGTGGCTTTATATTATTATTGTTAGGTCGGCTGGGTTATATTGTGACTCCTTAGACTCCTATATATAGAAAGGAGGTTTTGTTACTTGAATCATCCAATAATTGTTGATTTATGTAATCTAAAGGAGGTTTCCCCCTCGAAGAGGTTTAATTCTAAGGCGTTGATCTATCTTTTCTATCTTTTTGTGAGCTGGTTTCATAGCAATTTGAAAGAAGAGGGTGCATAAGCACAACCATCAATGAACTCACAAGAGGATCGAAGAAAAGATGTAGCTGTCACACAAGTAAACTATCAAGCAGAGCTCAAAGATGAAAATTGGTTATGGCATTTGAGATTTGGACATCTCAACTTGCAGGTTTGAATTTTCTGCATAGGAAAGGCATGGTGACGGGATTACCACTCATAGAAAAACCAGACAGCCTATGTGAAGGATGTATGGGAAGCAACATAGAGAGACATTTCCAGCAGGAAAGCCAGTAAGGGAAAAGGCACCTTTGGAGATTGTCCACTCAGATTTATGTGGACCAATCAAGACACCATCAATTGGTGGCAGCCCCTATGTATTGACCTTCATAGATGAATACACAAGGAATACATGGGTCTATCTCCTCAAATAGAAAAGTGAAGTGTTTGAGTGCTTTCATCAGTACAAGGCTCTTGTTGAGAAGCAAAGTTTACACTACATCAAAGTCCTTAGGACTGACAGAGGCGGCAAATACATCTCAAGTGATTTCCTACGTTTTTGTAGGGAACATGGAATTCACAAGCAATTTACAACAAGATATACACCTCATAAAAATGTTGTGGTGGAAAGGAAGAATAGGACCATTATGGAAATGGCAAGGAGTATGTTGAAGGCAAAACATTTGGAAAATGATTATTGGGTTGAAGTTTTCGCATGCGCAACATATATCATGAACATATGTCCAACCAAAAGTGTCCAGAACATAGCTCCTGAAGAAGCATGGAGTGGAAGAAAGCATAGTGTCACTTACATGAGAGTCTTTGGTTGTGTGGCATATGCACATGTCTCAGATGAGTTGAGGAAGAAGTTAGACAATAAGGGGGAGAAATGTATATTTGTTGGATACAATGATGAATCCAACGCATACAATCTCTACAATCCATTAACCTAGAACGTCCTAATCAACAGAGATGTGCAGTTCATAGAAGAGGAAGCATGGGATGGAAGTTTAGAGAAGACAATCAATGTGAAAGAATGTACACCACATGAGGACAAAGATCAATTAACAACAACAAGTAATTCCTCAACATCGACTCCCTATACACCTATTTAAGCGCAACAAAGCACGCAGCAAGGAACACAATCAACAAATAATAGGACAACGTCACGTAGTCAAGAAAGTGCTTCTCCAAGCAAGCCGCAAAACACAACATCAAGTGACATGTCAAGCCCATATTCAACAAGCACAAGAAGGCCAAAATTTAGAAATTTAAATGAAATTTATGAGCAAGATGAAGTTGATAAAAGTGTCGTTCTGAATTCATTATTTTCTTTGTTTTGTCATGTACATGAACCAATCCATTTTGAAGATGTAGTGAAAGAAAAAAATGGGTTGCAACAATGGAGGAAGAAATAGAAGCAATAGAAAGGAATGACACTTGGGTGTTAGTGAACCTTCCGCAAGGAAAACAAGTCATTGTAGTGACGTGGGTCTATAAGACCAAGAGAAATATCAACGACAAGATTGAAAGGCACAAAGCAAGGATAATTGTCAAATGATACAAGCAACAACATGGAAGAGATTATTCAGATACGTTTGCCCCAGTCGTGAGGATGGAGACAGTGCATACGATTGTGGTGATTGATGCGCAACATAAATGGAAATTGTATCAAATGGATGTAAAGTCAGCATTCTTCAATGAAGTGCTGAAAGAGGAAGTGTATGTTGCGCAACTTCCTAGTTATGAGGTAGAAGCCCAAGAAGACAAAGTGTATTGGCTGAGGAAAGCTCTTTATGGGCTGAGGCAAGCACCGCGTGCATGGTACATCATGATAGATGCCTACTTGTTGGACAATGGTTTCGATAAGTGTGACGGTGAGCCTACTCTCTACATCAAAGAGAGTGATGGTAAGATTCTTATTGTCATCTTATATGTGGATGATTTTAATTTTTATGAGCAGTGATGATTTCCTCATCCTTGATTTCAAACAAGTCACGAAGAGTGAATTTGAAATGACTGACTTGGGGTTGTTAAAATATTTTTTGGGCATATAAGTAAAGAAAACAGTAAATGGCATTTTTATCTCGCAATAAAAGTATGTAGCATACATTTTGGAGAGGTTTAAAATGCAGAATAGAAAGCCTGCACCAACTCCAACTGTCATGGGGTTGAAGTTGAGAAAAGAAGATTGCAGCAGCAATGTCAATATGACATTATACAAAATTATAATAGGCAGCTTGATGTATTTGATTGCCACTAGGTTGGATATAATGTATGCAGTTAGCTTTGTGTCGAGGTTCATGGAGACACCCAAGGAGACGCATTGGAAAGCAGTAAAAAGGATTCTAAGGTATGTCAATGGGACAAAGAAGTATGGAACTTTGTACACTGCAACAGATGATTTTAGGTTGGTTGGTTACACCGACAGTGATTGGGTAGGAAGTGTCAATGATAGAAAGAGCACGTCGGGTTATGTTTTTCATTTGGGCTCTAGAGCCATTTCATAGGCCTCCAAGAAGCAGCCAATAGTGTCACTGTCAACAACACAAGCTGAATATGTTACCGCAATGGCAGTAGCGTGTCAGGCAGTTTGGATGAGAAGGATGTTGAGGGATCTTCACCATGACCAAGAGGGAGTGACAACTATTTTCTGTGATAACACATCTGCAATTGCATTGTCAAATAATTCGGTCTTTCATAAGAGGACCAAGCATATTGATGCTAAATATCATTTTATCAGAGAGTTGATTAACAATGATAAAATTGTGTTGCAACACTATAGGTCATAGGAACAATTTGCTTATATTTACACAAAGCCATTGCCATGTGAAAATTTTGTTTATCTTAGAGATTCTTTGGGAATTGTCAATGGCAGCAGTTGTGATTAAGGGGAAGTGTTGGAAATAATAATCCCAACCACCACCTTAACACACTGACAAACACCATGGTTACCCAGTCAACCACTGCACGGTTGGGATTTTGTTTGCAGGCAGAAGGACAAAAGTTAGAATAGGAGTTCAAAGCGGACCATTCCACAACAAATCATAGAAGTTAAAGCATTTAATGAAGTTTTAGTAAATAAGTATGGGCAAGCATTCATTCCGTGACTATTTCCCACACTCCACAACACCTGCAAGTTCAGAAAATCATTTATTATGCAAAATCACCCATGCTGCTTATTAAATATTTTCTTTGTCATGTAATTAATGTCAAATTTGTTTGTTAAGATAAATATGGAAGTAAAAGTAATTTGTAATGTTGCGCATGTTGCGTAAGTTAGAAAGCAAGATTCTGTGAGTTAGTGAGGAGAAAATCATGTAGGAAATATTGGTGGGCGCCTGAAAACCAGTTTTACGGAATTTTACAGAAGTTTACTCTGAAACCCTAGTGAAGCCTAAATCACAATAAGTATTTTGTGTTTTACTTGGAGCAGCAGCCTCCCATGTATCACGCGAATGTATTTTCCTATGTTTTATATTATAATCAAAGGTATGTTATGTTGTGATGTGGTCTTAAGCCTTCATGAGTAGATTTACCGCAACCATTTTATTTTACTCTGTTTTTCCATGAGATCTATGTTTTAATTAAGCCCCTGTGTGGTTGCAATATCCTCACCACAACCTAAGATTTACCTTGCTGCAACTGAAGTTGAGCTTGCCTACTTCTCCGCAACTGATTTCTGAGCTCCTTTGCCCTTGTAAAATTTTTGTAACACCTTTGAAGGGCATCGCTCATCCATGGACGGATAATGTTGGCTCACACTGCTGGTTCTTGATGTCGAAACGATTGATTAGGGCTTTTACCTATCAAACTATGCAGAGAAAATAACTTATGGGTTCCTTCTCTTCATGGATAAGAACAACTCTAACAATGTTTGGGCGTCTCCTTCTATCTATATTCCAAATTCTCAACAAGAATTGAAACACCAATAGAGTGATAATACTTCACAAATTACTTCAAGCTAAAAGACGATGATGCAAAAGACAGCATGGGCCTCACTACCCCAACCATCCAAGTAGAAATCATTGCCTTTGGAGGACATGATCAAAGCTCGATCTCAGAAACTATCTTCCATGCTCACGTGGATGGATTTACTGTTTCACTGGGTAAATTCTTCTGAACAAACCATGGACTTTAGGAGCAAATTGTAAGCTCCCTTATTAGAAACGTAAACTCTAACAAAACATCGAGTCATAGTCTAGACGTCATTATGGCTGAAAGAAAACAACATAAAAAAGAAAACTTAGTCAGAGATTTGTTGAGTTTTGTCCTTTCTTCAGCAGTTGAACACAACAATTTTCGAGGCAAACGGATGACTCTCATATGCTTAGATAGATCTCAAAACTCAATTTTCAAACTACTCACTCAATGATTTACACACATCACATCAGCATTGACACACAAAGCTCACAGGTTCCACATCTCCTTTTATATATCGAATAACACAAAGCTCATTCATACATGGTTCTTAAACTCCATGCAACTCAACCTCACAAGCTCCTCACATGAGCGAATATGCGTGACAACATCAACTTCTATAGTCTCTTTCTATAACATGGCAGCTCCAGCTCTAATTAGTCGATGGACAAAGAAAACACTTAAATTATTTCTCTACTCTTGTCCTTGGGCCCTCCTCCGAGGGAGTTGGCCCAGGGCCGGCGCTGCTACCACTTGAAAGGAAACAACTCTAATCAGTCGATGGACAATGAAACCACTTAAATTATTTCTCTACTATCATCCTTGGGCCCTCCCGCGAGGGAGTTGGCCTAGGGCCGGCTCTGATACCACTTGAAAGGAAACGGTACATATCAAAACGAAACATGCTAAATTAAACAGAAAAATCTCAAAGAGAGAGTGGGATATCAGGAGCATCCATATTTATATTAAAATTTGAGTTGGTTACATTCATTAAATTATTGTATTTTCCAGACGATGTTGCCTTTTTATTTCTAAATAAGTTAAGGCGGTGTTCGGTGGAAGGCATTGTTGATGGTTCAACACTGAAAAAGTTTAGGTGTTGCAGACTCTACCATGGCGGTGAAATAATTATCTCTAACATAAGGCACATAATTAGTGTGGTGGAAAATGGTGAAAGGTCTTTCATTCACACTTGATCGACCGAATCACGATAACATAAAACTAGAGCTTTTGTTCAACAACAAATTCGACATGATAATTATGTCAGCCAGGCTTTAAAGGAACGTGAACTCTTCTCACAGAGAAAAACTATATAAAAATTATAGCGGGTCGGAGTTAGTTGATTTGTTTGAAAATGTATGTATTGGATGGATAAATTTATCATAGATTTATTTATATGGTATGAAATAAATATAAAGAAATAGACAATAAGATCAATACTAACATCCCAACATCCCATTAGGTGAAATTGGGTTTATTAAGTACAATCTTTGATAGCTTGATAAAGGGTACTTTTCAAAAGAGAAAAAATGACAGCGCTCACATAAATATGAAACTGAAATTTTGTATCTCACAATTATTCACTCTTGCTATTCCCAAAAAGAAATACTTAAACTGTGAAAATGAGAAGATAGTTTATATGTAAAGTGGAAAAAAAAGGTGGATATATAATTTTTTTTAACCATTAAAAACGAAAATTCAATTCAACCAGGCCAAAAAGACAAAAAGTCTTCCAAGCTATGACAACCTATACATGCCCTTACGCGCACAAATACCAAACTAACAAGATGATCATCAAATGTATTCAAAGAAACGTAACCAATCTATATGATGCTAAAACTGCTTGGACTTTGTGTTAATTGCAAGGAACATTGAAAACGTAAGGAATTGATTATCATCACAGAACGCTTATGCCATGCCATGAATTTATTTGATGTAAAGGGAATTTCTCCCTAAATTTTGAATAGCAACGTATGTTCATATACACCTCAAGATGGAATTGCAGAAGCAAAACATTAACGGAAACCACAACACACCAATCCGTCGCTATAGCAGGAAATTTAGAACGAAGGAGTCGAAATTAGAGACATTCGTTCTTGACCATAAGGTCGGGATCACCTACCTGCATTATCTTCCAATCAACTATTTCTGGTATCTCCAAATAAACAATTTTTTTTTGGGTGTCATATACATTCAACAACCTAATATAAAAAAGAAGGATAGATGTAATGTATGTATATACACAATTATAAATATAGATTTAATTAAAAAAAATAAAAATCTGTAAGTAATAAAAATAATAAAATTCAATTTGTTATATTTTGATCTACTTATTAACTTGTGAATAGGTTTTGTTAAAATATTATGGGCCAATAGTATGGCTTATCAATACCAGTTGCCCAAAAACCATAACTTATTTCACAACCAAAATATTTTATAACAATATGACAAGATTCTTAACCATTGTTATTTAACCCATTTTACTGTGGATATTGTTGACCTATAAACACTAGACTTTGTTACAATACAATAGGCCAATACCATGGCTTATCAATACCACATGCCCAAAAAACATAACTTATTTCACAATCAAAACATTTTATAGCAATACCATGAGCTAATACCATGGCTTATCAATACCACATACCAAAAATTCATAACTTATTTCGCAACCAAAATATTTTATAAAAATATGACAGATTCTTAACCATGGATATTTTTTTATTTTTATTTTTGCTTAAGAAATAGTCGTACCTTCTATTCATTATAATCAAAGAAACAAATTACATATAATACAACTACCCAAAGAGACCTGAGGGACATAGAATCCATTATCCACTCAGGGCTTCGGTACCAATCCAAAAGCTTGACAATTGGACCAAGGGCCCACAAACTTAACTACGAGACTTTCAAAAAACATACCCATTCCTAAAGCGCCTGATTGATTGAAGAGATCTGTCAAAAGAGTCATATATCGGAACCAAAAAAGGTATATTCCTTGATTCCAAAAACGGACGCAATGAAAAAATAGAAACCACACTGAATAGATTTTAGGTGCGAATGGTGGAATAAACATCGCACATGTGATCCGCCCGAAATCCACTGATTCCGACCTCAAGGCTCAACATGCACGGAAGGTAACAGTGGATTCTGACCCGAAATCCAAAAAACCCAAAATTCCAACCCGCCCCTAGAAGCTCGTGAGATCTTCCACTAATCAGACTCCGGAAGAGTACTTTAGATCTGAGCCGTCCAATTCGGCTCCTAAACCAACAGCCCAGGATGATATCGCACAACAAAGATGACTGAAGTTTAACAGGCTGCCCCTCCAAGTTGCACGAACAATTGTGACCGTTGTTCCACACAAAGAGAACCAACGGTAGAGAATCATATCGCACCAAACAAGTTAACTAGACGTCAGTGCGTGATGGAGGGTGGTTTTCCAAACCCTCACTTTGCCACGTGTAGGATTTTGGATGGGATCGCTACAAAATCATAAAAACCATTTCCCACTTTAGAACGGTGCGATCATCTAATACCGCCGAGGAAGCGGTTTTCCTCTCTGAGGCCCAAAAATGCGAAGATTTTGACTGCTGATAGAACAAGGATTCCTTCCACGCCTGCTCGAATTTCTTGCCTAAACCTAGATCCCAAAAAGAAGAGAGGCTCACCATTAATTAAAGAACTATGGTATCCACTGCACTCCCCTCGATGAACAATGATGACCATCTCGTTGACTCCAAGGAAATTAGCCACCATTCATGATCGACCCCCCACCAAAGACCAGTATGCTAGAAACTGATGACACATACGAAGGCCAAAAGGTTAGAAAATTGCATCCATGGCTTTGTGCCTGAACACTTTCCTATCCTCTTCCTCTTGCTCACAGCAAATAGTTCTCAGTCTGCTTTGTCGCAACCCCTGCCACTACCCCCACTTTGTTGGAGATATTATTAACTTGTAAATAGGCTTTGTTACAATAATATGGGTCAATACCATGGGTTATCAATACCACATGCCCAAATATGACAAATTTCACAATAAAAATATTTTACTTTAATCTAATTTTATAAATAAAAAAAATTGAAGTTAAAAAAAAAGGTTATGATTACTTTTAAGATATATTTAAACTCTCTAAGGATTACTAAAAAATATTCCCATAGAAATTAAATGCCCAAATATGACCATTTATTTCACAATAAAAATATTTTACTTTAATTTAATTTTATATATAAAAAAGGTTATGATTACTTTTAAGATGTATTTAAATCCTCTAAGGATTACTAAAAATATTCCCATAGAAATTAAATTAAGGTTTTAATAAAATTGAAATTGACAATACTTTTATATTTAAAGTTGTAAAATGTATAAATATAAATAGTATTATTAAGAATCAACATATATCCATGTTAACTAAGTATCCAAGTGATGAGCACATGCAAAGTGACTAACAATAATAGAGGAAACATAGTGCATGATTTTTTAAAGTTTTTTATTGTTGTATTTTCTTTGACATGATTGACCCAAAATATAGGTTTAATATTCTATAACCAATTGAGTCTTTTTAATTTAGATACTTTCTTAAACACATTACAATTAGATCAAAAAGGTAGATATGGAAAAAGGTGGAGAGCGAAGAGAGAGAGAGAGAGAGAGAGAGAGAGAGAGAGGACATATATAAATAGAGGTGGAGAGAGAGAGATGGAGTAACAAGGGAGAGATAGAGATAGAGTGAGGGAGCGAGGAGAGGAGGGGAAAGAGATAGGGAGAGAAGGGTAAGAAAGAGAGAGATGGAGGGGAGAGAGAGAAGGGGAAAGGGAGGCAGATAGTGACAAATTCAGAGAGAGAGAGAGACAGAGATGGGGCAAGAGACAGAGAAATATGGAGTTGGAGGGGCAGAGAAAGGGAAGGAATGAAAAAGACATAAATGGATAAAGATGGAGTTAGAGAGGGAGTGACAAGGAAGAAATGAAGAGAGAGCGAGGGAGAGAGGAGAGGGAGAGACATAGATAAGGGGGGGAGAGAGGGAGAGGAAGAGGGAGGAAGACAAAAAAAATAGATATGGAGAGAGAGAGTGTATGTTTGAAGGGTGACATAGAGAGAGAGAGAATAAGAAAGATACACATAGATACAAATATAGATATTATATAATATTATATACCAATCTAGATCCATCTTAACCTAGGATCATCAAATCAAGGTGCAAACCTTTCCTAAAGTTTTTAACTCAACAAAAAGGTTTGCACCTTGAAGGATTGGATCCCTCTCGGATTGATAGATCATGGATTAAAATGGATCTAGGATAATCGATATAATCACTTAGCACCAACGATGGAAATCCTAGCTCAACATATAATAGTCATGGTCAAGATTACTTCGAGCATTATGCATATCCAACGACGTGGTTCATATCAATTGTGCCACATATTATTTTCGGCTATCGCCACCCCACCGAACTTATCTCGATTGCAGGTTGCTCAGAATCATTGACGTGGCTAACGCGACCCCTCCATTTCCATTATGGTTTTCCATATCAATGTCGTACACAAAAGAAAACTCTTGACTTTGCACATTAAATGGCATGGATACATGGAGGATTCAACAGTGATGACTATCAACACAAGCAACACAAGCATTGATGAGCATCTTGTTTCTTTGTTTCTATGGATGACCATCACATAGATATCCATGGAGCATTTTTCCCAGGATCATCCCTAAAGATGCAGCCTCTTTCATTTGAAATTTGAAAGTCCTTCCTATTTGAACATTGAAAGTCATTCATAATCCCTTGACCATGAAAAATATATTTTAATTGCTGAGTGTATTACGGGAAAAGGTAGCAGACAAAGGAGACAATAGTATCAACTCATCATCCTTCTTCTAGCTTTGCAAAGACAAAGATGAAAAGAAGTTATTCTGTTGCATAGAGAATAAGGAAAAAGATTATCGATTCTCCCAACCCTGCAAAATATGTGAAGACTAAATATGCAAGTTGTGGAGCTTAATGAAAGGCTTGTTAAAGATATCAATACCTCACGACAGGATTTTAAGGCATGTTTCTTACACAAGGTAGCAGAAATGGAATCACAGATTCATATTCTTCAAGAGGCCTTTCTTACACAAGGTAGCGGAAATGGAATAATAGATTCATATTCTTCAAGAGGCCTCAACAAATTTTGAGTCCAAGATAGATAATCATCAATTCATACAAGAAGTTAAAATTGGGGAACAACGGAGTGACCATTTGATGGAAATTGATAAGGAATTACAACAACAACTAGCAAAGAGAGACGAGGAATACAACGCTGAGATTTCTAAAGCTTGGAAACAATTGCAGGAAGCCAAGGAGAGATCCACAAGAGAAGTTTCTAAGAAAGAACTAGGCAATGTTTTCTAATAAACAAACTCTGGAAACTAGTGTTTTGCAATTGACAAATAAAATTAAGGTTATGTTTGGCTAATTTGAGGCCACATGTAAAGCTTAGGAACTGGAAAAGGATGGATTTTTCTTACATATTGTAGCAACATGAAAGGAGGCTGAGCAGATCACTGAAATTAGATTAAGTATAGAGAAATCATGGAAGATGGATAAAGGAGAACCTTTTGTTTTCATTAGGCGGAACATATAAGAATTTATGCATTGAACCAAAGGGTTTTATTTGAAAATATTGAGTTGGAATTTCAATTGAATGAACCCAAGGAGAGGACAGGGGAATTATTTCAAAATCTTGAATATGACAAAAATTTGTGACATTTCAAAAAGAAAAAATTGCAAGGTAATTCTGCAGATTGCAAACGAAGAATAATTCTAAGGGTAGTGAAGGTGGATTGCTCTGTCATAAAAATAGAGTTTCAAGTGCTAAAGTAGAGTCCTCGAAGGCCCAGTTGAATGAAAATATCATGAGAATACCTTAAACTCAGGATGAAAAGGTTCAAAATGAGAGGTTCCTACAACAATATCGAACATTAAAATTTGATTTGCAATCCATCTTGAATGATTCCAAGGGAAAGACTCTGGATCTCCAAGAAAAACTGGAGACAGGTAATTGTGGGATGCTGAAAAGAATAATTTGGAAGGTACCATCGCAAATCTGAGAGAAAAACATGAGTCAGGCTTGAGAAATTAGACCACTGACCCAAAAGAGGCTTGAAAAATTAGACCACTGATCCAAAAGAATAGAGAGCTAATTGTTGACACATAACTCATTAAGTTCCAAGTGAATGCATTGGAATATGAGTTGAATGAATCTCAGAAGAGTAGTCTGGAATTATAGAGGAAAAATGAAAATCACTCACATTTGTGGGATAAGAAAAGGAATAGTTTAGAAAGTACTCTTACATAATGGAAAAATTACATGAAGATTTGATTCTACAATGGTCTAGGAAAAAAGCAATTGAAGAAAAATTAGTGGGGAGAATGTCGTCTTTGGAATAAATGAAGGAATCTATTTCAAAAAGTGAGATTAAAAAAAAATAAAAATGTTTATTTAAGGAGTCAGTATTATACGTGATATTCTATGACCAAAATAATTTTATTTGTAAAATGTAATCGGAATTAGATAACTTGTATTTTTAGTTTTTATATGACTATGAATTAAAAGATTCTAAAATTTCTTCTCCAAATTAATTTGGATTCCAGCAAAGGAAAATGCAACTTTTTTAACTTACAAAAATAATACCTTCTATGAAGATGGAAGAAATTCTTCTTCCTCTCATTTTTTTTAATAAGTCAAGATAAGCATGAAATTAATGAATGTTTTCCCTATGCAGCACTTGAACAAAGACATTCACCACTCCGAGTGTTACTGAATGCAACACTGAAAAGAGGTTTATGTGATGTTTCTATTTCTGCTCGTTTTCTTTTTTTTATGTTATTATAAATAGTTTATTCATTTTTTATTTTTATTTTTTTGTCTTATTCTAAATTATAAATGGTTTATTTCTATTACTATTATTACTAATATTCCAGCCTTATTTCTAGAACTATTGTTACTATTATTTCAGCTTTATTTCTATTATAATTTTTTCTTTTTTCTACAACTATTGTTGGAGGGGGCACATCAATGTGTGAATAAATGTTGGAAGATTAAATCTTTGTATAGGCTTAGTTAAAGCTTAGATTTGTCTCTTGTATACAGAATATTTGCAAATTAGTATTTTAATGTTTATCTCTATGTCAATTTGTTAACCACAAATAGTAAATTAGACTAAGGAGCTTCTGCTTTTTGAATTTCCAACCACAAAAATATTTAAAAAGTAAAAATGTGTGTTTTTAACAGTTTAGTCTAGTGTATTTGTGTTTCTCAAGATTTAGACTCGTGTGAGAAATTAAATAAGAGACTATAATGACATGCAACTATGCAAGAGAGCAAGTGAATAAATATAATAATTCTCATTACTCTTCAATTAATTAACAAAAAACTCATTTTCCAATTTAGAGGTAGTTTTCAAGTTTATAAAACTAACTCTTTGTGTGTTTAAAATATTAAGGTTAACACATTTCTATAATTATGGTATTTCTATTGTTTATGCTCTTAATTTCTCTACTGATTTTTTTACGCTTAACAATTGATTAATTAAAATGATCAATAAAAAAATGATAATATGTAATTTTATTTTAATGGGTTCAATTTTTTTTCAAATTAATTTAATTTAATATTATATTATTAACTTTAATTAAATTAAATAGGTGAAATATATATATAGATATGTTTATTAATATTAACTAAATAAATAATTTGAAAATAATATAGTGTCTTTTATATATATATATATATATATATATATATATATATATATATATATATATATATATATATATAACTTATTATATTTTACTATTTTGTAAACACATAATTTTTAACCTATATGAACCATTATTCACATATATGTTTGAACAACTCATATACTTATTCAATTAGCATACATTATAACTATTTAACATGTATATAAATATACAACCGGTCAACCGGACGAGCTCTATAGCTATGGCGACGCCTCTAGGTTAGGGTTTCTGAGCACTGTTACAGACACAGAGCTGGAAGCGAATAGCTCGAGGCTAGCGGTTTTACTCAGAAGGGGACAAGATCTGACCCTCCAGATGGTCAACGAGGGGTCCATTGGGACCCCTTCTTTTACAATGGACCCCTTCTTTTAAACAAATAGTCATGCAGAAGCAGAAGCTAACAGCGCAGGAAGGAGTCAGAATTTCAGGATACGAAAGGCTCAAGCAGAACAACGGGAAAAACAAGGAGAAAAAACAAGAAGAAGTCAGAGAACCCAGTAGCAACCCACAAGTCAAAGAAAAAGGAAATGAGGGTTTGGAGAATAATGGAAAAAATTACACTACAGGACAGAAACTTACAGTTAATAATGAGAAGCAGTCAAAGGAGAAGGGGGAACATAAGGAAGGCCCCCAGGGGAAAGAAGAAACGGAATGTGAAACCAGCTCGAACCCCAGCAACTACCCAATAGCAAACGGAACCTGCAAACCTAAGAAAGCAGAGACCCTTAAAGTTGTCATAGTAGATCCGAAGATTCAAGCTTATCGAGAGCACATGGTAGAGCATGCAGTCATTTGCAAGTTTATGGGCTTATGGCCAACTGAAAGAGCTCTTTGTCAATGGATACGACAAAACTGGAAGCCCTAGGGCGATATGAAACTACACTTAGGAGCAAAAGGCTTCTTCACTGTAGTTTTCACCAACCTTGAAGACAAGGATAGAGTTTTTGATGGAGGCTCATATTTCTTAGCTTCAGAAGGTCTCTACATGCGGCCATGGAAACCAAATTTTGTTCCAGAAAGAGAAACTTTCACTCAGGTACCAGTATGGATCCATCTGTTTTCTCTTCCCATAGACTATTGGGGTCTATCATCTCTGAAACAAATTGGGGATCAGCTGGGTACTTTTATCAAAGCCTTAGAAGCGACCATACAAAGAAAATACACCTCGTGTGCAAGAATCTGCGTGGAAATGGATGTATCCAGTGCTCTACATGAGGGTTTATGGCTAGAGTACAGGGATGAGGATTACTTCCAAGCAATAGACTATGAACAAATTCCTTTTCGCTGTCGAAGATGTCATGAGCTTGGAAATCTAATGAGGGAATGCGCTCTGAACAAACAAGAAGAAGTTATTAAAACAGAGCAAGCAGATAGAGGCAGGGATAACTTTGTAAAACCAAAGATAAGACAAAGAGCCAACTGAAGAAGAACAAAAAGAATAGAAACAGAACAAGGGAACCATAGGAACACTTTTGAAATCTTAGAGTTAGACACAGACTCAGAGGATTTGAATAAAGCTCTTACCTCCAATGGAGGGCCAACAAATAAAACTGGGCAAACCACAAAAGAAACAGAAGAAACCATTATTAGCACAGAAGTCCAAATGAAGGAACAAACAGAAGAGCCAGAGGAGGATGCAGACATGCTCACCTGCGATGGAGGAAGCGATGATTTAGAGCTGGAGGAGGTTCTAGCAAAGGAAGGGATAAACCTACCAGTCATGGCAGAGAACTAGAAAGCTCGAGGCATAGAAAACGTGCCAGAAGAAGAAATCAGGAAAGTCAATGAGCTATTTATAGCAAGGCAGAAAGCAGAGTTAGAAAGGAAAAGTAGAAAGTTAGGTATAGCAAGAGGAGCTGGGAACCACCCAAAGAGTCTTCTCTGCAACTCAACAAGTTCAAAGAAAAAGAAGAAGAGAGGACAAAGAACAAGTGGTGAAGCTCTGCAGGAGCTTGGGATAATAATGATAAACTCAAGGAAGATGAAGGTTCTAAATGCCTTCCCATCTTACCAATTATTCTTCTAGTTAATCATGAAAATCATATCATGGAATGCAAGAGGGCTAAACAGCCAAGCAAAGCAGAGAGCTCTGAAAAGAAAATTTCAGAAGGAAAAATCGGATATCATTTTCATTCAGGAAACTAAAAGCAGCAATAGGAGCATGGCTAACATCAGTAAGAAGCTTGGCAATCACATAAATTATATGGAAGTAGAAAGTCAGGGACGAGAAGGAGGTTTAGTCACAATATGGGACTCAAGAATGTTTCAAGTCCTCTCAGCAGAAGCAACCAGAGCATTTATAGCTGTGGAAGCCCAACCCACAGGTAACTCTGAATCCTTCTTATGCATAAATGTTTATGGACCGCGGAAGATAGAGGATAAAATAGCCTTTTTAAGCTCTGTTAAGTTTGATTTATAGGCATCCATATTCCAACTGCATTATGGGGGGTGAATTTAACATGATAACCACCCTTCTGGAGAAGAAAGGGGGAATAAGAAAACTCAGTAAGGATGTGGAATTATTCACAAATTTCATTGATAATGCTAAATTGGTGGATATCCCACCTAAGAGTGGCACTTTTACATGGAATAACAGACGAGGGGGTGATAGGCTGATTGCCTCTCGATTGGACAAATTCATCATCTCTGAGAGAATCATTATGGATGGTATTCTAGTTGAGTCAGACATCCTTCCAAGTGGAGGATCTGGCCACTGGCCAATATCTTTAATAGAAGCTATCCATGGCACTCCAATGAATAAACCTTTCAGATTCGAAAAATTTTGTTTGGAACACCGCAACTTCCTCAATCTAGTGGAGAAATGGTGGTCTGAACCTGTGATTGGAAGGGGATCCAAAATGTTTAACCTTCAGAAGAAACTAAGGTACACTAAAGCCAAGATTAAAGAATGGAACATTACGGAGTTTGGAGATATTTTTAAGGAGAAAACCTTGATAGAAGATAAACTGGAACAGATTCACAAAGCTTGGGCTTCAGGGCACAATAGTGAGGAGTCTGTAGAGCAGGAAAAAGCTCTAACTAATTAGTGGCATACACGCTGTCAGCAGGAAGAAACTCTTTGGAAGCAGAAATCCAGAATTCGGTGGCTAAAAGAGGGTGAGCAGAATACCAAATTCTTTCACAGATCTGCTCTAGATTACAGAAGTGCGAATAGAATACTAGAACTCAAGGATGAGAATGGGGAAACTTTAAAGAATCACCAAGACATAGTGGCTTTACTAACTAGGAATTTCAGCAGTATTTCCCAGGAACCACAAGCAAACAGAGAGAATGCCATAAAGGAGCTCATTACGGCCATCCCCAAAACTATTACTAGCGAACAGAACTCAGCTCTAAGCAGAGAAATAACCCTAGAGGAAGTGGAGGAAGCAGTCAGAAGTATGCCTAGTGATAAGGCCCCTGGACCGGATGGTTTCACCATTAATTTTTACAAAGCCTGCTGGAACCTAGTGAAACATGAGATATGGGAAGTTGTTGAGGACGCAAGGCGATCTGTTTCCATCCTCAAATCTCTCAACTCCACCTTCATAGCGCTTATCCAAAAGATGGAAGAAGCAAACTCTCTTGAGAACTTTAGACCAATTGCTCTGTGTAATTTCATTTATAAAATCATATTGAAAGTTATAGCTAATAGACTAAATCCAATTCTTCCTGGTCTCATATCAGAAGAGCAATCAGGGTATGTCGAAGGGAGATAGATCTTAGACAATATTCTTCTAGCTCAAGAAATGATTCACACCCTTCAAACTAGAAAATTTACAGGGATGTTAATGCAGCTTGATCTATCGAAAGCCTATGATAAAGTTAGTTGGCAATATCTAGAAGCCATTCGAAAAGCCTTCGGTTTTTGAAAGCAATGGATCAATTGGATTTTGGCCCTTATTATGTCCTCCAGATTCTCGATCCTTGTCAATGGATCCCCCTCTGAACCTTTTTCACCCACTCGTGGAATCAGACAAGGAGACACTCTCTCCCCCTTCCTGTTCGTAATTCTCATGGAAGGACTTAGTAGACTCATAGCCAAAGAAAAAAGAGAAGGGAAAATCAAGGGCCTTCAGCCTCTCCAATCTATTCTAGCAACAACACACCAACAATTTGTGTATGATACGATGTTACATGGAACCCCCACAGTGAAAGAGGCTCTAGCTTTTAACAAAATTCTTGATCTTTTTAGCAAGACGTCGGGAATGGAAATTAATTTTTCCAAATCCACTATTTTTTTCTTTCACACCCATCCAGCTATTCAGAAGCACCTCTCTAATTTACTTGGATTTAGAAAAGGATGTCTACCTTCAAGATATTTGGGAGCACCTCTAACACTCAAACCCTGTCAAAAAGTGCACTGGGAGAAAATCTTGGCTAACCTGGAGAAAAGGTGTAAGCACTGGATGCACAGGGCACTTAATTTTGCGAGGAGATTAGTTCTCACAAAGGCAGTTTTGCAAGCTATCCATCGGTACTTACTTTCCATGCTGCCGTCCCCCAAGGGCATCCTCCAACAAATTAGGACAATTCAAAGATCCTTTTTATGGAATGGTAATGGGGAAAAGAAAAAATGGGCGCTTGTGGCATGGCACAAACTCTGCAAACCAAAAATTTTGGGAGGCCTAAATCTGGTGGATCCTTCAATCGTCAACATGACTTGTGGTGCTAAACTCTGGTGGCGATGGATAAAAGAGCCCCATCTCCCCTGGGCAAGACATTGGAAAGAGAAATATACCCCCGAATGCAATAATCAAGATCTTATTAGGCTTCAGGAGGTTCTTGAGGGATCACCCATATGGAATCTTGCCAGGAAAAATCACAACTTGGTGCAGGAAAACAGTTTCTGGTAAATCCGGTATGGGCATTCAACTCTTTTTTGGGAAGATGCTTGGCAGCAACTCCCAAAACTGGAAAAGCCTGAACTCGATCTTCTCAAGCAGAAATGCCAACACGAGGGCCGACACAAAGTTCATCAATACTGGAACTGGAATAACAGGGATCCCATCTGGAGAGAATGGATAAACTTCGACTTTGACAACTGCAATGGGGAAAATGATAGCACAAAGCATCTAATCGACCAACTACTCAAAAGGAAGATAAGGAATGTGGAAGAAAAGGACCAGCTTAGATGGGGAATGAAAGGCAACAGAAATTTCTCACTCAAGGAAGCCAGGGAACTGATAGAAAATGCAGAGCAGAGGGAGGTCTTAACTTGGAGTCATAACGTGTGGGACGGCCTGTTTTGGCCAAAAATCAAAACGTTCCTCTGGCTTTTAATGAGGAAAAAAACCTTGACATGGGAAAATCTTCGCAATAAAGGCTTTCATGGGCCGTCTAGATGTGCAATGTGCCTGGTCGAGGAAGAAACAATAAATCATTTATTTAATTCCTGTGACTGGGCTTGTCATTGATGGAATTGGGCGGAGGGTATTATGCTAAACTCTAACAGAAATAGGGAGTCCATCCAGGATACTATACAAAATTGGCAAAAAAATTACTCAAAAAATCCTAGAGTCAACAACATTTGGAAAGTTATACCAGGTTTCCTCACATGGACCATATGGAAGGAGCGTAACAGGAGAATATTCCAAGATGAATATAGAAACACAGAGCATGCAGTAGATACTCTTATGAGAAATATTAGATAGTTAATTCAAGTAAAATTCAAAGCGAAAACTAATGAGAAGCCTTCGTCTGGTGACTTACGGATTTTAAAACTCTTCCAGCTGCACATCAACCAGAGTGTGGCTACGTCGAGAGGCCAGCAAAGCCTGCAATCTAAATACAATAGTTGGAAATACCCGCCGGTTGGTTGGCTGAAATTGAATTATGATGGCGCTTCCCGAGGAAACCCTAGGATGGCGGGTATAGGAGGTATCATAAGAAACCATAAAGGAGACATTCTTCATATTTACTGCAAAGCACTGGGAGAAGGGACGAACAATGAAATGGAGTTTGCAGCTTTAGAACAGGGACTACGGATTCTAAAAGACATGCAGAATTATACAGCGATGGTAAAAGGTGACTCAGCCCTAGTAATCTCTGTGGCAAAGATAATCTATGGCGAAACCAAAGTGAGCAAAGAAACGAAGAATTGGAGATTAGCAAAGGTGACGGAAAACATAGCCGAGTTAATCAGCAGCATGAGAGGGTTAGTCTTCCAGGCGGTGAGACGCAAGGGGAATGCGATAGCGGACCACCTAGCAAATCATGGCATCGAAAACCAAAATAGGGAATGGGACAGTTGTTGGCAGCAGGTGAACTGCCCAGACCTGAAAGAGAAATGCATCCAGCTGGCCAAATAAGACAAGGATAATGCCAACCGGGCTTAACCGGAAGGCGCTCGGACTCCGCGTTTTTCTATGATAAAGCACACAGGAGTGGATACGGGTATTAAAAGTTGGCAGAAGACAAAAGGACAGGTAATTCCAGTGCATTTATGGCAACAGAAGGGGAATAAAGGAAACAAATCTAAAATTATGTGCCGCAACGATCACCGCCGTCACCACAGCAAGTTGGAGGACACGTGGCAATTTCTGATTAGAGAGGGAAGAGGCAACATTGATGTCAAAGGTTGGATACATCACTGGGAAAACACAGTTCAAGGCAGTAACAATTATGTTAGTACATCCACGTCATTTCGGGAAGATCGGTTAGTCATGAGAAATATCCTCCAGAACTACTATTTAACAGCGAGTAGAGGCATAGGCATGAACATAATTTTGTAGTGCGTAATTCCGGTTCATTTTATTTCGGCTCTGAGCGTCTCTTCTCACTTTGCAAGCGTTAACCTAAGTATGGAAGGTGACGGCTGCCGTAGTGCCACTGCGAATATGGAGCTCAAGACAGCGAGGGAAATGTATGAGACCAGAACCACGTAGAAGAACAAACGCAAATTGTCTGAACTGGAGGCCGCTATGAAGGAAGAAGAGCGAAACCGGTCAGAGGAGGATATAGTGCAGGAGTTTGATTGGCTTCAAGATCTTGGAACAATAACTAAACGCGCAACTTAGTTTGTGCGCACTCAGGCGGAAAGCTGGATAGTTAAAACCCTGCTGGCGCGTGCTCTGGATTCAAAGGAAGATAGTAAGAGGCTGGCTCAGAGAGACCAAGTCATCCCTTAGGCCCAGATGAAAAGTTTATATGACATTTATGAAGCTCTGGATTTCAAAGTCACTGCAGTGCATGAGGTAGTAGATTCTCTGTCCAAGAAGGTGAAGGTGCTTATTAAGCTCCTCAGGTAGATGCTCAGTCCAGAAGCACTGCAAATTGGAGGACCGCAACAAGAAAAGCAGGGGGAATGCCGCAGCTATCAATCCCTGCAAGCGAGAGCGGACAACCATGTTCTGGAGCAGGCCTTGGACACAGCGAGCAGGTTCAGGAAGTCCCCTTAGTAATTGTGTTCTGATGTTAATTCTCATCCATCTTGACCGGTTGTTCATATGTCTAACTGATGTTTTCTTGGTCTCCCCAAGATCTGGGGTTTTGTCATCACCATAGTCTCTGTGGGTTGAAGGGTTGCGGTCCTCGTTTTTATCTCTCTTATTCTCAGGCGATGTTAGCTAGTAGGATCAGCCACCCTGCAAGGTGTGCAGTTGACAGTTTTTTGGTGGTTATTATGGATGGAAATCATGGTGTCTGGCTTGTTTTCTTCAGGCCTCGATTTGCTATGGCAGATTTTTTGTACTATATTTTTACTCTTGTAATATAATCCTCTGACTTACGCAAAAAAAACATGTATATAAACTTACTGTATTTTACCATTTTATAAATACATGATTTATAACCTATATGAATCATTATTCACATATATTTTTGAACAACTCGTATACATATTCAATTAGCATATATTATAACCATATAACATGTTTCAACTATTTTTTAAGTGAACTTGGGCAATAAAACACCATATAGTAATTTAAATACTCATTTTAAAAAAGCTAAAATGTATCCAGAGACAGTCATTCAAGCTATTAGTTTTCCACTTGGTGAACTAAACCAATAGCATAAGTTTATAATGTTATCATTGGGTATTCTATAGTATACCAAATTGTCTCTCAAAATGGATGTTAAACAAAAAACTAAAATAAACCATGAGTTGACAAATATGACAATTTTTATATTATCATAGAAATTCTTCTTGAATGATATAGATCACTCGATGATCATTCAATGTGGGAGTCTATTGAAGTCATTGGATGGAGCTCATTGTTAATGGTCAAAGGGAAATCAAAGTTTGCCAATTTCTTGGCTAGAATGGAGACCTTCCTAAGTCTATCAAACTTTTCCATCAATTTTTCCATGTAGATGGCCATTTCCTACTAGAAGTCTACTTTGTCGGTAATAACTCTTCCCATGAGAATTTTAATATGCTAGTAAAGATTAATGGTTTGCATGTAGGGGGAGGTGCATGATATTGTAGAGTTTCCCAGGTTAAGTATCCATTCACTGCTTTCACGGTCCACTTTCCTACTTGGAATACACCTTTTGCCTTCTCATACTTTTTCTTCCACATCAAAGATTACTCTTTGGACTACTCTAGAGATAGTTTCTTTGTATCTAGTCATCATAGCTCAAGCTGCTGACTGGGCTTTGGTTTGGCAAATAGAGGGGGAAGCAAGGTTAGGAGCAAGGGTGGGACTAGGTTGTGCTTTTCTACCTCCATGGTGAGAAGAGGAGAGACAACATATTGCCATGATCTAGGCACACCAGGGAGGGGATGAACTAAGTCTAGGACATTGGCGAGGGAAGGTGAAATCAAAGAGAGAGTTTAGATAGGAAGGAGAGGTGAAAGAGATATAGTAGGAACTCCAGGAGTGGTGGCAACGAGGGTAACTAGGAGGCTAAAGAAGAATAACCAAACTTAACAATGAGTAGGGAACTCTTGACAAAGAGAAACATTGGAGGTAGGGGATAAAATGAAGCGAATTTTTTTTCAAATTGAAGTCACAAAAAAAACACCTCTTAGAATTAAAAGTCCCAGAGAGGGAATAAATATAAAAAAGATTATTAATCCACAGCTCTTGTAGAAAATTGATAGAAACATTTCTACAAATAAAAGGTTTTGCAAAACAAAAATTACAATTATAGTAAACATGAGACTCCTTTGTCATTTTCTCAATGAACTAGAGGTAGTGTGCCCCAGGGTGAGTATTTTCTAACTGAAAAATATCGTCAATCCTACATGCAACGATAATTTTATTGCAAGATTGACATTGACTTTCCTTCCTTCCAAGCCTATAATATATTAAAAATGGCATGATTATAAAATTCTAGGAGTGCCAACAAGAAATAGTGGCATGGAACACAATAAACCTCAACGAGAGCTTCAACCTTCCCTTTTCTATTTCCATCAATCCATCCTCTGTCAGGATCTGCTATTGCCTCCCCATTAATCACCATAATCATTGCTTGAGTGCTTCTGCATTCAGAATTCAGAACAAATTTTCCTTCACTGGACTCCCATGTAATGAAGGTTATCATTACAATGCCTTCTCATGAACTAACCAAATTACCATGTAGGTGTAGTTGTAGGCTAGGCCATGCATAGTGAAATTTGATGGGTGGCCTACCACCCATATTAAATAGATGCCCACCACATCAATGCAAGGAGGTTTCCCCACTAGATGTGCACCCCCATTGGGGTGTTTTGTCTATTTCTGTAATTTCTTTGCATATGGTTATTAGTGCATCAAGAAGAGGATGAAGCCAAAAAAAATTGCAACATATCTTCTTTATAGGGTAGACCTTCTTTGGCTAGTTTATCTTCCAACTTATTTCTAGTTTTTTTTATATGTGATAGTATAGTGACTACTATTACTTTTAAGAGGACTTTAATTCTAGTTAAGCCTACCATTAGTTTCTAGTTATTAGAGATCTTTGGAGTTTTGGATCCATTTTGTAGTTTATTTTTATCATTAGGACAATAGCTATAATCCCCTTTCATTACAAATTTTGATAATTAAGAAGTTTGGCTATTAATGCACCTTGCTCCAGGGATGAGAGTTCTACCACATTATTAGTGTCAATGCCTAGATTTCCAATATAAATGTGAATAATTTATCCATTATCATCTCTAAATACCCCTCCAAAACTAGCAAGGGAAAGATTACCCCTAGAGGCTTTGTCAAAGTTTAATTTTAAGAAGCTAGTAGGAGGTGATTGCCACATTATAAATTGTAGGAAAAGTTTCCATGCTCTATTCACTGTAGCACTTGTAAAAGGTCCAAAGTTTCATTATTCAAGTGTTGAATTCATATTGGTTCTATTCCAGTTTGATTGATCAAAAATAATGTCCATTCCATCATATTTCTAATCCAAATCTATAATTTTTAAGTACATGCCCATTTCTATGTTTTCCCAGCAAAGGCTACATCTAGCTAGAACTTGAAAATCCTTTTTTTGTAGATTTCCTAGGTTAATTTTTATTTTATTTTTTGGAATGAGAAGCCAAAGGAAGAGGATCATGTTGGCCCATAGTTTGGATTCCCATGGCTTTTTCCATTTACTTTTGTTGGGGTGCCCTTTTCTACCAACTAAGTAATATGTAAGCCTCCTTCAAGATGAAATATCTTTTAGTCCAATGCCCCTATTGGAGGATATATTTCCTAGATTGTATTTTAGTTCTTTTATTTTCCAATTAAGATGGATTCCTATGTTTATAAGATTATGTTCATTGATCAGTGTGTTGGTTGTGTCTAATACTATTGGACCAATCCTCCATATCGTGATATCAAAAAAGGTTTTAACTCATTAAACTCTCCTTTTTCCAATTTGGGTCATTGCTATTAGGAATCCTCCCAAAAGAGGGATAAATTTATATCCCTAATTTTTCAAACCCTGTGAGATTGAATCGAGTGTTTGTTCTTATAGGCTGAATTCCAAAGATGAGATCCCTTAATTCCACCCCCCATCCAAATTAGAAAATTGTCGTGTGCCCTCAACGTGTATTTTTTCCTTCCATATTTTTCTCCCTAAATATTTTTGGTATTTAAGCCACAACCACCAAGTTTTGGCACCTATTGATTGACTAAGGATTTTATGGCCTTTCAGGGAAACCCTTATCCCAGTTGTTGATTATCAAAACCTTCTTACATGGCTACTTGGGCCCATCTCTCTATCTCTATTTACATAGAAGGGCACCAGGTTAATTACCAAAATTAATTGTTAAAAAAAACTTGACAAACTCAATGGTGCATACATGGAATATATAATCGCCATGGTTGTGGTAGCCGAGACAATATGATTAAGGAGAAATTTTAGAGTGGATCTATAAGATAGTCATTTCTTGTAATCTCATGTGTTGTAAGAATGGGTTTATAGTTCTAACCATGGTTATGATTTGAAAATAACTACCTTATTCTCAAAATGATGCTTCATAGTCTCAATCACCATGGAAAACACCTCTAATTGATAAAATCTTACCTTTTAGGAGTCTTGTGAAAATGAGTGGTTTATCATGGGACATTATGATTCTTTTAGGAAAAATGATGGGTATTTGTATCTTATCAATGGTTAGGGAAGCATAAAAAGGACCTTAGGAATATAACAAAGCTTTTAGGGATTAAGAATGATGAAAAATGAATTGAAACACAACATAGGCCCTTTCTGTGAGATCTTTGGCCTTTAAGTGGGAAGTGGCTACTATTACTTGGTTTTGGGTAGTAGCGAGAGGTCTAGGGGCCTAAACCATGGTTGAAATGGAAAACATGATTCTTACACAGGAAAATGAACATTATATGCTTTAGGCACTATGATCAAGGTTTCCAACCACACCTCATGCATTCTCTCTAGTGTCCTTGACCCCAAATGGTATTTTAGGTACCATTTGTTAGTTTTACATAATGGTGATGGGCCTATTGGCCTTCACTATGTATGGCTATGAATTTATTAATTGGGATATATATTCAAAAATAATGTTGGCTTCTTTAATTTTAGCTTTAGATTGACAAACATATTGGATCAACTCACATAAATAAACACACATCCATTTTTCCAACTCCTTATTCTTATCTTTGTTTTCAATAACGTACAAAATATTAGTTCGATATTCACTAACTAGATCACAAGGGTTTATAAATATTTATTTTTTGATTCTAAAAATATACATTGTTTAAGGAAAAACTATTGTTTTGTATTTTTTAATGAATTTTGTTTCTACATATATCATAGTTTTTAAATACATAAGTTTTATTTTATTTCCCCTGCAAATTTTTATTTCCTTTCCCATCTAGAAAACAGGTTATATGATGCACAACTACAGACATAAATCTACAAACTTGAAAAGCTAATTGCTTATGTTAATACTCTCCAAGTTGATCTTAAGAGTTGACTTCCTAATTTCAAGACATCAATGACTTTATTAACATTTCAAAAGTTAAGATTAACATTGAAAAATATGGAATGTAGTGGTGCATAGGAAGAAAATATTACGTACATTTATACAAATTTGGTTCAAGAGAATAGATCATTTATAAACTAAATAAATGTCTTAATGTGAACATATACATTACATTCTAGAGGGAAAGTAACACTTTACTATTAGGAAAATGTAAATTTTTCTTTTACCAATTTTCCATGAATTAAAGTTGTATGTTATGAAATCTAACATGATTCTCTATATTTCATATTTGCTACCATCTTCTAACAACTTGAGCATGCACCTCTAATAATTTCTATTAGTCAAATAATAATAATAATTTTTTATTTTTTTTTTATTATTATTATTTTTTTTCCATTACAACCAATATTACAGGAGAGAAGACCTATCGGGAGATAGTAAGGAGCGAAAAGGATTAGGGTTTCCAGGGTCCCCATGGTTCTGCCCTGACAATGCTAGTAGTAGTACTACCAAACGAAGCCCTGCCAATCGACCTGCAACACACGATTGACGAAACACTGAACGGTATGGCGGGGGGGAGATCCCCTCCTATAGGAACATCGCAGCAGGAGAATCGAGCCAGCATGGTGCAACTGGTGGAAACGGGGGAAGAAGTAAATGAATATTGGTCTTGGGAGCTAAATGGCAAGCGGGTTTGGGAGGAAAATGCCTACCAAGAGCTGCTGAAAACCAAGATTCGTTATCCCGAACAACAAACTTGAGGAGTATCGAAAATACATGAAGGATCATGCACTCATCTGTAAGTCCATTGGTGCATGGCTGATAGAGAAAGAGTTGATTAAATGGATCCAACAAAGATGGCAACCGAAAGGCCACATTTCTCTCAAGCTTGGGGTGAAGGGTTTCTTCACAATGATGCTCTCAAATCTGGAAGACACAAAAAGGGTTTTCAAAGATGGGCCATACCTTTCCAACAATGTTGGTCTCTTCATGAGGCACTGGGAAGAATGCTACAACCCAGATCAGGAGAAAATCCTAGCTGCCCCAATATGGGTGCATCTATTTGGTCTACCAATGGAATTCTGGGATCCAAATATGTTATATGGAATCAAGAACTCTATCAACACCTTTGTTAAAGTGGTAGATTCGACAAGAAAAGGCAGATATACCTCCTATGCCTGGATATTCATTTACATGAATATTACGGAGCCACTCCCTGATTACATAGAGCTGGAATACCACAATGAGGTATGGCCACAACCTCTAGACTATGAACACATACCATTCTGATGTCATCGATGCCATGAATACGACCACTTTTTCTCTGCATGCCCCCTCAACCAGAAAGAAAACCCCTCTGTGGATAGGCGGACAGGGGAATCGATGGCTAAAGAAGACAAAGAAGGGTTCCAAGAGGTGAAACGGAGAAAAAGAACCCAGAGGTAGCCAGGGAACCAAAAAGTAAATCAAACAGAGAAAGAACAAAGACCCCAGAACCACTTTTTGGTATTACAGGAAGACGACATGGGAGAGGACATGAGGGACACCTCACCAGAAATGGGAGGCCAAAAAGATAAAGAACTAGAAGGAAACAAAATGAAGAAGATGGTGATTGAGATAGATCAAGGAGTGATGGACACCATGAAAATGGTGGAACAAACCCTAATGGAGATTGATAACCAGAAAGAAGACTTAAGTGTAGAAGAGCAAGTTATGAAGTGGCTACTACAGGAATGGAGACATCTGGATGAAATATTCATCCCGGAAGACCAGAAGAAACTCTATAAGGACACTTTTCAACAATATAAAGACAAGCAGGGCTCAACGATAATAAGCCAACCTGACCATTTAGGGGCCCAAGCCAGCCAAGGGCAAGAGGCAGGAACACAAGGAAAAGGAGGCAAAAAGAGAGGTAGGAGAACGATGAATGAATCCATACAGATGGTTGGGGAGTTGTTGGTGAATTCAGGAAGAGTAGTACCATTGTCATAAGTCTTCAACCAACCTCTAAAATTGTTGAAATGATTATTATGACCTCGAACATTAGAGGCCTCAATAGTAGAGGCAAACAAAGGTACCCTAAAGAGAGACCAAATAAGGATAAGCCAAGCATTATGATAATACAGGAAACCAAAATTAGTGAAAGAAAACTGAAAGAAATTATGGAGCACTTTAAGCTGGAGTATCAAGTCATGCCTCAGGATGCTAATGGCAATGTAAGGGGACTGGAAATTCTTTGAAATCCGAAGGAAGTATGGTTTGAAGACTGGTTCAGCCTACCAAGAATTCTCACAGGAAAATTTCAGAATATTGGATCCAATGAGTGGGTTCCATTTACAGGGGCATATCGATCCCATATTCCTAGAGAAAGAGGAGCCTTCTTACAAAAGTTGGTAAACTTAAGAAACATATACCTAAAAGACCTATGGGTAGTGGGAGGGGACTTTAACATGATCACAACCCCAAGGGAAAAAAAGGGTGGAATGAGAAGACCGAAGTAGATATGGAAGCCTTCAGTGAAACCATCACAAATTTACGCCTAGTTGATATGCCCACAATCAATGGGATTCATACTTGGAACAACAGACGAGGTGGGGTTCATCAAGTAGCATGACGAATGGATAGATTCCTACTCTCAGATCAACTGATAAGCATAGATACTTTCATATAATCTTCGATCCTTCCATGCATGGGGTCAGACCATTGGCCAGTACACTTAGAGGTGGACCTAAAAGAAAGACCCACGAATTGCCCCTTCAGGTTTGAATATTTCTGGCTCAAAGACTCGAGAATCCTCAAAGAAATTGAATATTCGTGGACACGAACCGAACAACAGGGTAGGAACAGGATGCACACCTTCCAATTGAAACTAAAAGAACTAAAGAAGAAGCTCAGGAAGTGGAATAAAGAAGAATTCAGACACATTATCAAGGATCAGAATGAGCTCAACAAGCGCATCACAGAAGTCCAATAGAAAATTATTCAGGAAGGGAGGTCAGAAGATCTCATGAAGAAGGACTACTGATAAATAAGATGGAGGAAAGAAGACAACAGGAAGAGATCCTCTAGAAACAGAAATCTCAGGTCCAGTGGTTGAGGGAGGGAGAACGAAATACAAGATTCTTCCACAAATCCATGGTGCACCATCGTCAACACAATAGAATTTACTCCCTAAAATATGAGGAAGGATAACACAAAGTTCAACATGAAGAGATGGAAGAACGTCTGGTCAACCACTTCAAATATCTGCTCATGGAAAACCCTGCAAATAGAATGGAAGCCACTCAAAGAATCATACAACATATCCCCACACTAATAACTAGTGATCAGAACATGGCCCTGATGCGAGCCGCCACCCTAGAAAAAGTAGAAGAGATAGTCAAGGGAATGCCGAAGAAGAAATCCCCAGGAACAGATGGGTTCACATAGAGTTCTATTAATCCACCTGGCCATTCATGGGGCAAGACATCCTTGAGGTTGTGTATGAATTGAGATGTATCCAAAAGGTATGTCCAAGTCTGAATTCTACTTTTATTGCTCTAATCCCTCAAACTGCCATGTCTGATGATCCCCAAGGATTTTGGTCCATTTCCCTATGTAATGTTATTTACAATATTATAGCTACTCTCATTGTTAAACAACTGAAGCCCCTACTCCCAAACCTCATTTCTCCTAAACATAGAGGATTTGTAGAGGGTAAACAAATCCTTGACGGTTTCATTATATCCCAAGAATTAGTCCACTCCCTTAAGTTCCATAAGATTCCAAGCATGATGATAAAGTTGGATTTATCTAAGACGTATGACAGACTTAGTTGGGAGTACCTGACGAGTATTCTTAAAGCCTACGGTTTCATCCAAAGATGGATCAATTGAATCCTTGCCATGACATCCTCCCTGATCTTCTCTATTTTGCGGAATGGAACTCCCACCTTGACATTCAACCCAACATGGGGCCTTAGACAAGGGTACCCTATATCTCCCTTCTTGTTCATCATAACAACAGAAGATCTAGTCTAGTACATAAAACATGAGGTATGTGAATCCCATCTCGAAGGCCTAAGGATATGGGGGAATGACATGCCCATCACCCATCAATAATTTGTCGACGACATTATTCTTTTCTATCAAGCCACCCGGAGGGAAACCTGGAGCATTAGAGACATTTTAAACTCCTTTATGGGCGCATCGAGGACTATGATAAATAATGAAAAATCATACATTTTTTTCTTCAATACCCAAGGGAATGTCAAGAACTATCTAGCTAGAATCCTAGGGTTCAGTACTGGAAATCTGTCATCCAAATACTTACGCATGCCCCTCTCTGATAACCCTTTAAGAAATTCTTGTTAGCAGAACATCATCCATAAACTTCAAGGAAAGCTCAATTGTTGTACTTTCAGATCTCTAAACATATTCGGCAGAACAATGCTTCTCAAAGAAGTGCTACAATCGATACCAATATACCAACTCTCTGGAATGGCTACCCCAAAAGGAGTGTGTTCCAAAATGGTGGATATCTTCAAAAAATTCCTATGGGCTGGAGCCCGACAGATAAGGAAATGGACATTGGGATTCTAGAAAGGCCTGATAAAAAATAAAGTGGATGGTGGGGTAGGTCTTAGAGACCCCTACATCCTGAACCAAACCATGGGTAGGGGATTAGATCTATGGAAACAAATATGGACACGGAAGCATAACATGTTGGTGAGAACTGAGGATATCCTAAGATATCAAGATCCCCTAAAGGATCGATAGTGTGCAATTTGGCAGCCCACAACAGGCACCTTATTCATTAGCATGCCTTCTTGAAGGTTCACAATGGAAAAAAAGCTATATTCTGGACAGAATCTTGGCAACAAAGAGGAAAAATGATAAAGAGGAAGGAACTCAGGGATATATATTAGTACACTAGGGATAGGAATAAGCATGAGGTGGAACAATACTGGAAGGAAGAGCAAGGAATGGAAAGTTGGAGGAGATGGAAGATAAAGGAAGAATGGGACCAGGGAATTGAAACAAAAAAATGGGAAAATCTAGATAAAGAACTAAGGACAAGGTAGATAACGATCTTCCTGGACCCTGGATTTTTGAGATAGGGTCACACCACCAAAGGCACCTTTACTATAAATGAAGCCCATGACATACAAGTAATACAAGATCAGGAAGGGAAAGATATCATATGGAAAAATATCTGGAAGGGAGGTTGGTGGCCCAAGGTAACGCACTTCCTCTAGATGGTTTGTAAAGGACGCATCTTGACCTAGGACCAATTGTAGAAAAGAGGCTTTCAGGGGCCCTCCTTTTGCTAGCTATGCCATCAACATAGGGAAGATATGGAGCATATCCTCAACACATGCCAGTTTGTGGAGTGGTAGTGGAGGCAAATGCAAGGAGTTTTCGAAAGAATAGACAGATACGAAAATAGCTTTGAAGGAACAATTCTCTTATGGTGGAACCATATATAATCAAGCCATGTAGTAAATTGGGCATGGAGTCTAGCTCTAGGATTCACTCTCTAGGCAATCTGGAAGGAGCGAAACCATAGAATTTTCAAGAATAAAGCAACATCACATGAGAAAGTATGGGATGGCATAGTCCAGAATATAAGGGAAACAATCCTTGCAGAGACATGGCACAAAGAGGACTGGCAAGTGCCTCCCCAAGAAGCCTGAATCCTACAAAAACTCAATTTAGCCCTGGGGATGATTGCTACTAAAGCATGGAAGACAAGCAGTGTGGGTATGACCTCCAAATCCCATTTCACCCCCCCGGAAGAAGGATTCATGAAACTTAACTTTTATGGGGCTTCCAAAGGAAACCATGGTGAGGCAGGGCTAGGTGGACTATGTTAGTGTCGGTCTTGAAGCCCTCCATCAGTGATCAAAGCTCTTTGCATTTGCATAAGTAGGTGTCTCATCAGTGTTAAGTTTTGCATCCCGGTAGGCATGCCATAACCCTGATGGAGGAGCTGGTTTATTTATACCCCTCTTGGTTTTGCTGGATCAGGTCATATCAGTCATTAAGCTCTTTCAAGCTTGTCTTGTTTTGTCTTGAGGTCAAAGGTCCTAGGTCTAGGGTTTTGGTCATTTATCTCTGCAAGGTCATGTCTTTGAAAGTCCTTGAGCGCCTAGCAAGCCAGAGGGAGGATTGTAAACATGTTTCTTTGATATTTTCATCATGTACAGTTCATTTCTAACCTTGGATTTAAAAACTCTGTTTTTAAAGCCAAGGTCATGTTAAATTTTTGTAAAAAGAATGAAATTCCAAAAAGTCTTCAAAAGGGCAGCAGTAACCCTGGTCCCCTTGCCAAAGTCCCTCAGATGATCTACCTGCAAAAATAATCAAGTCAAAGCACTCAATGAGTCAAATTCAGGATAAAGGAAACCAAAAATCAGTGTTATAAAGTGTCAAAAGAAAAAACATTAGAAAGTGGGTTTGTAAATGAAATTTTTTCAAATGAGACTTATAAAGGCCCAAATTCCCTCCTTTCACTCTCATTGTGCATTCTAACACTTGCAAGAGAGATAGAGAGAGTGATTGAGAGAAAGGAGTGAAAGAGGAGCAATTTCGGGCAGCAGAGAGGGGCGCGACCCGTCGAACCAGGTGCGCAACCCGTTGGGTGGTGCGCGACCGGTTGAGAGCTCTTCCACAGTTCAGAAAAGCAACGTGCGCGACCCGTTGGGAGGGGCGCGACCCGTTGGGCGGTCTGCGCAACCCGTTGAACTGTTCTGCTGCAAACTTCAAACAAAGTTACCCAATATTTCTCCAAGCCACAAATTTGTTCGAGGTAGGTGGTCTAATCTTAAAAAAGCTTGTTGGTTATGAATGGTGGATGTCTTGAAAATGTTTGAATGATCAAATCATGCAAGTGAAAAGACATTATATGGCTGCAATGTTAATGAGCAAACTGTGCTAGGGTTTATGTTGTTTCAAGTTATTTTTCCCTTTGGTTTGTTTCCCTCCTTTCCCTTTCACTCACCCTTATATGTTCATCTCCTTTCCCATATAATTTTACAAATGAAATGCAAATCTTTCCCCATCCCTAATGACTAAAAATGTAAACCCTACCCCTTTCCCAAAGCATACAAAACCCTAATTTCCCTCTACCATATACATGTGTAAACAAAGGAAAAAGTCATGTGAAAACAAAAGAAAATGTTGATGAATATATCAGCAGGTTTTGTGTATGGTTTCCCTATTTCCCCTATTAATACATGTATGCATATTCCCATGTTCACTTTCATACATGTTTTTTCCCATATGTAATGATCTTTGCAAATGATTTCCCAATTACAAATATGTGTTCCTATATGAATAATGATTTGAAAAATTTCCCTATAATATTTATATATTCCCATTCCTTGTTAAAAGATCCCTCCCCTAACATTTCCCTCATGTCTTTTTCCCCTTGAAACAACATAGAGTTCAACACTTTTTGCAGGCAGAGACAGCAGTTCAGTTTGTCCACTTTGCTCCTAAACCATGTCAGAAACTGAAACTTATGAGCAAAGTGATGACCATTCATCATCTACAGAGGCTGAGGTACAGAGGAGGCCTCGTAAGGGTGGTAAGGGTGGACATCATAAGCGAGAGGAGCCCACCTCTTTGGCAGAATTACAGGCCTGTCCTATGGCAGTCACTTGTTTTCGGTACATGTCTTGTTATGAGTTCTGTGAGAGGATTTCTTGGATTCAGCACCATAGAGAGTTGGCCCGCTTGTTTGTTTTACACCTCCATGATGGACATGTCACTCTGGCAGGGGTGAACTTTACATTGACACCCGAGGTGATCTCACAGGCTACAGGGATACCGAATGTGGGTGAGGTGTGGCATACGCGCAGGTTGCTAGATTTTGTTCACTTTGAGCCCTATGTCCGGCCACCATTCGTGAGACATTTGGCGGGTGTTTTTCCATTCAGATTTCTCCGGGGCGAGTATGCTCCCATCATGAGGCTTATTATGCATTATTTTACCTGTGAGGGCAGATTTTCACAGGTGTACTCATATCACATTCGCCTTTTGATGCATTTCACCCTAGTGAGGATGATGAACATCCCGGTCTTCTTCTTTCATAACATTCAGAGGATGGTGCCCATGTTGCAGAAGAAGACCCCGGCTCAGCAGTACAGGAGCTTATGTCATTATGGTTTGATTCAGCTCATAGTCTCACATCAGTTGACTCAGCAGGGCATCTCATGGGAGGAGTTCATCTCCCGTGAGTTTTTCACAGCACCACCCCAGCCACATCCTGAGGTCATTCATGAGGAGGGTAGACCGTCTCAGCAGCCTGATATTCCGGTCACTAGACATGTTGTTTCTTCACCTCAGCTCACATATCAGAAAGGCCCGAGGGCCTTATTTGCAGCAGCTAGGCGAGTACTATCTCCACAGCAGGTGGAAGGGGTCTCGCCTTCATCATCAGCACAGCGAGTGTTATCTCCACACCAGGTGGAAGGGGCCTCGCTTTCTTCACCAGCACAGGTACTACAGAGGGGCAAAGAGCCCATGATTCATGAGGGTCCGGTGATTGATCTTGAGGCCAGTTCTCCTAGCCAAGAGGCGAAGGAGATCATTCAGCATCTCAGGGCTGAAAATGATGTTTTGCAGAGGAGACTTGAGGGTGCCCAATAGACTATCACTTACCTGGAGTAGCAGAACAAACAATTGGAGGAGGAGAAAGCACTTGATGAGCTATGGAGGATTCGTAGCGACCGAGTCTTGAACCGTAGAAGACCCGGTGATCCATTGCCTGCTGACCGAGAGTTTATGCTCATTCAGGAGAATGCCCGCTTGGAGAGGATGTTGGCTAAGGCCAACCAAGAGAAAAAGCTGTTGAGAAACATGAAGAATCATTATTGGGCAAGGATGCATGTATGCAAGGCCAAAATGAAAATGTTCCAAAGGAGGTTGTCCGAGGCTCTTAGGCGGAGGAAGAAGACCAATCCACTCTGTATCTTGGCTGAGGAATCCCTCAAAGATCATGGCACTCACTAGCTCAGCCACAACACAAATCCCAAAATTTTTTGAGAATTTTGGGTAATTTTGGCATTTTTTGGAAATTTACAGGTTTTGGCTCCTCAACGGGTCTCACCCCCGGTGAGACCCTTTGTCATGGCAACTCCTTTTCACAAAAACTCAGCATTTCCCGATTTTTTATGCAAAGTTACATATGCCCATGGATGGACTTGAGTTTTTATGGGGTTTTGGGCCTCTAGAAGTTCAAAATACATGCAAAATTTGACTTTCTGCCCCTTTTTTGAGTTGCAGAAAGCAGTCTTGGGAGAATTGAGTTTTAACTAGGAAAATGACCTCCAAATTCAAAAATTCCAGTTGAGATGGAAATTATATTTACAGAACTTTCCAACGAGCTATCCTACACCCAATTCTGACACCTGAAAGTGCCCCAAACAGAGCTCCAAAGGGGCGTGACCCATTGAGCGAGGGGGCGCGACCCGTTGAGCAGACTTTGCCAGATTTCACTGTACAGCTCGGAAAAGCACAGTTTGACTTGGTTTGACTTTTTGGGGTTGAAGATGATTATATTTGATGTAATTTTGGTAACTCTAAGACACTTTTACTCCTGTTTAACACTTCTAGAAGATTCATTCATGTAAAGGGTAAAAAATTGATTGTATGAACTGGTTTCCAAGTTTATAGAGGCAAGTTGTTTTGACTGCCTATTTTCTAGTGTCTAGTTTAGAAGTTGTTGAAACAGCTCCTAGGATAGTGAGCTCGACCCATGGAGGCAGGGAAAGAGGTTAGATCATCTATATTATGTACTTTCTTGCTCATTTTCATGGTTGGACTCTTGAGGGAGAAGCTATCATTGTATTATTTCACTTGTATCTCTGCAATTTTTGGCTAAGGAAGACCAGGGTTTTGCAGTCATCTTTGGGATTCTTGTGGACTCATGTATTGATGGTATGTTTCTAAATGTTATTGTAAGCTTTTTAATGTGATTCATTTCCTTTCTTTACTTCTGCATATTAAACAAATGAAGTGTTAAAGTAAGAATTCATGCTTGCCATGCTCTGCTTTTAAGTTTGTTTAATTTCAATGTTTTCTACTGTTTAAGGAGGATTCAAAGTTATTGTTTGCCCTCCTTAGCTCCTCACCTGTCTTTCTCATCCATTCACCTCAGTTTAAGGCATCAATACTGTCTCCTACCTCGCCCCAAAGAACCCCCTGCAGAAACTGTGTCAAATCCCCGCACCCAAAATTGCAATTCCTCAATTTGCCACCAAAAACCCAAAAAACCCCAAAATCAACCTTTTTAATCAGTTTACTAGCCTAATATCAGTGTTACCTTGTTGGTCATCTCATCCCATTGAAGATCTGCTGAGATTGACCGGAGAGAGCCTTCTCTTGCCCCGTAGGGCTAGCTACGAGGCTAAATGGTTTGATGTAGCCTTGAGCTTTACCTTTCTCAGCCTGAGGTGAAATTTCAAGTGCTAACAGACTCTTCCGAAATCCCCAAGCTAACACGCGGTGTATTTATGCAGAAAGTTGTGGGATAGTGCATAGAAATGAGGCGGATTTTGCTGCAGTATGACAGGGCCTCCAAATAGCCGTCAGAATGGGATATCGAAACCTAGAGGTGGAACGAGATTCAATGCCGGTCATAAATACAGCTGTTGGTAAGGTAAATCCCCTCTGCGGACAGAGGCGATCCCACTAGCCTATCACAGAACTAGCCACAAACAAACCACGCTGCTACGCAAGTTCCTAGTTATGCATCAAAGGTGAACCAAGAAGACTAACCTGGACTCCAACGCTATGATTGAAGCAGAGTTGATATCCTCGCTCCCTTGCTCCAACAGATCATAACGAATACCTGCACATGCAAAGGAAGAGACAGATACCAACATAAAAACTACTAAGGCACAACTATATTTCAGTCAGAAAGGAAATAAATCAACATATCACCATGATAGATAATGAGATTGGAACTATAATAGCAGTCGCTCATCAATTAATAAACAGGAAAAGTTACAACCATTGTTCTGACGTCGACCCCTCTCCTGGCTGGGCGAGTAACTATATGTGTCTTGACATGTATCTCGTCTCCGGCAGCATAACCTCTCTAGCACTCACTAGTATTCCTCCAAGAACTCAACATCCAACACTCCATGACTAATGATCATCACTACTATCACTCAATCACCAAATCACCAGCATAACACTAACACCAACACTCTCTCTAGCTTGTCCAATGCATAATGACAAGCTTATATAGATGAAGAAGGGGGGAGGATGCGATGAACCGGGACACCTTTCACGGATTTAGCAAAAGCCATAAAGATGGATAAAGCTCGACAAAAGACTGATTTTTTATCCTCAGAAAAGCTCCACGTAATGAAGGAAACAACAGTCGGACGTGCATTAAGGCAAAAAGCACGACTAAATTTGGTTGGCGCGACTGTTGCTCTAAGACAGAGCGCCAATGGTCGCGCCCTCTTTTGAGGATCTCCACCATTGGCGCGGGTAGAATACTGTGGACTTGCGCCAATGGAAAAATAGCACTTTTTAGGGATGATCTACAGAAGGTGTCTTTAGGGAACATGGAGTACATAATCAGGGGAACATAATGCAAGTGTTTTTAGCCTTTGTCACTTCTTATAACTCTCGGGATGTGTCCTCCAAGGTATGACAAGAGGAGTAACAAGGATGGTGACAAATTATTGTGTAACAGATGCCCCCTAAAGCATGAAGTCCGAGAGGTGGATAGGGGTGAAATGCTTTACAAGAACACACATAAGAGCACATATAGTTACTGCCGCCGAGGAGCCGTATTAAGAGACATGACTGATAGTTCAATTACAAGATGTACGTGGTATGGTCGCAGCCATCCATAAGAGAGTACATAAATAATCTAGATCCATAGTATGGACGCAACCATCTGTTTAGGATCAATGAACTGACTCAGGTATGGTCGCAGCCATACAGTGAATGAGTCAAGTACCAAGAATCACGCCTGGATTACAACAGACACAATCCAGGGTCTTGCGCTCCATCTCGACCCGAACAAGAGTACAAGTTCAAGCATGTGAATATATGAGCTGAAGTCGAACATGCATGAACATCGTCTGATTACCAGTCAATGGTGGAAACTGTTAACAGACGCGAGAGGTACCACCAATAATGACAATGGCCCTCAAGGTACTATAGCTACAATCTACGGCGTGTGAATCAATGAGCTGAAGTCGAACACCTGTAGAATCATTCGATCGGAGGCAAATGATGAAAACCTCACGTCGAACACGAAGAACCTGCCATTGAGGCATGCAGGCTCCAAGGCACCGGAAGGGAGTCTCTAGGTCAACTTCCTGGATAATGAGCTGAAGTCGACAGGGAGTGACCTTGATCGAAGGTGGGCCATAATGTTTCCCACATCATCAACACGAGACAGAGAGATAATGTCGTGAATCAAGATTGTACGAACTATCAGAGGGAGGTTGTTTATTTGCAGAGGTCAACTTCTCTTGAACATATCGGCGGCACTTTAACGGAATTGGCAGTATTTGACATCAATGTATCAAAGGTCATGATGACGAGGCAATGAGTGGATGAGAGGTCAAATAGGGTACCCAAGCCCATGGAAGCAAGTGAAAAATATGAGATGAGATATCCCCACCCTGGACACGAAAGCAGAAAGTGCCATGTTCAAGAGCGACATACTGCCGTTACGGTAATGGTTCAAAAATTTTCTTTTCCCCCGCCATTTCTGGCGAGTACCCCAGTTATTTTTAACAAGCTTGATGGGGATAGCATATGCTTGTGTTGTGACAAAATCCGATGTCATTAAGTTTTAACGAGTCTGACAAAGGAAGAACTCGGCGCCTTTTCATGTTTAGAGAGTTTGAAAAGACAGCAGAAAAGGAAACTCCAGGGATGTCCTTTTTCGTAAAGTTGTGTCTCTCGGGCCCGAAAAGGTATAAAATAATACCCGAAAGAACCGCCCGATCATTACGATCGAGCAGTACTTTTCATGATTAGTGACTTTGACCTGAAAAAGTAAAAAAGCGGTCAAAACCACGTCGTTTCATAACCACTAACGAGTTTGAAACGACAAAAACCCGGTAACCTTTTTATGTTTTAACGGTCGACAAAAAGAACTTAAAACGACCGCCCCTTATCACCATTTAACGAGTCAAGAGGAGGGACTCGGCAATCTTTTCCTCTTTAAATGGTCAGAAAAGAGCTGAAAGCGGACCTCCATTTTTATTTTCTTTAACGAGTCAAAAAGGAAAAATACTCGGCAATATTTTCATATTTTACGAGTCAGAAAAGAGCGTAAAGGCGACTCGTCCTGAAGGAACGAGTGGTATAAGGGATAGCAACTGGTTCCGGTAATGGTGGAGCTTTACTGAAACACGTAAGGGTTAAGAGGTTGGCTAATAAGACCACTCATCGCTGCGGTTCCTCAGGAAAGGAGAAACAACCAAGTGAAAGCATATGATCGGCCAAAAAGATGGTGGCGATGGAATGAAACAACCAAGGCTCATCTAGCAGAATTTTAGCGGATAAAAGGCAATCACGGGATGTAAATGGGTTCATTTTTACACAAGCTTGAACCATGAAGAATTTTGCTTGTTAAAAAAAAATTGTTGCATGCCCCCAGCGGAGTCGCCAATTTGTTGGTAAGGTAAATCCCCTCTGCGGACAGAGGCGATCCCACTAGCCTATCACAGAACTAGCCACAAACAAACCACGCTGCTACGCAAGTTCCTAGTTATGCATCAAAGGTGAATCAAGAAGACTAACCTGGAGTCCAACGCTATGATTGAAGCAGAGTTGATATCCTCGCTCCCTTGCTCCAACAGATCATAACGAATACCTGCACATGCAAAGGAAGAGACAGATACCAACATAAAAACTACTAAGGCACAACTATATTTCAGTCAGAAAGGAAATAAATCAACATATCACCATGATAGATAATGAGATTGGAACTATAATAACAGTCGCTCATCAATTAATAAACAGGAAAAGTTACAACCATTGTTCTGACGTCGACCCCTCTCCTGGCTGGGCGAGTAACTATATGTGTCTTGACATGTATCTCCTCTCCGGCAGCATAACCTCTCTAGCACTCACTGGTATTCCTCCAAGAACTCAACATCCAACACTCCATGACTAATGATCATCACTACTATCACTCAATCACCAAATCACCAGCATAACACTAACACCAACACTCTCTCTAGCTTGTCCAATGCATAATGACAAGCTTATATAGATGAAGAAGGGAGGAGGATGCGATGAACCGGGACACCTTTCGCGGATTTAGAAAAAGCCATAAAGATGGATAAAGCTCGACAAAAGACTGATTTTTTATCCTTAGAAAAGCTCCACGTAATGAAGGAAACAACAGTCGGACGTGCATTAAGGCAAAAAGCACGAATAAATTTGGTTGGCGCGACTGTTGCTCTAAGACAGAGCGCCAATGGTCGCGCCCTCTTTTGAGGATCTCCACCATTGGCGCGGGTAGAATACTGTGGACTTGCGCCAATGGAAAAATAGCACTTTTTAGGGATGATTTGCAGAAGGTGTCTTTAGGGAACATGGAGTACATACTCAGGGGAACATAATGCAAGTGTTTTTAGCCTTTGTCACTTCTTATAACTCCTGGGATGTGTCCTCCAAGGTACGACAAGAGGAGTAACAGGGATGGTGACAAATTACTCTGTAACAACAGCGGAAAAACTAAACAATGGCACTAAGTGGGAAAAACTTAGCTAGAGTTGGAGGACTACAAGAGTCATCCAAGAGATAGGCAAAATCATCCCAAAATTTTATTATATATAGGCCAGACATGTTGGGAGAGATGGAAACAAAGGGGTCGACTTCCTGGCTAATTAGGGGTGGAATAATGAACATGATAGGCTAGAAATGCAATGGTCGGTCTGACCCTGGGATACAACCTTTGAACCCTTGGATGTAATACTGGCACAGGAATTTAGACAGAGCCATGAAAGTAGAAGCCAAGTAACTAATGCTCTCGATCAGGATGCGGGTCGTCAGTCAGGATAGCCTGGGTGTAGCCATGTGTAGTACCTGGGCACTTATTACTGTTGTCCCCCACATGCTCAAGGTAGGGGGCATGGTGTCCTTCGGCATGAATGCCTGTTGGGGAAGTGGGCAAGGTGGGAGGATAGGAAATTAGGTAGGGTGGTGGAGTAGGCGAGGTCATTCGACGTGCAACGCAGGAGTGAAAGGCTGTGGAGAAGGGTGACGATACAAAACAATGGAATGTCGATGGAATAGGATGAACCTTGGTTAAGGATAGACGCTTGCAAAAATCGGGTACGTAATTCAGCTTTGCCTCATCATTGAATCTATGTTTTGGTTGGGGTTACGCTGGGGGGAAAGGAGCGGAAAGAGTCTGAAAATATGCGGAATTGAATGTTGCTCGTGTCCATGGGGGAGGCAATTTCTTGCCATGGCCTAGTTTCGTGTCTATACATTCTCCCAAATGGGTAAAAACCATGATTGCGGGTGGTGGACAAAAGCATGTTGCAGGGTTGTTAGGTTTTGTGCTTTGTAATTAAGGTCAGGAGAAAACTAGATAGAGGCACTACAATTCAAGAGGTGTCAGGGTTTGTAGAGAGTGGTAGGGGGAAGCTGATGGCAGGGGGATGGGGTCGCAAGAACAACTGTAGTATACAAAGAAACCGTTGGGATAGTTGGAAACCGTACGGGACTGATGGAAAGGCCAAGAATCCTGAGTGGAAAACTAGTCGGAGGGACCTGAGAGGCAAATCCATTTCTCTTTGGGATGAGGGAGCAAGGATATGGAACCACTGCAAGCGTACTTCTAGATTCAAGGAGGGCCTGTGGGCTAGGCTTGAGATGGAGCGGGATGACCTGCATGCAATCCATAGTGAGGGGAAAGAGAATAATGGGCCTCCGAGTAAGGGTTAGAGACCTCCCCTTGGATCTACGGGCTTCGTCCCACCCCTGCACGTATGCGATGAGAAATGGACGAGAGGAAAAGCATGCACAGGTAAGGTGGTGTATTACAAAAATTCTGAATTTGAATCGAACTTTTTATGGGTGTCAAGAGTGTTATGGAAAATAGGTCATGGCCCACACAGTGAGGGGATGTGTTCATGGCAGGAGAGGCCTGGCCCCCTAGACATATATGGGTCCGAGCACATCAGAAACTCGTAGGGGTCAAAAATTAGTAGAGCGCCTCATCACTGAAGCAATAGAAGCCTACCATGAGGGGACGGATGCTGGCATTCGAAAATTGATGGAAGAATGGGAAGAAGAGGTAAAGAAAGGAAGAAAGACGAACGAAGAGATGGATAATTGGAGGACTCTTCTTAGAGATCCGGGGAACACCAGAGGGAGAATCACACAGTTCGAGAAAACATTGTACTTATACTGGGTGATGAAGATTTTACTCAACAAGGCGATGGATCAGATATCTATGAGTATGGCAGTGACAGTTTAGGGAATGCCGAAATACAAGAAGGACATGGAGAAAATTCTCTTCCAGCTGCACAAATAGGATATCAGGATGGATAGAATTCACCGCCGCATCCCTTGCATTCTGGAGTTGTATGGCATGCAAGGGGCAACAATTAAAGATCCTGCTCCTGTCACATTTGCCTCAAAGGAACAGAAGGAATAGACTCATCCCCATGCATAATTTTGGTCTATGCAGTTAGGTTTTAATTTTTATGTTGTAAGTGTCAGTTTTTACACTTATGTAGTGGCTGGACATGAGATAGAGGTGTATCTAGCATGGCTAGAAAGATTGAAACAATATTGTTTTTGGATGGCTTAACTCTGACCGGCGGCCAATAGACTTGGTTTCCCCTAAGAGCAAGTTGAGGCCACCTAGTTAATCTGTGTGGTGTAAACTTGTTTATTATACAATAGAAAATAGAATGGACCTGCCAAGCTTAACAAAAAAAAATTACAGGAGAGAAGCATGAGTTTGCAATAACCTAAATACTATAAAATCATTGTGTAACTTTTAAGGGATGAGATAATGAAAGGTGGATATGATCTTTTGGAAGAAATTTATCTAATCCAAGATTTGTTATTTTCATTCTTTAGTTGTTACCTACATTATTTTTCCTACTTTAATTTTGTATCTTTCTAATAAAAATTGACTTTTTATATCTAATATAACACACCAAAATTTAATAGTGGAAATACTCTAACAATTCAATGAATAAGGGAAAGCTAATAAAGAATTTATTATTACATTTGTGTCAATAAAAAGTTTCAACTTTTACCGAGATTAAATAATAATCTAATTTAACACAAACTAATGTAATTGATGGGAAAGTTTAATTTTAGTTGAGGAGCGGGGACAGGGCAAGTGACCCTAGCTATTTCGACATATGTTCATGCCTCCCTTTCCAATTTTCCATTGTGTCGCCTTCTCCTTGCAATTGTGGATCCTAGTTTGTGGTGTCGTCTGCATTGTGTTGGATGAGTTTTAGTTGTTGAGGTTTGCTATTTTTGTTTTCTCCATTTCTCTTTGTCACATGTTTGCGTGTGTTATAAAAATTATATATTACGGAGCAGTGGAACACATAAAATATTGCAGAAATATAAACACAGAAAACGCACAAAACAAGAAAGACACAGATATACGTGGTTCACCCATTTTGGGCTACGTCCACCCCGAACAGCCAGTCCTTCCTTTCTATTATCCAGCAAAATGAAGAGACACAACCTACAGCAAATCCGCTGTAATATCCTCTGTTTTCTCTCACAGTCTCACCTCTCTGTTTCTCGCTCACCGAATACACATCTATATCTCACAGCCTCAAATACAATGCCCTCATATAAAGAGAGGGGTTGCCTTCTAGGGAAAAAAACCCTAAACTAAACATAAGTTCTACCGTCAGATCATCCGCCTAATGAACGGCCCAGATTGACTAGAAATTACTATACTTTTACAAGGCAATTTTACAGTTGTTTTTAGCTTCGGGGGCACTGCCCCCGAAACCCCCCGCCAGGGGGGGAGCTCCCAAAAGTCGCAGCCGCCCCCCCCCCCTGGACCCCCCACGGCAGCGATTATTTTACGGGCGGCGTTGCCGCCCCATTTTGAACTGGGGTCCAATATGCCGGTACTATAGAAGATAATCAGGCTCCACACCCAACAACGTGGTCCACTGTGTAAGAGTCGAGGGGGAGTAGGGCTGGGTGGAAATCATTGGTTTGGAAATCTTCTTCGTCCCTCTTCAATCCAAGGCTTTTTGTTGACCATTGGAGTTGATCCATTATGTGGTAGGATCTGGTTTTTGGGCAGTGTTCTTCTATTTCAACATATGCTTTTTGCATTGATCAGTGTGCCTTTGTCTTTGTCATAGATCTTCTCTTATTCTTGGAAGATATGCTACACAACCTCTTCTTTGCACTTCCCAAAATTTGTCTGGTGTCGACGTCTCTGCTCATTGTAAGGTTTTCGACAAGGCTTCTCTTTAGGTTTTTTACAGGCCAACTTTTTCTCTAAGGAATGGTTCGGGGTCTATATTCTGAGCTAGCGAGTTGGCTTGTGCCCAGATCTTGTTTCTTCTTTGTTAATGGATTTTCTACCACTTTTTCCTTGTTTCTCCATGCCATGGGTTTTTTTCCCAACCTTTGTTTCCTATTAGTTTATATCGAGTGTCAACTAGTTTTTATGTTTTTTTACTCCTTTATGGGTTTTTTGTGAGCCTGCGTGCTCTACCTCTATTTTTGGTCGGCCATGTGTGCCTAATTCATTTTGAATCTTTCTACTAAGTGGTTTGGGGATTTTTGACCCTAGGGTTTCATACCCTGATCCTTATTTATCTAATGATTTCCTTTGTAACAAACATGTTTTCGATCAGGATTGCATACACATAAGGTGTGTCTACATAATGTAATTTTATTCCCTATTTACATAATAAAATTACGATTTTTTTCTCTTAAAAAAAACACAAACTAATGTAATATCAAAGTTTTATTCTTTATTATTTTTTAAATGTATTATATTTATATTAATTGTATTTTTTATATGATTCTTTTACAAATCAACAATTTTGATTTTGTAGTTATTTAATCAATATTATTCAAAATTTATTTGGTTGTAATTTTAATTTTCATAAACATTTTAATTAAGTGTATTAATTTTGGTATAATCTACCCCTCATGGGGTGACTATCAAGGCAAAGAGTTGGGAGTGGGGGGGGGGACGGGCGGGGGGGGGAGGTGTGGATTTACACCTCCTCACTAGACTAGTAGGTTGGGGGACATTGCAACATGCCCCCAACAAGTGTAATCGATATGTACAGGGTATTAACACTCCCCGTGCACAGAAAATTGAGAAGATGTTGGGGGAATGAGGTAGATGACACTAAACGCATGAAAAGGAGGGTGGCGATAATGACATACATGCTTGTGTTGATTCACCCATCTGGATCAACAGTCCATAACAAGAGGGAGATAGTTTGGTTTCATGTCTGAAATCCATAGACGAAAGATGTGTATGAGGATATAAGCGGCAACAGGGTGAGTAGTTGAGGAAAAAATTGTACAGTGAAGGGTCTCTTTGCACTATGTTTTTCACCACCATGGGATACATGAGAGCGTCACCAGTTGGCGATTATAGTTTTTGCAAGTTCCATTTCTAGCTCTCAGATTGAATTAAGGAATCACCACATTAAATTCCTAAAGAATAGACTGTCAAACTCCCACATGGAAAAGTTGGAAATAATTCTGATTTTTGGAAAATTATGATCTAGATTATCCACAGTTTTATGTTCAATTTGTCAACGTTTCGAACCCCAAAGGGGGTCCATCATCAAGACAAAAAATGATAGATTATGAATGATAGATCGATTAAGAGAATAATCTTGCGACTAGAATTAAAGTCTAACAATTCTGATTTTTGTTGTTCAACTTAGGAAATTATGATGGATCCTTTCTATTTCCATTTCATGTAATAGTTATCCTCATGATTGGAGTCCTCCTTCTGGTTATGTCTTATGTATATTGTATTTAGAAGTTATTTTGGGCGCCTCATTCCCTATTTCCTAGACTATGGTGGTGGTTGGTATTTTCAGATTTATTGTTCATCTTCTAGTGATTTGTAGCTGGAGGGTTATTTTGTCTAGGGATGATCACTGCCATATGTATCCTGAAGTTTCTTGGGGTTCTTTTAATCTCGGGTGCTAGTGTTTTCTTGTCGATGTAGTGAATATAACCAAGACTCAAGGCCATAGGCTATGGTTTAAGAGTGTCCTTGGTAAATGGTGATATATGTTGTTATGAGACTCCTTGGGTTTTCATTAGTCAACTAGCTTTCAAGTCTCAACATGGGTTTGATGGTAATTGTATCTTTTATTTGAAGTCTTTTCTTTGGTGTCAACCTGGTTTAACTAGCAGCTTTGTGAACTTTTTTTGCATGGAAACAAGGAGTTAGTAGGGGTGGAGTATTAAAGTTACGGTGGGGGGTGTTTGTTGAGTTGGAAAGGGTGCCTCCCCTGTGGCATTTCAGGTTATTTATGTCAGATCTTTAGGCCAATCCAAGGTGGCGTGTCTTTGTGTTAGAGAGATTATTTTTTATCATAGTAGATTGTTTTCCATAGCCTAGGCTCCAGGTGTTTCCCTTGCCATGCCTAGACAAAGAGCTCAAGTAAGCGGATAGAATGCTTATTATGAGGAACGTTCCAGTAAAGTAAATTTAAGTCTACATCAATGAACTGATAGTTTCACAACCAAATATAGGGACTAGATACATGTTCATGTGTAAGAGGAAATGGCTTGGTCTAGAGGGGTAGCCTTTTCCCACAAAACTTCCCTCTCGGATACTAAAGTGTTGGTAGAATGGACAAATTGGATCCCTGATACAACACATATGTGAGGAAGATTTAAGAAATATATGCAGACAATAGACTTGTATTAGTTATATAGGATTGCCATGAGTCTCAGAAGAATTTGCTACAATCCTTGGATCACAAGCATGGGCACTTGAAAGATTCTGATAGCGGGATGAAGAATATGTACCATAGGTTGGCAAGGATAGAACACCATCTCAACCTTTGACCATAGGTGGGCTCTAATTATGATCCCCTTACTTGAATTTGTTATGATTCTACCTTATGGTTCTACTTTTGTAGTTGGTTTTTTGCAAGGAAAAATACATTACTATCTTGATTTATTTTTGTTTAATGATTCTTCCTCATAGTTCCACTTTTGTGGTTGGTTTTTTGCAAAGAAAAATATGCTACTATCCTTATTTAAGCTTACTTAATGATGTTGAAAAATTTGTTTCCAGTTATGTGGCTTGTCGCATTCAAGAGTACATTCATTTTTTTGGTATGGTTTAATCTCCCGTGTGATAGATCAATATGAGTTATTGTAATCCTTGACATAATATATAATTTCCAAAGTTAATAGAATTCACTTCACAAAATAAAAAATAACAAATTGGTATAATATAAAATAATTCATTTCATTTATTTTTATAATGATAAAATGAAAATAATTCAAAACATTAATTTTAATTATTCTATCATTTAAAATGAATTACCAACATTAAATTAGTTTGATGAAAATATATGAACTCACATAAATATATTTAACTTAAATTTATCAAATATTTATATAAATTTATTTTTGCTAGTTTATTTCATCTCCATAAATACTTGATAATTAAAAATTAAAATGAATTATAATACAATATATTGATTCTATCGATTTTATCATTTAAATTAAGTTATTCACACTAAATTAATTTGGTAAATATAAATCTAAATATTTAATCCAAATTTATCAAATATTTATGTAATATTTTTTAAAATTTTATTTAATTTTAATAAATATTTTAAAAATTAAAATTTAAAATAAATATGAATTGAATTAAGTGAATTATAATGTATAGATATATGTATAAATTACAAATTTAATATTTATAAAATAATAAAATAAAATAAATTTTTTTATTTTATTAAAAAGAAAAATGAAAAAAAGGTATTATACAAATTTTAAATTTAATTAAAATAGACAAAACTATGTTATTATTTTACAATTATTTATTTTAATTTTTTTTCTTAAAGGAAAAATAATAAATTTATTTAAAAGAACAAAACTACATGTTGCAAGTGTTAGTAAGCATTCAAGCAAATCAATCTTATCTCATATCTTAAAAAGAAAAACTCTCATAGAAATAGGACAACTATTTTTTTCTACTTTTCTTTTTCTCCACTTTTCCCCAACCCACTAGAGTTGGGAGTGGAAAATACAATTTCTTTGTCACTTGCTTCTTTTTCAGGGATAACTTTCTCAATTTGTTGCTCATGAGTGGTAATTGTGATCATTGAGGACAAATTTGGAACCATTGAATAATTTATTTTAGTTAAAATTAATAAATGAGTATATAAAATTGAATTATTTATTTTAATTAAGATTAATGAATTGAATAGATAAATAAAATTAATAAATGACTTAGTTTAACTTATAGAGGAAATGGATATGTTTTATGGTTAGTTTTAATCAAAATCAGACAGATATTTTTAAAAACTAATTGAAGTGTCCGAAATTTTTTAAGGTGCTAAATCCATTTAAGCATGGAAAAAATAATTTAAAAAAAAATGTGATTTTTTTAAATTAATTAATAAGGCTTAAATGTTCATCATCGTAATTTACGACCCGGGGTCTTGGAAACGATGCAACCCAACCCCTAAACCCTTGTGACCCAACCCCTAAACCCTTGTGAATGCGTGATAGCAAAGTTGGATACAACGACTTATCTCAACATTTTCAGTGTTTATTACATTGCGAGAACGTCAAAAAATGTGCTTAAACCTCGAAAAGCATTTCCCACTAAAATCTAACATTAATAGTATCACGTAATATGGCAAAACATATCAGTGCTATTGAACAAATGAGATACGTGTACAAATTTAGAGAATAAACCGATAGTATATGCATTATCCATCACAAATATTCGAAGACTAATGACATATTAGCGACACACGTCCAAACTAACGGTCTCGAAGGACTTTTCATGCAATTGTTTCCTCAGTAACGGTATATGATTTTCTTACACTTTCGCAGCCCTAAAATTCATAAAACGAACGAGCTCATTTTACCAGATCCAAGCCGTGAAATAAAAAAGAAAACATCTTTTCAATTGAAAGTGCCGACTGTAGAATTGAAGATAACCCTCGAGGTTTTTCTAGAAGTTCCACGCCAAAAAATGGAAAAGCATAAGTAAATAAATGTGCACACGCGCGCTGAATGAATTCCGAGTCTTTTCTTTCTGATATTCTGACCCGTAAAATGTAAAAGAAAACAACAAAACAAATATATCAACGCTCTTTTAGCCAAAGCGCAAACCTGCCAAATATGTAATAGATTCCAATGTCCGAGATATTCATCATTAAGATGCAAGTCGTAAAATGGACAAAAGGTGTAGTAACTAACAATAATAGACGTGCTGAAACAAATTCTGAGTGATTTTTTGTATCACATTTGATTGTTGGCAATATTAATCCCAGCCACCGCCAAATAAACTCACAAACTATGCTTGCCTAGTCAACTATTGCTCCGTTGGTATTTTGTTTGAATGCTAAAGGAGTGAAGTGTAAAAGTACGAGGCTTACCATCCGCAACACAATAGAAAGTTTAATGCATTTAATAAATTTTGGTAAATAGATATGGGCAAACATTTACTCCGTGATTTCCTGTTTAAGGAATTTAATAAATTTTGGGAAATAGATATGAGCAAACATTTAATCCGCCACTTTTACCCACACTCCACAGCACCTTTAAGTTCAGAAAACCAATTATTTTGTATAAACATCCATCGTGTATATTAATTATTTGCTCTGTAATGTATTAATGTCAAATTTGTATGTTGAGATAAATATGAATGTGAAAGTCATTTGCATGTGAGAGAGAGGGTGAAACTAGAGGTAGTGAGGGGAAAATGGTGGAGGAAATATTGGTAGGCACGTGACAACGAGTTTTATGGAGTTTTATAGACATTTACACTGCAACCCCACTAATGACACTAAGTCTTTTGTGTTTTCACAGTGATGGGTAAATCGCACTAAGTCGTTTGCATTTTCACATTGATGAGTAAATCGCACTAAGTTTTTTTTGTTTTCACTTGGAGCTTTCCTATGTTTTGAATTATAATACAAAGTATGTTATGTTGCTATGTGGTCTTAAACCTTCATGAGTAAATTTACTGCAACTCTTTTGTTTCTACTCTGTCGTGAGTTATTTCCTGTGTATTATTTAAGCCTTTGTGTAGTTGTGATATCCTATTCTCAGCCAGACTCTATTTAAGACTTTGTGTAGTTGTGATATCCTATTCTCAGCCGTGTATTATTTAAGCCTTTGTGTAGTTGTGATATCCTATTCTCAGCCAGACTCTATTTAAGACTTTGTGTAGTTGTGATATCCTATTCTCAGCCAGACTCCTCTCTTCTCCCGCTCGGAAATTTTGTTTTTTTTTTAACATGGTATGAGAGTAGGTTAAACTCTGTTAGTGTAAAAACAAATGTTTTTACTAGCAGTTAAAATTGTTGTGAGGACAAATTGTTTTTTAGCATATTTAGGTACAAAGTTTTTTTTCTCACTTAGAAATGGAAACATCAAGCACAAGCTCGACTAATCCTCATATACCTCAATGTAATGGCAAAAATTATGATTATTGGGCTATTACAATGAAGGCCTTGTTTTCTTCTCAAAACATTTGAGATTCGGTGGAAAATGATTTTCAAGAACCAGCAGATGCAGCAACATACAATGCCTTGTCTCAAGTAGAAAGGGATTTGTTGAGAGACAACATGAAGAAGGATGCAAAAGCTCTCTTCTACATTTTTCAAGCAGTTCATGAAAGTATTTTCCCAAGGGTTGCAGCAGCAATGAAGTCCAAGCAAGCATGGGACACCCTCCAGATAGCTTACCAAGGGATGGAAAAAGTGAAGACATCAAAGCTACAAATGCTTAGGAGAGATCTTGAAACACTTTGTACAAAAGAGTCTGAGAATGTAGATTTGTTTTTTACACATGTAATTGGGATGGTTACTCAAATTAGGTCTCATGGTGAGACACTTGAGGAAAGGAGAATAGTTGAGAAAGTTTTGAGAAGTTTTCCAGCAAGGTTTGATACCATGGTTGTGGCCATAGAAGAAACAAAGGATTTCTCACAATTCTCAGTGGATGCGCTTCATGCATCATTGATTTCTCATGAACATAGATTGAATAGAGCAACAAATTCTTCATTAAAGCATGCTTTCAAGACACAAGTTTCATTTGGTCAAGGTCAAGGCAAAGGAAGATCATATGTTAGAGGAAGAGGAAGAAGCCCACACAGACGTGGAAGAAGCAGCCCTTTAAGCTCTAGTGGAAGGGGCAACAATCAAAATCCAAGTCAAGGCCCAAGCCAAAATCAAGCACAAAGTCAGAGGTATTATAAATCTCAAGTTCAATGTCATTACTGTAAGAAGTATGGTCATTATGCAAATGAATGTAGCAAAAACAATATGACATTAGTAACAAACCAAGTGTAAATTTCACAAAAGAAAATCATAACCGTGATAGAATGTTTTTAGCTTGTAATGTAGCACAAGAAAAACAAAGTGGTATATGGTATCTAGATTCAGGGTGTAGCAACCACATGTCAGGGAACATAGAAATGTTTTCCAATATAGATGAAAGTGTGAAATTTGAAGTGACATTAGGGACTGATAGCAAAGTCTATTTCATGGGAAAAGGAAGAGTTAATATCCTAACAAAGAAGGGAGAGAAGAAATACATCTCAGATGTTTACTTTTTCCTTGGTTTGAAGCATAACCTCATAAGCATTGGACAACTCATGCAAAAGGGCTACAATGTCTTTTTCAAGAATGATGTGTGCACAATTTTGGATAAGCTTCCAAGCAAACAGCTGATTGCAAAGGTTCAAATGACAAACAAGATAATTTTTCCCCTAAAGATAAGATCAGATTTGAAAGAAGAAGCTGCACAACCACAACTATCAATGATCTGACAAGAAGATGGAAGAAAAGAGGCTGTTGTCACACAATTGAACTATCAAGCAGAAGTCAAAGATGAAAATTGGTTATGGCATTTGATATTTGGACATCTCAACTTTGGAGGTTTGAATTTGCTGCATAGAAAATAAATGTTGAAGGGGTTGCCGCTTATAGAAAAATCGGACAGCTTATGTGAACGATGTATCTTGGGCAAGCAATGTACAGAGACATTTCCACCACGAAAGTCAATGAGGGAAAAGGCACATTTGGAGATTGTCCACTCAGATTTATGTGGATCAATGCAGACACCACCAATTGGTGGGAGCCACTATTTATTTACCTTCATAGATGACTACACAAGGAAGACATGGGTCTATCTCCTAAAATAGAAAAGTGAAGTGTTTAACCGCTTTCGCTAATACAAAGCTCTTGTTGAGAAGCAAAGTGGACACTACATCAAAGTTCCCATTACTGACAGAGGTGGCGAATACATCTCAAATGATTTCCTTCGATTTTGTATGGAACATGGAATTCACAGGCAAATTAAAACAAGGTATATGCCTTAGCAAAATGGTGTAGCAGAAAGGAAGAATAGGACCATTATGGAAATGGCAAGGAGTATGTTGAAGGCAAAGCATTTGCCAAATGATTATTGGGCTGAAGCTATCGCTTGTGCATCATATATCATTAATAGATGTCCAACCAAAAGCGTCCAGAACGTAGTTCTTGAAGAGGGATGGAGCGGAAAAAAGCATAGTGTCACTCACATGAGAGTCTTTGGTTGTGTGGCATATGCACATGTCTTGGATGAGTTGAGGAAGAATTTGGACAACAAGGGGGGAAATATATATTTGTTGGATACAGTGATGAATCCAAGGCATACAAACTCTACAATCCATTAACCAAGAAGGTCATAATCAACAGAGATGCGCATTTCATAGAAGAGGAAGCATGTGATGAAAGTTTAGAGAAGACAGTCAATGTCAAAGCATGTATACCACATGAGGTCAAAAAGGAATTGACAGCAACAAGTAATTCCTCAATAGTGACTCCCTCTACACCTATTCGAGCGCAACAAAGCAGGCAACAAGTAACACCATCAACAAATAATAGGACAACATCCTGCAGTCAAGAAAGTGTTTCTCCAAGCACACCGCAAAGTGTAACACCAAGTGACATGTCAAGCCCATCTTCAGTAAGGCTCACAAGAACACAAAATTCAGAAATTTAAATGAGATTTATGAGAAAGATGAAGTTGACAGTAGCGCTGATCTAAATTCCTTATTTGCATTATTTTGTCATGTAGATGACCCAATCCATTTTGAGGATGTAGTCAAAGAATAAAAATGGGTTGCGACAATGAAGGAAGAAATAGAAAAGAATGACACATGGGAGTTAGTGAACCTTTCGCAAAGAAAAGAAGTCATTGGAGTGAAGTGGGTCTATAATACCAAGAGAAATGTTGACGGTAATTTTGAAAGGCATAAAGAAAAGCTAGTTGTCAAAGGATACAAGCAGTGACATGGAAGAGATTATGCGGAGACATTCGCACCAGTTGCGAGGATGGAGACAATGCGTACAGTTGTAGCGATTTCCACGCAACAGAAATGGAAAGTGTATCAAATGGATGTAAAATCAACGTTCTTGAATGGAGTTTTGAAAGAGGAAGTATATGTTGCGCAACCGCTTGGTTATGAGGTAGAAGGAAAAGAAGACAAAGTGTATCAGTTGAGGAAAACTCTTTATGGGCTGAAGCAAGCACGTCGTGCATGGTACAACACGATAGACGCCTACTTGTTGGACAATGGTTTCGACAAATGTGACAATGAGCCTACTCTCTACATCAAAGAAAGCGATGGTAAGATTCTTATTGTCGTCTTATATGTAGATAATTTGATTTCTACAGGCAGTGATGATTTCCTCATCGTTGATTCAAAGAAGTCATGAAGAGTGAATTTGAAATGACTGACTTGGGTTTGTTAAGGTATTTTTTGTGCATAGAAGTGAAGCAAACAAAAAATGGTATTTTTATCTCTCAAGAAAAGTATGTGGCAGACATTTTGGAGAGGTTTAATATGCAAAATAGTAAGACCACACTAACTCCAACTATCATGGGGTTTGAAGTTGAGAAAAGACAATTGTAGCAACAATGTCAATCTGACATTATACAAAAGTATGATAGGCAGCTTGATGTATTTGACCGCCACTAGGCCAGATATAATGTATGCAGTGAGTATCATGTCGAGGTTCGTGGAGACACCCAAGGAAACACATTGGCAAGCAGCAAAAAGGGTTCTAAGGTATGTCAATGGGACAAAGGAGTATGATATTCAGTATGTTGCAACATTGATTTCAAGCTAGTTGGTTACATTGACAGTGATTAGGCAGGAAGTGTCGATGACAAAAAACGCATGTTAGGATATGTTTTTCATTTCGGTTTTGGAGCCATTTCATGGGCCTCCAAGAAGCAGCCGATAGTTTCATTGTCAATAGCAGAAGCTGAATATGTCACCGCAACAACAACAGCATGTCAGGCAGTTTGCATGAGAAGGATGTTAAGGGATCTTTGCCACTACCAAGGGGGAACAACAACTATTTTCTGCGACAACAATTCCGCAATTGCATTGTCAAAGAATTCTATCTTTCACAAGAGGACCAAGCATATTGATGTTAAATATCATTTTATTAGAGAGTTGATTAACAATGATGAGATTGTGTTGCAGCACTGCAAGTCACAGGAACAATTTGCTGACATTTTCACAAAGCCATTGGCACGTGAAAATTTTGTTTATCTTAAAGATTGTGTGGGAATTGTCAATGGCGACAGCTGTTATTAATGGGGAGTGTTGGAAATATTAATCACAACGACTGCCTTAAACACACTGACAAACACCATGCTTGCCCAATCAACTACTGCACGGTTGCGATTTTGTTTGTAGGTGAAAGGACTGAAGTGAGAGCAGAAGTACAATGATGACCATTCTGCAACACAACAAAGAGTTTAAGGCATTTAATAAATTTTGGTAAATAGATATGGGCAAACATTTACTCTGCGATTGTTTCCCACGCTCCACAACACTTGCAAGTTTAGAAAATTAATTATTTTCTATAATCGTCCATTCTGTGTATTAATTATTTGCTTTGTCATGTATTAATGTAAAATTTGTATGTTGAGATAAATATGAATGTAAAAGTCATTTCCATGTGAATGAGAGTGAGAGAAGGTGAAAGTCTTTGAGGTAGTGAAGAGAAAATTGTGGAGGAAATAATGGTGGGCACGTGAAAACCAGTTTTATGGAGTTTTATAGACATTTACTCCGCAACGCGAGTAATACGTAAAGTAAGTCTTTTGTGTTTTCACTTGGCACTGCAACCTCCCTTTATTACGTGAATATATTTTCATATGTTTTAAATTATAATATAAAGTATATTATTATTTCCTACTTATTATTTAAGCCTATGTGTAATTGTGATATCATTTCCGCAACATAAGACTTAACTTGCCTCCACTCAACTTAATTCTGAGCGACTCTCCTATCCACTGCCCCTACGAAATTATATTTTTTCCAAGATAAATATGACAAAAAAACAAGAAATAAAAGTCGCATTGTTTTAGTCAAAGCACAAGACCGTAAAAATTTGAAACTCATTTTGTATCAAGTTGCAAGCCATAAAATACTAGATTTTTATTCCTCAGATTGCAATGATTAAAATACAAAGACGTGTACAGAATTTCATGAAAGTCAAGAAAAGCTAAACTGAGCAAAGTATACATTATTAGGCACTTTATTAATAGTCAACAATAATATAAGGTGATGCATAATAAAAATATTAGCTAGCAATTCAGCCCAAGTATGGAATGATTTGGAAATATAAGGTGCTCAAGTGGACATATTAAAAAATGCATTAATTCTTGGGGTAGCAGTATTGTCATGAACTCACGCACATTGAGCATGTTTTGATGGCTTCACTGAATTTGGGTTGTTTTCTGCTTTCCATGGATATTCCATCAAAATTCATCACGCAAGAAGGGTTTCGGGAAGGAGACAAGGTGCGGACGCAACTTGTCATTTACCTGTGGAAGATGGACAGCCTGTCACTGGTCAAGTTGGGGAACTCATCGTTGAACGATTGGTTGCCATAATATTTTTTAGAGCCCCCTTGGACAATCTTCGTTTTAACAGAGGAATCACTCAAATCACTTTGCCCAGGAGGAGCCTTAATATAAGCGTACATTGTAGCGAGCCGGGTATCCTCCTCCCTTCTGCCTAATCAGGCATGCATGCTAAAATTGCAATTTAAGTTTAAACCTGTTTAAATTTATTTATAAAATAAATACATGCCAAAAACATTGAATTAAATTATACGTTTTACATATAATTATGAAAAAGCTGGTTCTACGAAGCATTTCTCTGGGCACATTTTTTATGGAAAACCTTTAATTATTTTAAAAGGTGTAATGCAAACTAAATGTTTTGGTTTTTGTTTTTTTTTTTTCTTCGATTGGTTTTCTTGCCTAGGTTTTCATTTGACGAGCTTTACCTGGTTTTGCATACAGATCTGCTAGAGCAGTGGCTACTACCTTTGCTTTTGGTTTATTAGATACCAGAATACCTGCCAACCTAGAGTCTGGAAAACGAGTGAGGGAATTTGTTTCTATAACTAGCAGGGTAAAATATATGAGAAAATCCTGGTCTCTTAGGGGAAAAATTAAGAGAAAAACGTTTTCATAGTAGGGGAATCAAACTACCTTACTTCTCATTGATTACCTCTGTAATATTATGTTATTCGACTCCATAGTTTCACAGCTACAACAAACAACCCTATAGTAGCTTCTATCTCCAGTAAGATGACCTGTACTTAAAAAAGAAGGAAATTTAAATGAAGTGGATGCCAGAGAAGAGAATGTGCTTCCAAATAATTCATTCCAGAAAAAAAAATGCTACTGGAAAGGGAAGGGACTTACACTTATAAAATTCTACTTGAATGTGAATTACACATATACCTAAATTTGGCAAAAAATTCACATACAAAGCATTTTCCAATCCATGTAGCTGTACATGGAATTTTTTTGTGTTAAATGTGAAGCCCAACCGATGCATATTGCTCCAACGTTGGCACCATCACCACCGGTCGCCAACGCCAAAAGGTATCATCGGCCACGACCGATGAAACCAAACCTACCATACCGGCCACATGAATTTCACATGCAGAATTCTATATGTTTCATCTTGTTCGATATATTTGTATTTTATGTACCTGAGAAATGCAAGCCAAAACCAAGGCCTCTGCATAATTAGAAGTGTAATTTCATTCTCATAGATAATGTAATATGTTCTCCATTGATAATGTCTTGATATGTCTTAAACCATTGTGTTCTGTGTGCTCAGCGGATATGTATGATCTCTCTCTAACAACTGGTATTGGAACTAAGGGTTGTGAGTGTGGAGATTGTCGTTGAATTCTTTTTTCCCTGTGTGAGGCTGTGTGTGGTGCTCAACTGAGAGAGAGTAAAGCACAGATTCGTAGAATGAATGGTGTGAGCCAAGTGGGCTACCAGTGTTGAGCTTAGAGTTAGAGAAGTGATGGATTCTTCACAAAGAAGATCATGACATTGAACAACACAGAAGCCTTCAGAATGATTGATTGAAAAGAAGAAGAGTGCCAAGCTATGTCACTAACAACTCTGTTGAAATTATAATTTCAACTGTAGTGAACAGTTGAACACCAGCAGCTACTTTATTTATTTGTCCTGATCCATCGCCCCACATTTATTCCCGTTCTTTTAAGCCACCACCATTACCGTCTTTTCACCCTTTACCTGTTTGTGTTCCCGAAGGAGGAAGATCAGATCCACCGCTATGCCATTACTTCTAAACAACCGCATTAAAGAGCAGAATGGCCGAAAGTGAAAAGAACCAGCCTCGAGCCGGCCACAGCATTTATCAGCTATGGGTTTCCACACAACCGACTCAAGAAGCATAGCAGAATGTCAGAAAGATCAGATTTCGTTCATTATGAGCAGCAGATTGAAGCAGAGACTCTGTCAGAGAGTTGAAGCGGTTGATGGACTGTTATGACCCCTATTGCATTATATATGTGTAGACACAGCAGTGTAGATGATATAGAGAACTTGCAAGGGGAGCACGCAGTGCATATTTTTGTTGTTGAATGTGAAAGGAATGCACAGCAGCGTGAGGGTAATTTAAGAAGTTGTTTTATGCACAGCAGTGCACTGATAGAGAGTTGCTGAAATAGCAGTGCTGAGACAGAGTTTTGTAATGAAATATGCAGCAGCATAAATGTATTGAAATTTTACACACAACAGTGTAAAATTTCAAAGCAGAGACAGAGTAAATTTATTTGTGTGGAACTGAAGCGTTCCTTGGAGAATCCCTTTGTTAAGAGAAAGATGCTTTTCAACATAGACAGTTGGAGAATCCCTCTCTTAAGAGGAAGATGCTCTTCAGCATAAGTTGGTGAATCCCTCTGTCAAGAGGAAGATGTCTTTCAGCATAGTCATCGGTGAATCCCTCTGTCAAGAGGAAGATGTTTTTCAACATAGTCATTGATGAATCCCTCTGTTAAGAGGAAGATGCTCTTCAGCATGAATTGGTGAATCCCTCTGTTAAGAGGAAGATGTTTTGTAATAGCAATTGTGAAAATCCCTCTATGTGAGGAAGACGAATTTGTATCAGTTGGTTTACTGTTTATAAATAGAAGTTTTTCTGTGTGTTGCTAATACACCGTAAGCAGAAAATAGCCTTGACGTCAAAAGAGAGTGTTGCTGATACACCGTAAGCAGAAAATAGTCTTGACGTCAAAACAGAGTGTTGCTGATACACGAGTTTCAGCATTGCTGAAACACCGTTGTTGAAACACTGCAAACAGTGACTGACGAAACTGCATTGCTGAAACACCAGTTTCAACAAAACGATTTTTATTTCCGCTGTGTTAAAACAGAGTATTGTTCTGTTTTGTTCTGTTTTGTTTGGAATTATCAGAAATTCCCAACATGGTATTAGAGCTTGTCCAGGCTCTTTGAAGGCGTCAAAGAAGCTGAAGGAAGGTTTCTTTGCTGCAGCAGCTTCTCCAGCAGCGTGAAGACTCAACAAAAGGATCCAGGTATTTCTCAAGTTATTATGTGTTGTTGTTGAAGAAATAGTTAGTGATTTTAAATACATAGTCAGGTATTTGAAGCATAGTTAAGAATGGCAAGGTCAAAGAAGAAAGTCACCAATCCTCTTAAAAATGTGTTTCCCTCTACTACTAAAATAGAAGACAATCAACTTGAAAACATTCTATTTGAGGCTTCAAGGTTCAATGGGAACTTTTATATATGGGAAGTAAAAATGAGGACTGTCTTACAGCCTCAAGGGATTGAAATCTGGGAATCAGTGATTGATGATAGTAGGAAGGATAGATAATCCAAGGAGTACAATGCAAAAGCAGCAAAGATAATCTTGGATGGGCTGCCTGATTCTGTAAAGAAGAATCTAGGAAAATATTCATCAGCAAAGGATATATGGGATAGACTTCATGACCTTCATGCAAGAGGAACACTGTCCTTGACCATCAGTCAAGAAGGAAATTCTGAACCCATCATAGAAGCTGAAAATGGGAAGGTGGACCTCATCAAGATTCAAGTACAAGAAAAGCATGAAGAGCTCGCCAAGCTTAAGAAGGAACTTGATCAAAGCGAAAGGAAGCATCATGAAGAAGTCATATCCATGACAAATCAATTGAATAAAGCAAAGAAGGAGGAAGATGCCTTGTCAAGTCAACTTGAACAAAGGCACAAGAGAGTGAACAAACTTGTAGAAGAGATTGGACAGTAGAAGGTAGAGGTCTCCTCCCTTAATTCTGAATTACAAGAAGCCAGGAAGCAGGCACAGGAAGCTGAGAAGAGAATGGAGAGTAGTCAAGCAAAGAATGAAGAAATCTCCAAAATGAAGTCAGATATCATCTTCCTTAAAATAGTAGCAGCCGAAGCTACTCGTAGCAAGGAAGACACTGAGGAACAACTTACAAAGAAGAATAATGAGTGTGAAAGATTGGAAGAAGAGATTGTCCTCCTCAGGAAAAAGGTTGAAGGGATGAACAAAATCATGAAGAGCTCTCAAGCCTTGGATGGCTTGCTCAGCTATCACAGATCTCCATCTGATAAATCAGGACTCGGGTATGTAGGTGAACCCTCAAACAAGAATGAAAATACTTTAAGAAAAGGAGATGTGAAGAAGCCATAAAGAAATTGTGATGCTCCTAGTTCCAGCAAAGGCAAGGAGAAAAATCAAGGATATAATAGAAGAAATCCTACTCCAAGTAGAAAACTAGCTCCAAGAGGAAATGTTGATGAAGTCAAAGAGGCAAGAGGAAATGGTTATCATGAAAGGATCTCAAGGCAGAAAAGCTTCAGAAGTACATCAAGGAAACCACCATCTACCAGGTACCAAAGTTCTTTTTTGGTTATTTTTATTCTTGTTCAAACTTTGGTCATATGGCAAAAAAATGTAGAGCATTTCATAGAGATAGATGTTATGGTCTACGACAATCTCCAAGAAACAATTTTACAGGAAGAAATCATGAAATCTTATTCATGAACAATGTAGAATGTTTCAAGTGTCATAACATTGGGCATATGGCACGTGATTGTAACTTAACATGGGCTCCTACGCAAGCTAGACCCACGCAAAAGAAGAAAGTTACACAAGTATGGAGAAGGAAGGAAATACAGTCCGAAAGCCTTTTGAGCTCCCCAACCAATCTAAATTTCTTTTGAGAAAACTCTACCAAAAGGAGACAAAGCATAGAGTTAGGGGGAGCCTGTAATTTTTTAATCACTATTGCTTTATATTAACAGTTTTTCTTTGATGAAGATCTTCTTATAGGGGAAAGATATGAAATTAAATCTACCATAAAAGAAGAGAAGAAAAGGTTGCAGGATAGCTTGGAGATGCAAATATTGTCTTGCCTAAGATAGAGAGAAAGAGGATATTACATGATTAAAGCACCTGAACACAGCAGTAAAAGTGATGAAAGGAAGCTGATATGAATACGCAGAAAAGTTTCGAGTTTTTAATGAAGTGTCTGGGTATGACTGATAACCCAGCAGTTGAAATTAAATGGGAGTGTTGAAATTATAATTTCAACTGCAGTGAACAGTTGAACAGCAGCAGCTACTTTACTTATTTGTCCTGATCCGTCGCCCCACATTTATTCTCGTTCTTTTAAGCCACCGCCATTACTGTCTTTTCACCCTTTACCTATTTGTGTTCCCGAAGGAGGAAGATCAGATCCACCGCTGTGCCATTACTTCTAAACAACCACATTATAGAGAAGAATGACCAAAAGTGAAAAGAACCAGACTCGAGCTGGCCACAGCATTTATCATCTATGGGTTTCCACACAACCGACTCAAAAAGCACAACAGAATGTCAAAAAGATCAGATTTCGTTCATTATGAGCAGCAGATTGCAGCAGAGACTCTGTCAAAGAGTTGAAGCAGTTGATGGACTTTTATGACCCCTATTTCACCATATATGTGTAGACACAACAGTGTAGATGATATAGAGAACTTTCAAGGGGAGCACGCAGTGCATATTTTTGTTGTTGAATGTGAAAGGAATGCGCAGCAGCGCGAGGGTAATTTAAGAAGTTGTTTTATGCACAGCAGTGCACTGATAGATAGTTGCTGAGATAGAGTTTTTGTAATGGAATATGCAGCAGCATAAATGTATTGAAATTTTACACACAACAATGTAAAATTTCAAAGCAGAGACAGAGTAAATTTATTTGTGTGGAATTGAAGCGTTCCTTGGAGAATCCCTCTGTTAAGAGGAAGATGCTTTTCAGCATAGACAGTTGGAGAATCCCTCTGTTAAGAGGAAGATGCTCTTCAGCATAAGTTGGTGAATCCCTCTGTCAAGAGGAAGATGTTTTTCAGCATAGTCATTGGTGAATCCCTCTGTCAAGAGGAAGATGTTTTTCAACATAGTCACTGGTGAATCCCTCTGTTAAGAGGAAGATGCTATTCAACATGAATTGGTGAATCCCTCCGTTAAGAGGAAGAAGTTTTGTAATAGCAATTGTGAAAATCCCTCTATGTGAGGAAGACGAATTTGTATCAGTTGGTTTACTGTTTATAAATAGAAGTTTTTTCTGTGTGTTCCTAATACACTGTAAGCAGAAAATAGCCTTGACATCAAAACAGAGTGTTGATGATACACCGTAAGTAGAAAATAGTCTTGACGTCAAAACAGAGTGTTGTCGATACACGAGTTTCAGCATTGCTAAAACACCATCGCTGAAACACTGCAAACAGCAACTGACGAAACTGCGTTGCTGAAAGACCAGTTTCAGCAAAACGATTTTTATTTCTGCTGTGTTAAAACAGAGTATTGTTCTATTTTGTTCAGTTTTGTTTGGAATTATCAGAAATTCCCAACAAACTCAACTTTCTTGGCTAGAAGCACCATTATTGTGGAGAAAAAAGAAGAAGAAAAAAAAATGCAAAACTCACGGAACCACATATTACGAAATATGAGGTTAGGCCGATTTCCTCCAACAAAGAATGGTGAAGGATGTTTCTAGGAGATGCTGAAAAGAAAAGTGCAGAGATCCACGTCTAGGAATGTTGAAACTAAAAGATAATTGTTGCAAGAAAAAAAAAGGGGCGTGGACATATGGTGAAACGTATCGCTAGAGTGTGAAATGTGGAGTTCGTAAGTTTTTCAAATTAACATGTCCACGTATATGTGAAGTGTTTAAGGTTTAAATATTATATATGTTTTATAATTATTATGAAACATATATAATTATATATGTTTTATAATTATTGTGTTTTTTTAAGTTGAATATTTTAAAAGGGGAAAGGTTATTATTATTAAAGCTTAAAAGGGTAATAATTAAAGTTTTATTTTTAAGTGGAGTTTTTATTTTTCAGGCCTGAATTTTATTGTCAATGGAGACAAGAGTTACAGATACAGAGAAGTTGAGCAGGGTTAGTTTTGTTGTATGGAAATCAAAGATCGAGGATATATTGATTTTAAAATATCAGTATTTTTCAATTGAGGGAATAACAAATAAACCCTCATCGATGAGGGATGAAGAGTGTAATAAGCTATAGATAGAAATATGATTGCAACAATCTGCCAATATCTAGTAAATAATGTGTATTTCAATGTGTCTGTGGAAAAGACGACAAAAGGATTATGGAAGAAGCTCCATGATCTATATGACAAGAACACGGCATCAAAAAATGTGTTCTTGATAAAGAATATTTACTGGTCAACTTGCATATCTTAAAATTATTCTAGATGATGAAATTAGAGCTATTTTGTTAATGTGTTCTATGCCATACAACTGGGAAAATTTAATTGTAGCTATGAGCACTTCAGCAACTGCAGCGACCTTGAAGTTTGATAATGTCAACAACAATTTAATGAATGGGGAGTTGTGACTCAAGTCAATTGTGATAAACCGGGGAGGAGAAGCTCTAGCTCTAGCTGATTGTGGTAGGAGAATTAATCGAGGTTGACAAGGGCGATCAGGATCGAGAGGCCAATCAAAATCAAGGAGGGGAAGGGTCATTTGTTTTCATTATGGAAAACCTGGGCACATGAAGAAAGAATGTTGAGGCTAGAAGAAAGGACAAAAGGATTAGAGATCGTCTATTACAAATTACAAGTCAGCCAACACAAATGAAGGTGAGACTACTGCTGCAGTCACAAATGGTGATGTGTTATTTACTGTTTCAGTAGAAGATGCATGTTTATATACATCTAGTAGTAGCTTTGATTAGATCCCCTAATCTGGAGCATCTCACCATGTAACCCCATGAAAAGATATTTTTTTGCATATAATCATGGTGATTATGGTAGAGTGAATTTGGGGAATAATCACTTTTGTAGTATTGTTGGAGTGGGAGATGTTCATATCAAGGTGAAGGATGGCAAAGGTATATTGTTGAAACAGGTTAGACATGTACCAGAAACGCGCATGGGTTTGATCTCTATGGGATGGATGGATGATGAAGGCTATTCCACAAGCTTTGGAAAAGGAGGTTGGAAAATTAGCAAAAGAGCATTGATTGTGGCCAAAGGACCCAAGACAGGAACATTATACACATGGAAAGAAATGATAAGAAAATCATATTTGGATGTTGTCACAAAAGAAGGAAATTTAGTAGATGTGTGGCATAAGTGCTTCGGTCACATGAGCGAGAAGGGATTAAAAATCTTTGTTGGTAAAAAATTATTGCGAGGTTTGAAATCCTACAATCTTGATCTTTTTGAACATTGCATATATGGTAGACAAAGAAGGCTTCCATTCCTTAGAGGTGGTCATGACAAAAAGCAAACATTGTTAGAATTTATACACTCATATGTGTTTGGGCCTGCTAATATTTAGTCATTAGGAGGAACATTATATTTTGTAACATTTATAGATGATGCATCCACGAAGGTTTGGGCCTACCCTATGAAAATTAAAAGTGAAGTGTTTGAAATATTTTAAAAATTCCATGTTGTTGTTGAAAGAGAGACTAACAAATTTCTCAAGTGATTGAGAACAGATAATGGTGGATAATATTTCTCAAATTCATTCAAGGAATATTGTAACATGTTTAACATAAATAATGAGAAGAATGTGCCCGGTACTCTTCAACGGAATGGTGTCGCAAAAAGTATGAATCACACCATTATGGAAGAGGTGAGAAGTATGTTGTCCAATTTGGTTTTGGAGAATAATTTTTGGGCAAGAGCTATAAGGACAACTTTTTACCTTATAAATCAATCTCCAACCACAACCTTTGAAGGCGGTATACTTGAAGAAGTTTGGACTGGTAAGAAGTTGAATTATTCTCACTTAAAAATCTTTGGACGTGAATAATTTGTACAGATTCCCAAAGAAGATAGAATTAAGCTAGATGATAAATCTATGAAATGCATTTTTCTAGGATATGCAGATGAAGTATTTTGTTATCGTCTATGGGCTCCAGTCAAACATAAATTATTAGAAGCAGGATGTTGTAGTTAATGAGTCATAAATGTTTAATAGGACTCTAGGTGAGTTGGAGGTCAAGAAAGTTATTGGTAGGTTTACAGAGTAGTATGAAGACATCCCACCAATGCAAGAAAATGAACAACAAATTCAGAAGCAGGAAGGACAACAAAGGGAAAATGATAAACACCAAAAAGAAGGAATCTTGTAGGAACCTTTACAGGAGATTCAACCTGATAATGCACCGCCATAGTTGGTTCGCAGATATTCTAGGTCTCATAAGCCTTCACAAAGATATCCTCCTTCAAACTATATCTTATTAACTGATGAAGGTGAGCCTATTTGTTCTCAATAAGATTGTAAAGTTTATCACAGTAAAGAATGGAAGAAGAAATGAACTCTTTGCTGGAGAATAAAACTTGGGAGTTGGTAAATCTCCCAAAAGGTAGAAAGGCTCCACAAAACAAATGGGTTTACAATATTAAGCATGAAGGTGACGAAAATAAGGAGAGGTGTAAAGCAAGGCTAGTGTTGAAAGGATTCTTCCAAAAGGAAGGTGTTGACTTGGCCGAAATTTTCTCACCTGTTGCTAAAATGCCATCTGTCATAGTCATTCTTGGTCATGTTGCTACTTTAGACTTAGAATGTGAATAGTTAGATGTAAATACTTCTTTCCTTCATGGTGAATTGGAGGAAGAAATTTATATGGAGCAGCCAGAAGGCTTCATAGAAAAAGGCAAAGAGGACCTTGTTTACAGGTTGAAGAAGAGCATTTATGGGGTGAAATAGACACCTTGACAATGGTACAAGAAATTTGATTCATTCATGTCGGAACATGGTTTTCACAGGTTGGATGCTGACCATTGTGTTTATATCAAGAGGTATGATCAATGAAATATATCATATTACTATTATATGTGGATGACATGTTAATGGTTGGGCATGATAAGAATATGATCAAAAGGTTGAATAAAGATTTGGGAAACAAATTTGTAATGAAGGATTTGGGTCCAACACAACATATATTGGGCATGAGGATCATGCGTGATAGGAAAAACAAAAGGTTGTGGTTTTCACAAGAAAAATATATCAAGAAGGTGCTTGGCAGGTGTAATATGAAGGATGCCAAGCTAGTTGCTACACCCCTTGCGGCGCACATCAAGCTAAGTATTGAGTTATGTCCTAGTGATGAAAAAGAGAAGGAAGATATGAGAAGAATTCCTTATGCTTCAACAATTGGCATCTTGATGTATGCCATGGTATGCACACAAACAAACATTGCATACTCAATGGGAGTAGTGAGCAGGTTCCTTTCCAATCTACGAAAACAACATTGGTAAGCAGTAAAATGGATTTCGAGGTATCTCAAGGGTACTAGTCATTATTGTTTATGTTTTGGTAATAATGAGATTGTGCTTGAAGGATTTACAGATGTAGATATGGCTGGATATATGGACACCATAAAGTCCACTACATTTATTTGTATACATTTGCAGGAGGAGCAGTATCTTGGGTGTCAAAGCTACAAATAATAGTATCTCTCTCTACAATAAAAGCATAGTACATAGCTAAAACATAAGCTTGTAACTGTGGATGCACCAATTCCTATGAGAGATAGGAATAAAGCAAAATAGGTATGTGTTATATCGTGATAGTCAGAGTGCCATTCACTTGGTGAAAAACCCAACATTTCACTCAAAAACCATGCACAATGACTTAAGGTACCATTGGATCCAGCGTGTGTTGGAGGAAGGAAAATTATCCTTGGAAAATGTCCATATAGGTAGGAACCCTGCTGATATGTTCATTTAGATTCTACCAAGAAATAAACATATGAGTTATGTAGAGGAATGATAGGACTCGGTGTGACATGAATCATGACTCTTATTTCGCTTCAAGTGGGAAAATGTTAAATATGAAGCCAAATCGACACATACTGCTCCAACATCGGCATAGTCACCAACCATCACCCATGCTGAAAGATATCACTGTCCACGACCAATGTAGCCAAACCTACCACACTGCCCACATGAATTTCACATGCAGAATTCTAGATGTTTCATCTTGTTCTATAAATTTGTATTTTCTCTGCTTGAGGAATACAATCTAAGGGCCAAGGCCTCTGCATAATGACAAGTGTGATTTCATTCTCATAGATAATGTATTATGTTCTCCATTGATAATGTATTGATCTGTCTTCAACCATTATGTTCTGTTTGTGCTTAGTTTATATGTGTGTTTTGTCTCTAACATTTTGTAGGTTGTTTGCTAATTCATGTTTGCCTATAGATGGATGTATTTTCCAATTTTTTGGGAAGTTCAAATTCTCATATTTTCAAAACATGATATATTCCATAAGGTGCACCTGGAACATAAGAAAAAGTAAACAGTGATTGCGGACATGAATCCAAGCTCCAATATCGCTCATTAAACGAACCCTCGGTATACTGCAAAATATTTATTAGTTATGAGATAGGGTATCTACTTAAAATATGAAGTGAACAAGTGGTAAAAGTGTGGAAAATGTGAAGTGAAAAAGTGTTGGAGCTGCAGAGTTGTGTGACAGCAAAGAAAATGACACATCGATAGAGAAGTGTCAACAAAGAATTAATAGCATGTTATCAACAAAAATTTCTAAGTTCAAAATATATTATAAGAATGTTTCTAATGCATAAGATTTAATTTGAGAGGAGTAATGCTAAAGGTAATCAAGGCTTTATTAGAACCCATAAAAATTTGAATGATATATTCCATTTAACTTAAGAAATTTTGAAGATTTAATATAGTTTGTGCTTCTCGCTCAAAGTATCTTATTGGCCAACAAAAAGCACTATCACTATTTAATAAGGTGGAGAAAAAGTATTTGGCTTAAAACTTAGGTTTCAAATCTTAATTTCTATGCAGACACTAACAAAACAAGCAAATTGATTATTTTAGTCCCTATTGCCTTATGCTAAGGACTAATAATAAATCTGACATTTATATCAGTTAATTTAATTGAATATTTCTTTTAATTAATAATAAAATTGAAGATTCCAAATATCTATATTTTCTAGCATAGTAAATACTAATAATATGTCTAACATTTATATCAATTAATTTAATTAAATATTTCTTTTAACAAAATTAATGATTCCAAATATCTATATTTTCTTAATTTTTTTTCCATAATATATTTCGAACATAAATATTAATGTTGGGCTCATGCTCTTAATCCAGGCATAGTATCATTAAAGAAAGCCATCGATATAAAAAAACATTAATTTGTTTTTATTTTTATTACCATTAAATTCATGTGTCACATAATATGTTTCAATATCTTACATTTTCATATAATTTTGTACGATTTCAAAAAAAAAAAAATATTCTTACAAAAACAAATTTATGATCCTCATTGTAATTTCAGTTAACTGTGTCTTGTTTCTATGAATTTCGGTTTATTATAATGATTAATTATTAATATTATATTTCTTATTTTTAATATAAATATTTATATTATTTTTAATTATTATAATAATAATAATAGTAATACAAATAATAATATATAATTTATAAATAGTAATAAAATTATTATGTTTATTTGTATTTATCAATTACATTTATTAATGTGATTGCGAATATGATTAATATATATCTATAAATATATATCATCTATAATTATTAATATAATTGTACTAAATATATCATTTTAAAAATTAAATAAATAAATAATATAATTATAGTAATGGTAATGATAATGATAATAATAATGAAAATGATAATATGTAATTTATAAATAATAATAATAAAATTATTAATGTTAATATTAATAAATAAAGAATAATAAAAATAATTGATATATGTTTATTTATTTTTATCAATTATATTTATTAATACAATTATGAATGTGATTAATATATATCTATCCATGTATATCATTTATATTTATTAATAACATTGTACTAATTTTATTATTTTAAAAATTAAATAAATAATTAATATTTTTAAAAAAATTATAATCTTATAATTTCTTATTTCAATGAATTTTGAAAAATTCCAAATCATAAACAACTTATCTTATCTAATAACTAATGCACAAATACGATTTACGATTTAAACAACTTAAATACTAAGTAATGCATAGGGTATTAACTAATGCACAAGCGTGGTTTAAACAACTTAAATACTAAGTAATTCCCATTGGGCTTGGGATTGACGGTGAATGGGTGCGTTGTTAAGGCACTCCTTGCGATAGGTCACGAGTTGAAATCCCCGTGGGTACTTAGGTTAGTCTAAACATATATAAAAAAACATAAATACTAAGTAATCCATAGAGTGTTATTACCTAAGAACCTATAACTAAGATCCTATAAAAAAAAGTAAGATATTTTCTTTATTTTAAAAATAATTTATATAATTATCACTATTTAACACAAGTTTCAAAAACTATTACATTTTATTATAAATTTTTAATAAAATGGATTATTTCCAATAAATATGACTTATTTATTAACAAAATAGAAATATGATGATAAACTAGATTTTTTGATTCCACTAAAAATTTCTCTTATGTAATTTCTATTAAAAGAGTTTACTTAAAATATAAATATGTTCAAAATACAAATACAACAAAACTATTACATTTTATTAATTTCTAATAAAAATAGATTATGTTGAATAAATATTATTCATTAATTAACAAAATAAAAATATGTTCAAAATAGAGATACAAGAAAACTATTACGTTTTATTAATTTCTAATAAAATGAATTATCTTGAATAAATATGACTCATTTATTAACGAAATAGAAATATGTTTAAAATAGAGATACAGGATTTAATTTTAATTTTTTAATTTTTTATTTTACTTAGTTTTATATTTTTATATTTAAAGTTTAAAATTCTTATTTTATATATATATATATATATATATACATTATTATTTTTTATTGAAATGTAAATTTTTATTTACATTATTATTGTTATATGTATAGATTAAGATTGGATCATTATACTGTTTCTCAACCATTTCAATGTATTTCAAGTGAAAAATGCAGAGGGATTAGCTCATCCGAGCATTTCTACTGAAGGGGCCAGTTTGGCCAAATAGGGTCTAGAACCTTTTGGGAGCATTTTGACACATCAAAACACATTTTTGGGGGGTAAAACTTTGCTTCTCTATTGCCACATCATTTCATGCTATTCCACACATAGAGATCTTGGGTCCATGAGAGTCTATATGCAAAAGTTATGCCACTTAGAAAATGACCATGTTTTCACACCTATAATTTGGAAGGATGTCACCTAAGCCTCCATTATTCATGAATAAGGAGCTAACCACATGTTTATGATGTAAAAGACTCTAGAAGAGTCTATACTGTAATAGTTAAGAGTTGATGTAGTCGAAATGAACCACTAGTAGCCTATTTGGTAGTGTTATAAGTAGGCCACTAAGACAAAAATATATTCCATTATTTCGAGAGAATTCTATATTTTTCTACATAAATTTCATTTGCATGAATGCAGTAATTACAACTAAATTTGTACATCTTAAAGTTTAATAAAACTGTAATAGTGTAGAATCTCATATTTTTAATATAATATTATTAGATCTATTGTAAAGAACTGTTAATTGGAATATCTTTTTTTTGTAAGTAAGCTTTGATATTAACAAAAAACAGAATATAGTACAAAACTTCTGCAGAAGCAGATTACTAGCCGTTAAGCTGTAGGCCTTACCCCATGATACCCGAAGAGAACAGATTGACTGATGACAACAAAAGACATAAAAACAATAAACTGAGAACTGGCACACCTCGCAGGGCGGCGATTAACAAGAGTGGACAACAGACAAAGACAGAGGAAACCTGGACGGATGACATAATAACCCGCTGAGAGGAGGAAAGCAGGGGTGGCAAGCCTCGAGGCAAAAGAAGGCCGCTCGGGACGAGGGGCCTGGTGGACAGCAAAGTCAAAGGCGCTTGAACATTTCCATGACCAGAGTGGATCTTGACATGCTGATCTGCCCTGGCCTGGGCGAGTTGCCCAGCTGGTCTCCTGACAGTTCACCCTTCTGCATGTCGGAGGGCTTGTTGTCTTGCCCAATGGTTTGTTTTAGAAGCTTGATCAGCACAGTGAGTTTTTTATCCATGGTGTCGACTTGTTGGTGAACCGTGCTTAATTTGAATTCGCTGCTCTCCACCACTGCCATGTGGTCATGCAACATAGTTTCTACAAAGTGCTTAAGCTTACGCAGCTGCTCTGCATGTTCACCTTGGACGTCCATAGCTTTCACGAGGAGGGTCTTCATGCGCCAACTTTCCGCTTGAGTTCTTACGAATTGAGTGGCTCGAGTGCTGGGAGTTCCAGGGTCCTGGAGCCAGTCAACTTCTTTCCTGATTTGCTAATCAGAGAGCTTGCTTTCGTCGTCCTGGACAGTGGCTTCTAAGTCAATGATTTTGCGCTTGTTCCATTGCGAGGTTCGCCTCTCAAACATCTCTCTTGCTTGTTGCAGATCATGGTTGGCGGATTTGTTTCGGCTGCCCTCCCCTGCCATAGTATTTCTAACTTGCCTAGCTTTATCCTGACCACTATTTGCAGAGTGAGCCGGATTAGTTTTGCTGCACACTGAGACAATGTTTGTCGTTTGGAAATTGAGAGTGGTTAAATAACAAATTTCGGGGAGATTTCCGGTGTGTGATCGTTTAAATTTGTGCAACTTGCACGTCAGATCACCATAATTGTTGCGTGATGGAGTTTTGGTTGGGTTGTGGAATAATTGAATCCCTTTACGGTCACCGCTCCCTGCTTGCTCCAAATTGTGCCAAGTGTCCCTTTTCCTTATAATGTTTCGGCGGCTCATATCACCACAGATTGTGAACCTGCACAAATCTTTATCACCTGCTTCTTTCATAGTTGCCCTCATCCTGTGTGTCCTTCGTAGCCTGCTGGAAATTAAAGGAGCACATCTAGTCAGCTTGTTCATGCAATTATGGCATTGGGCTACTCGACCCTCCGGTCGGACTCCTCTGCCGTCACCATATCTAACCATGAGAGTTGGATGCATTTTCCCCTTAATTGCTGGTTGTCAACCTGCTGCCAACAGTTGTCCCATATTTCGTTGGGGTGTTCAATCCCATGATTTGCCAAGTGGTCCGCAACCAAATTGGCATTTCGCCTTACTGCCTAAAAGATGAGGCCTTTCATTGCTCCTATCAGCTTGGCAATGTTGTCTGTGATCTTGGACAATCGCCAGTGTTTTGTGACTCTGCTAGCTGGCATTCCCCCGTGGATTTTCCTGGCCACATTAATGGCTACTTCTGAATCTCCCTCAATTACTGCTTTTCTTGTTTGGTTAATTTGGAGGATCCTTAGCCCTTTTTCCAGAGCTGCAAATTCCATTTCATTATTTGTGCCTTCTCCAAGAGCTTTGCTGTAGATGTAAAGTATTTCTCCTTCACGGTTTTAGATGATTCCTCCAATGCCTGCTGGGCCGGGATTGCCTCTCGAGGCACCGTCAAAGTTTAGCTTTAGAAACCCTTCCGGCGGACACTTCCAGCCCTTCGGCTCAGTGTTTAGGTTTTGCTGCTACGCAACAGATCCCAGTTGTTGTTCATTGAGCAGGTTGAAGGCATTCAGAATTCGCTGGTCCTCAGCCGAAGGATGGTTGTCAGGATCTGCCTTGCATTTTACCAAGATTAATTGGCGCATGTTTTGGATTAAGGTGCTTTGTAGGTACTCTATATTTTTGTGCTCACTTTGGAAGATTCTGCAATTTCTTTCTTTCCATAAGGTCCAAGTTATGAAGCCTGGTAGAATTTTCCATATGTTGTTGATTCTTACGTTGTTAGATTATTTGCTTGGCCAATTCATGATGGTATTTTGAATGGATTCCTTGTCTCTATTTGTTCGTTGCAATATAGTTTCCATCCCTTGCCATAGGTGATCAGCCCATTCATAGGTATTGAAAAGATGGTTCATAGTTTCTTCTGCTTGATTGCACATAGGGCATATGGAGGGGCCTTCGAAACCTTTTTTGCGCAGGTTCTCCCATGTGAGAGTTTTTCTCCTCATGAGGAGCCATAGAAAGGTTTTTATTTTAGGCCAGAACATGGCATCCCAAACCTTGTTGCACCATTGTATCGCCTCCATCTGCTCCAAGTGTTCTAGCTGTTCTCTGGCCTCTTTGACAGTGAAGTTACCGCTCCCTTTCATACCCCATCTCAGTATGTCGCTTTCTGTGGTCTTTCTGATATTTCGATTGTTTATGCATTTCAGGAGGTCCTTTGTGTTGTTGTTTTCTTCAATTGGGTTCTCAGCGTCCTGGAGTGCCCATTCTCTCCATTCCTGGTTGCAACTGTTAGGATTCCAGTAGTGGTGGACTGTAAATTTTCCCCTGTTCTGGCATTCTCTTTTAAACTCTTCTAGCTCTGGTTTTTCTAGCTTTGGGAGCTGCTGCCATGTATCTTCCCAGAAGAGGGTCGTTTCCCCATTGCGGATCTCCCAGAAGATGTGGTCCTGAACTAAGTTGCGGTTTCTTCTAGCTAAGTTCCATATTGGAGAACCCTCCGGTGTTTCCTGTATCCTGATTAGGTCCTGATCGTTGTAGTTAGGAGTGTATTTCTCCTTCCAGTGTCTAGCCCAAGGTAGGTTGGTTTCCTTCAGCTAGCGCCACCACAACTTGGCTCTGCATGTCATATTGATGGTGTGGGGGTCAATTAAACTTAAACCACCTGCTACTTTCGAAGTGCATAGCTTGTTCCAGGCTACTAATGCCCATTTCCTTTTCTCCGCATTGCCACCCCACAGAAAAGATCTTTGAATATTTCTAATTTTCTGCAGGATACAGCTAGGGGCCGGCATGATGGATAGCAAATACTGCGGGATGGCCTGCAGTATTGCTTTGGTGAGGACTAGTCTCCCAACAAAGTTAGGAGCCCTGTGAGTCCAATTCTTGCATTTTTTCTCTAGTTTCGCTAAGATTTTTTCCCAGTGAATTTTTTGCCAAGGCTTAGTAGTGAGAGGGGCTCCCAGATACTTAAATGGTAGAGTGCCTTTTTGGAAGCCAAGAATGCTGGAAAGATGGTTCTGGATGGTAGGATGAGTGTTAAAGAAGAAGATAGTCGATTTAGCATGGTTAGTCTCCATGCCTGAAGCTTTGCTAAAGAGACGTAGAATGTTTTTGAAGGCCATAACTTCTTTAATAGTTGGAGTGCCATGCAGCATTGTGTCATCGACAAATTGTTGGTGCGTTGTTGTAGGAATGGAGGGGAAAGGGTGTAAGCCTTTAAGTTTCCTTTCCTCTCTTGCTTTGTGGATGAGCCTGTTGAGCCCTTCCATAAGGATTACAAATAGGAAGGGGGAGAGAGGGTCTCCTTGTCTAATGCCTCGGGAGGGGGAGAAAGGAGCAGAGGGGGAGCCATTAACCAGAATGGAAAAATTGGTAGATTTGATGAGAGCAAGGATCCATTTGGTCCATTGCTTGTCAAAGCCAAAAGCATTTAGAGTGGCCTCCAAGTAATTCCAGTTGACCTTGTCGAATGCTTTGGAGAGATCTAGCTGCATCAGCATGCCTGGAAGTTTCCTTGTCTGTAGGGTGTGAACCATCTCCTGTGCTAAAAGGATGTTGTATAGAATTTGTCTGCCCTCCACGTAACCTGACTGCTCTTCTGAGATTAAGTCAGGAAGAATAGGCTTAAGTCTGTTGGTTATGACTTTAGAAATGATTTTATATATCACATTGCAGAGAGCTATAGGTCGAAACTTATCAGGGGAATTGGCGTCTTCTTCCTTAGGGATTAGTGCAATGAAAGTGGAGTTCAGAGATTTGAGAATGGAGCCTGAACGTCTGGAATCTTCGACAACTTCCCATACCTCTGTTTTAATAGTTGGCCAGCAAGCTTTGTAGAAGTTGATTGTAAAACCATCAGGCCCCGGTGCCTTATCATTTGGCATACTTTTGACCGCGTCTTCCACCTCCTCCATTGAGACCTTTCTTAGCAGAGCAGAGTTTTTCTCAGAGGTTATGATGCGGGGTATAGCTTGAATTAATTCTTCTATGGCCTCGAATCTTTCTTCCTGCGTTTCCTGAGCTATATGCTTGAAGTGCTTGGTAAGCAGTGTTGATATGTCCCTTTGGTTTTGAAGAGTTTCCCCTGCTTCATTTTTTAGCCTGAGGATTTTGTTTGCCCTCCTGTAGTCCAACGTCGATCTGTGAAAAAACTTTGTATTTTGTTCTCCCTCCTTCAGCCATTGGATCCTTGATTTTTGTTTCCACAATGTTTCTTCCTGTTGGCAACGGAGTTTCCATTGCTGCATCAGTACCTTCTCCTATTCTTTTGAGTCTTCTCTATAGTTCCCTAAAGCCCATTCTTTATGAATTAGATTTAATTTACCTTCGATGATGTTCTTTTCCTGGAAGATGTTTCCAAACTCTGTTGTATTCCAGTCTTTAATTCTGTTTTTTATGTGTTTTAGTTTGCTTTGGAGCTTGAAAATTTTGGTTCCTCTTAGATCTAATGGTTCACACCACCATTCCTTCATCAAGTTTGCAAAGTCGGGATGAGTTAACCAGAACTTTTCAAATCTGAAGGGCTTATTTCTAGGGGTGCATAGGAGGGCTGCTTCCAAAGCTATTGGCCAGTGATCTGATCCTCCACTGGGAAGAATGTCAGAGTCCACTGTTGTTCCTTCGAGTAAGATACTTTCCGAGATCAGAAATCTATCCAGACGGGAGGCAATCCTATTGTCTCCTCCTATTTTGTTGTTCCAAGTGTAGGAACCACTTTTGGGAAGGATGTCTACTAGCTTAGCAGCTTCTATGAAATCAACAAAGAGTTCTGTATCTTTTTTAAGCTTCCTGAGACCTCCTATCTTCTCCAGTAGAGAGGTTATCATGTTAAAATCTCCCCCCATGATGATCTTAGAGGTTGGGTATCTTAGCTTTAAATTCATGAGCGAATTAAGAAAAGAAAATTTATCTTCTAATCTTTGTGGTCAATAAACATTTATGCATAGGTAGGTTTCAGAGTTACATGTCATTTGAACTTCTGTGGCAATAAACGATCGTGCAACTTCCATTGAGATAATGTCTATTACTCGGGTGTCCCAAAGTGTAGCAATGCCTCCTTCCCAACCTTGACTCGCTACATCTATATATTTGATAGGTTTTCCTAGCCTTTTGCTGATGTTCTCCATTTGGTTAGTGGCGCATTTGGTTTCCTATATGAACATAATATATGGCTTTTCTTGTTGCAACTTTCTCTTGAGAAATCTTTGCTTAGCTTGGCTATTGAGCCCTCTTGCATTCCATGAAATGACTTTCATTGATAACTAGAAACTTATTGGTAGGACGGGAAGGCGTGTAGAGCCTTCATTTTACCAGAGTTTATCATTAGAATCCTCAGATCATGCAACACCTCCCCACTGGTTCTTCTGCCTCTTCTTTTATTTTGCTTCCGGCCTGTTGGGTTAAGAGAGATGTTCCTTGACTGATTACCTGTGCCTTTTGAAATTCCTAATCTTCTGTTTTGCCTATCTAGTTACGCTTTTTGTCTTGTGATGAAGAGATCACTAATCTTCCTAATTTCTTCTTCCGGAATGTTGTCCAACCCTTGGGTTTTCCAGTTTTTTTCCATATCTGGGAGGTTTACTCCTTCCTTTTCTAGAACTGCATTGAGCTCTAATTCCTCACTACCTCCGTCACTGGTTATCATATCAGTGTCTTCATCACGTTCGTCTTCGAACTCTTGCATTTGAACTTCTGTTCTGATTATACTATCCTCCCCATCCTCTGTTGTGTGTTCTGGCTTGTCTTTTGGTGCTTCAATAAGTTTTGTTTCCTTGTTTGTCCCTTCTGAATCTGTCTCAGTGTCCAGAATGTTGAAGGTGTTGCTGATGATGCCAGGTCCTGCCTCTGCTCTGTATATTCTTTTTTTGTTAGCTCTCTGTCTTATTTTTGGCTATGTGAAGGCCTCTTTACTCTTTGCTGCTTCCTCTTGTTTGTGTTCGTCCCCTGTTCTATTTAGAGGGCATTCTCGGACAAGGTGTCCGTGCTCATGACACCTTCTGAAACGGAAGGAGATTTGTTCGTAGTTGATGGCTTGATAGTAATCCTCATCTCTGAATTCCAACCACAGACCTTCATGCAGGGCTCCTGAGACGTCCATCTCGACACAAATTCTTGCGTAGGAAGTATATCTTCATTGCATCATTGCTTCTGAAGCTTTAATGAAGGTTCCGAGTCGGTCTCCTATCTGCTTGAGCGTTGCCAGTCCCCAGTAGTCTATAGGAAGGGAGAATAGGTGGATCCACACTGGAACCTGTGTGAATGTCTCTTTTTCAGGTACAAAGTTTCCCTTCCAAGGTCTCATGTAGAGTCCAGCTGAGGCAAAGAAGTAAGGTCCACCATCGAAGACTCTGTCCTTGTCTTCCAAGTTTGTAAAGACAATAGTAAAGAAACCTTTTGCCCCAAGGTGGAGTTTAACATCACCTTTTGGCTTCCAGTGTTGTTTGATCCATTGGCAGAGTGTGCGTTCTGTTGGCCACAGTCCCATAAATTTGCATATCATTGCATGTTCCATCATGTGGTCTCTATAGGCCTAAATGTCCGGATCTGAGAAGACCACTCGAAGGGTTTCCTTTTTCTTCGGTTTGCATGCTCCTTGGGTTGCCTGTTTGGAGTTAGGGTTTGCAGCCTTTGCTTGCTTCTCTTCCTCTTGTGAGTGCTGCTCTATTCCATGTTCTTTTTCGCCTTCTGTTTGGGTTATTATTGGTGTTGTGTCTCTTTGTTCTGCATCTAATCTTTTGTCGTTTTTCTCCTGTCAATTATTGGCTTTACCTATCATCTTTGGGTTTTTTCTTGTTTCTTTCTGCAGCTTCTGTGTCCTTTCTCCACTGCTGCCGCTGCCATCCTTACGATCTCCATAACCATTGATTTTAAATCCTTCCTTCGTTTTCTGCTTTTGCGTGACCGCCTGCTTGAAGGATGGGGTCCCAATGGACCCCTCGTTTACCATTTGTCGGGTCAGTCCTCGACCTCTGAGAAATAAATCTGCTAATCTGTCTCTTTGTGCTTCCAGAACTGTTGTTGAGCCTGCAATTTGTGGCTCCAAACCCTAGGTCTCGAAGCTCTTTCTTTCTTTCTTTCTTCACAACGAAATGGCTAGCCACCTGGTAGGTCGTTTTAGTCTTAGGTCTTAATTGGAATATCACAACTCTCTCTCTCTCTCTCTCTCTCTCTCTCTCTCTCTCTATATATATATATATATATATATATATCGATATATATAGATATAATTGATTTGTATCAATTCAAATATAACAAGCTTATATCCATCTTAAGCATCATATATATATATATATATATATATATATATATATATATATATATATATATATATATATATATATATATATATATATATATATATATATATATATATATATATATCCCATGGGAAAAATCATGGGTTATCAAAACTTAAAGTGAAGAAACCATGTGTTGTAACAGTAAATTGACTATTTTACTTCAATTTTAGTTTAATTATTAATTTATTTTTCTAATTTTCTTTGATTTTTTATTTATTTTATATAATTTGGCCAAAGTTCAAAATATTTACATAACAGGACAGGACAACATCTCTTCCACAGGAGGTGTAACAAATTTTCAACCTTTATATATATATATAATTAAAATTAAAATTTATGACAAATTCCAACCTATGGAATCAAAAATATATTTTTGTTGATAATTAACTGTTTTAATGTGAATTTTAATATAAATACACACAAAGCACTTCTAAAATTAAAAATAAATAAACAAATAAAAATTATATATATATATATATATATATATATGAGAGACTACATAACAATAATAATGTAAGGGCACAAGTTGGGTTGATCGATGAATTTGAAAACACGGCCGCCGCTATGAAGTCGATGAAATCTACACTGCTCGAACTAGGGTTCACGGGTGTGCAGGCCTGACAGAGTCGACGGTGTCAGGGATCGGCCCCTGTGACGAGGGACGGAAGCCGTAGACAGGGTTTCGGCCTTTCTGTCCACAGCGACTCTTAACCCAGGTATTTCTTTAGAAAACCACGTTTTAAATCTAGCTGATAAATACTGATCGGGATGGACGAGACTGGGGGGGGGGGTGCAAACCCCTCCTTCAGAAATGTAGTGATGGGTGAAACCAGTGCAGAAGGAAACCTCAATGGAAACAAGGAAAACATAGCCCCGGTAATGGGCAATATCTGGCAAAAGAGGATGAAAGGTAAATGCCTTCCTCGAGCTCAGAAAAAACCTAGGTATATCATACCCTTTAATAAACTGGAGGAATACAATAGCTATATGAAGGACCATGCATTAATCTGCAAATTTATTGGCTACTGGCCTTCAGAAAAGGAGCTGAACAGATGGATAGAACTGCGATGGAAACCCCGAGGCCATATAGATCTGAAACTAGGAGCGAAGGGTTTCTTTACGGCTGTATTCACGAATCTGGAAGATAAGAACAGAATTTTTGAGGAAGGGCCGTACTTCCTGAATAATGCAGATCTGTTTATGAAACACTGGGAGGAGCGGTATAACCCTGAAAAAGAAAAGTTAATGGATGCTCCGGTATGGGTTAGGCTGTTTGGGTTACCGGAAATCTTGGAAGGTATTGGAAACTCAATAGGTAGTTTCGTGAAGACTGCAGAGGCCACAAGAAGAGGGAAGTACAATGCCTTTGCTAGAATTTGTGTCTTCATGAACTTAGCTGAACCTCTCCCGAAAATATTGACCTGGAATACCATGATGAAGTCTGGACGCAAGCGCTCGACTATGAACACATCCCCTTCCGTTGCCGAAATGTCATGAATATGGCCACTTATTTAGGAACTGTCCATTGAACAAAGAGGAAGGAGAGAGGCCAGGAAAAGATAGAGCAGCAGATAGAGAGGAAGGCTTTCAACAAGTCTTTAGAAAGAAGCGACCAAATAAGGAAAACCTGAAACCCAAAACGCAAGAAACCCCCAGCACTATCAAAAGCCAAAATAAGTTCCAGGTATTGCAAGATAATGCGGAAGGGTTCGAAGTAAATCTGAATGACGATGAAGAGCCAGAGAACTCGCCAATGGAGGTTGCCCGAGAAGAGAAAGAGAAAACAGAAAGTACATACAAACCAAACAAGGAACAAACAGAGGAAAAAGAGACAGAGGAAACAATGGAGTCGCACATGGAAGTTGAAAACCAAATGGAAAATGAGGCTGAAGAGGAAAAGTTAATGAAGAGACTGCTACAGGAGTGGAAGTATTTAGATAGCAGATTTATACCGGAGAAACAAAAACAGTTGTTCAAAGAGGCCTTCCAGAAATACAAGGAACGGAAGGAGGAAAACATGGAGAAACAAATTGCAGAGGCTGGGGAACAGCAGAAAGAAATACAGGAAATGGGAAATTTGGGAAAAAGCAGCAGGAAAAGAGGCCGGAGAACGCTAAATGAAACTATACAGTCAGTGGGTGAAACACTGATCAACTCTGGTAAAGTGATACCTCTGTCAGAGGTATTTTTCCCCGCCCTCCAAAAGTTTTAAATGATTGTTGTTAGTTGGAATATTAGGGGCCTACACAGTAAGGGGAAGCAAAGATATTTGAGAGATAAACTCAAAAAAGAAAAACCCAGCATTATAATACTGCAGGAGACTAAAATTGAGGCAAACCAGTTAGAAGAAATAATTGAGAGAAATAGATTGAATTACAAAGTCATGGGACAGGATGCCATAGGCGCGGCTGGAGGATTAGCAATATTGTGGAACCCAAATGAGGTACTTCTGGAAAAATGGACTAGCATGCATGGAATCTTAACCGGGATGGGAAGGATAGTGGGGACCAAGGAAACTGTAGCCGTCACAGGGGTATATGGACCCACAAACCCTGCTGAAAAAGAAAACTTTATCAACAGTCTAAAAGCGACCCGACAACTTTTTTCTGGACAACCTTGGATCATTGGAGGAGATTTTAATCTCATCCGATCCCTGGACGAGAAAAAAGGGGGAGTCCGAAGGCTGGATCAATTCATGAATAAGTTCAATGAACTGATAGAAGATCTACGAGTAGTGGACATGAAAACCATCAATGGAATCTATACATGGAATAACCGAAGAGGAGGTAAGAATCAAATTGCTACAAAACTAGATAGATTTTTAATATCTGAAGATATCCTGAACAGAGATATCTTTGTCGAAGCCAAGATCATCCCCTCTTTGGGCTCAGATCACTGGCCAATCCGATTGGAAGTGGACATTAAAAAGATCCAGGGTAAGAGACCGTTTCGTTTCGAAGCATTCTGGTTAAGGGATCCGAACTTCATCAAAAAGGCAGAGGAATGGTGGAACCAAAGCCGAGTGCAGGGTAGAGGAAGGATGCACACGTTTCATCTAAAGCTGAAAGACTTGAAGATAAAGATTAAGAAGTGGAACAAAGACGAATTTGGCAATATCATAGAAGACAAGCAAAAATTGGAAAAGGAAATGGAGGATATCCAACAGAAAATAATTGTGGAAGGCAGGACTGAGGAAAGCATCGCCACAGAAGGGGCTCTACTGGGCAAAATGGAGGAAAGAAGAAAACAAGAGGAAATCCTATGGAGGCAGAAATCTAGAGTTAAGTGGCTGCGCGAAGGGGAAAGAAACACGAAGTTTTTTCATCAGGCAATGGTTAAGCACAGACAGGGGAATAGAATTCTCTCCATTAAAAGGAATAATGGTACAAGGGTTGTAGAACAAAAGGAAATCGAGCAAACTTTAGTCGAGCATCATAGAGGAATTCTCTCCGAACCCCAAGTAGATAGAGAGAGAGCTATACAGGAAATCTGCACTGCTATTCCCAGACTAGTTACGAAGGATCAGAACAAAGCCTTAATGAGAATGGTCACCTTGGAGGAACTGGAGGAGACAGTGAAATCAATGCGGAAAGGTACAGCGCCAGGCCCGGACGGCTTTACAGTCGATTTTTACCAAGCTGGCTGGCATTTTCTTGGGAAGGAAATACTAGAGTTGGTAGAAGAATCAAGGGTGCAACAGAAGGTATGGCCAGCTCTTAACTCAACCTTCTTTACTCTAATTCCTAAGGGTGAAAACATGGAGGATGCTAATGGCTTTAGACCAATAGCTCTATGTAATGTAATATATAAGATCATAACTTCTCTTATTGCCAGACGATTAAAACCCTTGCTAGGGAGCTTAATATCGGCGGAGCAAACTGGTTTTGTGGAGGGGAGACAGATCTTGGATGGTTTAGTTGTCTCTCAAGAAGTCATCCACTCCCTCAAAGATAAAAAACGGAAAGGAATGATGATTAAGCTTGATTTATCCAAAGCCTATGATAGGCTCAACTGGAGATATCTTGAGAGAGTGCTTGCATGCTTTGGCTTCCACAAGAGATGGATTACTTGGATCCATAATCTCATCTCGTCTCCAAACTTTTCAATTTTAGTCAATGGAAACCCATCGAATACGTTTAATGCCTCCAGAGGTATTCGTCAAGGGGATCCACTGTCTCCTTTCCTGTTCATTGTGGCAGCAGAGGGTCTAGGAAGGTATATTACTAAGGAAAAAGTAGCCAACAGATTAAAAGGCCTTCGCTTATGGGGAGACAGACTCCCCCTCACGCATCAACAATTTGTTGACGATATAATGCTCTTTGGGGAGCCAACTGTTAGGGAAGTCAGACATCTGAAGAAAATCCTTGACCTGTTTGCTGAAGCATCGGGACTAGAAATTAACAGGGAGAAATCATGTGTTTTTATCTTCAACACGGTGGATCAAGTGAAGACTCATCTCATCAGAATTCTTGGCTTCAAAAAGGGTGAACTCCCTACCAAGTATTTGGGGAACATGTTAGACTTCACGACAAAAAGATTGAAAAACTGGCAAGGAATCTTAGACAGAATGAGGAAAAAAGTCTCGAGCTGGGCTTTCAGGGTCCTGAATATTGCGGGCAGAATTGTTTTAGCTAAATCAGTATTACAGGCTATACCTATTTACCCCCTATCAATAATGGCGGCCCCGAAAGGAGTTTATGGGAAGATAAGAGAAATCATCAGAAATTTCATTTGGCGAGGGTCGGAGGAAAAAAGGAAATGGGCCCTGGTGGCCTGGAATCAAATTACAGAGAGAAAAGAGAAAGGTGGATTGGGATTAAAAGACCCAGAACTGCTTAATCAAACCCTGGGAGCTAAACTCTGGTGGAGGTGGGTACAAGGGGGAAACGACCTCTGGAAATCAATATGGAGAACAAAATATAGAATGTCAGACTCTCAGTTAGATATTCTAAGGCAAGAGGAAATGCCTCGCGGATCTGCGGTGTGGGAGCTGGCCAGCCAGAATAGGGACATTGTTAAGCAACATGCTTTCTGGGAAATCAGAGGAGGCAATGAGGCTCACTTCTGGGATGACAAATGGCAGCAAAGGGAAAGATTGACAAATATACAGAGCCTTCAATCAATTAGGGATAGTATTGAGGGGAATCGATCAAGTGTCAAGGATTATTGGAAACCTGTCACCATGAATGACTGTTGGAGATCATGGCAGGATCCCACAGAGTGGGATCAAAGCCTCAATCCAGACCTACAGATAGCTTTCAAAAAGGAAATGGATTCACGGAAAATCAGGGTAAGGGAAGGAAAAGATATACTACGCTGGGGTAACACCATGAAAGGACTTTTCTCAGTAAAGGAAGCCTACTATCTCGCAAATCCCCTCAATATCAATGACGGACATCAGGGATGGAGGAAAATTTGGGACCTAAACTGGTGGCCCAAAGTAACCATTTTTGCTTGGATCGCTTTGAAAAATAAAATTCTTACGTGGGACTGCATCCGGAAACGGGGATTCTCGGGACCGTCGCGCTGCTACCTGTGTAACAAACAAGAAGAAAGTAGAGATCATATCATGATTCAATGCCCGTTTATCAAACATCTATGGTCTTGCGTCAAACATACCTTTAATAAACATGGGGTGGAGATTAGCGATTTCAACGAACTGGTTCTTCATTGGAAAGAGGAAACATTCAAATGCAGAGTCATACAGAGAGCTTGGAATCTTGCTTCAGGTTTTGTAATATGGCTGGTATGGAAGGAACGTAATGCTAGAATCTTTAAAAGCATTAATAAAGAGCCGGAGAAAATTTGGGACCAGGTGACAGAGGCTCTACGAGAAACCATTCTAGTAGAGAGATGGCAGGATGAAGATTGGAAAGCAGATTTAGAAGAACAGGAAATTTTACGCAGACTAAATCTGAAATTGGAAATGGTGCAACACCAATTCAGAAAAGGGCAGAACATGCAGACTAAAAGCCCAGACAAGTTCACTTATCCCAGGGATCAATTCGTCAAGCTAAATTTCGATGGGGCCTCTAAGGGTAATCCTGGAGATGCAGGGTTTGGGGGTATATTCCGTGACAGTAGCAAACAAGTAAGATGGATATATGCCGACTGGGGAGGCAATATGACTAACAATGAGGCTGAATTCTGGGCGCTCCACACTGGATTGAGAATAGCTATCAGAAATGGGTACTCTAACTTAGAAATTTCGGGGGATTCCCAAATTGCCATTGAAATGGTCAAGAAGCTCAGGAATGGCAAAGGATGGGACAAGGTGACTAAGAGCTGGCGCACAGCAGGTATCGTTCAGGAGATAGAGGGTATGATCAAAAGAATAGATTACTGCATCTTCAAGCATGTCCGAAGAAATAGTAATCAACCCGCCGACTGGCTGGCCAACTGGGGCAGCAAAGGACAACAGAGCAAGATTGATAGCCAATGGAGGAATTCGGCGGCTAACAGGGAATGGAAAGATCTAAACACGCTCATTAAGGCCGATCATGATAGCGCCATCGGGGATTACACTCAGATTAATGAAGGACATCAGTAAACGGCAGAGACACGATCGAACTACAGCCGAAGTTCGATTGCTGAAGGTGACGGTGTTATCGGGGAACACACTCCAATTAATGCAAGATAGGACCAATTGGCAAAGTTATGATCGAACCATGACCAAAGCTCGATTACATCAGATGCTAAATGGCATACCAATACACACAATGATGAAGCACGATGTGAAAGAAGGTACAGTGGCGGCAGAGGGGATGAGTACCAAGGAATACGCAGTCGATGCGGTCATTAAGACGCATTGGATGAACGGAGAAATTAACGAGGTGCCCGGACACAGAGAAGCAAATATGAGTATAGATGGAACGTTTGGCGATAGTGGAGTACGGGATCCAGATAGGGCGAGGCCGAGAACCCAAATCTGGACACCATTATATAGTCACCACAATAGAAACAGGCAAATTATAGAGAACGGGAGTCAGGGAAACAACCACCTTTACGGGATAATTCGGAATTGTCTGCAGAGTCTCCATCGGAGGCAGTCGAAGAAAGGAAGTATTATGAGAAGAAGGAGCGGCGAAGCTGTAAGAGAGATGGAGCCCCGTCCGAGAGGCCGTGAAGCAAGGGAGCGGAAGGAAATTGAGGAAGAACGGGAGCAAGGAAGGGGCAAAGGCCTCCTAAATCGGGATCCCCCAATCACAATTTGGGATACAGAGGATGACTCAGACGGAGATGACGAAGGCGGCTCTGGAAAAAGACCCAAGGAAACACAAAGGAGGAGTTATCAGGGCAGTACGCCCCAAACGGAGATGAAACCGCCCAGGCAGCCAGTTTCTGAGGAAAGACGCTCGGGGCTCCGGAAGAGGGGTCGACCACCGAGCAGCGGACAAAGCAGAATGAGGAAGGAGGAGGGTGACTGCGGAAAGACCGAGTTTGAGGTTGGCGAAAACTCGGACAGACGGCAACAGCGACAAACAAAGCAGAAAAGGACTGTCATGCACCAGATACGAACGGCAGAAAGGGCGTTTCAGAACAATGCAGACCCCGATATTCGCAAAATTATGCAATTTTTGGAGGAGGAGGCCATCCAAGAACAATCAGCAGACGAAATGGAGGAGTGGGCTTCAATCCTCCATGACCCGGGACATACTCGTGGGCGCAGGACCCTGTTTAAACAATCCCTCCATATGTATTGGGTTATGAAAGGCCTGATGGCGAAGGCCCTGGAACAGGTAGCCAAAGAAATGGCGGATCTGCTCCAGAAAAAACCAGAGATGACCAGGGAGCTAACCCATATTCGCAGAACCCAGTCACAGCAAGAGGAGAAACTGGACGAGATACTCTGCCTACTGAAGGGCGAGCGTCAAGACCCGGTTCAGGAAGATGGTGTGGAGCACCCCGCGCAAGGAGACGACCGCCCGGTGGACACGGCAAATGCATGAAGACAGATATGTTTAGTTTGACTACTGATGGTCCCGATTTTGTTTATAGCGTTTTAAATGAATAGTAGATATAATAACATAGTTCTGAATAGGGTTTACTGTAAATTTCAAAACAGTTATGCTGTGCTGGCTACTTTGGTTAGACGGAGAGCCTATTACTTTTGGGCTGGATTGAAAAATTATAGATGGGTTTACCCGGTTTCCCCTTGAGGGCGGGCATCTATGGTTTGAACGATGTATCTTTTGTTAAAAATTTTCAGAAATAGAATGAGTACTACCGGAGCTTACAAAAAAAATATATATATATATATATATATTCCAGCTCTTCGCTTTATAGTATCGAACAATTAAAAATATATTTGTATTTTTAGTTGACTATCTTAACATAAATTTGGGGTGGCAATGTCATTGTTTTTACATTTTCCGCATGTGATACATCTATTAAAAAAAAGCAATGGCATTGCCATCAAATAACTTTCGTTTATAAATATGAGTAGAATAAATATTATTATTAAAGAATTAAAAATTTGAAATAGTGTATAATTTGTAAAAGGAGTTGTCTTTAGTGCGATTTTTGGAAGCTTTTACAGTGGGGTCTTCCTGTCTAATTTCACTAAAATTTATTGAAATCACAAGCTTGATGGGTAATCTTGTGCAATCGAAGTGCCCTAGGGGTTTCTGATGATGCTGAATCCTTATGTATAGTCAAAATACTAGTTTAAATAACACAAATCATGATTTCACCTAAAATTTTTTCACCGAATTCTAGGATTAGAAAGTCCAAAAAGTCGCACTAAAGACAACTCCTTTATAAAAATCTTAAATAAAAACATATAAACTTATTATCGATATATTTTCACTTTAACTAGCCTATATATACTAAATCACTATAATATTGTTATTTGAATTTTATAAATATTTAAAAAAATAAATAAATTAAATAATATATTACAAAATCATAAATATTATTATATATTTTTTTTTAACATATTAGTTTGATTTAAGAATAATTAACTAAAATTGATTTTAAATTTCAATCTATTAAATTTGTGGAGTAAATATCTATTAGGAATTGAACTTTGAAACTCACAATTTACATAATATTTTATAATTTGGTGATCATTACCTCAATAAAATTTTATATTAAAATAATTATTAATTAAAAATTTTAAATTTTTTTTAGCTAATAAATTAATCTTATATTAATTTTAATTATTATCACTATAACTTCTAAATATACCTCCACACTCCTAAGACAATACATAAATTTGTCAATATTAACGAGTGAAAATAAAAACCTCATCGCTCATATTTACATTACATATAACATACTTTCCCAATAAATTATTCCAAAAATAAAATAAAAAATCAAACATTAAAACACTAGCACCTAAAATTAAATCTAAAATACATAACTGATGGTATAATTACAAAAGTTAAAAATATTAAAAGCAAGAATTTTGGCAATAAAGATGTAAAAAAAATTGACATCATAGAGGAATTTTTAAATCTTAATTCTGTAACGACTCATATCAAGATTTATGAAAAAAATACACAACATATTTCATGTTCTAGTTCTTCCAGACTTACAAACATAGGTAAGACTAACACATTTATTATATCATGTTAGCCGTATATTCTGACTTGTAACTTAAATATCTTTGCCTTTATAAATGAAAGTTACGGAAGTCAAAAGATCAATCGAAACTTAAAAGTGAGATCTCACAAACTTCCCCTTCAAGATTCGGGATTTCACACGTAGGATTCATTAAGAACATGATTCCATCGACCCAATTGACAACAATTTTATTTACAAATTATCTCCATGCACATCCAAAGTACCGTTACCTCACCGGGTAGGAAAAACTTGACTGAATAATGCTGCATTCTCGGCTGCTACGAAAGTCTACTTCTTTGATCTTCATAATGCCATATTTCAAAGATGATGATAGTTTTGAAATTCATATTGCGAAAATCTGAATTAACACTAGTTTGGTTATCCATTTTAATTTTAATTGAAAATAAAATTGTAAATACAATTACATTAAAGTTTTCATTGAGTTTTGGATTAACTGTGAATGAGTGCATTGTTAACGCACTCTTTTTGATAAGTCACTAATTCAAATTCCGATTCAAATCTCTGTGAATACTTACTTATCAAAAATATATTTATATATATTCCCACAGAAAATTTAACTTGATCACTATATTATATCTATATGATCAAATTGATAAATAGATAATAAAAATTATTATAAATTTTACACTAGTAAAATTATTATATTATCAGATTACTATCTATTCCAAATACTAAAAGTATAGAAATTTAAAATTATGATAAGACTTTTATATTGTTTATATCCTGTTAAACTATACGATTGAATATTTGTGATTAATTCTTACACGTTCTAATTTACATCCCACCTTTCCATTTAAAAAGTGCCGGAACAAACACAAGCAGACGGTCAGAAAATACAAAATGCGATTCAGTACCCATCAACCATCTTTTAACTAGTTTTCAAAATCCAATCGACTGTTTGAGGAATTGCGTGTGAGAAGACTAGCCATCAATGGAAGACCCACCCTGGCTACCCATGCTGTGTCATAAGCAGATGGGATGATCAGTAATTCATCTCCTTCACCACTAAGCATCACTTTAATCTCATTTCTAAGTTTCTCCGCATGTTCTCCATAACAATAATCCTATTCAATTAACACACACAATACTAACCATGATCAGTACTGTACATGCTCTTTACATTTTGGCACGACACACGTGTTCGTATTGTAGATTGCGAGCATTCTCTGGCGTCACTGCAGTGGTATTCGAGCTTTGTGAGAAATTCAGTGGTATTGGAGTTTTGTGAGAAATTCAGGGCATTGAATGGTTGATACACCGAGTTCGATGGCACGTTACAGATCTTTTGCCATTAAACCGTAGTTATTCAGTAGCAGAATAACTGATTTGTATCCTCAAAGACTACGGCGGTAATGAGGCGGCCGGCAGACATCAACCGTCACAAAATGTACTTTTGAAATTAAAGTACCAAAATTACCAAAATTTCAAAGTAAAATGAATTTGGCAAATTATAATTAAGTATAATAGATTTATCTGGATAATATATTTAACATGAGTTCAAGGGATCATCTAAATTTATTTTAGAGTGTAAAAAATAATATGTAATTTTTTTGTTTTTTGTTTTTATTTTTTAAATTGTATTTTTGCATGTTATAAAGATTATATAATATGTATATTGAATCATTTTATCCCACATTAAATATATTTTTAAGTATAAGTGAATATTAATTCATATTATAATATTTTATTCATAACTCATATTGCCTATTTTATTCTATATAACATTAAAAATATTATTTTGATCATTTTTTCTATATATAAATATATATGAAGTTGATATCAGGTGTTAAAGTATTTTTGAAAAGTATAAGGTTAAAACATATTACTGACATATTTTTTTACTTCTAATTATTTTAGATGAAATTATATTAGGTCGTATAGACTATTAATTAAATATGCATAGCATTTTTATTTATTTATTTTTTATCATACCCAACATTGTTTTTCTATTAAGAGAATATTTTGGTTTTTATTTGAAGAAAGACAGACATACTTACACATTTCCTTCTAGGAGCTTTTAGGCTCAACCAATTTAGCATTGATGTCATACAGTATTGATACCAACAACTACTAATATAACTCATATATATATATATAAGAGTAAGTCTGGAATTTGAACCTCAAATGACTTAATATATAACACTTCATTTTCATGGTAATTTGTAATTAACATTCTAAAACTTATGATTATAAATATTATTAACATGGAAAATTCCTAAAAATAAAATTAATTGATTTTTCCTTTTTATAATATATATAAAAGAAGATTTTAAAAGAAATTTAAGAATAAAAATAATTGGTTTTTCCCTTTTTATATATATATATATATATAAAAGAGAAGATTTTAAAAGAAATTTAAGAATAATTTTAATAGGAGGGAAAATGTTCAATATTGTTTATGTACATGTAAAATAGTAAAAGAATGTAAATATTAAAAAATAGTGTATTTTAATTTTGGTTTCCTAGATTTTAAATCAATTGGTACATTTAAGAATCTATTTTAGAAAATAAGAAAGTACCTTTTTTATTTAAAATTGTAGAGATCATCCAAAATGACAAAAATATCAAATTATTAAATTGAAACTTAAAAATATATTTTATAGAGACTGTAAATAAATTTAGCACCTTTTAATTGCTTATTGGTATTAACATTTTGTTCATTTAGTTGCTTATTGGTATTAACATTTTGTTCATTTAGTGATGTTGGCACTAGGTGACCCAAGGTTTGGAGTTAATTCCCCTCTGTAAAGCCCTACTTAATCTTATCGTGCAAATTATATTAGTGTTAAGTTATCAGAAAATAATGACTTATAATTACCAAGAAATATTGGTATATACCTACATTTCTAAAACCGTAATTTTTATTTACTGCTATAAATTTTACTATTGTTATTATTCAATTCCTAACTTGTCTTCTCAAATTTAATTTTGGATAGGATATGGTCTCCTTCCATTTATTTTAATTTAAATATCCATATCCCAATGTGTCATCTCAAAATCTACTTGGGAGAAGATATGGTCTTCTCCAATTAATTTCCAAATTAAATATCCATCCCCAAAATGTCTTCTCAAAATATACTTGGGAGAAGATATGGTCTTCTCCAATTAATTTCCAAATTAAATATTCATATCTTATCTCCAAAATGTCTTCTCAAACCTACTTGGGAGAAGATATGGTAAGAAAATTCAAGGATACTAAATGAAAGAATGGGGGGAAGTCATGACATTAATGATAGGTGGTTGAGGTGGATGGGAGGAAGTGGCATAAAAGGGGAATGATGATGAGAGGAGAGAGAGATCCTTGGTCTTGGTTATATTTTGTAGGATTTTGTTTTGGAGGACGGATGTGGAGAAAGAGGAGGGAGATCAAACTTGGATCTCAAGAGTATTGGTAAGGCTAGACACACTACATCTGGTTGGACTTGGGTTTGGAGGGCTATGGAACCTGTGGAGGTTCCCTGAGCTAGGGAATACTTCCTAGTTGGCTGGGAGGGAAATCTAGTCGGGTAATCAAGAGAAGCATCCCAATAGAGTCAGGAGCTCAGAAGCATCTCAATTCTTACTTATTTAATTTGTGGTAAATAAATTTTAATGGTATATTATTATCAAATAAATGTTTAAGATATAATTAAGTTATTTCACATTTTTCTGTGTTTAAAGTTAGAGAAATTTAGTTTTTAGATAGAGGACCCTATGAGGGAGCCTCCCACCCTCAAACACCAACACTTTCTCCTTCAACACATGTGAGTAGGGAGGTCACACCTCATGTATGCTAATCGTTTTGCAAGAACATTTGAAGGTTATGCAAAGGAAAAGGGGGAAAAGAGACAACATTTGTTCAAAATAACCCAACTTGAGCTATTGGATTTGTTGTATGTCATAGATGCATCCAATTGAAAATGATCACATTCATAAAACCTACAACATGTATTATAAAATTTCCCATAAATGATGACATACATCACTCAATTGAAGATATATTGTCTAGCCAACGAAGCAATTATTCAACATGAATTCATTATATGAGTGCAAAATTATCTGTGACACAAAATAGGGAAATAGAGCTTCATTCATATATAAACACTTTCATTGACAATATGTTTCAGCTACATCATATTGACATAGGAAGTTCCCCCCTAACTCTCTGCCAAGACTCCATTATTCATTCATTTATCCAATCATTGGCATAAAACCGCAAATACAATAGAACCATAAAAAGTAACACACAACATCTAGATACTTCATATTAAGAGAAAATATTAGTAAAAAATATTACAACATGGTATCATACATCTGCATCAGAGAAATAAGACCATCAATGTCCATGTTGTATTAGCCAATCAATCTAAGTAGAATTAGTAGAATAAGTGTTCAAGAAAGTATCAGGGAGAAATACGATTAAGAGAAAAAGCATTTGATTGGACACACTATACAGAGAACCATCAACAAAATAAAAATATATTAACTAAAGACTACAACAAAACAAAAATAGACTAGAACAATCCATAATCGGTAGTAACCATTTATATAACTTCCATCTTCAGCATTGTGCTCCTGGGAATCTTAGGCCAACCCACATATCCAACTCGCCCTGATGAGTTATTCATGTATGTGCTAAGCCACAGTTGAACGCTTGACCATTACATGTTGAATTATAACCAAGAGCTTCCCCCCAACTAAATAACCCACGTAGATGGAGAATACAATATTGACCACCAAATCTTTCTATTATGTCATGGTATTTTTCACTTTTGTTGTGCATTTGTGTCATCTATTGGACATCTTTCCATTATGACTTCTAGTTTCTTTGTTGTGTGTGGTGTCCACTAGCCCCTGTTACGTGTGATTTCCTCCTTACCACCAGTGTCTCCATACTTAGTCAAAAATTTAAAATTTTCACTATTTTCCACTTGGAACAAACAAGCCCCCAACACTATCTATGGCCCAACAATGATCCACTCCACTATATTAGCATGACAGGTTAAGGGAGTAGCTGCTTGGTTTTTGACCAAAAATGTTCAAAAGTTTGTTTTTTGTTGCCACCTTCTATTTTTTTCCTCTTTCTCACTAAGTATCTACTCCACTACTTTGACGAGAACTAGTGTTAAGAGGAAGATTTAATTATGTTCAATTATCTCCTTTTTTTAGTTTTGCACTGCAAAATTATTATCACTGATTTGAAATGATTCATCCTACAACTAATCTGGTATTTATGGTAGCTTTATTTATGTACCCTTAATTGATTAATCTATTTACTTAAACTTGCAGTCGCTTCATAGCTAGTCGGAATTTGGGTAATCATAAAGCAGTTAGACTATGACAAATTACTTTACTCACCTATTACGCAATATGGATTTGATTTCCAAGGCCCTTTAGCTCGGCATTGTCCTGAAGCGTATTCCACATTTCTAAGACTAGCTCACATAATCAACTGAATTATCTGTTAAATCCTTAGATAATATCAAGCAATGTAGAGTCTTCATTCTCCTTTTCTGTCCTTTGTATCTCTTTTGTTTAGGTAGCTAGTTTGACCTTTAGCTGCAATTATTCCACTTGAATTTTCAACTCTTGAATGAGCTCCTCAATTTTTGATAGCTTTCCTTTTGTGGGAGTGTTGATCTCCATTGGGACACCTAGCAGTTTATTTTATATTTCCTCCATTTCCCATCTCAATGTTCCCTCTATCTATTTTGCTTATTTTTGTTCTTCTACTAGTTGCACAAGTGCCATTTATAAATCATCGTGCTCGCTAGTGAGCTGAATTAGATTGGTCACGGTTTCTGTTAGGTCCCTATAATACTAGTGTATTCCCCCATTATTATTTACATTGTAGCCCTTATTTTTATTGGTGTGCCCATGTTGTCCTCATATTGTTATTATTGTGCCCCATAGAAGCCCATTATTGTTATTTTTGTGTTCTCACATTATTATTGTTATGTCAGCTCTGATTATATTGTGACCGCTTAGACTCCAATATATGGAGAGTTTTTTTCATTTAAATCATCAACTAATTATTGATTTGTGTAATGTAAAATAGGTCTCCCCCTCGAAGAGGCTAATTTTGAAGTCGTTGATCTATCTTTTATAGTTGTGATAGTTGTGATAACAAATACAAAAGAGAGAAAAAGGGCTTTGTTATAGTTGTGATAACAAATAAACTAAATGTCATAAGTGTGATGAGAAGAAATTATTTTACAAAGATTGTCAAGAGAAGGAACAAAAAGAACAGGAAACATCAAAAGAATAGAATATACATTAGGAACCAACCCTAGAGAAAGAAGAAATGAATCCGACCATATCTTGTAATGAATTAGCAGGAATTACCACTCCTTAAACTCTCAATATAGAAGGACATATCAAGGAGAAAAAGGTAATAGTGTTGATTTATTTTGGTAGTACCCATCATTTAATTCATTGTAAGATACCCAAGGAATTGAATTGCTTCCTATTCCAGCGCCTGAGTGTCAAGTGATGGTTGCAAATGGAGGAACCATAAATTGCTCTGGAAAGTGCCATAATATCAAGCTATCCATGGGAGAATATGTATTGAATATTCCAACTCTTTCCATTACAATGGGTGGTGATGATGTTGTACTAGGAGTCCAATGGCTACAATCTTTGGATACAATAACTTTTACTTTTCAAGAATTTTTCTTGAATATTTTTTTGGAAGGAAATGAAGTGGAATTAAGGGTATCACAGGGAAACTAGGAAATATAATCAACTCTAACAACATGATAAATCTTATAAAGAAATAACAATGGGGTGTAATTGCAGAATTATGTTCACTAGAGGTTCTCACATCGAAATCACCTATTTCTCCAGATCTCCAAAAGGTCTTGGGTAATCATTTCAAGGTATTTGAGACTCCTAAAGGCCTCCCACCTATTCATTATCATTACCATGCTATTCATTTGATTCCAGGAACTGTTCCCCCAAACATCATGGCTTATAGATATCCCTATGCCCAAAAGAGTGAAATTGAATATATAGTCCCAAAAATGCTAGAGGCTGGTATAATTCAACCTAGCCAAAGTTCTTTCTCTCCTCTAATAGTATTGGTGCAAAAGAAGGATGGATCATGGCGCATATGTCTGGATTATGGGGAGCTCAACAAGCTCACTATTAAAGATAAATTTTCCATTCCTCTCATTGATGAATTATTGGATGAATTACATGGAGAAATTTACTTCACCAAGTTGGATCTTCATTCAAGATATCATCAAATCAGAATGAAGACTGAAGACATTCCAAAAACAACATTTAGAACTCATGAGGGTCATTATGAATTCTTGGTCATGCCTTTTGGCCTTACCAATGCACCTTCTACATTTCAAGGTTTGATGAATTCCATTTTCAAACCCTTGCTTAGAAATTTGTGTTAGTTTTTTTATGATATACTAATCTGCAACAGGTCTTGGAAGGATCATGTTCAACATGTTGACAGGGTACTCAAACTATTGGAGGAGAAACAATTATATGAAAAAACTTCCAAATGTTTCTTTGGAGTACAAGAGGTAGAATATCTGGGTCATATTGTATCTCATGAATGTGTTAAGGTAGACCCTAGAAAAATTAAAGCCATTAAGGAATGGAAAATCCCCACATCCATAAAGCATCTGTGAGGATTTCCTGGGTTGACAGGGTATTATCACAAGTTTGTTAAAAATTATGGGAGAATAGAAACACTTTTAATAATGTTACTGAATAAAGATGTATTTTCTTGGACTCTAGAAGCAATGAAGGCCTTTGAATGTCTTAAAGAGGCAATGTTCCAAGCACTGGTATTAGCTATGTCAGACTTCAAAAAAAACTTTATTGTAGAATATAATTCCTCAGGAAATGGAATTGGTGTTGTTTTAATGCAAGAAGGAAGACCGATTTCTTTTGAAAGTAATCCAATCAAAGGAAAGTATTTACACAAAGCTATTTATGAGAAGGAAATGTTGGCAATACTACATGCACTTAAGAAATGGTGACCTTACCTAATGGGAAGATAGTTCAAGGTAAAAAGCTATCTTGATAGTCTTAAATAATTTTTAGAACGAAGATTATCTTTAGAAGAGAAGCAAAAATGGGTCAGTAAGATGTTGGGTTATGACTTTGAAATCAACTAAAAAAAAGGGAAGCCAATTGTCGTTGCAGATGAACTCTTAAGAAAGGATGAGGATGTGGAAGCATTTCTTTGTGCCATTTCTATTATCCAACCAGATTGGATAAATGAAGAAAGGGATGAATAGAATAATGACGAAGAAGTATGGGCACTCATTCAAAAGGTGCAGCAAGATCCCAGTACATCTGACATGCTTAGCTGGAAAAATGATTTGTTACTGTACAAATATCACTTATACCTATGTAATAATTCCCAACTCAAAAAAAATATTCTTCTCAAATTGCACACCTCTCCATTAGGAGGGCACTCAGGATTTTTAAAAACATACCATAGGGTTAATAAGGAATTATTTTTGGATGACCTTAAATCTTATATTCAAAAAATTGTGGTAGAATGTTTGGTTTGCAAATAAAATAAAGTTGAGAAAATTAAGACCTCGGGTCAGTTACAACCTTTATCCATTCCAAGTCAAAGTTGGGAGGAGGTTTCAATGGATTTTATCACAGTTTTACCCGATTCCAAAGGAGAGAGTGTCATCATGGTGGTAATTGATAGAATTACCAAGTATGCACACTTTTGTGAATATCTCATCCACTTAAATCCAGTATAGTTGCTACTTCATTTATGGAAACAATAAAAAAGCTACATGGAAACACAAAGTTTATTTTCAGTGGCAGAGATCCCATTTTCGCAGGAAATTTTTGGATGGAATTATTTTCTTGTCTGGGTACTCCGCTAGCTCATAGCTCATCTTATCATCCTCAGTCTGATGGAAAAACTGAGACAATGAACAAATGTTTGGAAGGATATCTTCGTTGATGTGTATATGATAAACAAACACAATGGGTCAAGTGGTTTCCTCTGGCTGAATGGTGGTATAACACTTCCTTCAATATTGCAGGGAAAATGACCCCATTTATGACACTTTATGGATATCAACCACTGTCCATCACATCATCTTTATGAGAAAATTCTAAGGTCCAAGCAGTGGACGATCACATAGAGCATCAACAACAAGTTCTTCAACTCTTAAAGGATAAGCTCACTTTGGCACAGAATAGAATGAAACAAGAGGTAGATCAACATCGCAGTGAAAGTACTTTTAATGTAGGTGACTGGGTATTTCTACGACTACAGCCATACAACAAATGTCCCTCAAGTAAGATAATAAAGATAATAAATTATCACCAAAGTATTATAGTTCGTACAAGGTGTTGCGAAATATTGGTACTATGGAATACAAATTGGAGCTTCTTGCATCTTCTTGATTGCACCAAGTTTTCCATGTTTCATGCTTAAAGGTGACAAGATCCTAGTTCAAATAATATTTCTAGAACTTGGCGAAGAAGGAAAAATCATATTAGAACCTGAAGCACTCACAGAAAAAAGAACTCAACATCTACGAAATCGATCAATATTAGAGTATCTCATCAAGTTGAAGAAATTACCCACTAAAGATTCCACATGGGAGGATGAGAATTTTATATAGAAGCATCCAAAATTACTCAAGAATTGAGGACGACACCTTTCTTAAGGAGAGGGGCATTATTGTCATTGTAGCCCTTATTGTTATTGTTGTGCCCATGTTGTCGCCATATTGTTATTATTGTGCCCCATAGAAGCCCATTATTGTTATTTTTTTGCCCTCACATTATTATTGTTATGTCGACTCTGATTATATTGTAACCCCTTAGACTTCTATATATAGAAAGGAGGTTTTTTCACTTGAATCATCAAAAAATTATTCAATTGTGTAATATAAAGGAGGTTTCCCCCTTGAAGAGGCTAATTTTGAAGTCGTTGATCTATCTTTTCTTCTATTTTGTGAGATGGTTGCATAACAGTTTCCTACACTTTCATTTGTACTTCTTATGCAATAGAATATTGTAAAATATTCATAGTTAATTGTCATATAACTAAGTCTACCTCGGGAAATTCTCGGGCTTGCTGTTGAATATTAGCGTCCACAAAGTACACTGTGACTGGGGGAACAACCAAGGTTTGATGTTTCATCAAGGTAGAAGATGGTTATGACTACTCTAGTCATCTCTCTAATGTAGGAGGTGCACTAGTCACCTCCATCGTAATAGTTGACTCCATTGCACTTGGTGCAAGAGTGACCATCCTTGATGATTCAATCTGGAGATGTAGTGGTTCCAACTATTGGTGTGTCTGGTCCTATAGTTACCTTTGCTCTTATGTTTCATTTTGAATAGTCACGACAAGATGAGAAATTACCTTCTCTCTCACATCCTTGATTCACTCAACAATTTTTTGTAAGTCCTCTTCCAATAGAAAAAGTGTCTCTAGGTTGGTCGACATATTAGCCTTTGGCTTCTTCCATGTGCCTTGTTTTTGACCCTTCAGTGGTCTCTTTTAACTTCTTGGTGCTACTTCCTCTTCTGCAAAGCCCCGCTATGATTTTCCAGGACGCTCTTCTTCGAGCTCCTGTAGTGGGGAATCTAGGATTTCCTCCTGTTGTGGGAAATATGGCCCTTCATGTTATGGATCTTGGAGCTCCTCCTCATCACCACTAACAGGAGCTTTTTTATTCTTGTTGTTGTTCAGTGGGTGTTGTGTGTGATTCAACTAGTTTTTCATTTATGATCTGTGACACAATCAGTTCACAGATCTTGTATCAACACTACATCCATTTCTTTTCCAGTACCTTTTTAATAACATGGTTGATGTCCTCCTTCCAGACGTAGAATGTGACATTTCTTTCCTTTTGCCATTGTTTGTTTGTGGTATACCAGGGAGACTCAAACCTTGGCACAATAAACTATAGATTCTTTGGAGGTGGAAGCTAAGTGTCCTTCAGAAGTTTCCAAGTCGTGAGGGCTATCAAAATCAGAAGCCAAGAGTAGTAAAAATCCACATTTTTTTCTTGGGATTCAATACAATATTGCATGAACTAGTTAAGCAAGAAAGTCACCCACTTCATCTGAACACCATTAACACACTTTGCAGCATCTGCGACTATGCCCACATGGCATTGATCCTTCATATATTTCCTCAATATTTTGTAGGCTATGAGCTTTGTGGAGAACCTTACACCGTCATCATTTACACTAGAGTTCATAACTCCACCTTGTCCACGAACAATCAAGTATTTTTCTACAAATTCCTTTTCCATGGCCTTCTCATTTTTCTTGGTGAATAAGGGCTTTGGATCTTCATTGTCAGTGGGGAGCCCTCTAATTTGAAATATTAGGTGGATGTTAATCTCAATTGGCTCATCTGTACATAAGAAGCCTCCATGCACATGACTTAGAAACAATTTGATCCATTTTTTGATCATTTTTCTCATGTCCAAATGTGATATATCACTAGTAGAAAATGATGAAATTAGTGACTAGGTGACTAAAAAGGTTGGTCACCACAATTATTTCAAGTGAATTACTACTAAATTTGAGCAATTTTAAGTGACCAAACTAAAAATGACTAACTTAAACGACTAATTTAGTTTAGGGATAAAATATACGACTAGATAATAAGTGACCAAACTAAAAACGACTAACTGAAATGTCTAATTTAGTCTAGAACTAAAATGTATGACTAGATAATAAGTGAAAAAAATAATAATGATTAATGTAAATTACTATTATAGTCCAAGAATAAAAATATGACCAAATAAAAAGTACTACAAGTATATGAATTATTCATTTATGTTAGTAATTTTTAGTTGTGTCACTTTGGAAATGGAAAATTGCAATTTTGATACTGAAGTGTTTCATTTCACTAAACGGGTTTCTAAATCCGTTTGCAATGTTAAAATTTAACTAGATAGATTCAATGATCCCCTTAAAGGGGTATATGAATCCATCTATAATGCTAAAATTATAACAATTTTATACAATATAGAGTATAAGTTTACAATATATATTAGTTTTATAAGGGACAAAAAAGAGAGTTTGAAACTGATATAGAAGGGGTTTAAGGGTTAATATAAGGAATTTGTTCCTCACATCTTAAAGAGATGACACACTATTTGTTGTGGGGTTTTTGTGGTGTTATTACATACCATGGTTGATTATTACACTACATTCATAGAGATAATGATTTTATTAATTTTAATCCAAAGTATGTTGATTTAAACATGGTTAATTAATATAAATCTAGATTACTCTTAAAGCCATATTATTCTATAAATAATTCTATAGATACATGCATTACAAAAATGTGTACAAATTCTAATAGTACATTCACATTCTTAGAATGTGCACACACTATTATTAGAAAACCATACATACTAACAATTCTTGTGGTTCTTTATGTAGAATAACATGCCATGGCTCCCATGTCCAAGCTGAAATTCAAATATCCTTTAGAGAGTAACTATGTAGTTGTTTGAGGGTTACGTCATGTTCCTTGAACTCTAGAAGATTTATTTAGGGCCTAAGGCCCTTTTTCATCCTCCCCTCTAGATAGTACATTCCCTAAGACCCGTTCTTATCATGTAAACCATATGAATGCTGACAAAGATCCCCCACAAACACAAAATATCCCCTAGAGGTGTCCTGTGTGGTAATTCAAATACTTGTTCAAGAAGATTGATCATGGGAAGATTAAAATATGACCCAAGCACCTTATGATCCTTCCTTCACAAGGATTAAGGCCCCAAGTGCCATACATGGTGTAAAAAACCTTCTAATGATATTGAGGCCAAACTTAGAGGCCCTAAGAACCAACCATGGCACAAAAAACATTCGAATAATACCCATAATGTACCTGAAGGCTAGCTATATCTTATAAGATAGGATATGTTTGGTGGTTTGAGGCCTTATTCATATCCATTGAACTATTAGAGAAGTTTTGATTAGGGACTAAAAATATTGTTTTCTTTCCTATCTATTGTAGAGGCCATAAAACCCAATCTTATTATGAAAAAAATACTAATTGTGCCCATATTCCCATTCTAATATCTTGTTCAATATGAGAAATAATTGTTTTAGGCCTAGGGCCATTTTTAATTCCTTGGCCAAGGTATAAGCCCTAAATCCCATATATGATGCGGAAAACCTCATAATGAAACCCTTATCCTAGATGTCAATTCACATCGAGTTTGAGCCCTTTATAATTTCCTGAACCTCACCATTTAAGTTGTCCTGTTTTCATTAATTTTCTTCTCAAGAGTTATGGTTAAGTTTCTCACATATAGATATATAATAGTACCATAAACTATCTCTATCAAACTCATAATTGAAAATAAGAAACATAAAAAAAATATTTATATCTATCATAATCTTTATAATTTATATTTTCAAAAATAAAATCATATTTACTAAAATATAGTATGATATACTAATATAAGATTCAATAAATAAAAAAAATTGACCACTAATTTTAATATATTCTTCAAAATATAAATTAATCGATTGGGTCTGGAGTATGCCTTAAGATAACTTTATTTTGGTTGGCTAAGAGCTTGTCTTCCTCAAAAGTAGGGAAGTTGGCTAACCACCCCAGATATAGAAGCATCTAGTAGCAGTGAAGGCCTACCCATTTATAGACCACATGTTGGCATTATGATGCATGTATTGTACTTGATGGAAACGCACTTGTAGCAGAACAACTCACTTGTATATGGTAACTAGATGAATATACATAAGAGATATCAGATGTGACAGAATGCATGACAATAGTGTTTATAGATGTGATGAAATGCAGGGCAATCTCAAGGAATTAGTTCAGAAGGAAACTCACTCTGATGAAAGATCACAACATAGCATGACTATAGTAAAGAATTACAGTTCAGACTAAAAAGAATGAAGAAAGAGAGGTATACGTAGGTTCACGTTGACCAAGCTGTGTATACACATAGGTTAACAGAACAAAAGGAGTGTATAACGTACACATGCACTTTCACAAAAGGAAAAGTGCGTATATCTTGGAAAACTAAGTTTTTGGTCTGAGGTATTTGGTCCATGGTATTTTGATCCATGGTATTGGTCCAAAGTATTTGGTCTGAGGTATTGACCCTAGGTATGTGGTCCAAGGTATTGGTCCTAAGTGGTTTTTCTCCATGTTATTTAGAAAGCCCTAAAAATATATAAGGAGGAGAAGATCATTAGACCTAGTGAACAAGCATTGAATATCTGATGAAGTGTGAGATCCAGTATGCATGTTATCGACTTATGGTGCTTTGTTTGATCTGAACCAAGGATGAACCTTAGCGGTTGATGAGGAATAAGATATAATGATGGATCGGGATCTTAAGGCTTGAAATGAATTATCATTATATGGTTCGATCATGTATAGTCTAGATCTAAATACTAACACATGTGTTGTTCTGTAGATGTTATGATCTGGGTATGACGGAAGTCTGGAATAGCTGCTAAATTATGAATTAATATTTACAGACATATACGTAGGTTGGCTTTGATAAAAGCACGTATACACCCTAGTTCAACACATCTAAGTAGCGTATACATTATGTAATATGATATTTGAAGTGAAAGGTGGATTTGACTGTTGTTGCAGAATTCTGGGTTCTGTTCTATGTTCTGGTGACTATAGTTTGATGACAACAGACTGAATGTTTAGATTGATTGATTGTGATTTGTTTCAGTGATGATGGGCTTTCAGTGATTCAGTTATGGGTGATTCAGATATTTATGTTTGAGTTTCAATGATTGGTTAATGCAGATGTATTTGATGGTTGTAGTGCAATGGTGATTGATTTTGATCTTCGATGTTGATAATGGACCTAGTATGAAAATTAGATGAAACGAGGCCTTCATGTGTATTGTTGTGTACCAGAAGCATCCAGTCTGAAAATTTATGAAACATGGTCCCTGGAGGAACAGAGAAGGTTGTAGCCTTCTGTAGGTCAGCGCCTACGTACTAGTAAACATATTAGCCAGTACAAGAGCTAGGGGGTTGTAGCTCCCTTCCAGTAGAAGCTGGAGAACGAGAGAAGGTAGTAGCTTTCTGCAGGTAGAAGCCTGTGTACTAGTATGAGTCTACGCCAGTACACTGTTGTAAACAGATTTTGTTATTATTAAAAGAAGACAAAGGCGACAACAACAGGTGGTTTTCACCCACATTGGGTTTCCACCATAAATCTTGGTGTTCATGTGTGTTGCTTATGTGTGATGGTTCACTTTGTTATTAACAGCATATGGTTATTGTTTAATGTTTAACAAAGTACTGATGCACAAATTAAATATCAGCATATGATGAATTAACTGAATCATTAGTTTGTTGGATATGCACTTGTTTCCTTAAACACAGTTGCGTGTACACGCGAGTTACCCACATGGAAGTAGCGTATATAAATTTGAGTATGAAAAGTAAAATATTATTGACTTGACTAATACTGATTCACCGCCCCCCCCCCCCCCCCCCCCCCCCCCCCTCTTAGTATTATTTCCAACAATTGGTATCAGAGCAAGTCCTTTGGTAGACGATTAATTTCTTGAAGGAGATCCGTAGAACAATGGGAAAGAAGCTAAAGAAGAAAGCACCTCAGAAGAAGAAGACATCTCAAAGGAACTATGACAGTGGGAGAGTTGATTGGGAATTAGGTGGAAGCAACTCCTCAGATTCAGAATCACCGAAGAATGAAGATGAACAAGCAAAAGAACTATCAGGTATGAATTAATTATCCTCTGGTGATACATTTCTCTGTACATTTGAAGATGACGAAAGTGACAGCAAAACCACTGAATTTTCTCTTATGGGTGAAAGAGAAAGATATCAAATAGAGGAAGAATTTAAAAGGTTCACAGACAAAATTAGAGATCAACAAGGTCTATTGGACAAAAGGGAGTGTGCCTTCAAAGAAGAAGCTACCAAACTAAAAGTTCAACTAGAAGAAGGAAACAAGGTAAGGAAGCAATACAAGGAAAAGCAAGATCAATGTCAAAAGTTGCAGAATGAAGTGACATAATTAAGAAATGAAGTAAATAAAAGGAGCACAACAATCAAGAAACTCAAAGATAGATCCAGTTACTATGAAAGTCTTGAAGCTAAGATCCTCTCTATAAAAGAAGATCTTGAAAGATCAAATAAGCAGAATGAAGAACTACTCCAAGCTCTTGAAGAAAAAGAAAACAAAGTTCTTGAATTAAGGCAATAGATGAAGAAGGAAGAAAAGTTGAAGAAATCATGAAGAAACAATATTTTGAAAAGGAAGAGAAATATCAAGTTAAGGTAAATATCCTAAAAGGTAAATCAGGAGAAAAGGATAAGCTTTTACGATTTCAAGATAGTACTAAGATTTTGGATGATATTCTCAGTAGTCAAAGGTATCTTGCCATCAAAACTGGTCTTGGTTTTCATGAATCTATTGAAGGTGAATCTAACTCACAAAGTGAGGTAAGGAACTCTAATGCAAAATCTGAAATGCCCAACAAGGAGATAAGAGGTCAATCCCATCAACAACCAAGGAAAGAAATTATTCAAATAAAATCTTTTACTCCTAACTATGGAAGTGATAGTCGGTTATTTCCTCAAATGAATAATGTTGAATGTTTTATATCAGTCATAATCTTGGACATGTTGCAGTGAGATGCAGAAGTAGAATGGTTCAAGACCATCACATAGAAAGATCATAAGCTTCCAGGTACTTTAAGGGATATTGTTTTTCTTGCAATATGTTTGGTCACAAAGCCATTGAATGCTATAGAAGAAATATGAAACATGTAATATGTTATGCATGTAACAAGTTTGGACATATAGCAAAGGAATGTGGGAGAAAATATCGGGCACCATACCAAAAGGAGGAAACATCATCACACTCAAAGATATGGAAGAAGAAGGAAGTACAGTCAAAAAAATGTGGCATAGCACAATGTACAGACAAGATAGACTTAGGGGAAGCCTAAAGTATGAAACTTCAATGTTCTAAATCTCATACATAAGTTTCATGAAGACAAGTCGCATATATACACAAGTTCGAAGCTACATAGTCACGTATATACACGAGTTCAAAGCTGCATAGTCATTCCTTCAAAGATGCATAAAGTTCATATGGTGCGGTTCTGATGCAGGATTCATATAGTTCTTGGCTCTCACATGCTTGAGGATTGTTGTTGTTGATGATATCAAGAAATCTTGACAAATGACCATGAGCTCATGGTTTGCTAGATACATATTGATATCTCTTTGATGGATATACAGTATGATGGATACATGGATGATTACTCAAGTTGCATATTGTTGGTTGGCCAAGAGCATCGTGTTACTACAGGTCGCATGAAGACATAGCTATTTGAAGACATGGATATTCGAAGACATGGCTTACTTAATCACATAATGATGATGAGTTCTTACCTTATGATGATAGGTTGATACTCAGATATGTTGATTATAATGGTTGATGCTTATCAAATGTGGGATGTTCCCTAGTGATGATACATGGTTGATGTGTTGAAGATTCTTGTGGAAAGATCATGCAGTTCTTGATGATGATGTGAAAGATCATAATGTGATGACTATGGTGTTTTCACATATGATATGGTGTGAATGATTTTGTGTTACTGCTTGGAGATATGACATATGCTGAGTTGATTCATGGAAGGTTATGATAAGGCTCTTTCTACTAAGGAAACACAGCAAGTTGATCTTGATGAGATCAAGAGGATGAGTTGATATATATATGCAGACATACTTTGTCACAGGTTGATGATATTTACAGTATCATATCTTGGGAACTAATGATGGACAGATATAGGTTGCTGGTCTGGATGTTGTTGACAGATGCTTATGGAGTAGATCATACATGGTGTATGATAGTTGTTGATGACTATCATGGCCTTGTTTAGACATTTGGTCTCTGTTATGAATGTCATTCGATGTAAAGGCCATATAAAGATTCATGATGTAATAATTTGTCTTTTGATGAGTCATTTTTGGTCATATTATGTAATTTTTATCCCCACTTTGCATGGGATGGATGATGTAATTATATTTCAGTCATGTATATCCCCACCTGGTTGGGAGGATGAGTCAAAATCAATATATGCCCACTTGATTAGGAGATTGATATATGTATGAGTCCTTGATGATAAGAAGGTCAAAGTCACTTAGTCGAGTGATAGAGTCATGTTATTCTTTTGGAAAATATTTTCAGAATTTGCATGTGCTCAGCAGGAGCATGGATGATATAGTGCATCTCAGCATGTACAAAGGGGGAGTTTAATCACAGAATTCAGCATGTGCTTAGGGGGAGCATGATCAATGTTTTTCAGATATGAAAGTATTCATTTTTATCAGCCCTTTGCTCTTGATATCAAAGGGGGAGATTATCTTGTCCGCCCTTCTCCCTTGATGTCAAAGGGGGAGAGTATTTTGGTGTTGCTTGTTATCTCTAACAGTTTCTACAGCTTGTAGTAATCAACACCAACATGGTTGCCATCAAGTCCAAAGGGGAATATTGTTGGCATTATGATGCATGTGTTGTACTTGATGTAAACCCACTTGTAGCAGAACAACTCACTTGTATATGGTAACTAGATGAATCTACAGAAGAGATATCAGATGTGACAGAATGCATGACAGTAGTGTTTACAAATGTGATGAAATGCAGGGTAGTTTCAAGGAATCAGTTCAGACGGCAACTCACTCAGATGAAATATCACAGTACAACACGACAACAACAAAGAATTACAATTTAGACTACAAAGAATGAAGAAAGAGAGGTATACGCAGGTTCACCTTAACCAAGCTGCGTATACACGCAGGTTAACAGAACAAAAGGAGTGTATAACGTACGCACACACTTTCACAGAAGGAAAAGTGCATATATCTTGGAAAGCTTAGTTTTTGGTCCGAGGTATTTGGTCCATGGTATTGGTCCAACGTATTTGGTTCGAGGTATTGACCCTAGGTATTTGGTCCAAGGTATTGGTCCTAAGTGGTTTTGGTCCATGGTATTGAGAAAGGACTAAAACTATATAAGGAGGAGAAGATCATTAGTCCTAGTGAGCACCATTGAATATCTAATGAAGTGTGAGATCCAGTATGCAGGCTATAAACTTATGGTGCTTTGTTTGATTTAAACTAAGGATGAACCTTAGTGGTTAATGAGGGATAAGATCTAATGATGGATCGGGATCTTAAGGCTTGAAATGAATTATCATTATATGGTTCAATCATGTACAGTCTAGATATGAATACTGGCGCATGTGTTGTTCTGAAAATTTTATCATCTGGGTATGACAGAAGTCTGGAATAGTTGCTAAATTATGAATTAATAGTTACAAACATATATGCAGGTTGGCTTTGATAAAAGCTTGTATACATGCTAGCTCAACACATCTAAGTATTGTATAAATTATGTAATATGATATTTGAAGTTACAGGTGGATCTGACTATTGTTGCATAATTCTTGGTTCTGCTCTGTGTTCTAGTGACTGTAGTTTGATGACAATAGACTGAATGTTTAGATTGATTGATTGTGATTTGTTTCAGTGACAATGGGCTTTCAGTGATTCAATTATGGGTGATTCAGAGATTTATGTTTGAGTTCCAATGATTGGTTAATGCAGATGTATTTGATGGCTGTAGTGTAGTGGTGATTGATTTTGAGCTTCAATGTTGATAATGGGCCCAGTATGAAAATTAGATGAAACAAGGCCTTCATGCGTATTGTTGTGTACCAGGAGCATCCAGTCTGAAAATTTATGAAACGTGGTCTTTGGGGGAACAGAGAAGGTTTTAGCCTTCTGTAGGTCGACACCTATGTACAAGTAAACATATCAGCTAGTACAAGAGCTAGGGGGTTGTAGCTCCCTTCCAGTAGAAGCTGGAGAACAAGAGAAGGTAGCAACCTTCTGTAGGTAGAAGTCTGCATACTAGTATGATTCTGCACCATACAATGTTGTAAAAAGATTTTCTTATTATTAAAAGAAGACAGAGACGACAGCAGTAGGTGGTTTTCACCCACATTGGGTTTCCACCTTAAATCTTGGTGTTCATGTGTTTCTTATGTGTGATGGTTCACTCTGTTATTAACTGCATATGGTTATTGTTTAATGTTTAATAAAGTACTGATGCACAGATTAAATACCAACATATGATGAATTAACTGAATCATTAGTTTGTTGGATATACGCTTGTTTCCTTAAACACAGTTGCGTGTACACATGGGTTATCCACATGGAAGCAGCGTATATAAATTTGAGTATGAAAAGTAAAAGATTATTGACTTCACTAATATTGATTCACCCCCCCCCCCCCCCCCCCCCCCCCAAAGTATTATTTCCAACACCACCAGTGGTTCATTTTAAGTTACCTGATTTTCCTTGAATAACTAGAGAGAGTTTTCCTCACTGCTAATTTAACAACTCAATTATAATAATTTTTTATACTATTAAAAAAGCATAAATTAATCAATTTACACATGGTTTAGTTTTTATTAAAATTAAATTTCTCAATTTTTTTATTAATATTAAGTTAGTCAAATTGGAAGAGTACATGTTTCAAAATAAAAAAATAAAACAAAAATTTACAGCAAAATCATTGTTAAGACATTTTTTTTAAATTACACGATTTTAATTAGGAGATAAATTCATCGCGCGAAAATGTAATCCCTCCAAAAAAATCCATGTAACTTTGGACTCCCACACAACGCTTCCTTTTGAGTTCAGTTCTTCTCTTTTTGCCCAAAACCTCATTGATCTATTTTTCAGGGTCTATAATGGCTTCAATCTGTGAGTGGTGGGAGTCTTCGGTATTCATTAATATAATTAAACTTATGGCACCTCTTAGAAGAGCCAGGCAACTCATTTCACCTGTAGGTAGGAAACACCAACAACATCAGCAGAGCAGGGTGGTGTGGGGCAGGGAAGACATGGTTTGTGGTTTTGAGAATGGTTGTCTTTTGGTACTTCGCCATGTAGATGATCTCCATGAAGAAGTGTTGGAAACAATACTGAGAGGGGGGTGAATCAGTATTATCAAGTCAAATATTCCTTTTTAAAAATCAAATGATATATGCTACTTTAGATAATTAAACCTGCATATATATGCAACTATGCAAAAGGAAACCCACGTATATAATGCAAACTTTTAATTTACCTTATCTTTCTGATATTGATTGTTAATCTGTGTTTCATAAGAAAATAACCAGTAACCAGAAACAGTAAAACAGAGCAGAAAGACAATCGCACACAAGAACACAAGATATAAGGTGGAAACCCAATGTGGGTGAAAACCACCTGCTGTAATTCGTCTCTATCTTCTCTTTAATTAGAAACTTCTTTTTACAATTGTACTGGTGCAGTCCTTTACCAGTACGCAGGCTACAACCTGCAGAGAGCTACAACCCTCTCTCGTTTTCCAGCTTCTCCTGGAAGGGAGCTACAACCCCCTTAGCTCTTGCACTAGCCAAGATACTAGTACGTAGGTGCTGGCCTACAGAAGGCTACAACCTTCTCTTTCTTTCAGGGACCATGTTTCATAAATTTTTAGATTGGATCCACAAATAAAATCAATCAAACATCAAGAATTTCTGCATCAACCAATCACCTTTTCACCAATCAAAACTGAATCAACATAAACACTTCTCTGACGACTATACCCAGATCACAGTAACAGTAACCACACATCAAATCTGAACCCAGAACACTGTAGCAATAAATAGAGGCAGCTAGATCACAACGCAAAAGATATATGCTGCTTTAATAACCTGAAACCTGCGTGCATATGCTCCTGCGTATGAAACAAACTGCGTATACGCTCCTTCGCTTCACTGAACCAGCATGTATAAGCGCCTTCGATTCACTGAACCTGTGTACAGATATATAAAGGATAATTCGCTCTTTCAGATATTCAAACACTAATTAACCCAGTTTATCAGACTTATAGATTAAGCAAGCGCCACATATAACAAATCAAAATCATACAAATATACTATCATTCAATCTTAAAGATTATGATCCATCAATAGAACTTATTCTTCTCTTTGCGCTAAGGTTTCTCCTTCATTCAGATCCAGATCTACACCATAACCCAATAACCAGTAATTCAGATCTAGCACTTTATCAGATATTCAACAATAATTCAGATGATCTTTTGCCACATGATCTCCTTCCTCTTTTGTAGTTTTAGGCCTTCCATAATACCACGGTCCAAAACCATAATAAACAAATACCATGGACCCAATACTTGGGATCAACACTTCTGACAACGTAACATGGTCCAAACCATAGGTTCAAATACCAAGGACTAATTACCATGGACCAAAGGTAAGTTCTCTAACATATATGCACTTTTCCTTGCATGAAAGTGCGTGTATACGCATATGTGCCTTTGAAATGTCTAACCCGCGTGTATATGTGTCTTAGTCTAGGTGAACCTGCGTATATGTCTTTTGAAATCCTGAACTGAGATCTGTTACCAAAAAGAGAGTTTCCATCAAGGACAACACCTGTGCCATAGCTCCAAACTTGTGCCATAATGCCAACAATCTCCCCCTTTGGAATTGATGGCAACCCAAAATCCTCAAAGTCATTCTCCCCCTTTGTCATCAAGGGCAAAGGGTTGTTGTTATAGACATTTTTGTGCCCGACATCACTGAGCATGAAATGTCAATAATCAAGGGATCCAAAGTCCCTAAACATGTTGTTCCTACCCCTAGAGGAACAAGGCCAAGTAACCACAGCAATTCACAAAAGTTCTCCACTTGAAAACACTCAAAACAAGGCAATTCTGGATCATGTCAACTGCTCCACTAAGCATCTGCGCTGAATGTCAACTAATCCACTGTCTACCTGCGTTGAATGTCAACTGCAAAGAAGGCTACCTGCGCTGAGCGAGTTTGGACAAGTGGCAGAGTCATTCCTCAAGGTGTCAATGCCCAGGAAGCTTCCAAAACGACACTTGGATCAGGGAATTCGACTGGTGATGAGTAAGAGGTTCCAAATCTCCAAGTGGAAGCAAGAACCTCCAAGTGGACTCAAGAACTGAAGTGGGAGAGGACACTAGTCAGCCTCAGACTAGTCTCAAGCTGACTCATCCTCTCTCCAATATCCCTATATATGGATCTCACCTCCATGAGATCAGGAGGCTGGAATTTTGTGAATGTAAAGAATTGTTGTTGGTTTGTGGCTAGATACATTGGGTGTTTATGCTTTGAAGGGAGCTGAAGAGGGAATTCCATTCTGCTGGGAAGGAGATGCTGGATTGGAGCCCCATGGGTTGTATCTCTTCCTGAACCCTGTTACTTTCAATAAAGCTATCTTGATTCTTTCCTATATGCTGGTGTACTTTGTATGGTTGCATTAGTGTATTTGATTTACTTCTAATCCTGAATCATTTATGAATATGTACATTTGCCTTTGTATTGTGTTCTTCTCTTGTCGCAAGTAGTTGTTCTCTTGTCACAGGTAGCTGTTCTCTTGTGACCTCGTGGGATTCAAGTAGCTGTTCTCTTGAGAAAGCGAGGAGGCGAGTAGCTGTAGACACACAAAGGGAAGAGGATCTAGATCGAGGGACAGCCGGAAGACAATGGTAAGTCTGCCAATCTCCCCTCTTTCACATTTCATAAAGGAAGAAATCATAATAGCTGTATTCGTTTGTTGCTAAGGCGCTGTCACACCTTAGGTGGATAGGATCGTCCTAAATAGGCATTTTTCCCCACAACAAATTGGCGACTCCGCTGGGGACGAACTTGTTTATTCATTTCATTTGTGTTTCCGTCATTTGTTTACTTCATAGACTTGACAGCAATTCTTGAACTGCATCTTTCCCGGATGCAAAGTAAAAGTTGCTGCTTTGATCTAGTATGTTGGACTTGTCTATGATCTAAACTAGATCCACAAATGATTTGATTGATCCTTGTGATAGTCTTTAGTACCCTATCAAAGCATCCCTCTGTTTATACCTTGCTTGTGTTTCTGATTTGGCCTGAAACAGTTGATTTTTGAGCATTTTGTGACCCAGAAACCAAGAGAAACGAGAGTTTCTCTCTTCAGCGCAGGCACTGTGAAGGCAGTCTGCATTTCAATGCAGGTCCGGAAGGGGCTACCTGCGCTGAATGTCAAACTGACAGTGTTGGACCTGCGCTAAACCAGTGTGGCCTTGAGCAGCTGGGGTTCTTTGTCCTTTGTTGCCCTGTTTTGATCTCTGTTTTTTTTGCAGCCTCTAACCAGCATAGGTACTAGCCTGATAACCCTTTTCTTTGCCTGAATTCCGCCCCATTTTTGTACAAAAAGATTGTGAATGTTTTTATGTGTTTGTGGCATCATTTACAGTCTTCCTTTGCATGAGTAAAGTAGTCTTTCTGTAGCCTTTGATTCAGATCTGATTGAGAGTGATCTTAGAAGAGAGTTCATTGGCTGTTTGTTCAGATTGATTATAGTTTTACTTTTGCTTATTGGTTTGAATTTGTCTCTTTCAAAATATCAAAACAAGTCTTTATTTCGAAAATCGCAAAGTGATTGTAATCTCTTCTACCCTTGTTGATTTCGAAGAAAGTGAACTTGTTTATTTTGATCATTGTAAAAGCAAATTCAAAGTTGTGAAAAAAGCTTTCTTGGTAGGAATTTATACTAAGAAAGTGAAAACAAACACCTGCATTGTGCATTTTGCATTTGATAGTTTGCATGTTGGATTTAGGGAAAGTGCATTAGAGTGTGCTGATTGCTCTTTGAGAAAAGATAGTCGCTCTCTTTTCCCTTAGTAGCTAGGATTTTCAAAGTTGAAAGATTGTAAAGCTTGCTTATCATCTTAGACTGCATTTAGGAATTTGTATCATACATCTCGTGGTGAACCTTGAAAGGCAAACTTTAAAAAGATCAACCTAAAATAAACTGAATGAACCTAACAACGCTTTGTAACATAACACACAACATAGAGGTCTAGGCTAGAGACGTGTTCCGGCGTCGTTAAACCTAGTGACTGTCGTTCTCTAAGAAGGTGGGTGATTCCTCCTGAGAGACGGTAGCGCTAGTACGGATTTGTGCTCCCACGTACCGTCGTGTATATATTGGTAGACCCCTATAGGCATATATCTTTTATCCTTAGGAAACCGTGTCGTCCGCCCTACTGATCGCAATGCAGTGAACACAGCATTCATGAAGATCGACCACCCGTACCGTAAAACGTATTCTGTGGTATTGCGAAAAGTTTGGCACACCCTCTGCCTAGATCTCCAGAGCAGTTTCTTTTAGCCTTTTTCAGACTCTATAACAAAAAAAGTCCATCCGAGCATTTGTCACTTCGGGCTCGTTAAAACATCGAAGGAGACTAGAGTCATCTTTAGCTTTTTCTCGACTCTTTAAAATTGAAAAAGCAAGTTGTGTCTAAAAAGCGTCATTAACAATTTATTTTAAACGGAACAATCACCCTTTAATCCTGCGTTGATCTTTAGGTTGAAAAGATGGAGCACACCAACCAAGGAGTTCCCTTGGGTGGAAATCCTAGTCCCTTCTCCTCTTGGGGAGATGTTGGTGCGCCCCACATGGCCACATTGTTGCTTCCAGGACTGACAATTGGCCTACCAGTTTGGCTCTTTTCGACCAATGTCGTTCAGAATACCACCACTCCTGAACAGTCGAGTCAACAGTTAGATCAGACAAGAGTTGCCTCCCAGCCTTCCACTTCATCTTCCTCCCCTCCTTCCTCTTCGCTTGACGGAACTGGTCGATCAAAGAATTGGGTTCCTAAGGAGAAGAAGGACAAGAAGAAGAAAGAAAAGAAGAAGAATGAGCCTAAGGCGACTGGGGGCAAAAATCCACACACTACACTCGTAAGGCCTAAATCGCCATGCGTCATATGCAGGGGAGACCATTTCCATAGAGATTGTCCCTGTATCCCACGGATACTAAGAGACTGGTCCCCCCGTTTGCACAATTCGGGAGCATCGACCTCTGATAGCCATGTCGACTGCTCACCGTCAACTAGTGGGAGTGAAGCTCCAGGACAGAATGGGAGAGTTAAATTTCCCTGCAGACTGTGTGAAGGCGATCACTCCATCCACCGTTATCCCTTCTTAGACGAGGCAAAAAGAGTTCTAGAAGATCGCCCGATTTTACGAGCGAATCTTCCTCCTGGATATCAAAGACTCCTGCCAAGTCCCTCACTAGTTGAGAATCCGGCTGAGCCACTTAGATGGTCAGCCGAAGCACCTGTCATTGAAGAAGAACTGTCTGGATCCATGCCTGACGAAAGTCAAAAGGTTGATACGGCAGTTGACCCGGTTTTGCCTTCAGAGGCTCCATCTTCGAATGACACCATCACAGAGGAGAATACAGATGATACCGTCCAGGTTCTCTTCATCAGCACAGACTCTGATGATCAAGGGGGCAATGCCACCATTCCTTTGTCGCAGGAAGGAAGTTCATCAGAGCGCTATCCGGCCGTGTATTCGGTCCCACCACCAAGCAACCTAGTTGTGTCCTTTGATTGGAACCAACTAGGCAGACCCCGGTTGCCAGCCAGTGTGCCATTCAGAATTATTTGTCAAATATACAAAATGGTAATGGATGGCACTATCATTGATGAGGGGGCATCTGTGAGTATCCTTTCCTCTATTGCTTGGAAAGCGCTTGGTTCGCCGGCGCTTTTACCTGAGATGAGAAGTCTATCAGGTTTTGATAAAGGAACCAGTCGACCTTTAGGGATCCTCCCCAATGTGCCCATAACATTGAAAGGGAAGACCGTTCATATGAACGTGATGGTCGTTCAAGGACCCTTGGATTATAACCTACTCCTTGGATGGGACTATATATATTGCATGGAAGTTGTAGTCTCCTCACTCTTTAGAGTAATGTGTTTTCCGCATGAAGGAAGAATGGTCAAGCTCGTGGACCAACTTTCGTTTCCCGGATCACACATCGCAAATAGTCATGTGCCATCCCTAAATGGTATATTCATGCAAGAAGTGTCTCAACCCACGGTCCGTCCTCCTGATGAGCGCGAGTAATCTAGGAGGATATGACTGGAACCCAGGGGGCATGCATCTTGGCCTGCTTCGGCAGGGAAACTTTGGGTATAAAGTAGGTTTCCGCGGGAGAATATGACTAGTCCGTACCCCGTCCGTGGATGGAAGAGGGGTTGTTCTAGAATATGATTCTTTTGTCAAAGTTACGTGTTTGGCACCAGTCATTCACCCTTGTCTGCTTCGGTAGACATTGCCGAGGAAGTGTTTTGTTTGAAGGATTAATGAGACAATCTTTGGGTAACCTGAAAGAGGTAAGCCTCTCTCGATTTAAAACAAATGTTTTTGCGGAGGGTAAGTAGAGGTAACCTTGAAATTCTGTTTTATACTTGGGGGCATGCAAACCTTTTGGAGTGCAAGCAAGGGGCAACTATTTATTTTTTAAATTTTTAGGTCCTCCCTTTAAACCTGTAGGTCTAACCCTTTAAACTCGTAGGATTAGCCATTTCCGAACTTGCATAAAGAAAGGATGGGGAGCAAAGCTTAGTGAGATGAAGCTCCATAAAAAATAGAATCTTGATGAGACACTCTTATCTTATGACTGGGTAATCGAGCAGTTTTAGCATGAAGTTCATGCTCGTTAAAAAATAAACGCAAGATCCGAGCAGTTTTAACGCGGTCTTCATGCTCGTTAAAAAATAAATATAAGCAGTGAGCAATGTTTCCTCCAGAGTTTAAGCTCATTTTTAACTAAAAAATGAACCTATCCCGGTAAATAACCGCTGTGATCATAAATTTATCAGCCATAAAAACCTTGGTCGTGTTTGCACCTGCCACCTCCATCTTTCATTTGGTCGATCGTTCACCCCCATATGATTGTTTACCCATTTTGAGGAACAGCTGCGAAGAGTGATTTCACCTAGCCATCCTTGTGACACTGCCGTGATTGGAAAATTCCAACCTGTACCTGGAATCAGTTGCTATCCCTGTTTATCACTCGTTCCTCAAAAGACGAGTCTTCTTTAAGCTCTTTTCAACTGACTCGTAAAATATGAAAAGATTGCTGAGTTTTGGCCTTCCAGCTCGTTAAAAGGACAGGAAGAGCTATCCCTCCTCTAGATTTTAATCTTTTTGGACCTGAGGGATTATTGCACAAAAAGGTCGAGCGCTTGTTTTATTCGGCTCGTTAAAGTTATCAAAAACTCATCCCTTTTGTATTGTTTTATACTTTTTCGGACTTAAGGGATTAGATGACGAAAAAGGAATTTTGGAGTTAACTTTATGTACCTTTTCAGACTCTCTAAAAATGAAAAGGACCGAGTTATCCTTGTCGTTAAACTCGTTAAAATGATAAATAGCGACAAACTTGTCTTTAGACGAGAACGAGTTTCCATATCGCTAGGCTCATTAAAACATAGCGATGGGCTTGCCCAAAGGGCAGGTTATAGAACAAGCATATGTTATCCTCCTCAAGCTCGACAAAAATAAAGAGGTAATGGTCAGCAATGACTGGGGAAAAATTGGGAAAAATCAAGAAAACTTTGATGATAGCAGGTCGCTCTTGAACATGACACTTTTCCTCCGTACCACAATCGGGTTGGGTTGTTTTCATTCACCGGTCACATCACCATGGTCTTGCCATACCATCCATATCTGGGGTAATGCTACTAATCCATCGCATCAGTGTCGCCATATGTTCAAGAGAAGTCGTTCAGAAAGAGTCAACCGGGTCCCATCCACTGCCATACATTATCCTTCATCCATTCATGACCGCCACCCTGAATCATATGTCACAGATTCTTTTCACCTCCATTAAAATCATTAGCTCCGTTCTGTGTCACTGATGTGGGATTCATTAAGGCCCTCCTTTGACGGATCGCTCCTTGTCAACATCAGCTCATTATCCAAGGAGTTGATCTAGGAACAACCCCTTCAGTACTTTGAAGCTTGCATGCCTCAATGGCAAGTTTCTCACTTCCGGCGACAGGTATACAGCAATGACCTTCGACCAGAAGATTTTGCGTGTTGTTCAATGCCAAGTCCTTTATTCACACCACGTGAATTGTACTACAGTACCTTGAGGGTCATTATCATTATCGGTGATTCCTCTCGCGCTTGTTAACAGTTTACATCATTGGCCGGTAATCAAGCGATGTCTTTCCATGTTCGACTTCAGCGCAATTCTCACATGGATCGACTTGTACTTAGAGTGAAGATCGAACGAGTTTGAAGACCCCGGATCTAGTTTCATCCATCTGGGCTGCGATATATATTCAGGAAAAATAAAGACATTTGACATGTACATCATTGCAGCAGATGATCATCCTACTCAAAGGATGATAATTTTCACCAAAATTATCAGTCTACCATCAGACGATCGTCTGTTCTATGTACAAAAATGAATTTATAAAGTTGAGCATTGGAATGCCCGCCTCAGCTAGATCATGAAAGCAATATGAATCATAATGTATTCTATTGTATTTTATTACAGGTCTCCTCCCAGCAGATGGATGAACTTCGGACCCTCCTGGATAAAGCATTTCACCCGATAAACGGCCTCATACTTTAGGGGGCAACTGTTATAGACATTTTTGTGCCCGACATCACTGAGCATGAAATGTCAATAATCAAGGGATCCAAAGTCCCTAAACATGTTGTTCCTACCCCTAGAGGAACAAGGCCAAGTAACCACAGCAATTCACAAAAGTTCTCCACATGAAAACACTCAAAACAAGGCAATTCTGGATCATGTCAACTACTCCACTGAGCATCTGCGCTGAATGTCAACTACTCCACTGTCTACCTGCATTGAATGTCAACTGCAAAGAAGGCTACCTGCGCTGAGCGAGTTTGGACAAGTGGCAGAGTCATTCCTCAAGTCGTCAATGCCCAGGAAGCTTCCAAAATGACACTTGGATCAGGGAATTCGACTGGTGATGAGTAAGAGGTTCCAAATCTCCAAGTGGAAGCAAGAACCTCCAAGTGGACTCAAGAACTGAAGTGGGAGAGGACACTAGTCAGCCTCAGACCAGTCTCAAGCTGACTCATCCTCTCTCCAATATCCCTATATATGGATCTCACCTCCATGAGATCAGGAGGCTGGAATTTTGTGAATGTAAAGAATTGTTGTTGGTTTGTGGCTAGATACATTGGGTGTTTAAGCTTTGAAGGGAGCTGAAGAGGGAATTCCATTCTGCTGGGAAGGAGATGCTGGATTGGAGCCCCATGGGTTGTATCTCTTCCTGAACCCTGTTACTTTCAATAAAGCTATCTTGATTCTTTCCTATATGCTGGTGTACTTTGTATGGTTGCATTAGTGTATTTGATTTACTTCTAATCCTGAATCATTTATGAATATGTACATTTGCCTTTGTATTGTGTTCTTCTCTTGTCGCAAGTAGCTGTTCTCTTGTCACAGGTCGCTGTTCTCTTGTGACCTCGTGGGATTCAAGTAGTTGTTCTCTTGAGCAAGCGAGGAGGTGAGTAGCTGTAGACACACAAAGGGAAGAGGATCTAGATCGAGGGACAACCGGAAGACAACGGTAAGTCTGCCAATCTCCCCTCTTTCACATTTCATAAAGGAAGAAATCATAATAGCTGTATTCGTTTGTTGCTAAGGCGCTGTCACACCTTAGGTGGATAGGATCATCCTAAATAGGCATTTTTCCCACAACAGTTGTGCTGCCCCTAAGTACAATTCTGCCCTGCTGTGCTGACCATGCTCCCCCTGACTGTAGGCAAGATCTGCAAAAGATGTTCTTCAAGAAGAACCATGACTTATTCATCATAAAAGACCTTCCTATCACCAAAAGACTCAATACATACATCCATCACCCAACCAAGTGGGGATACATCAGAAATTTACATATGACAACCAAGTTCATTACATGTTCATCCCAGGCATAGTGGGGAAACCAAAATAGGCAGTTACATGACCTTGACACCATAATAGAGATACCACAAAAGAGATACATGACATAGAGACGAAATATCTAGAACAAGAATTATGAAAGTCACCAATAACTGATAGCAGCAGCATCTGTCAATCACCATTCAGATCAGCAACCAAGATTTCCTTCTATGCTCCTTCTGCCTCTGTTCCACCTGAAACCAACAACCGTTGTGAACTAGAACCAAAAGCTTCTAAGATAATGCCAACAATGCATTATTAGAAGATTATCTACTCCCCCTAAACCTGTGCCGGATGGTCTCTGTCAGACCCATATCAGAATATCTTCAACCAAAGGCTCTCCCTACTGATATCCATCAAACCTCCATATACGCGACTGTCTCTACACAAACCTGTGTATGTACGTGGATCCTCCTCAGGCAACTCGCGTACACCCATTTTTCTCTGAAACATACAAGTTTTAATAGCAAGATGATGCATCAACTACTCCCAACTTCTGTTTGAGGTATTCAAATGTCTCCCTGGGCAGTGGTTTGGTGAGAATATCAACAACTTGTTCCTTAGAAGTAACATACTCCAATTTGACCTTTTGTTCCAACACTTATTCCCGGAGAAAGTGATACTTGATTGGTATGTGCTTGGTATTTGAATGCATGACTCGGTTCTTTGAAATGATGATTGCACTTGTATTATCACATAAGATGGAGATAGGTGGTGTACAAGTGATTTGAAAGTCCTGCAAGGTTTGCATCATCCAAAGAACTTGAGTGCAACAAGATGCAGCAGCCATATATTCCGCTTCAGCTGTAGATAAAGCAATCGAACGTTGTTTCTTGCTGAAGCAAGATACTAATTTGGAACCCATAAAGAATGCACCACCACTTGTGCTCTTCCTGTCATCCACGCTTCCAGCCCAATCTACATCTGTATAAGCATGAAGAGTGAGATTTGTATCTCTAGGATACCATAAGCCATAGTTTTGAGTTCCTTGAAGATACTTGAAAATTCTCTTCACTACCTGAAGATGAGCTTCCTTTGGATTTTCCTGAAATCTTCCAACTATTCCCACTGCATGCATGATGTCTGGTCGGGTACCTGTCAAATAAAGTAGACTTCCAATCATAGATCTATAGGTTGGTTGATGTGTTGTTGCTGATTCATCATTTGCATTGAGACTGCATCCTGTAACCATAGGGGTACATACTGGTTTCGATTCTTCCATGCCATACTTCTTCAGAATTTGCTTGAGGTACTTGGTTTGAGACAAGAAGATACCGCCTTCATTTTGTTAGATTTGCAATCCAAGAAAGTATGTCAGTTCTCCAAGCAAGGACATTTCGAATTCTTTCTGCATCACCAAGGCAAATCTTTGACTCGTAGCTTCTTCATTGCTTCCAAAGATAATATCATCTACATACACAACAAGTATTAGCAATTTGTCATTTTCAATTTTTATATAGAAATTGCTATCTACTGATCCTTTTGAAAAACCTTGTTGATGAAGATATTTGTCCAAACGGTAGTACCAAGCCCCTGGAGCCTGTTTAAGACCATAGAGAGCCTTTTTTAGTCTGCATACAAGATTTGGATCATTCCCAAGAATGAAACCATCTGGTTGCTCAATGTACACTTCTTCTTCTAAGTCTCCATACAAAAAGGCTGATTTCACATCCATTTGAAATACTTTGAACTTCTGAAATATTGAGAGAGCAAGGAACATTCAGATGGCCTCAAGTCTAGGAATGGGAGAAAAAGTTTCTTCAAAGTCTATTCCTTCTTGTTGAGCATACCCTTTACACACAAGTTTGGCCTTGTTTCTGATTACTTCTCCATTTGCATTCAACTTATTTTTAAAGATCAATTTTGTCCCTATGACATTCTTATCTTTTGTTCTAGGAACCAACTCCCAAGTGTTGTTCTTTTCGATCTGCTCAAGTTCTTCATCCGTTGCCTTGACCCAACATTCATCTTTGCATGCCTCTTTTACATTTTATGGCTCAGTGGAGGAGAGCAATGCCAAATAGCTTGAGGTTTCTGCAATTGTTCTTCTTGTTTGTACACCTGCCTCTTTCTGCCCCAAAAATTGAGATTCTAGATGATTCTTCTGAACATACCTGGATGGAGTCTTCTCTTCTATCCTTATCTATTCCTCTAGTGCCTCTTGAGGTTCTTCTTCATCATCAGTCTGATTTGGCGAGTAGTCTTCATCCTCTTCGATATTTTCATAATTTACTTGCCTAGGAATGTATCCTTTTTCATCAACCACTACACCAATGCTGTCAACAATTCTTCCAAGTCTTTTATTGTAACACTTATATGCTTTGCTGTGGGGAGAATAACCAAGGAGAATGCCTTCATCTGCTCTAGGTTCAAGTTTGCCAAGTTGTTCATCATTTTTCTTAATGTAGCATTTGCTTCCAAAAATTTTGAAATGCTTTACCGAAGGAGTCTCACCATACCAGAGCTCATAAGGAGTTTGAGTGCTGTTCACTTGGACATTTGTTTTGTTGAGAATAACAACCACAGCAAATGCAGCTTCACCCCAGAAGGTCGCGGGAGTTCCAGACTCATCAAGCATAGCACGAGCCATTTGTTGAACCGTTCTATTCATCCTTTCCACCACTCCATTTTGATGAGGAGTCCTAGCTATAGAGAATTCCCTTTTTATTCCATGTTTTTCACGGAAATCGAAAAATTCATTTGAGGTAAACTCCCCACCTCTGTTGGACCTGAGGCACTTAATTTTGTGATCTGATTCGTTTTCAGCCAAGGCTTTGAAGGATTTGAATTTTTCGAATGCTTCGTCTTTGTGCTTCATAAGTCCTAACCAAACCATCTTGGAGAAGTCGTCAATGAATAATATAAAGTATTCTTCTCCTCGAGGTGACCTTGTCCTAAATGGACCACATACATCTATATGGAATAGCTCAAGAGGCCTGCTAGCTGATCCTTCCTTCTCAGGGAAGTTAGTTCTGGTTTGCTTACCAAACTGACATGATTTGCATATTGTGTTGTCTAGAATTTTGATATCTGGAAGACCACGAACTGCCTGGTATTTGCATGCTTTCCTTATTTGTGAAAAGCTTAGATGCCCTAACCTCCGGTGCCATAACTAGTTTTCATCATCCTTGCTCAAATAGCATTGTCGTTGTCCTTCTTCAAATATGTATAGATTATTTGGAGTTCTTCTACCTTTGATCACTGTTTTTCCTGTATCAAGATCACGAACACTACATCCATTTGATCGAAATATTACCTCGGTTCCTTGATCGCACATCTGACTGACACTCAGTAGATTATGCTTCAAGCCATCAACATACAAAACATTTCCAACTTTGACCTTTTCTTTCAACTGAGCAGTGCCTTTTCCTTTTATAGCTGCAGGGGTATCATTTCCAAAAGAAACTTTCTTTCCCTTTTCTAAAGCAGTATATGATTCAAGTTTTTCTTTATCACCTGTCATATGCTTCGAACATCCACTGTCGATGTACCATATATTTTCCTGTCCTTCTGCATAAAAAGCTATCCCACATCTTTCTGGTTGCGGCTCCTTTATTCTCCATGTTCTGGTGCTTGAGGCTTGTTCTTTTGTCTGCCGAAACCTGCTCCTACATTCAGAATCTTCATGACCGAAGTTATTACAAATAGAACATTCAATATCATTTTCAAGTGCCGAAAAGTTGTTATAGGTCCTTTTCGTAATCCCAGTCATACTTCTTTGTTTTTGAGCTTCTCTAGTCATGATTGTCTTATAGGCAACACATTGAGCTGCTTTGTACCAAAGTTATGGCAAGAGAAACATTGGCCATTGAATAAACTTCTGTGATTATCAAATCTACCAGCCAAATGATTGTAATTTCTATTGTCATCCATTCTTGAAGCAAATTGAGAAGTTTTTACCTGTGGCTGGTTGTGTCTTTTGTTCACCCTTAAGATGGATTGCCCCTGGTTTACCTGGTAGTCTTTGTTTGTTCTTGATGTAATTCGTCCTTGCTTTACCTGGTGATCTCCATTGGGCTTTTTCTCATTCCTCCTTGCTGCATCAAGATAACTCTTTGAGGTGGACGCTCGAGATGTTTCTCCATTATAACCTAGACCTGTCTTGATTAGTGGAGAACATTGTACATTGATAATCTCATCCAGAGTTTCAGATCCTTAACAATTTTAAGATTAAGAGCCTTTGTCTTCTCATTTTCTTTTCTAAGGCCAACAATTTCACATTCTAACTTCTCAAGAAATTTCTCTTTTTCATCAAGTTGAAACTGGAAAGTATCAATGATCACATTCTTTTCTTCTAAACATGTCTTGAGTCTAGAAATCTCTTCATAAAAGCTATCCACATCTATAGCATCCATGTAATCATCATCTTCAAAAGCCATTAAAATTTTATAGTCATTACCTCGTTCATCTTCATCACTATTTGATAGTCCATCGTTGTCTTCATGAGGGTAATAGCTTTTCTTATTTGCATTCTGTTTCTTGTTCCATCTAACAGGTTCCTTTCCCGTATCAATCTTATCCTTATGAGGACATTTTGTAGCATAATGACCTACTCTTCCACAAGCAAAGCATTTGAAAGGTAACTTACCTCTGAATCTTCCAGTACCCCGTTGAAGATTTCTGACAAAATTTGATTCTTCTTCTTCTTCTGACACGTGTCTTGACTCATAGTACTCTCCTTTGCCTGAACCCTTGAAGGCAGCTTCTCTGTTGTCTGATGGACCTCCTTTCCTCATTTCATAAGCAGTTAGAATTCCATGCAATTGTGACATTTTAAGGTTTTGTAGATTCTCTTTTTCTTCTATTGCAGAAACTTTAGATTCAAACCTAGTGGACAAAGATCTTAGAACTTTTTCAACCACAACAGCCTCTTTTATTTCTTCACCCAAATTTTTCATACAATTTACAATCTCATCTACACGAAGAAAATAGTTAGCCACACTTTCATCATTATACATCCTGATATTTTCATACTGAATCCTGAGGGTTTGAAGTTTTGCTCGTTTTACCTGATCATCTCCTTCATAGCTCAGAACAATCTTGTCCCATATCTCTTTTGCGGATTTAAACTACATTACCTTGACAAATTCTGATTGAGATAGGCATCCTAATAGAGTATTGACCACCTTTGCATTTGTTTCATATTTCTTCTTCTCAGCCAGATCTGTAGGAGTTACTGATGGAAACGTATACCCTGTATCTGCGATATCCCAGACTTTTGTACCAAGAGATTGAAGATAGGCAGTAATTCTTACCTTCCAATAAATGAAGTTTGTCCCATCAAAAATCGGTGGCCTGATTGATGCCTCCATCTCGTAGTTGCTCATGATGAAAGATCTTTCCTCAAGCGATCAAGCTTCTTCTGAAGAACCTGCTCTGATACCAATTGTTGGAAATAATACTGAGGGGGGGGGGGGGTAGGTGAATCAGTATTATCAAGTCAAATATTCCTTTTTCAAAATCAAATGATATACACTACTTCAGATAATTAAACCTGCGTATATACGCAACTATGCAGAAGGAAACCCGCGTATATAATGCAAACTTTTAATTTACTTTATCTTTCTGATGTTGATTGTTAATCTGTGTTTCAGAAGCAAATAACCAGTAACCAGAAACAATAAAATAGAGCAAAAAGACAATCGCACACAAGAACACAAGATATAAGGTGGAAACCCAATGTGGGTGAAAACCACCTGCTACAATTCGTCTCTATCTTCTCTTTAATTAGAAACTTCTTTTTACAATTGTACTGGTGCAGTCCTTTACCAATACGTAGGCTGCAACCTGCAGAGAGCTACAACCCTCTCTCGTTTTCCAGCTTCTCCTGGAAGGGAGCTACAACCCCCTTAGCTCTTACACTAGCCAAGATACTAGTACGTAGGTGTTGGCCTATAGAAGGCTACAACCTTCTCTTTCTTTCAGGGACCATGTTTCATAAATTTTCAGACTGGATCCACAAATAACATCAATCAAACATCAAGAATTTCTGCATCAACCAATCACCTTTTCACCAATCAAAACTGAATCAACATAAACACTTCTCTGACGACTGTACCCAGATCACAATAACAGTAACCACACACCAAATCTGAACCCAGAACACTGCAGCAATAAACAAACGCAGCTAGATCACAACTCAAAAGATATACACTGCTTTAATAACTTGAAACCTGCGTGCATACGCTCCTGCGTATGAAACAAACTGCGTATACGCTCCTTCGCTTCACTGAACCAGCGTGTATACGCACCTTCGATTCACTGAACTTGCGTACAGATCTTTAAAGGATAATTCACTCTTTCAGATATTCAAACACTAATTAACCCAGTTTATCAGACTTATAGATAAAGCAAGTGCCACATATAATAGATCAAAATCATACAAAGATACTATCATTAAAGCTTAAAGATTATGATCCATCAATAAAAATTATCCTTCTCTTTGCGCTAAGGTTCCTCCTTCATTCAGATCCAGATCTGCACCATAACCCAATAACCAGTTATTCATATCTAGCACTTTATCAAATATTCAAAAATAATTCAGATGATCTTTTGCCACATGATCTCCTTCCTCTTTTATAGTTTTAGGCCTTCCACAATACCACGGTACAAAACCATAATAAACCAATACAACGGACCCAATACATGCGATCAACACTTTTGACGAGGTACCATGTGTTATAGAAATTTTTGTGCCTTGCATCACTGAGCATGAAATGTCAATAATCAAGGGATCCAAAGTCCCTAAACATGTTGTTCTTACCCATAGAGGAACAAGGCCAAGTAACCACAGCAATTCACAAAAGTTCTCCACCTGAAAACACTCAAAACAAGGCAATTCTGGATCATGTCAACTGCTCCACTAAGCATCTGCGCTGAATGTCAACTGCTCCACTGTCTACCTGCGTTGAATGTCAACTGCAAAGAAGGCTACCTGCGCTGAGCGAGTTTGGACAAGTGGCAGAGTCATTCCTCAAGGTGTCAATGCCCAGGAAGCTTCCAAAATGACACTTGGATCAGGGAATTCGACTGGTGATGAGTAAGAGGTTCCAAATCTCCAAGTGGAAGCAAGAACCTCCAAGTGGACTCAAGAACTGAAGTGGGAGAGGACACTAGTCAGTCTCAGACCAGTCTCAAGCTGACTCATCCTCTCTCCAAAACTCCTATATATAGATCTCTCTCCATGAGGTCAGGAGGGCTGGAATTTGGTATTTGCAAAGAATTGCTGTTGGTTTGTGGCTAGAAAGATTGGGTGTGTTATGCTTTGAAAGGAGTTGAAGAAGGAATTCCATTCTGCTGGGAAGGGGATGCTGGGTTGGAGCCCTATGGGTTGTATCTCTTCCTGAATCCTGTTACTTTCAATAAAGCTATCTTGATTCTTTCCTATATGCTGGTGTATTTTGTATGATTGCATTAGTATATTTGATTTACTTCTAATCCTGAATCATTTATGAATATGTATATTTGCCTTTGTATTGTGTTCTTCTCTTGTTGCAAGTAGCTGTTCTCTTGTCACAGGTAGTTGTTCTCTTGTGATCTCGTGGGATTCAAGTAGCTGTTCTCTTGATCAAGCGAGGAGGCAAGTAGCTGTGGACACACAAAGAGAAGAGGATCTAGTTCGAGGGACAACCGGAAGACAACGGTAAGTCTGCCGATCTCCTCTCTTTCATATTTCATAAAGGAAGTAATCATGATAGCTGTATTCGTTTGTTGCTAAGGCGCTGTCACACCTTAGGTGGATAGGATCGTCCTAAATAGGCATTTTTCCCCAGTCGAGGACGGTTCCTATCTCGTGTCAACCTCGTTAGAAAATGAAACAAGGAGTCACGAGGATAGTTCTTTTACTATGTCAACCTCATTAAAAAATGAAACAAATCCCCTTTCCAAGTCTCAAAGGTAAACCTTCATTCCAACCACCAAGTTGAATGCAATGAAGCTTGGGGGGCATGCACCTCGATTTGTGTTATTATGCTGGGGGCATGCAAACTTATCGAGCAGTTTTAGCATCAAGTTCATGCTCGTTAAAAAATAAACGCAAGATCCGAGCAGTTTTAACGTGGTCTTCATGCTCATTAAAAAATAAATATAAGCAGTGAGCAGAGTTTCCTCCAGAGTTTAAGCTCATTTTTAACTAAAAAATGAACCTACCCCGGTAAATAACCACTGTGATCGTAAATTTATCAGCCATAAAAACCTTGGTCGTGTTTGCACCTGCCACCTCCACTTGTCATTTGGCCGGTCGTTCACCTCCATATGATTGTTTACCCATTTTGAGGAACAGCTGCGAAGAGTGATTTCACCTAGCCATCCTTGTGACACTGTCGTGATTGGAAAATTCCAACCTGTACCTGGAATCAGTTGCTATCCCTGTTTATCACTCGTTCCTCAAAAGACGAGTCTTCTTTAAGCTCTTTTCAACTGACTCGTAAAATATGAAAAGATTGCCGAGTTTTGGCCTTCCAGCTCGTTAAAGGACCGAAAGAGCTATCCCTCCTCTAGATTTTAATCTTTTTGGACCTGAGGGATTATTGCACAAAAAGGTCGAGCACTTGTTTTATTCGGCTCGTTAAAGTTATCGAAAACTCATCCCTTCTGTATTGTTTTATACTTTTTTCGGACTTAAGGGATTAGATGACGAAAAAGGAATTTTGGAGTTAACTTTATGTATCTTTTCAGACTCTCTAAAAATGAAAAGGACCGAGTTATCCTTGTCGTTAGACTCGTTAAAATGATAAATAGCGACAAACTTGTCTTTAGACGAGAACGAGTTTCCCTATCGCTAGGCTCGTTAAAACATAGCGATGGGCTTGCCCGAAGGGCAGGTTATAGAACAAGCATATGTTATCCTCCTCAAGCTTGACAAAAATAAAGAGGTACTGGTCAGCAATGACTGGGGAAAAATTGGGAAAGATCAAGAAAACTTTGATGGTAGCAGGTCGCTCTTGAACATGACACTTTTCCTCCGTACCACAATCGGGTTGGGTTGTTTCATTCACCGGTCACATCACCATGGTCTTGCCATACCATCCATATTTGGGGTAATGCTACCAACCCATCGCATCAGTGTCGCCATATGTTCAAGAGAAGTCATTCAGAAAGAGTCAACCGGGTCCCATCCACTGCCATACATTATCCTTCATCCATTCATGACCGCCACCCTGAATCATATGTCACGGATTGTTTTCACCTCCATTAAAATCATTAGCTCCGTTCCGTGTCACTGATGTGGGATTCATTAAGGCCCTTCTTTGACGGATCGCTCCTTGTCGACATCAGCTCATTATCCAAGGAGTTGATCTAGGAACAACCCCTTCAGTACTTTGAAGCTTGCATGCCTCAATGGCAAGTTTCTCACTTTATACATCAATGACCTTCGACCAGAAGATTTTGCGTGGTGTCCGACACCAAGTCCTTTATTCACACCACGTGAATTGTACTGCAGTACTTTGAGGGTCATTATCATTATCGGTGATTCCTCTCGCGCTTGTTAACGGTTTACATCATTGACCGGTAATCAAGCGATGTCTTTCCATGTTCGACTTCAGCGCAATTCTCACATGGATCGACTTGTACTTAGAGTGAAGATCGAATGAGTTTGAAGACCCCGGATCTAGTTTCATCCATCCGGGCTGCGATATATATTCAGGAAAAATAAAGACATTTGACATGTACATCATTGCAGCAGATGATCATCCTACTCAAAGGATGATAATTTTCACCAAAATTATCAGTCTACTATCAGACGATCGTCTGTTCTATGTACAAAAATGAATTTATAAAGCTGATCATGGGAATGCCCGCCTCAGCTAGATCATGAAAGCAGTATGAATCATAATGTATTGTATTGTATTTTATTACAGGTCTCCTCCTAGCAGATGGATGAACTTCGGACCCTCCTGGATAAAGCATTTCACCCGATAAACGGCCTCATACTTTAGGGGGCAACTGTTATAGACATTTTTGTGCCTTGCATCACTGAGCATGAAATGTCAATAATCAAGGGATCCAAAGTCCCTAAACATGTTGTTCTTACCCCTAGAGGAACAAGGCCAAGTAACCACAGCAATTCACAAAAGTTCTCCACCTGAAAACACTCAAAACAAGGCAATTCTGGATCATGTCAACTGCTCCACTGAGCATCTGCGCTGAATGTCAACTGCTCCACTGTCTACCTGCGTTGAATGTCAACTGCAAAGAAGGCTACCTGCATTGAGCGAGTTTGGACAAGTGGCAAAGTCATTCCTCAAGGTGTCAATGCCCAGGAAGCTTCCAAAATGACACTTGGATCAGGGAATTCGACTGGTGATGAGTAAGAGGTTCCAAATCTCCAAGTGGAAGCAAGAACCTCCAAGTGGACTCAAGAACTGAAGTGGGAGAGGACACTAGTCAGTCTCAGACCAGTCTCAAGTTGACTCTTCCTCTCTCCAAAACTCCTATATATAGATCTCTCTCCATGAGGTCAGAAGGGCTGGAATTTGGTATTTGCAAAGAATTGTTGTTGGTTTGTGGCTAGAAAGATTGGGTGTGTTATGCTTTGAAAGGAGCTGAAGAAGGAATTCCATTCTGCTGGGAAGGAGATGCTGGGTTGGAGCCCTATGGGTTGTATCTCTTCCTGAATCCTGTTACTTTCAATAAAGCTATCTTGATTCTTTCCTATATGCTGGTGTATTTTGTATGATTGCATTAGTATATTTGATTTACTTCTAATCCTGAATCATTTATGAATATGTATATTTGCCTTTGTATTGTGTTCTTCTCTTGTTGCAAGTAGCTTTTCTCTTGTCACAGGTAGCTGTTCTCTTGTGATCTCGTGGGATTCAAGTAGCTGTTCTCTTAATCAAGCGAGGAGGCAAGTAGCTGTGGACACACAAAGAGAAGAGGATCTAGTTCGAGGGACAACCAGAAGACAACAGTAAGTTTGCCAATCTCCTCTCTTTCATATTTCATAAAGGAAGTAATCATGATAGCTGTATTCGTTTGTTGCTAAGGCGCTGTCACACCTTAGGTGGATAGGATCGTCCTAAATAGGCATTTTTCCCCACAACACCATGGTCCAAACCATAGGTTCAAATACCAAGGACTAACTACCATGGACCAAAGGTAAGTTCTCCAACATATACCTGCTTTTCCTTGCATGATAGTGCGTGTATATGCATACGCGCCTTTGAAACGTCTAACCTGTGTGTATACGCATCTTAGTCTAGGTGAACTTGCGTATATGTCTTTTGAAATCCTGAACTGAGATCTATTACCAAAAAGAGAGTTGCCATCAAGGACAACGCCTGTGCCATAGCTCCAAACCTGTGCCATAATGCCAACAAGAAGCCCATTGATCTACTGCTTCATATGCTTTGTAAGTACATCGTAAAGCTTGGCCATGCTCAGGGTTTGATTCTATGTTCGTGCCCTATTTTAAGCCCTTTCGATTTTTAATCATAGGAGTTTTGAACCCTAGTGAAATTCATCAAGACGCTTTAACAATATTGCAAGGAAATTAAAAGGTAAAATGATTCCTAGGTTTCCTTTGGGTTTAGAGTTAATATGACTTTTTTATTGGTACATTTTATTTTTTTATTGATCAGTGATACGCAAGAAAGATTTCACATGGTCGGAGAGATTCCGAGGTTTTTAAACTTGCACTTCTTTATACCATTCATTAACAATGCGTTTTCCAATACACTATTAGATCATCCATCAGTTTAGGGTGTGTGGAAGACAGTTTGGGTATCTATATAAGTCTTTCAATACATGCTTTGGATGCAAATAATACTCTGTGTTTTCCTCTCCTCCTATGTGACTATCATAATGCCCAACTAATTTATTGGTAGCTATGAACACCAAAATCCAATTTATCATGGAGGGAGAATGTTTGAACCATGTATCTCCCTCGAATTAATAAGGCCTCATAAATACACCAGGGTTATCCTTGTATTCGTGGTTCATACAAAGAAGTTTTATCTTCTTTTTTTTTTTGTTTGAAATTTTTTGGTTTTCAAATTTTATGGCCAACAATCAACTACCCAAATCAGTGAAAAGTTTTCCATTCGGTAAAGGGGGTTTGCTATCACAGTTCCACCTCTTGGTTTCGGGCCTCAAATCAACACAAAACTAAGCCTTTTGCATCATTTATTAGACACAACTTAACCTCTCCAAATGTTTATTGTGCACACAACTAAGCTTTGTTATCCTAACTACATTTTTTTTATTGGTCAAAAATGTTTTCATTAGATTTTCAATAAAATACAGCTTACAAATATCATCATGGCAACCTCTGCTCTCTCATTCTGACTAAACTTTTTGAGAGTGGGGGCTAGGACATACTGAAAAGCAAAACTAAAATACATTATTTCAGAGGGCGTTCAAGCCTAGACATAACTGACATAAACAAAAAGAAAACCATAATTGATAGTTGAATATCAGGGTAGTAGGTGAGGAGGAAGTACAGGAGGAGCAACAAAGAAACCGACACGGTCATGGATATGGAAGTCAATATGCTCCACCCTCGTTCCTAGACTGTGAAGGTGGTTGTTTGTACAACGATACTAACGTCAGAGACTATCCTGCTGCTCCAATATCTAATTCTGGCTATAATGGATGTCCTAAGAATAGGCCATAGTCTCATTCTTGTCTTCATAACTGTGATCTCGGAGGATATCCATATTGATTTAGATTTGACGAAGCTGTACTAGAAGAGATTCCGAAGTGACCGGAGCCACCACTTGGCTGTGCAAACGAATTGGAGAGACAACCTATGTTTCCTCGTTGTCCCAGCTACTAGAATTCACCAAGGATGGGCTATGTCCAGGCTCAGGACACCTCTCTTACTGCTGCTGCCCACCCCCACGGTAGGGTTGACCCCATTGACTAGGCATTGAGGAAAGAGGAAAATTAAACAGAGCGAAGGGTAAGGTTCCCCGAAAAGAAGGACACCTGCAATAACAATAACCGATACTTGGGTTGTTGAACCACCCGTGAGGAGACTGCTGCACCAGACTGATCACCATCCTCCTGCAAGGCCGGGATAAACAAGCTACTAAACACATCAGGTTGCTTGCACCACCCTCTGCCATAACCACCCTAAGTGCACTTCAACCCATAAAGGCACATTGTATGTGCCCCAGTCACACCGAGGCCGACTTTACACCACACAATTCCAAAGGACAGCCACACGGATACCACAAATTCACACTCGAGCACCACCAGATGGGTGAGGTTCTGAGAAAACCACCCTACATAAATGGGAGGTTCAAACTCCTCAACCCACACACTGCTCACCACCCTTTGATAGGAATAAGACAAAGAAGTCGTTTTCCACACCAGATGGCCTTCACCTCTTCTGCTGCAGACACCCCAGGCACAATTCAATCCACTAAAAACCCACTAATTACTGCCCGAGCACCACTAGATGGGTAGATTTCTAGACTAACCACCATACAGAGAGACGAAGAGACTTACACTCCTTATCCCACACGTAGGGAAGAAGGCCCAGTGAGACAAATTCCTTATGCTCGAACAAGGGATGGGCAAGAGCTTGGTGGTGGCTGAGCTCCATGCCTGTTCGCATCCCCAGGTCCCAAGGGAAAAGCAAGCCATGAAACCCAAAACACACCACATGGCCTTGATCCCCCAAAATGCCTCTCAGCTAAGGTCAAAACCCCGGGGAGCCACCATGGATACACACACACACTCCCTACATACAAAAACTCATCTCCCAAGCTTCCACACTAAATTTCCTTCATGACCATCTTGCAATTATAAACACAGTAGGAGCCTCCCACATAACTTTGGATTCAATTCACTAAGTTTGCATGAGTGTGAAGTTATGAAGCGCATGGAGTCGAAGCAGGTGCTGAGGGTCGCTCTAGTTCCACTTGTACCATTGTCCAATCACCTCCATCGAGGGGAGGAGAGTCTTTTTCTATGAGTTCCTAAAGCAGTTGAGATTTCCTAGGATCTAAGTTAGCTGTACTGAGAACTTCGTGTCAAGGGGAGGTAAAATCATGATACTTATGTGATGCTCTCTTGTTAGCCAACCTGTCTGCCACTTTCTTACCAGTTCAGAGAACATGACCAGTAGTGACATAATCAAATCTTTCGAAGATATATCTTATGCGTTCGTGCTGAGCCTCTAGCTGCCCACTCTTGGAAATTCTGGTGGTAGGAAAACCATTAATGAGCTTCTGGGCCATCTGGATGACCAATGTTTAGTCTCCTATGATATGAACTTTGTGAAAATCCAGATTTTGAGTAAGGGGGAGGCCTTTCTCAAGAGCCACCAATTCTTCTACATTGTTTTTCGTGGAGCCATATAAGGCAACATAGATCCCAAAGGGAGAGTTGTTAGAGGATCCTAGGATACCTCGGTACCCAACAGGGCCTGGGTTCCCTTTAGAGGCTCTGTCGAAATTGATTTGAACGAATCCTTCTAGGGGTAGTTGCAATATAGATGGTGAAGATACATGGGGGATATTTTATAGAGGGAATTTGAGGAATGGACATGTTTTGAGCCAGGTTAAGGGCTACAAGAATGGTTGTCTCATGTAGGTTGGCCTTCCAATCATCCAGATCCCATCTCTTTGACATGATTTTCTCCCTTGTGTTTTGTTTCACAAGACCCCAAGTAGAGGCATTGTTACAAGGTTAGTATTGAAATATAGCTTTGTTCATTTCTTTCCATACATTCCAAAGGATAAATCCTAGGATTAGGCTCCAAGCTTGGTTAACAATGGGGTTTTTGAAACAGTTTTTGGGCCAACACTCAATCATAGCTAGAAGGTCCTCTTGATGATGATATGTGGTTCCAAAGAGATCAACAGCAAGATCCCACACTTCCCTAGCAAAGGAGAAAACAGGTAGAAGGTGCTCCATAGTTTCCTCCTAAAATCGGCATAAAGGGAATTGAGAGGGACCGACAAAGTCGTGTTTCAGTAGGCAGTCCCAGGTAAGTATCCGCTTGTGCCCTATCAACCATAATAAATGAGCGATTTTGGGCCATATGCTCCCCCCACCCCCCCCCCCCCCCCCCCCCAAAGTCTGCTCCAGATTTTCCGTTTCGACGTGTTGTGGGGTTGAGTCTTCTTAAAGTAGGCCTCTTTAAGGGAGAAAGATTCCGTAGATGAGTATTCCTAACATAGTTTATCGTGTTCCAGGGAGAAGGGGATGTGTCTCTATTGAATCTACTCCATAAAGTGCTTCTAATCAGCCTGAGGGACCTCTATATTCAAGTCAAATTCATATTTCCATTGTCGCCATTCTTGCAGAGCCTAGTCCTCAATCCAGTAATCAGCTATATGACCCTTTGAATGAGGAATAGGCGAGAGGTGAAGAGCCTATAGAGAGGATTCTTGAGCTAGGCATGGTAATTGTTGCCACGATTCCTCCCAACATAGCGTTGTTTTGCCATTTTTTATTTCCTAGAAGAAATGGTCCCTAATGAGGTGGTTATTTTGGTTAGCCAAGCTCCAAATGACAAAACCTTATGGGTAGAAGTGATCTCTTAGTAGCATACTCTGCATTCTTCTTTGACCATACTTTTGGGTCCAAATTTTTTTCCATTGATCTATTCCGCGTTGTATCCAATGCCACCATAGCTTCACCCCCAGTGCCATGTTAAGATCTCTAGGATATATCAAACCAAGACCCCCTCATTCCTTAGGAAGACAATGTTTTTCCCAAACAATGAGTGGCCATTTATGTTCCTGGGTTGCACCTTGCCATAGAAACTTCCTGAAGATAGAGACCATTTCTCTTTATATTCCCTTGGGGGGAGGGAGAACAGAGAGTCGATAAATAGCGATCGCTTGCTGGACTGACTTTAAGAGTGTAGCTCAACCAGCCAGATTCATAATTCTAAAGGTCCAATTTGACAGTTTTTTCATTATTTTAGTGCATAACTCCTTCCAGTGGCTAATACACAAAGGATTTACCAACAATGGAATGCCCAGATACTTTGACAGAAGGGCCCCAATAGGGAATCCCAGAATATGGGCCAAAAACACATGAATGGGCCGAGGAGTATTGAAAAAATAGACATTGGACTTTTCCTTGTCCAGAAGCATACTTGAAGTAGCTTGGAATTCTACTATGATTCCATCATACATTAAGGCTTATCGAACCATCGCCACCCCATACAACAAGTTATCATCCACAAATTGTTGGTGGGTCATTGAGATGTTAGTGCGTAGGATTTGGATGCCCTTCAGATCATTCTGCAATTTTTTTGCCTTAATCACACAACTCAAGCCCTCAGCTGCTATAATAAATAGAAATGGTGAGATATGATCTCCTTTCCTGAGTCCTCAAGAGGATCGGAAGGTAGGGGAAGGGGCCCCATTGACCAAGATAGAGAAGAAGTGGGTAGAGATCATTGAGTAAATCCAACGCAACCATTCATCTGCAAATCTAGAAGCTTGCATCACCAAGATGAGGTAAGACCAACTGAGTTGATCGTAGGTCTTTAAGAGGTCCAATTTAAGAAACAATCCCTTTTTATTTCATCTCATGAGAGAATGGATGACTTCATGAGTGAATACTATTCCGTCCAGAATTTGTCACCCCTTGAGAAACCCAGATTGTTGTTGGTTGATGATGTGGTGAAGGATGGGATTCAATCTTCGGACCCGAACAAAGAATAGGATTTTATATATCACATTGCAAAGGGTAATCAGTCTAAACCCACACAGGGTATTTGCCTCTTTGGTCTTAGGGATAAGGGTGAAGAAAGAAGCATTGATATTTGACCAGATTTGACGCCTTTGGTAAGACTCCTCCATAAGATCTATAATCTCAGAGCCCAGGAAAGGCCATCATGCTTTGAAGAATTTCGAAGTGAGGCCATTCAGACCAGGAGCCTTATTAGAGGGAATTTCATTTACGACTGCTTGCACCTCTTCATATGATACACGTCGTATAAGAGCCTCATTCTGATCCTCAGTCACAAGCTGGGTAATATGACAGGTGATTCTCTCTATATCTTTGGATTTGTTGATATCTTCTTCAGTTAAGAGAGAAGAGTTGTAGGAAATCAACTCTCTCTCCATATCTTGGTGGTTTTCTAGGTGAGTTCCCTCCACTGTAGTAATATAGGTCATTCGATTATGTTGGCGATGACTGATCATCGATCAGTGAAGAATTTCGAGTTTCACTCTCCCTCTCGGATCCATTGGATTCAAGATTTCTAACACCATAACGTTTCCTCCTAGATTCTTCTTTCCTCTATTTGGGCTAGTAGGTGTCCTTCTTGCATTTCTAAGTCCTCATATCAACCATCGCATATGATCTGCATTTGGAGCTCCTCCATCTATTGCTTAAGCTTATGCTTCTCATTTAGGATATCCCCAAACTCCTCTCGGTTCCAAACCTTGATCTTTAATTTCAGAGCTTGGAGGTTTTCTGAAAGGATTGCATGCACGTCCATAGATGAGATTCTAGGGCGTTCCACCAATATTCTATCTTCTCAATGAATCCAAGATGCATTAGCCAGAAGCTTTCAAAATGAAACGATTTCTTTTTTGGGGGAAAGAGTTTCATTATCTTTAGGAAAATTGGCCAGTGGTTCGAGCCGAGAGACGGAAAAATAGAAGCCCCAATGAGAAGGCCTTGTAAGAGAATCTCTTCTGACAAGAGGAAGAGATCAAGTCGGCAGGCAATCTGGTGTGTGCCTCCTCTCCGGTTGTTCCAGGTGTGTATCCTTGTCTTCGTTTACACATCCGCTATGTGGAGATCATCGATTAGCTCATTGAAGTAAATGGAGCTTGAATCGAACATTATGACACCTCCCCTTTTCTCTTCTAGGTTCTGAATAAGATTGAAGTCCCCACCGAGGATCTAGAGGTGGGAGGAGATTTGAGGGTGCAAGGCATAAATGTCTCTAATGAAGGACTCCTTGGCATGAGGGGTGGAAGGTCAATAAATTGTCGTCAAGCTGAGCCAGACTTCAAAGCCAATGGGCCAACATGAACCGTAGACAGAGTAGCATGTTCTGATCCAGTCTTTGAAGATTACCTACTGGGGATTCCATAATACTACAATTCCTCCAGCCATTCCTATGGCATCTATCATCATAAGTTCACTAAAATTCCAGCTGTATTGACTTGTTTCCAACAATTTATCTGTTGTCATTTTGGTTTCCTATAACAATACAATATTCAGTTTGACTTTATTGATTTTATCTTTTAGATATAGGAGCTTACCTTTGATATTGTAGCCCCAAATGTTCCAAGATGATTTTCATTGAGATGGTTGGACGGATTCGGGGAAATAATCCGTCAATTTCCCCATTTGTCCTGAATTGAGCAAAAGTTCACCTGCTTCTCTAATCACCTCCTTTGTCATCTTGCGAACCTTCTTTCCTTTTTCTGGAGCTACAGAGTTGGGAAGAGTTATGGTCAGCATTCTCCCTTCCCTGCCAGATCCAGAAGCTTTGGAGTCACCTAACATGGGTATCACAGTGTACGACATAGATACATAGATCCCCCAAAATAGGATACAGAGGACACACACATACATTATTTTTTATTAAATTATAGAAACGATATATAGACCGAGATGTAAATTGTGTTTTTAAGTAAAACATAAATGTAATAATTTCCATTAAATTCATGGGTATTAATGTTTAATTGAAATTTCTTCATAGTTACTCCCATAAATGAGTTCCTCCACTGATGGCTAATTGTATCCTTTAGCTAAGATGCTATATTTTTTAATTTTATGTGCATGAAAATGTACTATTGAAATTGATAGTATTCTTCTATTTGAAACCTGAACAATAATTTTTCTTTGATTGGAATCTACAGAATGCAACTTCATGCTTTGATTGTATATGATTTGTATTATCATCTTCAAGCAAAGTTAGAAGGTTGAAAAATTCCCCCAGGTTCCTTTCAAAGAGTTTCAAAGTACCTCAGAAAGTTGGAGATAAATCAAATTTTGAAAACTGATAAACATCTCCATTTAAAGGAGCTTCATCCATTGTGTGAAGATAAGTATATTTACGATACCAAATCCCTCGAAATGGAACTGGGTATAGAGTGGTGGTCTCACTCTGATGACAAAGGATTCATAGCTGTAGAAGAAAAGGCATTAGAAATATTTAGTTATGTAAACAAGGCCTCTTGTCTTACAGATTCGCAGTTGAATGCATGAAAAACGTGGATGATTGCGTTAGCCTTGTAAATATTCAACAAAAATGTTGTAAGTTCATTCATGCTTGATAACTATCATACTTATCGAAAACAATTTCTGTGCTTGTTATGTCTCTAGACTCTACCTACATTCCTTGTTTCTGGTATAACATTTCTGGATCAGTCTGTTTTGGTGCTTATCCTTCTGTTTATAGGACTTCATATTGTGTCTTTCTGAATAAGGGATAAATTTGGGATCAACAAACCTAAATGCAGCCTTTTCAGAAGAATCAATAGGGTTGTGTGTTGAAGATATTTTCAATTATCTATCGGCATCAATGCAGTTGTTAGGCCCTGCGATCCAACAAATTACATGCTAAATTTTCTCTTAAAACAGGCCCAACTTTTTCTTATTTCTGTGAGATGGATGTCCAACTGTATAATATCAACAAAAAATAGGATGCAAACTTGGACACTTTATGCAAAGGAGATCAAAACAGTGATCACAAGTTTAAGATCATTGATGGATATCAAGCCATTTATTCCAGATGGATTTGAAACAATCCTTAGATGTCTCTTAGAATTGCTTCTAACATTATTAGATCTTATTCATTGTCAACATAAAAAGTACCAAGAAAATGGAGAATCAAAGACAGATAGGAAGAATGTGGGAGATGTCTTTTCTGATGTTTCTCTTATGAGTTTGGGATTTCTGCATGTTCTTTGTAGTTGTGTTGAAAAAAACAATGTTACAAACCTATCTTTAGCTCTAATTGATATTCTATTAAGAGGTTTCCTGGCACCTAATACCTAGATGCCCATTTTTCAAAAGAATTTTGCCACACAATGTGTAATTAGTCAGCTTCAACATGATAGTTGGAGAGATTCAGCTCCTGTAATCTTGAATTTTTGTTTATCTTTAGCATGTGTTAGAGGAGGTGCTGAGATGTTGTAGTCTGCTGGGAATTTTTCAAGCTTGTCAACATTTAGTCACTTCCTATGGGATGAACTTTCATTAGGCTCCAGAGATAGAGAGGGTCCATTCTCTGTGTTGCATAAAGATAGACAATGTGATGGGTTATGGGGTATAGGGCTAGCAGTTGTAACAATGATGGTGAATTCTCTTGGAGAAAATGATACAAGTTGCAACACATTCTTTTGTGAGTACTTTGAGGTAGTCACCTTTGCATAGAAACATGATTATTGTGAAAGAAGCAATGCACGAACCCTGCACATAGTTGGAGATTTTATCCATTTGTCAGAATTTTAGTTGGTGTTAAACCAATATGTATAACTCCATTGGATGTCTAATGATTTCTATTAATGTGAAATCGAATTTATACAGACTAAGTGATTCTTCACTTCTTTTTCCCTCAAAATGATGAAAATTGGACCCTTATTTGGCATAAAGTCCTTGTGTTCATAACTTCATACCATCTGTGATACCCTGTGCATACCCATTTAACAGGACATCACCAGGATATTTAGTTCAGCCAGATGGGTGTCCAAATATGGTTAAACATCTCGTAAATTTGACTACTCCCATTACCAACACATTCAGATATTCTCATGATGCAAGGAATCCCTCAACTACAATTTATTCCTATGTATACCATTTTCTAGGAGCGCACTTCACTTCCAAATTCCCATTGTGCAATATGAAATTACCTCTCTAGCCATGTTCATTTTCTTTCAATGCATCTCCATCGCCCATGATGTACCATGCCACATCCTCTATAGTATTTGTACCTTGCATGTCATTGATCCTTCCAACTCCACCTTTCTTTGAGGGAAAATCTTAACATTAATGTCCCTGCCCTTCCCTCGACATCTGGAACTGATCACATCAATTTCATCTCCCTGACATGCATTAGAAAGTGCCTTATTGTCATCTAATTGTGGTTGGTATTCGCCATGACAGATGGATGAAGGTTGTAACCTTTTTGACATCTACATATGTTCTTTCTCCTCATTTTCCTCTATTCATGTCTTCATGTACTTAGGAGTAGTCTCTGAAGGCTCAACAGAGATGGATTAGTCTACTGAGGTCTAGAGAGATCCACTTTGATGTGTCTTTTGCTCATATATCTATAAGACAAAATTCAAAGAAACATCAATATGTTATTTCAACATCGTCCAGACACTTTTTGTTATTTTGGATGATAGATTCATTGAATTTCGTATGGTTCTTAGAGTTGTGCAGAAGGTTGGCAGGTTTACATTCTTATTCAAGAGAGAAGAGGTGTTGTTTTCGTCTATGGGGTGACCAACAAATGATTGTATTGATGTGAGCTTCCATGGCCCCTAGGGTCAAAAACTTTCCATATTACCTCAAAGAGGACAAAACCATCTTGAAAATTTTAATTATACATGTTCAAAAGCCTACATATCGAAAGAAGAAAAGCTTTACTACATGGTTTCTAGAAGATCAAAGGATTATTGAGGTCAATTAAAACCAGTTGCTTCTAAAGCTCAGGAGTATCAATGAGAGAATAGCGAGATTGGAGATAAAAAGGGTGGAGTTATGATTATGTGAATACTTGTATGACTAGAAAGCCTCCTTCATCTCTTCTACTTTGCTCCTTACTTAAAATAAAGTAAAAAAGTAGGTTATTTTGTTACCTCCTTTTAGAGGACATTGAAATAGTTTAGAAAATTATACATTTTGAAATCAATAAAATTATAAATTGTGTTGACCAACTGTCCAAAAGATGAAATATAGCTATGATTTTGACTAATCATGCAATAACTTATATGGATTACATCTCCTCTTCAATAGAATAGGTCAGGACCACTGGTAGCATATCGTTGTTCTCCTTCAGCAACCAGTAAAGGCAAATTCACAATTTGGAAGGATAGTATCTCTACTATCTATATCAATCTAATTACATCAAAAGGAGATTCATATTGTTTTATGACTTTTTATGGTTTGTAAATATGGTGAAGATTGTTTATTCAAAAGTTGAGACAATTTCATTGAGTAGGGAGAAGATCATGGGTGTTTTAATCTAGATTATAAGAATTTTTTGGGCCCATTACTATCTCCTTTCATAGGGACATGTCTTTTAATATGTTTTATCCTCTAATGTGTCCAAGTGGTTTTGTAACTTCCATTTAGTAATTAGATTACTGTCTCTCTAGGTAGTGGGAAGTTACATTATTTGTCGAAAATATGGAAGGAACTTTTTCTCTATTTAAAGAACCAACTTCTGTAGGTACATGTCTTTTAGTATGATTTGTCCTCTAATGTGTCTGAGTATTTTTGTAACTCTAATTTAGTAATTAGAGTGTTGTACTTTGAGGTAATGGGAAGTTATGCTAGTCAAAAAAATGGAAGTCCTTTTTTAGAGTGAAGACCAGGATATGTGCTACATGGTCTGATAATCTTTCCTAAACTTTGCTTGCCCCTTTCCTATGAAATGGCCCTTCTCCAACAAATCAGATAGGAATTTATTGAGAGCATTAAAGGAATGGAACAATGGTGGTGGCTTAGCATTCCATCGACCTCACTAGTGAATTTCCATCATGTTGGCTAGTATCAAATGCTTTTTAAGTGGACAAAGTACTTCAACCTATGACCATGTTCTATCATTTGATATAATTTCAGTTAGAATATGAGTCGTAAAACCATGAACTATGGTTTCATCTTTGTGGTATTGGATTGATTGCAACTTCTTTATAGAATCAAGTGGTGGTACAATATCATTGCAGGATAATTTGAGTTGGGAAGAATGGACAACTACCATATATATGCTTTTAAGGTCCGCGCTTCACCATACAAACACAATTCAACAACAAAACATTGCCACTTAATGTGATTCTTGCCACTAGGAATCAAAAAGTGCATTTGGTATTGGGAAATGGTACATGTTTAAAAATGCCACTTACAAATTTCTAGGAAACTGGGAAATGGCATGACACAATAATTAATGTGTAAATGAAAAGCTGCTATAAATGCATTTCAAAGTAACTAGTCTGATATAGGAGTATAGGAATAACAAATTTTTTAATACAGTACAAATACAATTGCCCAGATTTACTATGGGAACAAGTTTTGAATCAACTTTTGTATTACAAAAGACTCCACATATATTGTGAGGACTTAGCCAACATGTAAAGTTTTGGAGCCACAACCTCTTTTATTGTGGATTTCTAGGACTCTTCTCAGGATTGAGTAGATATAGGCATTGATACTGTCTTGAAAGAAAGCTATTTTTGTAGTATATCGCATGAAAGTACATCATGGCATAAATAATCTAGGCTTATTTGATTGAGCATATATGGATGATCATCATTAAAGCCAAGTTGCCATTAATTCAGGCATATGCTATTTGTACCCTCACATTATGTTTTAAATTTTCCTATGTGAAATTATGTTTGACATCTTCCACTTATTTTGTTGCCACTTTTCTATTTGCTAATACTCCAAGGCTAGACTTAATAGTATCCCCTTCTTCATTGTCTGATGGTTTTCTGCTGTAAGAAATTTGGATATAACAAGACCACGATAGATTAGATTCCTTAGTCTCCATTTTTTTATGAATTGACCTTTTGATCACAAGCACAATAGCACCATCAACATTTTGTACAAGCAGGCTATCAACGCTTGCAGGGGTTTTTGAGAGGGAGAAGGCATTATTCCCTACAAAAAATGAGTGATTTCCTTTTTTTATCTCAAGTGCATCCTCTACAGTGAGCACTGGCCTGACATACATGTACTGGTTTGCAACTAATGCCAACAAGAGCATGCAGTCTAGCTCCCCAACGAACTTTGATGTCATATGCAAATGCATTGAGAAAGGCTAAAGCTGCAATTCCAAATCTCTTATTATGGCTCTTTCCATATCTAACATTTTATGATAGATTTCTCCTAGAAGAAGATCCAATTCTTTTGTCTTTGAAGTATTATAAAAGTATGCTTCCTCATGTTCCTTTTCACATGCACAAGCAAATTTCGTGTCTTTCAGATTTTCCAATTCACTATCGTCGAGTTTTAGTCCAGGGCACAATTGATAACCAATTTGAGGTATATACACAATGGACCTGTGTTTGGGATTATTAGCTTTGCATGGGAGGCATTTTAGCTCAAGTGTCGAAATCTCCTCAAGCAAGCCCTCGTATATTTCCTTCAATTCATCCAACTCTAGATAGATCCTGGATGCAATCATCATTTCATATTTGTTTCTATAGCTTTGATTAAAGTCAAAGACTCCCTTTATCAGTTCAAACTTCAAAGATATGGACAATCTCAATTGTAATGCATGTAAAAGTCTATCTTACAATATTCAAATTGAACATTCCTGCATCCCAATGTTGTCTTTCTAAAATCCCAATTTCAAAATTTTTTCCTTGTATGTAAAATGGAACTCATACTCTTTGACATTTCTATCCAATCATCAAATGTTAACAGATAACCTAAACACCAAAATCTTGAGTATATGTGGAATATCTTTCGCATTTTTCAAAGTGTTGTCCAGGGCTGACATCGTTTCATCATAGTGATGGTGCAATGGTATAGTGTTCAGATGACGATTCAAAATGTTGAGATCTAGTATAGGACTTAAGAGCCAAGTCCTTAAAAGATGTCAGTCGATTACAATGACACAGTTGTTAAACATGCCAAATAACAAAAATCCATCCTTTTCTTTGCCAATTCCCATGCTGCTTGGATGCTTATCAGCTTGAAAAATTTCGAAGGCATCATAACTTGTAGCATCAACTTTCAAAATTATTTTTAATGAGATCTCTTACACCTTGTCAAATTTTATTGGTACGATGTCATATTGCTTCATTTCAATAGTGTTTGCAAGCATCTATTGTTGTAGCCTAGCAAGAAGATCCCCAGCAACACGAACTTGCACATCACATTCAGTGATCATCATGGAATTGAGTTGCTCATGAGCACATGCGCAAACCACCAAATTCTCTTGTTCATTAAAAATTCCAAACACTTGTTCAAAATCTTAACATGCTTCGACCTATTGTTTGGGACCTTTGAAAGTAACAACTTGTGAGCTAGCCAATACTCAAGGCTTCTAGCAATTCCTAAAAAGGCAACTATTAGATCACCATAATATCAAAGTTATCATTTCCGAAAAAATTGCAGTACATACAAAGTTCAGGTGCAATAAATAAAAATATTTCATTGTTTATGCGATCATCCAAAGAAAACTTGAGAACCTATTCCAAGATTGATAAGACTAAAGTGACTTGCCCATGTAAGCATCTGCAAGAGCTCTAGACAAAATTTGCAGGAAAACATCTATTTTCCATACAATTCTTGTTTTGAGAGCATCCTGGAGTCTACATTTGCATGGACGTCTTGAACTAATTTCCCATTGACAATGTAGATGGAGGAGATGGAGGATGGTAATGATTTTGCATGCTATTGCTCATAGAAAATCAATATTGTAAGGCCCCAAAGAAAACTAAAATGCAACCAGATGTGTTGGTATCTAGTGAATTCATTTCTTTGGTATTTTGGGTGTCAGTGTTTCGATGCCCAAACTTAGTTAGGGTTGTATCCAAAGCGCTAGATTGAAGAATAATTGGTCTGACTTCATGTAGACATGGTAGAGCAACTGATCCAATGGCTATTGATTGAGTGCCATCCAGAAATAGCTTGTACTCCTTTGAGAGCACACACGTATGTAGGAGTGTATGATTTTGAAGAAGACCAATTCAACATTGTTCAAGGAGGGTTGGGTCATTTGACAAAAATGGTACAAATTCCTGATATTCTGTAATGTCAGGCCTGCTCTTCATGCAACAATGTGAATATTCCTTGACAATTGTGTGAGGTGAAATAAGTCTTATTTTCACCTTACATCCAATATGTTTTACAAATGAAGGGTAGTAGAGACCTCTAGATGTTAACAGTGGTGATGAAACCAAAGTTTGAGTCTACCCTCTTTAGCACGCAAAGGAAACCTGTCCAGGATAAATTAGATTCCTTAGTCTCCAATTTTTTATGTATTGACCTTCAGATCATAAGGACAATAGTGCCATCAATATTCTATATAGGTAGGCTGCCAATGCATGCAGGGTTTTCTGAGAGGGAGAAAGCATTATTCCCTATAGAAAATGAGTGCTTTCCTTTTTTTTTTTTTTTTTTAATCTCAAATGCATCCTCTGCAGTGAGCACGGGCATGACATACATGTACTGGTGTGAAACTAATGCCATTGAGAGCATGCGGTCCAGCTCCCTAATGAACTTTGATATCATATGCAAATACATTGAGAAAGGATAAAGCTTCCATTCCAAATATCTTATTATGGCTCTTTCCATATCTAACATTTTATGATAAATGTTTCCTAGAAGAAGATCTGACTCTTTTGTCTTTGAAGTACAATAAAAGTATGCTTCCTAATGATCCTTTTCACCTACACAAGCAAACTTTGTGTCTTTAAGATTTTCCAATTCAATATCGTCGAGTTTTAGTCCAAAAAGGCACAATTGATAACCAATTTGGGGTATATACACAATGGACCCATGTTTGGGATTATTATCTTGGCATGGGAGGCATTTTAGCTCAAGTGTTGAAATCTCCTCAAGCAAGCCCTCGTATATTTCCTTCAATTCATCCAACTCTAGACAAATGTCGGATGCAATCATCCTTCTATATTTGTTTCTATTGCTTTAATTAAAGTCAAAGACTCCCTTTACCAGTTCAAACTTCATAGATATGGACAAGCTCAATTGTAATGCATGTAAGATCTTGTCTTACATATTCAAATTGAACATTCTTGCATGCTCATGTTGTCTTTCTGAAATCCCAATTTCAAAAATTTTCTTTTTATGTAAAACGGAACTCATACTCTTTGACATTGTTGTCCAATCATCCAATCTTGACAGATAACTTGGACACTGAAATCTCGAGTAGATGTGGAATACCTTTCACATATTTCAAAGTGTTTTGCTAGGATGACATCATTTCATCACAATGATGGAGCAGTGGTATAGTGTTGAGACGACCATTCAAAATGTTGAGATCTAATATAGGCCTTTAGAATCAAGTCCTTAAAAGACATCATCCCATGAAAATGACATAGTTGTTAAACATGCCAAATAAAAAAAATCCTTCCTTTGCTTTGCCAATGCCCATGCTGCTTGGATGCTTATCAACTTGAAAAATTTGCAAGGCATCATAACATGTAGCATCAATTTTCAGATATTTGTTTAATGAGATCTATGAAACCTTGTCAAATTTTCTTGGTGTTATCTCTTGTTGTAGCATAGCAGGAAGGTCCCAAACAACATGAACTTACAAATCACTTTCAGTGTTCATCATGGAATTGAGTTGTTCATGAGTACATGCACAAACCACCAAATGCTCTTCTTCATTCAAAAATTCCAACCACTCGTTCAAAAGCTTAGCATGCTTCAACCTATTGTTTGGGACCTTTGAATGTAACAACCTGTGAGCCAACCAATACTCAAGGCTTCCAACAATTATTGAAAAGGTAGCTATTAGATCACCATGATTAGGAATATCAGAGTTATCATTTCCAAAAATGTTGCAGTACATAAAAAATTCAGGTGCAATAAATAAAAAGATTTCATTGTTTATGCAATCATCTAGATAAAACTTGAGAACCTATTCCAAGATTGATAAGACTAAAGTGGCTACCCATATAAGCATCTGCAAGAGCTCCAGACAAAATTTGCAGGAAAGAATCTCTCTGTCATAAAAGTATTGTTTTCAGAGCAGCCTGGAGTCTACATTTGTATGGATGCCTTGAGTTAGTTTTCCATTTATAATGTAGATGTAGGAGTTGGAGGATGGTAATGATTTTGCATGGTATTGGTCACACAAAATCAGTATTGCAAGGCCCCAAAGAAAACTAAAATATTGTATTCCCAATTGAACCATGATGCAACTAAATGTGTTGGTATCCAGTGAATTCATTTCTTTGGTATTTTGGGTGTAAGGATTTCCATGCCCAAACTTAGTTGGGGCTGCATCCAAAGTGCTAGATTGAAGAATAATTGGTTTGACTTCATGTAGATATGGTAGAACAGATCTAATGGCTATTGATTGAGTTCCATCCAAAAATAGCTTGTACTCCTTTGAGAGAACAAACATATGTAGAAGTGTATGATTTGGTGAAGCCCAATCAAACATTATTCAAGGAGGGTTGGGTCATTTGACAAAAATGGTACAAATACCTGATATTCTTTTATGGCAGGCCTGCTCTTCAAGCAACAATATGAATATGCCTTGAAAACTGTGTGAGCTGCAAGAAGTGTGATTTTCACCATACATCCAATCCATTTTACAAATGAAGGGTAATAGAGGCCTCTAGATGTTAACATTAGTGATGTAACCAAAATTTGGGTCTGCCCTATTTAGCACAGAGAGGAAACTAGTCCAGGATAGATTAGATTACTCAGTCTCCAATTTTTTATGTATCAAGACCTTTTGATCATAGGGACAATAGTGCCATCAACATTCTGTATAGTCAAGCTATCAATGCTTTCAAGGATTTCAAGAGGGAGAAGGCATTATTCCCTAAATAAAATGAGTGATTTCCTTTATTTATTATTTATTTTTATCTCAAGTACATCCTCTGCAGTGAACTGGGCTTACATACATGTACTGATGTGCAACTAATGCCAATGAGAGAATGCAGTCTAGCTCCCCAACGAACTTTGATGTCATATGAAAATGCATTGAGAAAGGCTAAAGTTGCAATTCCAAATCTCTTATTATGGGTCTTTCCATATCTAACATTTTATGATAGATGTCTCCTAGAAGAAGATCCAACTCTTTTGTCTTTGAAGTATGATAAAAGTACGCTTCCTGATGTTCCTTTTCACCTGCACAAGAAAACTATGTGTCTTTAAGATTTTCCAATTCACTATCGTCGAGTTTTAGTCCATAAAGGCATAATTGATAACCAATTTGAGGTATATACATAATGGACCTGTGTTTCAGATTATTATCTTAGCATGGGAGGCATTTTAGCTCAAGTGCTAAAATATCCTCAAGCAAGCCCTCGTATATTTCCTTCAATTCATCCAACTCTAGACAAATTCTGGATGTAATCATCATTTTATATTTGTTTCTATTACTTTGATTAAAGTCAAAGACTCCATTTATCCATTCAAACTTCATAGATATGGACAAGCTCATTTGTAATGCATGTAAAATTCTATCTTACAATATTCAAATTGAACATTCTTGCATGCTGATGTTGTCTTTCTAAAATCGAATTTAAATTTTTTTCCTTTTATGTAAAATGGAACTCATACTCTTTGACATTGTTCCAATCATCCAATGTTGACAGATAACTTGGACACCAAAATCTCGAGTATGTGTGGAATATCTTTCACAAATTACAAATTGTTGTGCAACACTGACTTCATTTCATCACAATGATGGAGCAGTGGTATAGTGTTGAAACGACCATTCAAAATGTTGAGATCTAATATAGGCATTAAGAATCAAGTCCTTAAAAGATGTCAACCCATGACAATGAAACACTTGTTAAACATGCCAAATAACAAAAATCCTTCCTTGGCTTTTCCAATGCCCATGCTGCTTGGATGCTTATCAACTTGAAAAATTTGTAAGGCATCATAACCTATAGCATCAATTTTCATAAATTTGTTTAATGAGATCTCTGAAACCCTGTCAAATTTTATTGGTGCAGTGTCATATTCCTTCATTTCAATAGTGTTGACAAGCATCTCTTGTTGTAGCATAGCAAGAAGGTCCCCAACAACACGAACTTGCACATCACTTTCAGTGTTCATCATGGAATTGAGTTGTTCATGAGAACATGCACAAACCACCAAATGCTCTTGTTCATTTAAAAATTCCAAACACTTGTTCAAAAGCTTAGCATGATTCAACTTGTTGTTTGGGACCTTTGAAAGTAAAAACTTGTGAGCCAGCCAATACTCAAGGCTTCCAACAATTCTTTAAAAGGTAGCTATTAGATCACCATGATTAGGAATATTAGAGTTATCATTTCCAAAAATGTTGCAGTACATACAAAGTTCAGGTGCAATAAATAAAAATATTTCATTGTTTATGTGATCATTCGGATAAAACTTGAGAACCTGTTCCAAGATTGATAAGGCTAAAGTGACTACCCATATAAGCATCTGCAAGAGCTCTAGAAAAAATTTGCAGCAAAACATCTCTTTGTCATAAAAGTCTTGTTTTGAGAGCAACCTAGAGTCTACATTTGTATGGATGTCTTGAGCTAGTTTTCCATTTATAATGTAGATGTAGGAGTTGGATGATGGTAATGATTTTGCATGGTATTTCTCACACAAAATCAGTATTGCAAGGCCCCAAAGAAAACTAAAATCTTGTATTCCCAATTGAACCACGATCCAACCAGACGTGTTAGTATCCAGTGAATTCATTTCTTTGGTATTTTGGGTGTAAGGGTTTCCATTCCCAAACTTCATTGGGGCTACATCCAAAACACTAGATTGAAGAATAATTGGTCTGACTTCATGTAGATATGGTAGCACAACTGATCCAATGGCTATTGATTGAGTACCATCCAGAAATAGCTTGTATTCCTTTGAGAACACACACATATGTAGAAGTGTATGATTTTGCACAAGCCCAATCCAACATTGTTCAAGGAGGGTGGGGTCATTTGAAAAAAATGGTACAAATACCTGATATTCTGTAATGTCAGACTTACTCTTCATGCAAAATTATGCATATACCTTGACAACTGCGTGAGCTGAAAGAAGTCGTATTTTCACCTTACATTCAATCTTGTTTACAAATCAAGTGTAATATTGACCTAGAGATGTTAACAGTGGTGATGCAAAAAAAGTTTGTGTCTGGCCTCTTTAGCACATAGAGGAAACCAACTGCCCATTGGCATCATATACCTATTGACCATTCACTGGGTATACATAATTAAAGTCGTAAGATGCCACTAGTATTAGAAAATATTCTTGATAGAAAAACACCTCATTTGACTTTTAACCAATAGAATTATACCTATCAACGACAGAAAACCCCACGAGGTTCTTCTCATTTTATGCCTGGAATATGTCAGAATAGGGTTGCAATGTACACTTTTTGTACTTGTTGCCAGGTTCCAAGGCTTGAGTGTACCATCAATTAAAGCTGAGGCAAGGTTGGTTGAATCAAGAGACTTGATATTATCCATAGTTTTCCTGTGATGTGCCAAAATGCACCATGGTGTTTTTATCTTTCGAAGATTGTCACAATATATTTTATAATCTGCAGATTTGGATGCAAGTAGCCAATGCAGAGCCTAGTGGAAACTGAAGAACACTTTCTTCCTGATTAATATTTCAAAGTTTCACATAGCCATCACTCATTTTCACAATTCTCATTTCCAATAAACCATTTCAATTTGTTAGACTGTAAGGCCTTTTTGATTGCTTAGGAACAGCTTCCAGTATGTTGTTTTCAAGTTTATTCCATTATTTTGATATCATATACTACCATATCATTTTACTTCTTGCATTTGTTGAGAAACAATGAGCCACTTAACTTATAGGATTGGGAAAATTTGTAGTGTCTGTGTATAACGATCCACCTCTTGTGGATTATGGGATTTTAGCTTCTTTGTCTCCAAAATGTCTATAGAATAGCCCACCTCCGTAGTTGAGAAATCCTCAGAGAGACTAAAACATCACATTTTAAGCGTATGTCTTCCCTTGCCTTGATCATAAACTATAATTGTGTTGTCACATAATTGAGTAGAAGGATTTTGGTCAACAAATAATGAAACTAATTCATCTGTCCTATCCTTTTCTTCAACATGTAAGATTCCTCCAAATTTTTCCTTGATTTCTCGATCTTGGACTTCACCTTCAAATATAGATGTTGTCTCTTTTGTAGGATTTAACATCTTTCCCATAACTTTATTTACATTTTTCGTCCCTCTAAATGGATTTTTCAAAGCTTCAACTGCATCTGGAACCTCTACGGAATCAACCGCTTTCATGTCTTCATCCTTATATCAACTGCTTTCATGTCTTCTGGAACCTCTACGGAATCAATTGCTTTCTCAAGTGAATGTACTAAGCCTTCAGTCCAGCTTGTATCAACTTTAGGTTTGTCATTACTTCTTCCCTTCTTGGCAACCCTTGATGATACCTAGGCTTCCAAGAGTTCTGTTACCATTATGAAGGCTTGGCTATAGTCTTCAAATTTTTTATTTGGAAACATTTTTTCTTCCTAGTTACCTTAGACCTTTTTATTCTAGTTCCATAATTCCTTTTCAATATGTTCTAGTTCCATAGTTGGCCAGGAGCATGCTCTGATACCATTGTGATGTACCAATTCTAAATTATGCAATTTTTTCCTTCATAAATAAACTTTCTTTGACAAATTTTTACAAATAGTTAGAGTGCAATAATTTCATCAAACACTTGGTGTGCACAATAAGGGAAATACTACAACAAGAGGAAATAAGAGGCAATCATTAATTTTATTGCTTAATTTAGAAAGATATTACAATATAGGAAGATCAAGGAAATTGGAGCTTCACTTGGTGACAACTTTTGACCAATCTCGGCCCATTGGTATAAACTGGTATAAACTCAAAAAGAAGGTACAAAATGTTAGCCTCCTTCAGAAATTCTGAACCCTTTAATGATGTTTCTCAGCACAAAGAATTTGGCCTCAAATTTCTGCAGGAAACATACGTATTATCTCAGCTTCAAAATATGATGATTGATCTCCAATCTATCCTCCTGAAAACACTGATATATGGTGCCAAATCTGAGAAAAATCACCCCTCAAATCTCATCCCTCCCTTGGGAATATATTATTAGCATATTAGTCTCATTCCAAAAGTCTTCTATTGAACCCCATTACCAATACATATTTCCAATAAAAACCCTATTTTTATTAAATACCTTTTTAGAACCCCCAATTCATATAAATGCCCCCATATAACTGCAATATATTGACTCTATTTTTTAGAATTGTAAAACACCTTTATGAATGAATGTTCTAAGATTGTGGTCAACAAGGTGAAGTACTTGTGCACAAAGATTGAATATGTTTGTTCTAAAAACTAGTTTTTGAACTTCAACGAATCGATAGGAAATAAAAAAAGATAAGGCTTGAGCCTTAGGTATAGGCTTTGATGATTCTTATACCTCATGTCTCCTCGGATGCAATAGGTGTTCTTGTTGATGCGATGGAAGCCTTTGCCTCCTCCCTTATTAGCCCAGATATTTTTGGAGAGATTTCTCATGACGTTGTTATGCATTAGATGATGAACCCCAACATGATGAATGTAGATGGGGTAGCAGCTAGAACCTTAGTTCATATTTGAAATGTAGTAATGTTAGCCATTACCTTGGTCAACAATTTTTGAATTATGTTTCCACTGCATGAATGACCATGTCCGAAATATTCTTGTGTCAATCCTGGAAGTTGAAGGGGATACCAATGAATTTACATATTTGACCCTGTTGAATTCAGGATGAGAGTTGATCAACTAACAAACCAGTGTGGTCTCACAAACATTGTTTGGAACACTTGGTTTTGTTTTGACACATTGAATTCATGATCCTGAAGCTGGGTAGGTTTGAAGGAAGTCCATCATATTTTCCACTCATTCATGTTCCTCCAGGATGTGAGGAATCATATGTAAAATGCCCATTAATTAGCTGCCTGGTTCCTTGTTTAGGGAGGGAAGTGCCTTTGATTAAACCTTGTTCACTCTATGTGATATATATCAAGTAGCCCAAGGATTCAACTGCAATTAATTATAGAGTTGGGGTTAATAGGATCTCTTGTTAGATAGATGTAACATGCCCTACTTCTATTTTTCTTTTGGTGATACATAGAAAATGGAAAAAGGATTAATAATTTCTTCATTAACTCAGAAAACTCAACAATTTATATTTTAACCCTATTACCATGCAATATTATGGAAAATTATACCAGGTTTTGAGGTTTATTGTTCAGGAAATATTTTCCATGTTTGTTATAAAATCTAGATTCTAAACCAAGAGAAATGTACAAGACATAAAACAAGATATAACTTATAAGGTGCTAAATTAGATTGAATGAGAAATTTATAAAGACCATCCAAGTAAGGTGTAGAAGGCAAAGAAAAAATAGAGCCGATACTCACAATAACCCATTTTTTTCTTTGTATCAAAATTGCTTTTGAGGCTAGGCTATTCTTCCATGATGTAATTTCAGTAACTTAGCTTAGTGATGAGGCTTAGGCCTAGTCGATTTGGTCAAATATTTATACATATGTAAGTTTATTACAATGAGGTGGGTGAAAAATTATCACTCTCCTAACTCTACTCTTGTATATACCTGATATAATATAGAGTGTATAGTTTGATTTTCTCTTGCACTTTCCTTCTTGTGTGATTGTTTTCATTACTCTTTAAATTCATGTACATATCAATAAGGTCTATTTTCTTGTTTCTATTGAAGTATGAGTTTTATTTTGGGTTGAGGTATTATTTGTCTTTCTTCTGATAAAGTTTATTCCTATTTATTCAGTTTAACTGTCTTGCATTCAATTCTTTCAATGAGTGGGTATTAGCTACAAGATCCACAGACAAAACAATGATTTTTTTTTATGTGTGCAAGATAACCAATGCTTTGGATACTTTTTCTTTATCACAACTATGATACTTTTTCTTGTCACAATTATGTGATTTGTCCGGTTCTAATTCATTTTCTTGTTTATGGAAGTACCATCCTGAATATCTATGATGTATTTGGAAACATGAAATGTTATATCTCTTTATGTGGAGGTACTTCGACATTGGAATGAAAATGGATTTCTTAAAATAGAATATAAGGAACTGAATATCCATTTATTCTTCTTAAAATTCATTGTAAAGAAGAGAGTTTTCCTCTTAGTATTTTTACCATTTTATTTGGTGGAACACATGGTAGAGAATGATGCACTACTCATTTTCTCATTATGTTTGGAATTTATACCGATTGACTAAGTATTTTGTGTAGCTTCATTGTTGTTTGTTTTATATATATAACTTCATTTCTATTTTATGTAGTTACCAATTGAAATTAAGTTTCATTATACTAATAGAAATTAAGCTTCATTGTTTGTTTTATACCAATAGCTTCATTTTTGTTTTATATGAATACTTAGTTTTGTGTAGCTTCATTGTTGTACAATGTTGATCATAAGAAAGTATTAATTCCTATGGTTTATGGAAAATATGGATGAGCATTAGGATCTGGAGATATTGGGGTTGTTTTTATTTTTGAAACGAATATTTTTTAGGATGTAAATGAATATGAAAGAAGAAAATCAAGTGGGTACATTTGGTTAGATACATTGGAAGGGGTTATAAATGACATAGTTTTAGAAACAATTCCAAAATGCCATTTGTTTGGCATATATGACATTTTTGGTAGGCATGTGGAGATAACATGCAAAAATGATACTATGGAGTACAACTAGTTAATTATGGACTTATTTTTATTTTTTTGGACTCGCAAAGGAGAGGCAAGGCCAAAACTCAATCAATCAATCATTATGTTAGTAGAATGTTTACTTCATCTGGACCCTTGGGATCATGGCATATTGGGGCATGTTATCCACCCACACGTATGGGCAACCATAGGAGTTTTTTTTTTCTTTCTATGATGCAATTTTTTAGCTAGTTTTCATACATTATTTATTATATGTTGTCTTTCTCTTTCCATTTACTTTCACAAGATATCTACAACTTGATCTTTTTAGATTGTAACTTAGTTGACATGATTGTTATTAATTTCCCAGGGTGTTCTTTTTCTATGGTGATGTTTATTTGTTTTTTTTTATACAGGTCATCTGGCCACTATCACCAACTGAAGAAAACTTGTTCGAGTTTTTTGCTTTTCTAGGGAAAAATGGCATTGACATAGCTGATGTTGAGGTATATGTCGTATAAATCCTTTGTATTCTACTTTATTTTATATTTTAGTGTTCATTGTATTTCATTCTTACACTCTGTATGACATCTTCTTCGATTCTTTCAAAACAGGAACTCAGTATTGATGGTCAAAAACAAGAATTGAAGAAAGAGGAGAACAATAACACTGGAGTGACAAATGCAAAGAGAGAGAGAGAGGGAGAAGAGAACTGGTCTAGTGATATCGTTAACTAATACAATATCTCGCATGAGACACATGCATAGAGACTAATGATCAAGTCTTTAGAGTTGGTGAATTCACCTACAATGCCTTGACAACACAATGATGATGTTTTGAAGTGATGAAACAATATTTCATGTGTAAATTGTAGTCCAACCAATATTAAGTTGGAAACTCGTATTGTAATACTTGACATTTCATATAATATAATTTATGTGGTTGAAGTTATTTATAGTTGCACTTGATATTATTTAGTATTGTAATTAACATATGTAACTTTGTGTTTTCATATTAGATGAACATGCACATTGTATGAGATTTTTTTAATTAAGTTGCAAAATCATACTAATTAATTTATGTTAATTAATAATGAACACATAAAATTAATCTAAAACTACTAAATTAGTAGTTTATATTGATTAATGATGAACACAAATAAAATGAATATACGACTAAATTAGTCGTTTATAATGATTATTAATGAAAGTAAATGAAATGAATATAAACTATTAAATTAGTTGTTTATATAATGAATATGAAATTACCAAAAAAAATAAATGACTACTACAAATGATAAATTTGTGATTACAAATGATGATTAAATTTTGCATATATACGACTATTAGTAGCTAATTTACAGTATCTTATAACGCGACCAAAATTTAGTCATATTTCATTGGTCATTAATTGGTTTCAAACGATGACTAAAATTTGCATATATATGACTATTAGTAGCTAATTTACAGTATCTTATAACATGACCAATATTTTGGTCATTAATTGGTTTTTTCGGGTGATCATATAGTAATATATTTTGTTGTATATTTGGTCATTAATGATGAAAATTAATGACTAAATCAATGACTAAATTAATAACCAAATTAATGGCTAAATATACTACTAGATGATAAAATTGAGACAACAAATTAATGACTAAGCTAAAAATGACTAAACATTGGTCGTATTATAAGATAATGTAAATTAGCTACTATTGGTCACCGACTCAAAAATGGTCATTTATATGCAAAATTTAGTCTTTTTCTAGTAACTAATTAGCCATTTTGTACTAGTGTATATCTAAGGGATTTAGTATGTCAGACTCCTCTAATCTTGAGGCCCATTTCTAATATTGGGTTTAATATATGATTTACGATATAAGGTTTTTAATATTAGGCTTTATAATATTGTGTTTAATATTAGGGTTTATAATAATGATATTATAATATTGTTTTTAATATTAGGTTTACAATATTAGAAATTATGTATATTAGGGTTTATAATATATGGTTATAAGGTTTTTAATATTGGAACTTAATATTAGGGTTAACGATAATAGAGTTTATAATATTGGGTTTATAGTATAGGGTGTTTCATATATAAGATTTATAATATAGTGGAACATTAATCATGGAGTTTTAACAATCTTAATGATAATATTAATGATATTAACATTAAAATACACTTTAGAGTTTTAATTTTAATTGAATGTTACTCACTTCCTTGAATACTTAACTTATTCTTACATATATAATTATTATAATTATATAATAATTAGTATCAATATTAAATCCCTATCATACACCTAATAATATTAATGTGGTTGATATATGCCTATCAGGGTATATAAATCACATTTACTATTATGGTTGTGCTAGTATTACCATCAGTGATCTATTATTTGAATATTTTGTATGTTATATAATAATTTAATTATAAAGATAATAAACCCTTATTCACATTACATGCATATATTCATGTTTCCTTTTTAAAAGAATGTATGTTGTATTATATTATCATGGCTGCAATAAATAATGAAATAAATAATGAACTAGATTCATATCATTGCTTTCTTGGTTGTTACATTAGTGAAACATTGTTCATATTATTGTTCTCATGGTTATGTTAATGTGGAAGGGTGGTTTCAAGCTCTTTTCATGTTTTTAACAAGGTTACATGGCAAAGTATATCACTGCCAAAAAGATTCGATTTTAACAATGGTTACTGAAATTATAGTAGTGAGTTGTGACAAACTAAACTTTCAACTTTACGTATCACAATTGCAACCATCAATTGTGTGCTTAATTTTAATCTACTCTAAAATCCATCTTACAATATCTAGAGCTATGGTCACACGTTCTTCACAATAAGTGTTAGCATATGATCGATTATATAAGGGTTTTGTTTTGGATGACATCGGTTAGTAAATATAAAATTAGAATATTTCATAACAATATTGTTTTTTTTATCTCAGGGAAACGTATGGGGTTTATGGCTTGTATTGTTTTCCATAAACTAGATCACAAACACGAAGACTTGAAATTTGGATTTTTTAGTTTTCATATAGTTCATATCACTTCAATCACCAATTAAGTTTTCCTATGACTTAACAATAATAAATTTATTACAATAGTTAAATTTTATTAATGATAGGATTCTCTCCCTCTCTTCTTAGTCTTTCTCCTCTCTATCTAAGCTTTTTTATCCCCTTTCCTGTTTGTTTCATACTCTATTCTCTTTTTGTGCTTCCTTTTATTAATTTCTATTAGAGAAGATTACCATCTCTTTTATTTTATTTTATTAATTTTTAGTAATATTATGGATTCATGATGAGTGATCATTTAGTACTATTATTATTATCTCTATTAGCATTATTATTATTATTTTTTATTTTATCTTTTATTTATTCATTTGTAATTTTTTTTTAAGATCAACACCCTCTTTTTATATTTTTATAGATTTTTAAATAATTTTTATTATATTATTTATTTTTATTTAGTTTATTTATTTATGCATTTTTATTTTATTTTGTTATATATATATATATATATATATATATCTTTTTTTAAAAGAACATCCTCTCTTTTTATGTTTATATATTTTTAATACTTTTTATTGTATTATTATTTATTTATTTATTTTTATATATTTTATTTAGTTTATTATTATTTTTATTTAATCCTTGTTATTTTTTCAAGTCGGATAATCAAATAAATAAATAAATAATATTAATTTGTAAATAAATAAGGAATGAATAAGTTAATTAATAAATTAAATAATTAATTAAAAAAATAAATTATTATTTATTAATTATTTAAGCAATTCAATTTAATTCCTTCCCCTAGTTAAATATATTCGTTTTCCTCTAGCCGTTAGGTTGATCTATCGTCTTATTTAACCTTTTTTTGAGATCTGTCTCTTCATCCTGTCTCGAAGATGAATCACACTGATTGGTTCGAAACGCATCGACCAAATATTCTCATTGTGATTTTTTTCTGGAAAAACCATGAATTAAAAACTTAATATTAATATTAATATTAATATTAATATTAATATGAAAGTTTAAAAAATTTTAATTTTAATTTTATGATTAATATTAATAAACTTAATAGTTTTAATTTTAATATTAAAATTAAAATTAATTTTAATAATAATAATAATAATGCTAGTATATGATCCATTTGTATATCATCGGTTATATGAAGTCTTTTGGATGACGTTGGTTATTAAATATAAATAAAAACAAATAGACCCATTAGAAGATTTAATAATACTAAAGTAATAATTATTTTTTTTGTAAGCTAGGATGGTACTCTTTCTATTACTTGATCATCAGAACATTACATCATTTCAAAAATGTTGCAGCCCGCCCACATGGGGAAACCGGGTCAGAAATCCACCTATAGTTTTTAATTGCAGCCCAAAAATAGAAGGTCCACAGTCTGTTTGTCTTAGCTAAATAAACGATGCAGTCATGAGACTTACTAATACTACTAATCTGCACTACTTGCTTTTCCCTATCTTTAGCATGTACAAAGCCATAATCAAAAAAACTATTGCAGTTTCTAAACATATCTTATGTCAATCGTTGCCCCCATCTCGTTGCTGGTTAGCTGCTCCCGCTGGTTTTGGATGGTCCCGATTCAGCATTTGCTGGATTGCATCCAGCTTCTCCTCCTGCCTCGCCATTGCTATGCGTATGAAGCTTAATTCTCTACGAATGTCTGGATTTCCTTGGGCCAACTCAACCATCTCCTTTGCCACTTGCTCCAGAGCCTTTGCCATTAGCCCCTTCATCACCCAATAGATATGCAGGGATTGTTTGAACAATGACATTCGCCCCCTGGTGTGACCAGGGTCATGGAGCAGAAACTCCCACTCTTCCATCTCTTCTGCAGATTGATCCTGTAACGATTCCTCTTCAAGATACTGCATTATTCTGCGCACAGCAGGATTGGAGTTGCGGTAATAAGCCTGTTCAGCCCTTTGAATCCTGTGGTTCACGGTCTTCTTTTGTTTTTTATCTTTATTCTGGTCGCGCCTGGAAGTCTCCCCTTCCTCCTGCACTTTCTTCCTCTGCCCTCGGCCTCTTTTCCGCCCCGAGTCCCCGTCCCTGTTGGGAGTCCTGCTTCGTTTCCTCAAGCCATACCATCGGACCGACGACCCAGTCTGGTCCTCCCCCATCTGCTGATCTATATCATCCGCAGAGTTCTCCTGAGGTTAAAGGCGTTCCCTCCCTTCGCCAGGACCCAGCTCCTCTTCCGAATCATCTTCAACATCCCATATCTTGAATGGCTGCTCGTCCTGCAGAATGCTTTTGCCCTTTCAGCTCCTGTTTCCCACCTCTATGCTATGCTTCTCCTCTGCTCCTCTCAATTTCTGTCTGGTTTCCATGTTGCCCGTGGCTCTGTCGCGCACCGAACTCTGGTTTCCTAAGGTCTTAGTTCTTCACTGCTTCCCCTCAACTGCTACCTCCGAACCTCCCCAAATTAGGAAATCATAAAATGATTTTGCGTTCATCCTGCTTTGGAAATATAGCGTTTTCCTGTCCGCGGGGTACCACCTGGGTTCAACTTCCGATTGCCGCCGGTGGATTTCCGACGTGCCACTACCTTCGACCATCATTTCCTTATTAATCTCCTCTGCTGTGAAATCTGACGAACCGCTCCCATCTCCTCTAATGTATCGAGCATTAATTGCCTCACCTTGTGTGTACTCCTGACTATTCACCCCTCCCGCCGTCGTTGTACTGCCTCGTAACTTCTGATCATATATCCTATAATCTGTTATGATATCTTTACCGAAGCCCGATTGAACCATGTTCTTATATCGGGATCTCCACGTCCTACTATTGATCCAGCTCACCGATCCTTGTATTTTCCTCTGTGGCTTGATCATGATCAGCCTTAATGATGTCCGCCAGCTCCTTCCACTCTCTGTTTCCCTCCACGGCTCTCCACTGACTGTCAATCGTGCTGCCACGTCCCCTGCAGCCCCAATTGGCCAGCCAGTCCGCTGCCTGATTCCCTCTCCTTCGAACATGGTTTATAATTCTGTATTCAATTCGTTTTACAAGATCAGCAATTTCCTGAACAATACCCGCAGTCCGCCAGCTGTTAGTGACTTTCTCCCATCTGCTCCCGTTGCTGAGCCTCCTCAGCATGTCCACTGCAATCTGCGAGTCACCTGTGATTTCCAGATTGGTGTAGCCATTCCTAACTGCAATTCGTAATCCTTGATGCAGAGCCCAGAACTCGGCCTCGTTATTAGTCATCTCGCCTCCCCATTCTGCAAATATCCACCTTACTTGGTTATTGATGTCTCTGAAGATGCCCCCAAAGCCAGCTTCGCCCGGGTTCCCCTTCGAGGCCCCGTCGAAGTTGAGCTTAACAAACTGATCTCTAGGATATCTGAATTTGTCAGGGCTTTGAATCCTCATATCGTGGCGAGCCGAATGCTTAAATTGGACCATCTCAAATTTTAAATTTAATTTGTTCAGAATTCCTTGTTCTTCCTGGTTCGCCTTCCAGTCATCTCCCTCCTACTTATCGACTAATATTGTTTCTCGCATAACCTCGACCACCCGATCCCAGATTACCTCTGGTTCCTTAGCAGAATTATGAAAAACCCTCTGATTTCTCTCTTTCTAGACCATCCAGAGTATAAATGTAGAGATAAGATTCCATGCCCTCTGGACTACTCTTCAGTGAAAGGATTCCTTACTCCATTGGAATATCAGTTCATTAAATTCTCTGATATTAATTCCAAGTTTATTGAAAGTTCGTTTAGTATTCGTCCAAAGTTTCTCTGCAAACGGGCAGTTGACCAGCAGATGATCCCTGGTCTCTCCATCATTGTTGCACAGGTAACATCTCGAAGGGCCATTGAAGCCCTTTTTCTGAATACGATCCCAGTTTAGGATTTTGTTCTTTGAGGCCAGCCAAACAAAAATGGACACTTTTGGCCACCAATTTCTTTCCCATATTGTTTTCCATTCCAAATTCATGTCACCTCTGTTTTGAGTATCCATTAGGTAGTAAGCCTCCTTGGTGGTAAACGAACCTTTCGTGGAGTTCCCCCACCTGAGGATATCCTTCCCATTACGAGCTCTGATTTTCCTAGATCCCATTTCTTTCTTGTAAACTTCATGGAGGTCTGTGCTTAGCTCTCGGTCCCATTCTACCGGGTCTTCCCAAACTCTCCATCCCTCTATCATATCATTTACCTTCCAGTAATCCCTTACACAAGTTCTATCTCCATCAATTCTACCCCGGATCTGGTGAAGGTTCTGGATTCTGCTCAATCTTTCTCTTTGTTGCCACCTGTCTTCCCAGAAGTTGGCCTCTGTACCCCCCCCGTATTTCCCAGAAGGTATGTTTTTCAACCAGATCCCTGTTTTGACAGGCTAATTCCCAAATTGTGGATCCTTTGGGGATTTCCTGCTGTCTTAGGATCTCGACCGGAGAGTCGGACATTCTGTATTTAGTCTTCCATATAGTTTTCCAGAGATCGTTTCCCCCTCTGAGCCATCGCCACCACAGTTTGGCTCCCAAAACTCTGTTGAGAACTTCAGGGTCCCTTAGCCCCAACCCTCCTTTCTCCTTTCTTTCCGTTAGCTGACTCCATGACACTAAGGCCCATTTTTTCTTCTGATCAGACCCGCTCCATATGAAATTCCTTATGATTTCCCTGATCTTAGCACATACTCCTACAGGGGCAGCCATAATCGAAAGAGGGTAGATGGGGATGGCCTGGAGGACCGATTTGGCCAAAACAACTCTTCCAGCAATGTTTAGAACCCTGAAGGCCCAATTTGCAACCTTGTTGCTCAGTTTATTCAGGACACCTTGCCAATTTCTCATCCTTTTGGAGGTGGAGTCCAGAATATTACCCAAATATTTCGTAGGTAATTCACCTCTTTTAAATCCCAGTAATCTAATGAGATGGGTTTTGATCTGGTCCACTGTGTTGAAAATGAAGATACAAGATTTATCTTTATTGATTTCCAACCCGGAAGCCTCCGCGAACAGATCCAAGATTCTCCTGAGGTGCTTTACTTCTTTTACCGTTGGTTCTCCAAACAACATAATATCATCAACAAATTGTTAATGAGTTAGAGGCAAGTTGTTTCCCCATATTCTCAGACCTCTTATCCTGTTAGCTGCTCTCTCTTTTTTGATGAATCAACCCAGGCCTTCAGCAGCTAGAATGAATAGAAATGGGGACAGCGGATCTCCCTGTCTAATACCTCTAGAGGCATTAAAGGTTTTCGTGGGGCTACCATTAACTAAAATAGAAAAGTGTGGAGAAGAAATCAGATTATGGATCCAGGCAATCCATCTCTTGTGAAAACCAAATCTTTCTAGGACAGTTTCCAAATATCTCCAATTTAATCTATCATAAGCCTTAGACAAATCTAATTTGATCATCATTCCTTTTTGCTTTTTAACTTTCATGGAATGGATAACTTCCTGAGTTACAACAAGACCATCAAGGATCTGTCTGCCTTCCACAAAACCTGTTTGTTCAGCCGAGATTAAATTGTCCAGGAGGGGTTTTAATCTCTTGGCGATCAGGGATGTTATAATCTTGTAAATGACATTACACAGTGCTATAGGTCTAAAGCCATTAGCATCTTCTAGATTGTCTCCCTTAGGAATGAGGACATAAAAAGTAGAATTAAGAGCGGGCCATACCTTCTGGTGCATCCTTGATTCTTCCACTAGATCCAGGATCTCTCTCCCCAAGAAGTGCCAGCCTGCCTGGTAAAAGTCCACCGTGTAGCCATCCGGGCCAGGAGCTGTGCCTTTCTTCATTCCTCTCACAACTTCCTCAAGCTCTTCTAAGGTCACAGCTCTCATCAGCGCCTTGTTTTGGTCCTCGGTAACCAAGCTGGGAATGGCCGAGCAGATCTCCTGAATGGCTCTCGTTCTATCAACTTGAGGTTCAGTTAAAATTTCTTTATGGTGATCCACTAAGACTTGTTCAATCTCAGCCTGCTCCACCACTCTTTCCTCATTCTTGTCTTTGATGGATAGAATTCTGTTTCCCTGTCTATGTTTGATCATAGCCTGATGGAAGAATTTAGTGTTTCTTTCCCCCTCCCTTAGCCACTTTATCCTTGATTTTTGTCGCCACAAGATTTCCTCTTGCTTCCGTCTCTCTTCCAATCTACCAAGGATTACCCCTTCCCTGTTAATGCTTTCCTCTGTTCTGCCTTCCAAAATCATCTTCTGTTGAAGATCCTCCATTTCCCCTTCTAGTTTTTGCTTGTCTTCCAGAATGTTACCAAACTCTTCCTTGTTCCATTTTTTAATTCTCCCTTTCAGCTCTTTCAGTTTTAGTTGGAATGTATGCATTTTACCTCTGCCCTGAACAGTACATTGCTTCCACCATTCCTCTACTTTCTTGATGAATTCAGGATCCCTCAACCAAAAGGCTTCAAATCTGAAGGGTCTTTTCCCCTGAGTCCTTTTGATATCAACCTCTAGTCGAATCGGCCAGTGGTCGGATCCCAGGGATGGTATGATCTTGGCTTCCACAAAAACATCCTTGTTCATGATGGCTTCAGATACTAGAAATCTATCCAGTCTTGATGCAATTTGATTTTTACCTCCCCTTCTGTTGTTCCAGGTGCAAATCCCATTAATGGTCTGAATGTAAACAAGCCGTAAGTCCTCTATCATCTCATTAAATTTGTCCATGAAGTGGTCCATCTTCCTTACCCCTCCTTTTTTCTCTTCTAAAGATCTGATCAGATTGAAGTCGCCTCCAATGATCCAAGCAGCTTCCGGATAAAGTCTACGGATGGTTTTTATACTGTTTATAAAATTCTCTTTTTCCCCAGGAGAAGGGGGGCCATAAACCCCTGAAATGACCACCTGTTCCTTAGTTCCTACTATCCTACCCAGACCAGTAAGGACTCTACTCATGCTGGTCCAACTATCCAATATGATTTCATTCAGATTCCACAGGACTGCAATACCTCCTGCAGAACCGATAGCGTCTTGCCCTATTACTTTGTATTGCAATCTGCTTTTTTCAATTATTTCTTCAAGCTGCTGAACCAAAATCTTTGTCTCCTGTAAAATCATGATACTAGGCTTCTCTTTTTTCAGCTTATCCTTCATATACCTTTGTTTACCTTTACTGTTCAAACCCCTAATATTCCAACTAATCACAATCATTTAAAACTTTTGAAAGGAGGGGAAAAATACCTCAGACAGAGGTATCACCTTACCTGAGTTTATCAACGTTTCTCCCACCGTCTGGATAGTTTCATTCATTGTTTTCCGGCCTCTTTTCCTGTTGTTTTTGCCAGAGCTGCCCATTCCCACCGCTTCATTCCCCTATTCACTTCCTGCCATTACCTGTTTATCCAGTTGCTCCCCTTTTCTCTCGTATTTCTGGAAAACTTCCTTGTACAGCTGTTTCTGTTTTTCAGGTATGAATCTGTTGTCAAGATACTTCCATTCTTGGATTAACCTTTTCATGATTTTCTCCTCTTCAACTTCGCTTTCAGTTTGGTTTTCCACTTCCATCTGGGATTCCACTGTTGTTTCTTCCACCTTCTCCTCCGGTCTTTCTCTGCTGATTCTGTTCAGGTTCTTTTCCTTTCCCTTCTCCTCTCCGGCGATTTCCATAGGAGTGTTCCCCGGGTCCTCATCGTCCTCCAAATTTATTTCATATTCCTCATTTTTGCTCTGCAGCACCTGAAACTTGTTTTGATTGTTTTTTTGGCTGGGTTTCTCCTGAGATTGGGTTTTTGGTCCTTCTTTATTCTGTCTCTTCTTCCTTGTAACCTGCTGAAAACCTTTCTCTGACTCCTCCATTCTCTCAGTACTCCTCTAATAATCCGTTTGACCTTTCTTTGACTCTTCCTCTCTATTCAGCGGGCATTGCCTATATAAATGGCCATATTCATGGCAGTTGCGGCATCTGAATGGGATGTGTTCGTAATCGATTGGCTGCTTCCAAACCTCATCATGATACTCCACCTCAACGTTTTCCGGGAGGGGTTCTGCCAGATTCATGTATACACAGATCCTCGCATAAGCATTATATTTACCTCGTTTCGTAGCCTCTGCAATTTTGACAAAGCTTCCAATTGTGTTGCCTATTCCTTCCAGAATTTCCGGGTCCCAGAATTCATCAGGAAGCCCAAACAGTCGAACCCAGACTGGTGCATCAAGTAGTTTTTCCTTTTCTGGGCTGTATCTCTCCTCCCAATATTTCATGAACAGGCCTGCATTGTTCAAGAAATATGGCCCTTCCTCAAAGATCCTGTTCTTGTCTTCCAGATTCGTAAAGATCGCTGTGAAAAAACCTTGAGCTCCCAATTTGAGATCCACATGTCCTCTAGGTCTCCACCTCTGGTCTATCCATCTATATAGCTCCTTCTCTGAAGGCCAGTATCCTATGAACTTACAGATTAGGGCATGGTCCTTCATGTAACAGTTATATTCCTCCAATTTGTTGCAAGGGATGACATACCTTGGTTGTTTTTGTGCCCTAGGTAGACATTTTCCTCTCATCCTTTTCTGCCACAGGTTTCCCATTACTGGGGCATGACTTTCCCTCTCGTTCTGCTGAACACCACCTGCGCTGGTCTCGCCTATTACCACATTTTTGAAGGAGGGGATCTCTCCCCCCCCCTTTGGTTCTCCCATTTCGCTCAGGGCGTGTTTTTAGGGTTTAACCCCAGCTCTGCCACTGAGAACTCAGAAGACTGAGACGCGTTTGCAGCGGGGATTCGCTGCTCAAACTAATCGATTTCCGCCTTCCACAGTCTGCTCCCTGCTATGCCTCTTGTCAGCGCTGTCTGTCTGCGCAGGCCCTAGCGCGCATCGTTCCGGACAGCTCGATCATTAAGCAATACTAAAGTAATAATTTTAGTTAAATTTTAATAATAAATTTAGTATTAATATTAAAGTTTAATCAATTTTAATTTTAAGATTATGGTTAATATTAATAAGTTTAATAATTTTAATTTTTTAATAAATTTAACAATAAAATTAATACTAATATTAAAATTTAGTAATTTTAATATTATAATTAACTTTAATAATTTAATAATTCTAATGTATAAATTAATATTAAAATTAATATTTTTAAAGTAATTGGTTCTAAAGGTTTGGATCAGAGTGTTTTTGAGAATTGGTATTGATAATATAAGTTATTCCTACCAATTATATATATATATATATATATATATATATATATATATATATATAATTAATACTAATATAATTAATTATTTAAAGTAAAATTTGATTAATCAAAACAATTATTTTATTAAATAAATAAAATATTATAGATATTTAAAACAAACTAATCAGTTATTTTAATAAATAAAATATTTTTAGAATTACATTTCAATTTATATATTTTATTATTATTTATTTTATAGTTTTTCGTGTAATGTTTTTGTACAAATTCTAAAATATATTAAATATAATTTTGATAAATTTAAAAATGTTTTAAAATAGGAATTTGAATAAAACAAATAATATGATGAAAGTTTGTTTATTAGCATGGTTAAGTTCATGAAGCAACTTATAAAACATAAAATTAATGAAGTTTTTAAAGGGAATAAATGGAGTTAGGATGGTTTTTAACAAATGATTCTAGTAACGTATGGTTCATCTTTCCTTTTACCTTTAAATAGTAAAGCAAATAAGAGAATAGAAGTAAGCATCTGGTTTTTTTGAAAGGCTCGAAAAAGTCAATATGGCTGCCATAATATGTTAGTGCAGGGAGGCTACCTAATCATATAAATCTTGAGAATTTAGTGTGTAGTAAGGTTTTACATGGCTTTGTATATTAGGGTTTGTCATATTAGGGTTATTATTAGAGTTTGTTATATTGGGTTTATAATATTAGGGTTTATAATATTGGATTTAATATTGGGTTTATAATATAGGGATTTTAAAAATAGGGTTTATAATGGTCAACCATTGTCAACCATAGTTGACTTTACTCAACATGTTTGACTTTTTCAACTATGGTAATTTATGTTCAACCATGAGAAACCTAGGTCACTTATGGCTAATCGTGGTCATATTTGGCTAACCATAGTCACCATAATTAGTTCCTTCAAAAACCATTGTCAACTAATGCTCAACATGACCAACAATTGTTAATATGGTCAACCTAGGTCACCATGGTTAGACGTGGTCAACCATAGAATTCCATTATTATAGAAAATCATATTCTATCATAGAAAACTATGTTCAACCATTTTCAAATGAGACAAAATGTCGCAATGAGACAAACATTGTTGCAATGGTACATTGTCGTATTGTGACAAAAAATTATTGAATGTTGCAATGTGTCAAACATTGTCTCGTTGTGACAAACATTGTCACAAAGTTACATTACATTGAAATTTTTGCAATGATGCAATGCGACATTATAAAATTAGTTAACCACATTTACTAATATGGTTGAGTATGTTCGATATTATTTAACTATGTTTGAAACTGAACACTCTTCAACTTCGTTTAAAACATAATCACCTTTTAATATTATAGATTAATAATAATAGTCAAACATACTCAACCACATTAGTCAATCATAGTAAAACAAAGTTATCCTTCATAATTGATGTTTAAATAGCTGACCATGATCAAACTTGGTCAACGCTATGTTTACCATATTTAACATAAGCCAAAAGTCAACTATCATTATCCTGTATCAATGTAACTCAACCATATTCAATTATAATGAACCATAGTTGATGAAAGTCAAACATTGTCAACCTTAGTCAATTAAGCTCATAGTTGGTCGATCACAGTAACGTTGATTAATATCAATAACGTTGATTAATATTAATATTAATATAAATATGTTGAGCATATTATTTTTATTATATGATTGAATATAATATTAATAGTTGACAATGATAAAATTTGGTCAACGTCGCAATGGGACATTACAAAATTAGTCAACCATATTTACTAATGCAGTTGTTCTAGGGTTTGTAATATTTGGGTTTATAATGTTTGGGGTTATAATAGTTCGGTTTATAATATTGTGGTTTTTAATATTTTGGTTTATCATATTGGGTATTTAATATAGGGTTTTTTAGTATAGATGGTATAATATATATAGTTTATAACATTAATGTTTAATATTAGGGTTTATAATATTAGGTTTAATATTACAGTTTATAATATTGAGTTTACAATATAGCGTATTTAATATATATGGTTTAATATAGGATTTATAATATTAGGGTTTATAATGGTTAACCATTGTCAATCATAGTTAACCATATTTAGCACAGTTCACCTTTGTTAACCATGGTTAGTTATGTTCAACTACAGGAAACCTAGGTCAATAATGGTCATATTTGGTTATCTATAGTGAGTGTAATCAACATTTTAAAACCATGGTCATCCCATTCTCAACATGGCCAACTATTTTTAATATGGTCAACCTAGGGCACTAGGGTAAAACATGGTCAACGTAGTATTTCGTTATCAATATAGACAACCATAATCTATCATAGAAAACTATGTTGAACCATGGTCAAATTAGTCAAGTCATGATCACAAATGGTGAACTTGGTGAAGCCATGTGACAAAGATCATAATGTGATAAACATTATCACATTGTGATAAACATTGTTGCATTATGACATAAATTTATCGAACCCTACAATGTGACAAACATTGTCACAATATCACATTACATTGCAATTTATACAACATCACAATGCAACAATAAAAAAATAGTTAACAACATTTACTAATGTGGTTGATTATGCTCAACAATGTTTGACTCTATTTGACACTCAACAATTTTCAATTTCGATAAAATATAATCACCTATTAATATTATTGATCAATGTTAATAGTCAAACATAATCAACCACATTAGTCAAACATAGTCAAATAAAGTAAACTTTTATAGTCGATGATTATTAGTTAACCATGATCAAACATGGTCAACCCTATGTTTGACTAAATCAGATACATTAAAATTCCTACTGCATTAGCATATGTTACGCAAGACATGTACTTGTTTTCTCCATCAGTAATAAGACATAAACGTGAAGAAAGATTAAAGTGGGAAGCCAAATGGACATTAACATGTTTCACATTGTTCATCTCAAACTTTACAAGTATTTATCCACATTATTTTTTTGTGATAACCAGAGCTTTCCATTTTTCCTATCTTTGTATATCTCCATGCCCAAGATCTGTTTTGCAACTCCAATATCCTTCATATCAAATTTCTTAGCAAGTTGAGCCTTTAACCTATTGATCTCTTCCATGATTCTTTTGGAAGAAATCATATAGTCAATGTACAAAACCAAGATAATTAATACACCATTGAAAATTTTGAAGTACACATAATGGTCATATTCACTTCTAGTGAAATTTTGGGTCACTATGAATGAATAAAACTTCTTTTTCCATTCCCTGTGTCACTGTTTTAGGCCATACAATGATTTCTTAAGCTTGCAAACTAATTTCCTATTGTTATCTTGTACAAAACCTTCTAGTTCTTCGATATATATCTCCTCATCCAAATATCATGAAGATTTTTTTTAACATCTAACTTCTCTATCTCAAGGTCAAGTAATGTGGTTATTGCTAACACCGTACGAATAGAAACAAGTTTTAAAACTGCTGAAAAATTGTCATGAAAGTCAATACCTTCTGTCTAAGAATACCTTGTTTCTACCAACCCGTTGATGATGCTAGACCCGCCAAAATTTCAAGGGGATCTCCTGGTAAGAAGTCCCAATTAGAGCTCAGGTCGTTTAGTGTAGAAATCCAAGCAGTGGGTCATAAGGTAATGCCTTGACCGCAATGTCACACAGAGGCAAGTAAGATAACTCTGTCAGCAGCAAGGGTGTGACTGATGCATTGAGTCAAGGAATGAGTATGAGAGGTTCCAACACTTCAAAGAGAGAGGAAGGTGAAGGTGAGTTCCAGGTTGAAAGGGATCGGTCCTAACTTGGCTAGGAACACACAACGAAAAGGACATGCACAGCTTCCTGTAGAGCAGTTGACACGGATGCGGGAGTCACAACATACAAGGTAAAATAACATGAACAACACTCACGGATCAGTCTGCGACGAGTGTGATGGTTGATATAACAAGTTTCAGAGAAATTTCTTTCTGGTGTCCGGTAGAGTAGTCGACATGGATGGTGACAGAATTAACAACATATGAAACACATTAACAACAAGATTCATATAAATGAATATAAATCAGTTCATATACAAGTACGTAAGTTAAACAACAGATTTCGTTAAGGCAACTGGAACAGTCCAACTACAATAACAACATATACATGAAAATGTCTTGGATCTTATTATTAAAGAAGTGTAAGTCACAATCATACAATACACAATGTAAACCTGCTAGCCGCATTAGTGGAACGTTACAACCACATCTGCCTGCTCCTCCAAAGAGATGTACTAGCTCCGTGTAGTGGAGAAGCCAAGGCATGTTACAATATTGTCCAACCCTTCTTCAAGATAGTCTTAGTAGAAGTTTAGCTGACCAAAAGCCCATACAACGAGTTATTAGGGACTATTTATAGTAAAGGGTGGGGTCACCCTCGACATTCCCCTTTGTGACTGTTCAACTACCCTCATGACTCTTCACCTACTCTATGATTGTTACATTCACTCTTGAGAATTGACTTACACTTGACATGACTCAACACTACAAAGCATATGTACCCATGTGAACAATGGGTTGATCAAGCCAAATTAGACACCACTTTGACTTAGACAACTATAGAAGTACAACTCCTCGACATCCTCATGCTGATCAACAGTAACATATTGGTGCCAAGACTGGTAGTCTCTGATAGTGTCCATGTGTTCCGCTGTGACATCTGTTTGGAACTTGAACCTTGCCTCCATGGCATCTGGGTACACTACTTGGGATCCTCTGTCCAACTCATCTGAAAGAATGCACAACAATGTTCTCAATGTGGTTGGACCAAAAACATACTTGCGCACGATGTCTGCATTGATAGGCAAATCTGGATTGGTGGTGACGTGCATCAACTCATCCAAGTACGAGTCAAGCTCTTGTTGGACCCGCTTCTTGGTCTTCGCTTGGGTGATAGTCCCAAGTGATGGAATCGCATATGTGTGCACAACATCCTCCATGCTCTTGAATACTCGTGCATGGGAAGCCTATATGTCAGTGATGAGTTGTGGTAGGTCCTCGTAGTTCCAGATCTGAATCCAGATATGTGCTTGCAGCTCAACAACATTGGCCTTCATCATCTTGTGAAAATGAAGCGGAGATCCTTTATACTTGATCATCCATGCTCGCATGCTATCAATGGTAGCATGTTTTTTCTTCAAGGTGCGAGCTATTATTACACATGGACGACGCCATCTGTGAAGATGACTGACTACTTGATGCATGGTACTGAACTTAGAGTAAAATGCTCACATAACTGTATCCAAGGACAAGACTTCCTCCAGTATTTCCTTCTTCAGTTCAGCTCGGGGGGACATTGTCACCAAGTCTCCTCCCTGCTTGGCCACATGTAGTTCCTTCTCCATTTGCTCATTCTCAGCTATGAGGAAGTGAACATTGGAGCGAGTGGCATCGGCGTACATTCTAGTTGTATCAGCCAAAGTAGCTAGGTCCTTGTGCACATCGGTCATGATCACTTGTTCTTCAACTTGCGCAGGGGATATTCGGTCCTCTAGAGTTGGTACTTTGTCAGGGTTCACAAATCTATGTTGAGATTCACCAAATGAATTGTCACACATCTTTGGTTTTGGCTAACCATCAAGGATCTCAGTGCATCCTTGGTCATTCAATACTTGCTCATCATTTGGATGCATTGTAGCGAGCGAGTTGACCTCTCTCTAGTGAAGCATGAGGTTAGTATCCTGTTCCAACTCCTGTTGCTCCATGTCTGCATCCAACTGTTCAAAATTCTGTTCTATCTCATGAGAAAATTCTTCCCCCTTCGAGGGTTCACCCTGTTCGCTTGATGCCAGCTGTTCAGAAGAATCAACTAATTGTAAGGGTGTTGCTTCCTCTATCTGCACGTGATGCGCCCCATGTTGAATTTGTTGTTGTTGCGCTTCCTTCTCGTGTTGGCGCAACTCTTATTCTTTCCAGAGTTGCTCCCTCAGCTCATGCAACTCCTTCTATGCTTCTTCCATTCTCTTCTGATCCCTCTGCCTTCGTGTGTTTCGCTTGTCGCACTGTTGCCTCTTCTGTTTAATAGACATAGCTACTTGTTCCACAAGTGGATCTGCTCGAAACTTGAAACTTTATTCCTTCTCCATGCGGTCGACAATCTTTCTCTTCCCTGTCTCACGTGCAAGTATGCTTGGCTCTACTACCTCTACTGTTTATGCTACTATTGCTACTACTGGTGTTCTCTGTGGTGCTCCTTCATGTTTTCATACTAACCATTCTAGGGCTAAACCGACCTGTTCATTGGGTCTGGAATGATGGTAACAATACCTCCATGGGTCTTCCTCGGCCCAATGAAATACCCCATGGATCGAATTTAGATAAACTCTCATGCAGTGATCCTTCACAATGCAATGTGGGTCATACAGGTTGAAGCTTCGGAGGTCGAACGGGTACTTCCTCACTTATTTAGCTTCGACATCTTCTTTCTTGACGCTAAGGATCTCGTACAACCTAATTTGCAATGGAAGAGTGGGCTAAGGTGCCTTCTTCTTTTGTTGTAGTCTAACTATTAATCCTGCTAAGATATGATATGTTACTTCCTACATGACAAGCATATCCAAAGAAAAATTTGCTAGAACATGCAGAGGATTCTCCGCACTGAACACTCGAACAAATGTGTTGTCCAGTGAGGCATACCAATCTGCAATGGCTAATAATTCCTTCATCGCTTCTTCTGACATGCAGGTTGGATCTTGTTCGAATATCAACTTGTACATTGGAGAAAAAATATTGTCGGAAAACCATTTGATCACTCCTTTGAAGCTGCACTCAGAGAATAGCTTAAAATATGTGCTCACAATAGTCTTCGTCGGTGACCATGCCCACTCTAAGCCCAGGAACTTATGTCGGGAACAGACTACATCTAGAATGTAGGTGGACATATAAATCTCTGCAAGCATGCCTTCAAGTGACTGTCGAGCCTTCGTGACTTGCTCCTTCAGTTGATGAGCCAGTATGTTGGACCAGTTGCATGGTCTTCCTTCTCTATCCAGTTGGTCCAGCGCGACTATCCAAATCTGATGGATGGTCTCAGTGCTTGCTTGGCCACTCAGTAGACATGCGAATATGACCAAGTATTGGTATGCCTTCCTCAATATCTCTGTCTTACAAATCTAGTTAGGGGTCATCTTGAAATGAGTTGGCTCCTTTACCCTCTTGGAAGCCATTGAGACATATGAACACCTAAAAGATCTGGAAACAAGAAGCATGCACATAAAGAAATATGTCAATGAAAAAAAATCAAATCCAGGGAAGGTCACAGCACATACCTGGGGAATTATTGAGCAAGATTGCGCGAATTTCACTGGGAGGCAGAGTGATAGCTGCCAAGATTGCACAAAAGGAAGTCTGGACTAACCAAGAGGCTGAACTGGCTAATGGATCTACAAAATTTGTAATCCAGTTAGGCAGTTGGCTACTGGGATTGCGCAATGTACAATCCTAGCTTGGGAGGACTGCTGGCCCGGGGGCAGATTTACACAATTTTTTGGGCCAAACAACCACTGATCTCCAGAAATGCACAATTCAGTCCAAGAGGCCAGTGCTGGGCTAGAATGCGTAAATCTGGAGAGGAATGTGAGCCTTCCTTCTCTAGATTGCACAATGCAGCCTTGGTGAAGGCACAGATCAAGCCAAGGTTGGCCCGACTCGCCGACGGGAAACTAAAAGAAAGTAAGTCGATGAAATGCATGGTGAAACTAAGTGATAAAAAAAGTGATAAATAGTGCATGAAAAACATGAATTGAAGATTAAGAAAATAGATCAACATGCATGTGGGTGAGGTCATTCGCTGGTTGGGAAAATGTCCGTGCAAAATAATTTCATGCATGCGACGGCAGTGAGATAGCAACGAAAATTGAAACAGAACTAGGACAAGCTATAATATATGTAAATGACACCAGGAATTCAAATAAACCAAGCAAACAACACTCACACAAGCGAATACACAAAAAGTGATAGAAATGTTGAAAAATACAAGTTGAGGCCAGTTACCCATGAATAGCTGAGTCAGATGTGTTGAAGAGTCTTGGATGTGCTGTGGGATGTCAGGGATCCAAGATTGATATGAATGAATGAGCTCTGATGTGTTGAATGAATAATTTTGGTCTCAAGATGCACATGCCACAAATCTAGAAAAAGCGACACTTGGAGGGAAACTTCTAAAACAACTTTGCATGTAACCCCCTACTGCTAAAGATATCTCCTTGAACCTTTTCCATGTTGCCTCTTGCTATTTCGGGAATATTAATTCATGCATGCATGCAAGTCAATTTTCCTCGGTCTCGGGTGGAACTGGTCAACCGAACTGTCCATGCATGCCAGTGCCCAACTACTTGGAAAAAATGTGCATTCCTAACTATAAGTTGGGTTGATCTTCCAATGGGATTGCATAATTTATGGGCCCAACAGCTGACTGATGCCCAGATTTGCGTAAATCCTGGGCTAAAATTCCTGTTGATGGGAAAATTGCGCAATTCTTGCTGGGACGGTTGGCTGGCAGGATTGTGCAATCCAGAAGACCAATAGGCTATGAGAGAGGATTGTGTAATTCCAGGAGGGAAAGGTTGGTTTCCCTCTAGGAATGTGAAGTTTTCAAGGGGATGTTGCTCAGCCTACAGTTGGACCAAGTCTGGGTAAGCATCTTATGAGGGGAATGGATCGACTGTGACTGATAGGTTGCCTTTGTGCAAGGAAAACACTGAAGCTTAAGTACTTGACGAAGTAAGACAAAGTTTTGTGTAAGGTTGGTAGGGAGGCTCCAAAATAGGCTAAGGTGAAATTTTGGAGGGTTTTTGTATCTTCTACAACACTTGAAGACACATTGGTAGAAATCCAGCTCTCTGAATGGACCTTGTTCATGAAAAGCAAGTCTAGCACCTCCGGAAGTAGTGTTTTGCTCTCAGCTCATATTGGCTTCACACTAGCTTGATTGTAAGATGTAGCATCTGCCAGACTCTTGGTCGATTGACACAAATTCGAAGCCAAGGCAACACAGTTGTTTTGACTGGGGTTGAGGGATATATAAGTGCACAAGTAGTATAGTCGTTAGAGTCTAAGTTTCATCTCTAGTATTGCTCCACTACTAGCAATCCTGGACAATACCCCGGTGGAGTCACATATGAACACAAGCATGGCTCCACTACCAGTGAGCCTAGTCAGTACCCCGGCAGAGTTTCTTGCATCACCTCCCTATGCATGAAGCCTTTCTCTTCTTTCGCCTTATTCATTTTGAATTTTGAATTTTTTGACTTTTCATTCTTTTTTTCATTTTTCATTTTCCATTTTCAGTGTGCATAGAACTTATTCATTTCAGAGGCGGAAGAGGGATCCCAACATATTGAGAGTAGAAGAGGTTGTTCCAGAAGAGAAGTAGTTTATTATATCTTTGATGTCCCTGTTAAGGTTTTCCCCTCACCGTACTCTACTTGACTAAGTTGACAAGGGTTAACCCAAAAACAATAATCTAGAGAAGGTGACACTAATTAGCATGCAAGAATTGTGTTTACACCAAGGTTCACCTCGAAGAGTAAGTATTTTCCTTTGACTTATCATGGACTAAGAGTAACAAGTTCATCATAGAGAGGCAATATGATAGATAACCAAGTAGCGATAGTTGTGTAAACCCTCTTGTACTTTACCTAGCTTGTTTCATCAGTCACACATGGTTTCACGGAAAATAACCTACGAATGAATGAAACAAACAACAAAGAAAAGCAAGAGAGGACGTGAAAGCAAAAGCAAAACAAGCAAGCACACAAAGAAACAAGAAAAGCATGAAAGTAAACAAGCATGCAAGAAAACAATTAAAAGCAAACACTACTCCTACTCTTACAGTAATGGTGCATGGGCCTGATCACGTGAAGTGATACTTCCAATGCAGCCACCGGCGCATTGGTAGACCCATGTGGGTGAAGGCTTGGTCTGCAGGTAACCCAGTTGTGTAGACCAGCATACAGGAAAGATATCACAGTGAAGACAGCCACACTTCGTGTTTCAAAGTGCCCACGGGACATAAGTTAGTGCATGTGCATGACAGATAGTCTGTGGATTTATCATGGTGTTGTGTGACAATACATGCAACTTTAAAGCAAAAGCACACTCTTAACTGAGACATGCAAGCAAACGAAAGAAACAAAGATAACTTACGTCGCACACAATTGCTTGCAATGTAAGACTCCTCCAATGCATGAGCAATGGGATCGTGTAGTTCGAGTGGAGGAAGTTTGATTTGTGTTTAAGATGGATCTTCAATGCATACAAATGAGTGATGAGGAGCCTTAGGTGATTGAACAGTTTCATGATCAGAAGTGAGATTGACCCCAAGGGACCAAGGGCCTGACATAACCATTAGCTCGGGCTAAAGTGCCTTGACAGTCTTGGGTGTCTCAACTTCATCATCAGGTAGATCATCATAAATTGGTGGTTTCAAAAAATCAACTGTGATAGATTCATGATCATGATAAAAAAATGGAAGCAAATGTATCACGACCACCACGATAAAAAAAATAAATGAATTTTGCGGCATCCTCATGATCAGATGAATCAAACAGAGTGGTAGATGAAAAGTGAACGAACTCATCCTCTATGTTTCTAAAAAAGATAGATGAAGGATCAAGTGGATTTAAATGAATAACTTATCCTCTCCATTTTCGAATGCTGGACTAACGTCCAGTGAGTCTTGCGAGTGATCAAAAGTGGGTGCATCCATAGATGAAGACACACATACAGAATCATGGATGGCAGGTTCACCAAAGAAGCTAGGAAGGAACGGAGGGGGCTGGGACAAAGGGGAGTCATCCTTCACCAAGTGTTGATGTTCAATATCCCACTCATACTCTACATGAATGATAGCGCATGTTGGTTGTGCAACACCAACTCCATCTGCGGGTTTTTCCTCATTCACAACAAGTGAAGAATTCAGAATGGACGAAAACAAGATATCATCATCTGGAGGAACACCTAGGTGTAAAGACGGAGGTTGAAGAAAAGAATGCATATGGGAACTCGAAGGACTAATAACCAACTCTGCATGAAAATTGAGTGGAGTGATGTTGGGAGGGTGTGAAGAATGAACATATGTGCGAACATGATCCTCAGCATCACTAGGAAATGGTGGAACTATTGAATGAAAGGGAGGCGGACAGTCCATTGAGACAGTTCCTGCTCCAGTATGGGATTGTGGAGTTCCATCAACAAAGAAGGTTGAGTGAGGTTTGACATCAAGATTTCTCTTGGGACGGACATATTTCTTAAGGAAGTACTCGAACCGATCCTAGAGATAAGTGAACTTCATCTCGCTCTTCGGAGCTTGAAACTGTAAGTCACAGAAGTGCTACCAAAAATCAATAACAGATTCATGTGGGGCCTTCCGTTACTATAACAGTTTCTGGTCAAGATGGTCTCGATCAAAATGATGGAACGTGTCTTCAATAAGATCATAGAAGTGCTCACATGAGTGCATGGTGTCAACCATTAGGCTGAGAACCCAACGAAATGGTGATTCACTAAGTGTGTATGCAAGTAGTAGACCAACCTATTCGTTAGTAAACTCATCTTCCTCATAAATCCTAGAAATGAAGTTATGTAAGTTCTCAAGCTAGGGCCCTTCACCTTCACCATCATACGTGTGAGTGGAAAAGAGATTTAAAAGCTTCCCCAAGATGGAGACATCTTCACAATTCGAGAAACACCTCGAGAGAAGAAGAATGCAAGACTCCATGGAATATATCCAAAGGTTCAAAACTAGATGAGAGGACACTACTTATCATCCGGCCCTCCTTCTAGAACCAGAAATGTTGATGGTGTTGGACCCGCCAACATGTCAAGGGGATCTCCCTAGTAAGAAGTACTAATTATACCTCAGACCATTTCGTGTGGGAGTCCCAGCAATGGGTCATAAGGTAATGCCTTGACCGCGATGTCGCACAGAGGGAAGTAAGATAACTCTGTCAGTAGCAAGGGTGTGATTGATGCAGTGAGTCAAGGAATGAGTATCAGAGGTTCCAACACTTCAAAGGGAGAGGACGGTGAAGGTGAGTTCCAGGTTGAAAGGGATCAGTCCCAAATCAACTAAGAACACACAACACAAAGGATGTGCACAGCTTCTGGTAGAGCAGTCAAGATGGATGTGGTAGTCACAACATTCAAGGTAAGATAACACAAACATCACTCACGGATCAGTCTGAGACGAGTGTGGTGGTTGATATAACAAGTTTCAGAGAAAGGTTTGTCTGGTGTCGGCAGAGCAGTCGACACGGACAGTGATAACATTAACAACATATCCAACACATTAGCAACAAGATTCATATAAATGCATACAAATTAGTTCATATACAAGTACGTAAGTTAAACAACATATATCATTAAGGAAACCGGAACAGTCCAACTAGAATAACAACATATGCATGAAAAGTGCTGGCTCTTATTATTAAAGAAGTGTAAGTCACAATGATACAATACACCATGTAAACCTGCTAGCCCCATCAGTGGAACGTTACAACCACATCTACCTGCTCCTCCAAAGCGATGTACTATCTCGATACAGTGGAGAAGCCAAGGCGTGTTACAATATTGTCCAAGCCTTCTTCAAGATAGTCTTAGTAGAAGCTTGGCTGACCAAAAGCCCATACAATGAGTTATGAGGGACTATTTATAGCAAAGGGTGGGGTGACCCTCGAAATTCCCCTTTGTGACCATTCAACTACCCTCATGACTCTTCACCTACTCTATGACTTCTCTCTTGAGACTTGAATTACACTTGACATGAATCAAAAATACAAAGCACATGTGCCCTTGTAAAAAATGTCTTGAACAAGCCCAAGTAGACACCACTCTGACTTAGACAACTATAGAAGTCCAACTCCTCGACATCCTCATGCTGATCACTAGTAACATATTGGTGCCAAGATTGGTAGTCTTTGATAGTGTCTGTGTGTTCCGCTGTGACATCCGTATGGAACATGAACCTTACCTCCATGGCTTCCGGGTACACAGCTTGGGCTCCTCTATCCAACTCATCTGAAACAATGTGCAACAATTTCGTCAATGTGGTCAGACTAGAAACATACTTGTGCATGATGTTTGCACTAATAGGCAAGTCTAGACTAGTGGCGACGCGCATCAACTCGTCAAAGTACGAGTCAAGCTCCTGTTGGACCTGCTTCTTGGTCTTTGCTTGGGTGAGAGTCCCAAGTGATGGAATCGCATATGTGTGCACAACATCCTCCATGCTCTTGAATACTCATGCATGGGAAGCCTGTATGTTAGTGATGAGTTGCGGTAGGTCCTCATAGTTCTGGATCTAACTCCAGATATGTGCTTGCAGCTCAACCGCATTGGCCTTCATCATCTTGGGCAAATGAAGCGAGGCTCCTTTACACTTCATCGTCCATGATCACATGCTATCAATGACAGCATGTATGTTCTTGAAGATGTGAGCTCTTCTCACACATGGATGTTGTCATCCGTGTAGATGAATGACTGCTTGTTGCACGGTACTGAACTTTTAGTACAATGCTTGCATAACCGTCTCTAAGGACAACACTTCCTCCAATATTTCCTTCTTCAGTTCAGCTTGGGCGGACATTGTCACCAAGTCTCCTCCCAGCTTGGCCACCTGTAGTTCCTTTGCCATTCATCATTCTCAGCTATGAGGAAGTGAACACTGGAGCTAGTGGCTTCAACATACACTTTAGTTGCATCAGCCAAAGTAGTTGGGTCCTTGTGCACATCGGTCAAGACTTTCTCATCATCTGGATGCATTGCAGCGGGCGAGTCGACCTCTCTGTAGTAAGGCATGAGGTCAGTATCTTGTTCCAACTCCTGCTGCTCCATGTTTGCATCTAGCTTTTCAAAATCCTATTCTATCTCATGAGGAAAGTCTTGCCCCTCTGAGGGTTCACCTTGTTCACTTGATGCCAGTTGTTTAGAAGAATCAACTACTTGTATCGGTGTTGCTTCATCTGTCTACACGTGATGCACACCCTGTTGAATCTGCTGCTGTTGTGCTTCCTTCTCATGTTCGCACAACTCTTGTTCTTTCTGGAGTTGTTGCCCCAGCTCATGCAACTCCTTCTGTGCTTCTTTCATTCTCTTATGATCCCTCTGCCTTTGCGTGATTCTCTTGTTGCACTATTGCCTCTTCTATTGAATAGCCCTAGCTACTTGTTCTACAAGTGAATCTACTCGAAACTTGCAACTTTGTTCCTCCTCCACAATCTTTTTCTTTCCTTTGTCACACGCAAGTATGCTTGGCTTTGCTGCCTCTGTTGTTGCTGCTACTGCTGGTGTTCTCCATGGTGGTGCTTCATGCTGTCGTGCTAACCATTCTACGGTGAAACCAACTTTTTCATTTGGTCTGGAATGATGGTAACAATACCTCCATGAGTCTTCCTCAGCCCAATGAAATGCCCCATGGATCCAATTGAACTGAACTCTCATGCAGTGATCCTTCACAATGCAATGTGGGTCATACAAGTTGAAGCTTCGGAGGTCGAATGGGTACTTCCTCATTTGTTCAGCTTCGACATCCGCTTTATTGATGCTCCAGATCTCGTACAACCAAATCTGCAATGGAAGAGTGGGCCAAGGTGCCTTCTTCTTCCACTGTAGTCTAGCTGTTAATCCTGCTAAGATATGATACGCTACTTCCTGCATGACAATCACGTCCAAAGAAAAATTTGGCAGAACATGTGCAGCCTTCTCCGCACTGAACACTTGGATGAACGTGTCATCTACTGAGGCATACCAATCTACAATGCCTTCATCACTTCTTCTAACATGCAGGGTGGATCCTTTTCGAATATCAACCTATAAATTGGAGAAACAAGATGGTCGGACAACCGTTTGATCACTCCTTTGAAGCTTCACTCGGAGAATAGCTTGAAATATGTGCTCACAATAGTCTTCGCCGATGACCATGCCCACTCTAAGCCCAGGAACTTATGTTGGTCATAGACTACATCTAGAATGTAGGCAGACATATAAATTTCTACATGAATTACTTCGGGCGACTGTCGAGCCTTCGTGACTTGCTCCTTTAGTTGATGAGACAGTATGTCGGACCATTTGCATGGTCTTCCTTCTCTAGCTAGTTGGTCTAGCGTGACCACCCAACTCTGAGGGAAGGTCTCAGTGCTCGCTTGGCTACTCAGTCGATATGTGAATATGACCAAGTATTGGTATGCCTTCCTCAATATCTTCGTCGTATAGATCTGGTTAAGGGTAATCTTGAAACGAGCTGGCTCCTTTACCTAATCCTTCAGAATATCTCTGGAGTGGCCTTTGTTGTTGGGCAAGCTAAACATAGGGGTCATGATAGTCACAGGCTTGTCCATATGATACATCTCAACATAATATTGTGCCCAGAAGGTTGCAAGCTTCGTCCCACTTACACTACTCAAGGTCATCGTCTTGGGGTCAGTGTGAGAGACGATCTAGTGAATCATATCTGCACATGGGAACGCGAGGTATCTGCATGCAATTCGGTATAGGCTGGACTTATGAATGTTCACATACACTTTAGGGTCTTCAAGGTCTTCCCCAAAAGTACCCTCGAATGTTTCATTCACCTCTTGCCACTTCAGTTTGATGTCCTTGTCTAGATACAACTTTGTATCTTCGTAGATCGGCATGCTAGAGGACACCTTTTCAAATGTTGTTCCAACTGCAACACCATTAGTGTCCTGGGATCCTGTCCTCTTGGAAGCCATTGAGACATATGAACACCTGAAATATCTGGAAACAAGAAGCATGCATGGGAAGAAATGTGTCAGTGAAAACAAAGCAAATATGAGGAAGGTCACAGCACATACCTGGGAAACTGATGAGAAAGATTGCACAAATTTCATTGGGAGGATGAGTGATGGCTGCCAGGCATGGTAAATTTTAGGGGCGAATTATAGCCCAAAGGCGAAATTTGAGGTTTTTTACATTTTAAGAGTGCGAATTTTTTATTAAAAACCATTTTCATATAGTTAGACCCAATTTTACTTAAAAAATAATTAATTTTTTTATTTTAGCCCAAAATAAAAAATGGGTGGATAAACTAACTAAACCTTCATTTGGCCCGATTCGCTGGTTTAGTAAATCGTATTCCCTTAAAACCGCCGAATTTTGATATTTGCCCCTACTTTGGGAGATTAAAATGATTTAATACCTTACATTGGGCGCAAATTTTTTTAATACCATGGGCCAATACCACATGCCCAAAAACCATCTCTCATTTCACAATCAAAATATTTATAAATATTTTATTTGAATTAAATTTTATAACATTTTTTAATTAAATCTAAAAGAAAAAATATTATAATTGCTTTTAAGATATATCTAAATCCCTTATCACATTCAAATATATGAGATATAAATAGTAGTTATCAATGAAGATCCATTTTACCATATAAGTTAGTCTAATAATTTTGTAACCATATTTAAACTTTATTAATAAGCACATAAAAATTTAATACTTCTAATATAACAATTTTTTTAACCATAGATATTCACCCCCACTTTACCATGGACATTATTAAGTTGTGAACATGCTTTGTTACAATACCATGGGCCAACACCAGGACTTATCAATACCACATGCCCAAAAACCATCTCTCATTTTACAATCAAAATATTTTATAGTTTTTTTTTTTAATTTAATGTTATTACATTTTTGATATGGAAAAGATATTGTAATGTCATGTTATGTTATCTAAACATTATGACTCAATCAAATTAAAAAAATTGATTAATTAATTAATTAAAAATTAAAATATTTTGACTCAATGAAATTACATAAAAATAGAAATTACATTAAGAAAAAAACATTAATAATTATAATAATTAATAATTAAACAAACCTAGATCCATTTTAACTTTGGATCTATCTAGAGATTTGATAATTAATAACCCTATGTTAAAACGAAAAGTCTAAGTTATTATTTTATGTAAAAAATTTAGGTTATTATTTTTTTAATCAATTTTTGTTGAGTAAAGGTAAATTTGAAATAAAAATAAAAATAACTCTATGTAAAAATGAAAATTCTACATTATTATTTTTCTATTATATCAAGAGATATTGTTTTGTCCATTACTAGTTTTTGAGCTCAAGGTTTATAAGAACCCATGGTATACTTGTGGAATATAGTCTATTTAAAGGGGGAATTATACCATCCTAAATCTATCTTCTCATTCTCCCTCTTTCTCTCTCTCCCTCAGTTTTGATTGACATTTCACATTAGCCTTAATTGTCGATCTCTTAAGATTTGTTGACCTGTCAAGCTTAGAGAGGGATGGGTCTTGGCTCGTGTATATCTAAAGAGAGGTATGCTATGAATTCTTAAAGTAGTATACTTGGATTTGCAAAATGTAAGATTTTTTTTACATAGGGATATCTTAAAGTAGTATACTTGGATTTGCAAAATGTAATATTGTTTTTTACATAGGGATATCGTTTACTTTTGATTATGGTCTTGCCTATTAAGTGACCATATTCTGGTTTTGATGAGTTTTGATTATAGTTTTGATCAGGTGCAATGTCTATGACCCTTTCCTATTAAGTGTTTATATTCTAGTTTTGATCAGGTGAAGCGTCTATGACCCTTGTCTATTAAGTGCCCATATTCTAGCTATCATTTGGGAGGTTTTTTTTATTGCATCCAAGGATGTTGTCTTGTTCTGTGAAGTTACCAGTGGTTTTTAAGCTCCACGTTTATGAGAACCCATGGTATTTCCCATGATATTCATGTGGAATATAGTCTTTTTAAAGGGGGGATTAAACTAGCCTAGATCCATCTTCTCCCTCTTCCTCTTCCTATGCATCGAAACCATCAGTTTTGGTTCTCATTTCCCACTCGCTAGGTTTTGATTCTCATAAACTAACCTAGATCCATATTCTCCCTCTTCCTCTTGGTATCCCTCGAAACCCTTGGTTTTGATTCTCATTTCCCATTCACCTTAACTAAGGATGGATCTAGGTTGGTGTGTATCAAAAGAGAGGTATATTGTGAATTCTTAAAGTAGTATACTCTGATTTGCAAAATGTAAGGTTTTTTTACATAGGCATATAGTTTATTGGATTTGCAAAATGTAAGGCTTTTTTATATAGGGATATGGTTTACTTTTGATTACGGTTTTGATTAGGTGAAGCATCTATGACCCTTGCCTATTAAGTGCCCATATTCTACATATCACTTGGGAGGTTTGCATAGGGTGATCATGATTGTGAAACCCTATTCCAAAACAAAGACATCTATCCACTTAATTAATCTTTTTTTTTCATTTTAAATTAAAATAAAAATAAATAATATGAAAAATATCAATTATGGGGCTGAAAAAAAGGTAGAAGCACTAGTAGATGTTATGAGATTTCAAGTTTTCTAATATCATGAGAAAAACGTTTTTTTTTTTTGCTTTATATTTTATAGTTTGTGTATAGTAAAATATGGTATATTAACGACTTAATCACTTTCTATCTTAATGGTTAAATTTTTAAAATTCATTTAAATTATAATTAATTAACTTGATATAAAAATTATTGATGAGACAATATTATATAAAGGGAAGGTGATTTGATAATTATAATTACAAGTTGTCCAAATTTGTGAGTGAATTATTATCTTCACTTTCAATTTTTGAATTGAGATATAATTAAATTTGTAATGGTTTATTTATATAATCATCACTCAAACATGATATTTTTGCACAAGGTCACTCACAAAACATAATAAAAAAATATCTATTATTTAATTGTAAAACTAAAGAGGTCATTTCAAGTTACAAGGGTTTGTCTAATATATATATATATATATATATATATATATTGAAAATTAACCATCATGAAATATAATATTATGTTGACTCCGTTAAATTAAAAAATAAATTATTATTTTAATATGATAACTATAATTATTATTTTAAATGTGTCTTTAGAGGTATCCTAAAGTGTTGTTATATTCTAGCCAATTCATTTTTAATCATGTTAAGGAAATAATCATAGTACCTAAGGTGACCATGTATATTCATTTTAAAATTTAAATATTTTGTAATAATTTTTGTCAATATAGACAATTTTAAAACTGAAATTCACTAAGCAAAATCATAACAACACTTATCTACTAATCTTTCTCAAAACTACATCTCTCCCTAGACTTTTGTAATTAATATACATTTAAAATATAAATATTCAAAACTGAAAACTAAGTCTCTCCTTAGTTTCAAATGTTATATAAAATCTTTTTTAATTAGTACATATTTAAAAACTAAATAATCAAAACTTATTTTTATTGACACTGAGCCAAGTTTTTCCAATGATGGTCTAAAATTCAAAACCCTAGTAGAAAAAAATATTCCTTGCCACAAGATAGGCTTCTTTGCGCTCAGATTGTTGGGAGGATGATAGTAAGATGTAAAAACTAGCAATTCAAAAAATATTGTAAGATAAAGAATAAATAAGTTAATTACATTATAATTCTTTTGAGTTGAATTGCAAGCCACAACCCTCGAAATTTAACAAAACATTACTTAAATCATGATTAGGCTATTTACCTACTCGCAAATAGTAAAATCTCATCTTCCTTCTTAGCTCTTGCGAATATATGTAGGGCTCTACATTTTAAGGAAGTTGCTTTGAAATGTTGAGCATTTTTGCAGGGTAGAAACCTCTTCTTTGACCGATGCGAGGGGTTCTCACTGATTTTCAGCTAGGGCTTTGCGTTTTGGGGTTTCATCTTGATACATAAAATTCCAAGGGAGACGCGGGCTTATTATCACTGTTTTGCTTCGCCGCAGGAGTTTTAAGGCTGATTTCTATTGCAAACCTTTATGCGCTATAACCTTTCGTGCTGATTTTCACCATGTAGATTTTATTAATATGTTCTTTTAGTATGTAATGTTGGACTTTTTTATGCTTTTTAGTACTAAAACGTTTTTGGTGAATATTGTCGATACAGTTGGGGCATACTTAACGATGGAAATGGCTATACTTGTACAATTTGTTACAACAAAAAAATGGGAGAATTCTATCTCCAATACTCATATTTTTTCATCTCCATCTAAAGATAGGTAGGATGAGTAAAAAACATTTCACAAAATCCATGCTCTAACATAGCTACTTGGCAACTGTTTTACAAACTAATTATATAACAAGATACATAGATAGATCATTCCTAATTTTTCAATAGGCCTCAAAGGAAGTACCCAAACTCAACAAGCAAGGATTGTAATCCCAATTCTTTGTTCCATTTAAATTCTTGTTCTCACATTTCTTTCCCAGATTTTCTCCCTCTCATGACTAGCGTGGAGCTTAATGTTTGTTTAGCTATACTTGCATAAGTGAGAGTTCTAATGTCTACCTTTGTTACCCCTAGGCTGAGGGAATATCTTCCCTCACTATCTCTAATCATTGTTCCTCCCATGGATTATTAATTTGTTGTTTCACCATTTTTCCCTTGTATTTCTTCTCAATTTTTACATTTTCATCTTTTTTATTTTTTGCACTTATCTTCTTCATGTCAATTTTCTAAGGACTTATTGTGGCTCATTTCCCATTCCTCACTCATATATTTATATTCCAGTACATGAGAAATATATTTATATTCCATATGAATAATATACATATTTCAGTCCTCGAGGGATTGCTTAGAAAACAAGGCTCATAGTCATTACAAGGAATACTCATTATGAGTCCAACACATTGTCACATGTGGGATTTCTCCCTACCACCTGCGCTAAACCTAATTGACTTTCCATGAGAAATATCTTTATATTCCATATAAGGAATATACTTATAAGGAATGTACTTGTTTTGGTTCTTGATGGATTGATTAGCAGGGCTTCAAGCCATTATGAACTTTGTTAGCCCTTTACAAAGCCTTTATTATTCAGTGAAATATTCGCCAAGATCTTACAAGATTTTATAATCCAATGAAATATTCACCATGATTTTACAAGATAATATAATTTGGTGAGAGATTCTCCAAAAAAATTATATATACATATTATATTATTGATAAAATCTCCTTCAATTTTTCCTAGGTATCATGGGGATTCACCCATTTATTATATATATAAATTTAGGGGGGTTCTTAAAATTTTCCCTGCTGCCAGGACTATGCAAAAAGAAGTTTGGACTGACTAGGAGGCCGAATTGGCTGATGGATCTACAAAATGCACAATCTAGTTGGGTAGTTGGCTACTGGGATTGCGCAATGTGAAATCGTAGCTGGGGAGGATTGTTGGCCCAAGGGAAGATTTGCACAAATTTTTGGGCCAAGAAGCCACTAGCCTCTAGAAATGCGCAACTTAGTCTAGGAGGCTAGTGCTGGGCTAGAATACGTAAATCTAGAGAGGAAGGTGAGCCTTCCCTCTCCAAATTGCACAATGCAACCTTGGTGAAGGAAAAGATCAAGCCAAGTTTGGCCCGACTCACCAACGGGTAACTAAAAGCAAGTAAGTCGATGACATGCATGGTGAAACTAAGTGATAACGGAAGCGATAAATAGTGCATGAAAAAAATGAATGGAAGATTGAGAAAATAGACAAACATGCATGTGTGTGAGGCCATTCGCTGCTTGGGCGAACGTCCGTGCAAAACAGTTTCATGCATGTGAAAACATTGAGATACAAAGAAAATTGAAACAAAGCTATGACAAGATGGAATATATGTAAACGATAGCAGGCATTCAAATAAATCAAGCAAACAACACTAACACAAGTGAATACACAAAAAGCGACAGAAATGCTGAAAAAGACAAGTTGAGGCCACTTACCCGTGAATAGTTGAGCGAGATGTGTTGAAGAGTCCTGGATGTGATGTGGGATGTTAGAGCTCCAAGATTGATGTGAATGAATGAGCTCTGACGTGTCAAATAAATAATACTTGTCTCAAGACGCGCATGCCACAAATCTAGGAAAAAACGACACTTTGAGGGAAAATTATAAAACAACTTTGCATGTAACCCCTACCTGCTAAAAATAGCTACCTGAATCATGGGATACCTTTTCCATGTTGCCTCTTGCGATTCCAGGAAGATAAAGTCATGCATGGATGCAAGTCAAGTTTCCTCGGTTCTGGGTGGAACTGGTCAACCAGACTGTCCATGCATGCCTGTGCTCAACTGCTTGGGAAAAATGTGCATTCCTGACTATAAGTTGGGTTGACTGTCCAAGGGGATTGCAGATTTCTCAGCCCAGCAACTGAATGTTGCCTAGATTTGTGCAGATCCTGGACTGAACTTCCTGTTGATGGGAAGAATTGCGCAATTCCTGCTGGGAGGGTTGGCTGGCAGGATTGCATAATCTAGAAGACCAATAGGATGTCAGAGAGGATTGCACACTCTTGGAGGGAAAGGTTGGTTTCCCTCTAGGAATACGCAATTTTCAAGGGGAAGTTGCTCAGCCTGCAGCTGGACCAAGTCCGAGTAAGCAGTCTATGAGGGGAATGGATCGACTGTGACCAACAGGCTGCCTTTGTGGAAGGAAAACACTGAATCTTGAGTACTTGATGAAGCAAGACAAAGTGTTCTGTAAGGTTGGTAGGGAGGCTCCAAAACAGGCTAAGGAAAATTTTTGGAGGGTGGTTGTAGCCGCTACAACACAACCTTGCTTTATATATTTAAATATTTCCATCTACATCTCTCTCCAATTTGAAGATCCATTTGAATCCAAGAACACTTCTATATATAGTAAGTTCTACAAGGTCTTAGGTTTTGTTCTTAGCCAAGGATTCCATTTCCTCATCCATAACCTTCTTCCATTTTTCATTATCCACATCATTCACTACTTCTTGGTAACAAGAAGGTTCCCCATCCTCAATAATCAGGGAAACAAATGAATCAAAACCTTCATACCTCTTGGGAGGATTTATTTCCTTTGTAAACCTCCTAAGAGTGAATGTTTTTTGAAGGTATACACTTTCCTTTATACTTTCTTCATTCTCTTCTTCAGAAGCTTCTTCTTGCTTCTAATTTTTTGTAATTGCCTGTGTTGTTAAGATTTGTAGCTTGGGAGGTACTCCAAACAGTAGGCTTGATGGTTTTCGAGGAATGGGCACATAAGTATTTCTTGTTGGCTTAGAACCCAAGCATGTGGGCTTTCCACCCAAGCATGTCGGTGTAAAAACATGAGGCATTTGAGTGATTTGACACATGGAGGTGTTAGAGGACCCTTAAAGGAGGAAGGGGTAGTGAAAATCACTCAAATATGAGGTGCCTATCATGAGATATTAATTTTTCTATGCTTTTGATGGGTGTTGTGGAACATAAGTTAGGTTGGTTTGTTGTGTTGGTGTGCCACAAGGCATGTTTGTTGACACCACATGAAAGTGTATAAATAGGAGAGAGGAGGAGCCTCATTCCAAGTAGAGGAATTCATGATTACAAGAATTCTCGTGTGACTGCAGGAACACATGATTACATGGATTCTCACGTGATTGCAGAAAATCACGTGTGATCTTAGGAATTCATGGTTACAGGAATTCACGTGATTGTAGGAAATCACAACTACAGGATTTCATGTGTGATTGTAGGAATTTGTGATAACAGGAATTTGTGAGTGATTACAGGAATTTGCGATTACAAGAATTCGTATGTGATCACAGGAATCCACAATTACAATAATTCATAGTGTGATTGTAGGAATTTGTGAGTATAGAGTAGAAGAGAAGTCTTGCTCATATCCAAGGTGTTTTGGAGAGTAGAAGTGGACATCTTGAAGGAGGAAGGGTGTAGGATTGGGGTCTTAGAAGAGGATAATTTGTGGAGTATGTTAGCATCCGAGAGGAAGTGTAATCATAATGGTTGGATTCCCTAACCAGTGACCATATGCTACAGTAAAATATTGGACACTCATGGTCTGATGGAGGGTATCGTGAGAGTGGAATGAGTGTGGGCCTAGATAAGGCATAGTTGGAGCAACCTAAAGAAAAACTTGGGAGGATTGTAGAGGCTTACTTCAAGGCATAAGGAACAAGTCCCTTAAAGGACTAAGGGATTGTTAGAAGTGGTAGAAGAAGAGCTCATAGGTTTGATCAACTAGGAGATATTTGAGTAGCCCTAGACTTGCCTTATGGAGAAGGGCATTTATAGCAGAAGATGGGCAGTCCTCCTAGACCGTGTTCATTATGGGAGAAAGACTTTTTACAGTGATAGGTGGAAACCCTTTGTGCCCTATGTTAGTCTTCATTAGAGTAGCATAGGGAGAATATATTGGGAAGAAGTCCCTGAGTATCTGAGGAGAAGCAGTTGAGCATGAAGTATCGATGTGTTGTGTCCTTGATGGACTAAGGCACAACTAGTGAGCAGATTGGACAGCTAAGGTTCAGTGGCCAGATGGACTTGGATCATTGATAGAGGTATATTCATGTTGCTAGAAATCGCGAGTTGATTGACTGGGCAAGTACAAGGTATGACCTAGAGGAGCTGAAAAAGTATGCTACATTAGCCAGATGGTCATAGTATCTTATTGAGGGTGTATTGGTTATTGATGGACTGACACCAAGCCCTCATTTTTGTATCTTGTACTTGTGGATGTATGAGGTCCATTATCCCTGGTAAGGGAGCCCTAGATCGTTGTATTATTCAATTGGATTAATATAATGAAGTTGGGTTGTCGTACATATTTGTGTATATTTTGTGCATTAGTCGATTTATTGGTATTTATTATTCCATTTTGCAAAGTATACTTGTTGTGATACTTGGTTTGGTAGCATAAAATATTTAAGATTCGATCCTTGACACTAGTATCATGGAAAAACAACATGGTATCAGAGGCACTTTGAAGGGCCAATGAATCACTGTGCATAACAAAGCAACTAAGAGGGAGTTGATTCTAGATCATGGAGCTGAGGGTTCAACTAAAGACATGGATATGTGGTCTTGACGGGCTTGGTAGCGAGATTGGTTGGGATTTCTGGTGGATTAGTGGTGAGCCTGGGGAACAACATTTTGTTGTAGTACAAGTTGTTTATCGTAGACTTCCTATTAGTTATCATAGATGATGTGGATAGCTCAAGGATTTCTTTGGTATGGATGAGATCAAGATGATAGAGATTGCTTCATGCGATGGAATACAAATTGGCAAGATAGAGCCTTCATCGAATCGTGATGTTGCATATATGAGATTGGAGGGATTTTCACAAGTAATATTTGATCTAGGAGGATTAGTACTTGCTGGATTGGGTTGCGAGGATGATGTTCTCTATTCAACTGCAACCTATATTGACCTTGTAGGGCATAAGGTCAGTGACATGTTGAGCCAGTGGAGATCATGTAGACTCAGAGGAAGTCTAGCTTTAGAGGGAGCATCCCTATGGAGGTTTGGGATCTTCAAGTTCAAATATGATGAGGCAAATTCACTACCGAGATTGCAGGGTTCATTCTACAGAGTATGTTGTAGTGATGGATGCCATATGAGCCAATGTCGCTAAATATGTTCATGAAGACTTCCTAGTTGTGGAAGTACCTCCCTTGCTAAGAGGGAGTGTTGATATTTGTAGCTTGGGAGGTACTCCAAACCCAAGGCTTGAGGTTTTTGGAGGAATGGGCACACAAGTATGGCTTGTGGGCTTATAACCCAAGCCTGTGGGATTTGTACCCAACCATGTGGATGTGAAACCATGGGACATTTGAGTGATTTGACACATGGAAGTGTTAGAGGACCCTTAGAGGATAAAGGGGTAGTGAAAATTGCTCTAATTTGAGGTGTCTATCATGAGATATTAATTTTTATATGTTTTTTATGGTTGTTGAGGCACATAAGTTAGGTCATCTTGGTGTGTTGGTGTGCCACAAGACATGTTTGTTGACACCACATGAAAGTGTATAAATAGAAGTGAGGAGGTGCCTCATTCCTCATCCAATCATCACACTGATTTCTCATATGAATCAAAGCAGAGGAATTCGCAATTACTGGAATTCGAACGTGATTGTAGGAATTCATGATTACATGGATTCTCATGTGATTGGAGGAATTCATGATTACAAGAAATCGCTCACGATCACAAGAATTCGTGATTACAAGAATTCATGTGTGATTGCAGTAATTTGTGATTACAGGAGTTTGTGTGTTATTGCAAGAATTCACAATTACAAGAATTTCATGAGTGATTGTAGGAATTTGCGATTACAGGAATTTGTTCATGATTGCAGGAATTCATGATTATAAGAATTCATAGTGTGATTGCAGGAATTCATCATTTCAGAGCTAAAGAGAATTATTTCTCATATCCAAGGTGTTTTGGAGCACAAAAGTGGATATAGTAAAGGAGTAAGGGTGCAATATTGGGGTCCTAGAAGAGGAAAATTTGTGGAGTTTGTTAGAAACCAAGAGGAAGGTTAATCATAGTGGTTGGATTCCATAACTAATGAGTAAATGCTACAACATTATATTGGAGACTTTTGATCTAATGGAGGGCATCATGAGAGTGGACCAAATGTGGGCCTAGATAAGGAAAAGTTGGAGCAGCCTAAAGAACAACTTGGGATGATTGTAGAAGCTTGCTTCAAGCCCTAAGGAATAAGTCCCTTGAAAGACTAAGGTATTTTTAGAAGTGACAGAAGAAGAGCTAACATATTTGATCAGCTAGGAGCAGTTTGAGTAGCCCTAATCTTATCTTGTGGAGAAGGAAATCTACAGCAGAAGATGGGAAATCCTCCTAGCCCATGTTCATTATGGGAGAAGGACTTCTTATAGTGATAGGTGGAAGCCCTTTGCATCGTTTGTTAGCCTTTATTGGAGCAGTGTAAGGATATTGTAGTGGATATAAGTCCCTGAGTAGCTGAGGAGAAAACGTTGGGCGTGAAGTCTCAATGTGTTGTGCCCTCGATGGACTAAGGAACAACTAGTGAGTAGATTGGATAGCCAAGGTTCAGTGGCCAGATGGACTTGAACCATTGATAGAGGCAGATTAGTGTTGTTGCAGATCAGTAGTTGACGAACTGGGTAGGCATAGGGTATGAATGAAATACATTGAGAGCACTACATTAGCTAGATGGTCAGAGTATCTTTTTGAGGGTATATTGGTTGTCGATGGATGAAAACCAAGCCTCGGTTTCTGTATCTTGTACTTGTGGATGTATCAGGGCCATTATCCCTGGTACGTGAGCGCTAGGCTGTTTTATTTTTCAGGTTGATTAATATAACGACATTTGGTTGTTGTACATAATTGTGTATATTGTGCACTATTATATTTTCTACTATTTCTTATTTTGTTGTGCAAAGTAGACTTGTCGTGATACTTGGTTTGGTAGCATCAACTATTTAATATTCTATCCTAGACACCAATAGCGTGGAAAAATAACATGCGTCTCCAATTGAATTTGTTGATCCCATGATACCTATTTCTATTCATATTTTTCAACATATTCTTTTAGAAGAGAAGATTTGTTAAATGTTAGTTTATGTTAAGGATGATATTGTGTGTATAGGAATCCCACAACTTGTATCCTTTCACAACATCATCATACCCAACAAAGACATAACTTTTTTCTTTTGGGTATAATTTTTGAACGTTGATTCTTTGGAATAATAGCATAGACATCACAGCCAAAATATTTTAAGTTTGAATTGTCACAATACTGACCTAACCAAATATTTTCATAAATTTTATAGTTAATATCAAATAAAGTTGATTTGTTTACCAAATAACAAGCAATGGTTATCTCCCGGATGCGGGTGTTTAAATGGTATGATGGTACAAAGGTGGCGTTTCACATGGGCAGGTGTCAGCCCATGCACGCCACGAGGTACCTTGCAGAACGAGTGAGCTGGTCTCACGCAAGGTTTTTAATGCGGTTCTTTTACTCCTCCATCTGCCTCCTGGTAAATTGTGCAATGGCGCTTCAAAATCTTTGTGCTCCCGCGGCCTCCTCGCATTCCTCTGCGGTCTCTTGGCATTCCTCTGCGGCCTCTTCGCATTCCTCTGTAGCCTCTTCGCACTCCTCTGCGGTGTTGTTGGTAGCTCAGGGGCATTCACTCTCAGTGCCCAATTCCGTCTCTGTTTCAGGCTCGAGAGTGTTTCATAGGCAACGCGCTCAAGTTCAAAGGGCTCACGTTCTAGTTAGTCACTCCCCTCCGTGTATTTGCGCGCTTGTCAACCCTCGGTATATTGCAATGCCGAGAGAGCTTCCTAGAATAAGAGGCAGACGTGGAGGCTCCCGTGGACGTGCCACCACTCAGAGGCCTGCCCCCATCTCCCCCTCTTCCTCGGTCGAGTTGGCACCTGAGAAAAACCGTCCTCATGTTACCAGAGCTGGAAGAGGCAGAGGTCACGGGCGTGGAAGGATGGTTGAATGTGAGCATGTGGCGCATCCAACAGTCCGTTATCGTATCCCCTGCACTCTTGCCAATTCCACTTTCTTAGTTTCTGTTACTATAGAAAATTGTGAAAATCTCAGCGGCCAGGCAGCAACACATCTGGCAATTCCACTAGAACAAGGGATAGCGCCTCCAATTGATACTCAACGCCCGGTCATGGGAAGCTCCTCCTTGGCGACTCAAGCTGCCCCTGCTGGTCCAAGCGAGCCTGCTTAGGGAGTCCCAACCGGCTCGGTGGTCCTTCGCTCAGACTCGGAAGACTCTTTGCAATTTGGGTGCAGGGTAGTGGAGGAACCCTACACTACGGATGATGACTGATCTTGTATGGCATTCTGCTCTCGGCAGCCTAAGAAGTAGGCGCATTACTCTGTTTTTGAAACTCGCAATTCTGCCTGTGTCAGGTCATAGTATGTGTCTATATGTCTCTGTGTCGACTGTTTGGGTCTGTATGTCTGAAAGTCCTTGTTTAGCGCTGTACAGCAGCGCAATGGTTGTTTGTCTCAGCTTGTCCCTGTTTCGCAATGTTTCGAGTCTTAGGAGAAGACGCAACAGAAGGAAGTTCACCAATTTTGGAATGTGTTCATCTGGGCTAATTTTCAATCTTATGGCAAGATTTTCAAGGCTACGGCCTTGCTGTAACTTTTTGAATATTTTTGTATAATAATAGAAGTAGACAGATTGAGAAAAAAAAAACAAGCAATGGTCATTGCTCTTTTCCACGCCTCCTTATATAAATTAATATTTTTGATCATGCTCCTGTCTCTTTCTAGAAGATTCATGTTCATACATTTAGAAATGCAATTTTACTGAAGAGTATAGGTAACAATTTTGTGTCTAGCAATTCCTCTATCCATGTGTTGTAGCTGCTACAACACCCTACAAAATTTTGAGTTCATTTAAATTTTGGATCCCCGTAATGATCATGTGATTTATCGTCGTTAAAATTTTACATGGTCATATTTCTCAAGTCTTCAATTCCTTTCTTTGAAAATCCTAAGTGTCGGTGCACCATGCATTCACAAGCCTAAGTCATTTTCCCTTCATAGTGCATGCTCTCAAGATAGTCCTATCACACTTCTTGGAGAGAGTGGAGCTTACTTGATGGAGATAGTGGAGAGAACTCTTGGTTTATAGGTAAAGTGCGCTTCCTTTCGACCAAAAACTAGTACAAAATGGCTAATTAGTTACTAAAAAAATCACTAAAATTTGTATATCAACAACCATTTTTAGCCGGTGACCAATAATAAACAATTTATAGTATCTTATAATGCGACCAACGTTTATTCAGTTTTAACTTAGTCATTAATTGGTTGTCTCAATTTTGTCGTCTAGTAGTATATTTAGTCATTAATTGCCACAACTAATGACCAAATACACAACAAAATATTATACTCTATGATCATCCGAGAAAACCAATTAATGACCAAAATGTTGGTTGAGTTATAAGATACTATAAATTAGCCACTAATAGTCATATCTATGCTTATTCATCATTTGAAACCAATTATTGACCAAAGGAATATAACTAAATTTTCACCTTGTTATAAAATATTGTAAATTAGCTACTAGTAGTAGGATATATGAAAAATGTAGTCGTCATTTGTAATCACAAATTTATCATTTATAGTAGTCATTTATCTTTTTTAGGTAGTTTCATGTTTCATTATATAAACTATTGAATTAGTAGTTTATATTCATTTCATTTACTTTCATTAATAATCATTATAAACGATTAATTTAGTCATACATTCACTTTATTTGTGTTCATCATTAATCCATATCAACTACTGATTTAGTAGTTTTAAATTGATTTTATGTGTTCATTGTTGATCAACCTAAATTAATTAGTATGATTTTGCGACTAAATTAAAAAAAATTACATATAATGTGCATGTTAATCTAATATGAAAACACAAAGTTACATATTTTAATTACAATACTCGATAATATCAAGTACAACTATAAATAATTTCAACCACATAAATTGTATTGTATGAAATGTAAAGTATTAGAATATGAGTTTCCATATTAATATTGGTTGGACAACAATTTACACATGAAATATTGTTTCATCACTTGAAAATATTATCATTGTGTTGCCAAGACATTTCAGGTGAATTCACCAACTCTAAAGACTTGAATATCAGTCTCTATGTGTGTGTCTCATGCGAGATATTGGCTTTAAGGGTATCACTAGACGGTTCCCTACTCTCTGTCTTTTTACATTTGTCACTCCAGTGTTATTGTTCTCCCCTTTCTTCAATTCTTGCTTCTTACCATCATATTGAGTTCCTCTTCTAAAGACGAAAGAAGTTATGATGCAGAGTATAAGAGATGAAATACGATGAACACTAAAATATAAATTAAATTAGACTATAAGGGATTTATATGACATATACCTCAACATCAACAATGTCAATACCATTTTTCTCCAGAAAAGTAAGAAAATGGAGCAAGGTTTTTTCAGTTGGGCGATAGTGGCCACTATGTGGCCAGATGACCTATATAAACAAAGAAAATAAATTTCACCATAGAAAAGAACACCTTAGTAACTTAGTATTCAACCTTTAGGGAAATCTTAGGCATAATCATGCCAACTAAGTTACATGATAAAAATCCTAGGCTATAGATAGATTGTGAGAAAAAATGATTTGAGGTGTGATGTCTAATCCTTGTTGTTTTATTCACAACAACAATTCATTATCCAACTCATGAACTTGGTCACGTATATAGACAACGTGTGCTCAAATAACAACATGGAAGTAAACATTTCTAATATTCATGAAAATATTTTAACACAAAAGAACTAAAAGGAATCAATATCGTGTAATACTAATTTCATCTTCAAGATTTGGATATTATTTAATGGACATGATACCCAGTATTTTCAATTTCATATTTAAAAGAAAAAACAAAATCAAAGGAAATGTTCCAAAATACAATCAAACAATAAAGAGGGGATATCATGGAATGGACCTGCCCACTGGTGTTTGGCATTCCTAAAACATCTTCTTGACCAAAATATCCATGAGGTGAAAGAATCTGAGCGTTAAAAAACATAGGAATCCCTACTAGAAACCTTTCCAAAGTCAATGGATCGGGTGCCTAAAGGATCTCCAACAGTAAATGAATCATATCTAAGACATGCTCTGAATTGTCTCCCCATCATTTTTCTAATCCCTTTCCTATAACTAGCCCACACTAGAGTGAAGTAACAATTAAATGAAGGCATTGAGATTTATTTTTATCCTTTATATTTATAAACTTAGAATTTTATTTGTTTCAAGAACATATTAATTCATATTTAGAGCTTTCCTATCATGAGAATGTATCAATCAAGTGGGACATAAGAAAAATATACCTCAATGAGGTCCTCAAACAATTCCTACAATATCAATATTGTTCTTGCTATGATATCTTGGGTAGAAAAGAGAACATATCTTCAAAACAAAAATCCATATATTATTTGTGCTCAAATTCTATATATTGTTTATTCTTAGGTCGCTTTTTAATATGTTCCTCTTCCTTTACCAAAGGGGACTGTAGCTTGGTTAAGCTCTTTATCCTTTCATTTAATATCAATTTCTACAAGATAAAAGTCACACATTATTCTTTTCCATTTCTCAACATGCTACAAATGATAAATTGAAAGTCACATAAAACCAAGAACAAACCCTTTTCTAAGCAAAACAAACAAACAAACAATGCCTCCAATAAAACTTCATACCTCATAAATTACTTTGTCACGTGCTTAGGCTAAAGGTGAGATTATATGAATCATATTTAGGTCATTCTTAATGCGATATTCATATGCTACCATGATGTCAATTTGGAGCTAGAAGGAATATATAAATCCAGGTTATTATCAGTGAAATTCAAGTATAATTCAAAAAAATAACATTGCAAGATAGTGGATAAAGAAACATCTTCACAATTAAGCTTCTCTATTTTAATTTGATTTGAGTTGAGTTTGCATTTGAGTATATACTTTTCTCTAAATAAGTGAAATAGAAAGATGGAAATCGAAATAGCCTTGTGATTTTTTAATCAATTCATATTATGTAATGGGTCAGTGTAATTCTCAATACAACTTTTCATCTTGTCACCATGTCTGGCCTTTATATGTTTTTATTTTTTCCACGTGATGCATTTCCCAAGGAAGCCACCAGGAACTTCCCATCATTCCAAGGATGGTCCCCAAAATAAACTGGATTATGTATAAGCTCAAATTCTTTTCATGTCACTTACAGGAACAAAACGTGGGTGGAGACTCGATAGGACCCAACTGAAAAACTTGTCATTTATATGTAATAATATTGATATCTTGAGAATAAAAATCCCCTTTTTACAAAAAAATCTATGCTACTGGACATTAAAATAATATATGCCAAGACACTTGCAATTAGGACATTTTCCACAAACTATAAAAATAAAAATGAGCAATATGAAACCAAACCATCCATACCTTCTCTTTAAAGTCACCAAGGGCTTCATCAAAATCCTGAGAAAGAACTGGAAGGATCTTATGAAGTTGTTTCTTTGATAGGTCGAGGGGAAAAGCACATTATTTCTATAAAACAATAAAAATACATTGCTTAAGGCCTCCTTCACAGGTACCAGATGTCAATATTTCCACTACTACGCTCTAGAACTGAGGTACATGGTGAATTTTTGGAAGACCAAAATGTTATCTCAAAAGTTGTCATCAATTTTCAAAACAAACAAATAGATGCAAATCCATTCTCTGCTAACTACAACTTTCCTGAATAGACACATATAAACAAAAGAGAATGCCCCCTAGAAACAGAATCAATGCTCCATTGACTGAATACTAGGAAAATGAAACATGGATACATACCCCGATGATTTTACATATCTTTCCATCCCTCAATAAAGAATCATATGAAAGACATTTTAGGATTCTATCATGACTAGGTGTAAATGTTATAGTCAGTGATGAAGGTTGTACCAGTGAAAATTCAACAAAAATGAATTTGCATCCAACCTCATAAAATAACAGTCTTTTGGTGGAAGGCATAATTTCTATAGAACGTCACTTTCGTTTGGGCATGGTTTTTTTTTAACCATAGTAAATTGGTAACTCCTTGGACTAATCTAGGGGAGGTCCATGGATCAACCCTTGTGGCTGACTTATAATGACCAAGAGTATATTCAACAACCTACAAGCCAGATATACCATATCTTATGATTTAGAAAGAGTCGAGACTCTCAGAAAATGGGAGTATACTCCTTAAGTCGAGATCATAGCAGGTCATATACTCAATGATATTTGAACCACGATCTTGTTGGTTTCACCCGGTGAAACTTACCATTAAACCACATATCATTGTATCTTTTGGGCATGATTTTGTTCATCAAACATGAATATTATTAGGGGATCTGAAATAACCTTAGGAAACAAAAGTAAAGGAGTTTAAGATACAATTATTCTCATGAGAAAAGGAAACTCTTTGTCATGTACAACAACAAAAAGGAATAAGGCACAAAAAGTAATAAAATGTGAAGGGTATTTATGTGTGCAAGCATTCAGACCCAAATTCGACTAATACCCTGAAACGACCTTGGAAATTGCAGATTTGCAGAAATTGAGTTCACTACAAGGTTATGCTTGGTAACAGAACAACCTTAAATTTGAATGCCACCAAATGACACATGCAATAGTTGTTATAAAGAAAGCAAGCAGTTTAAATTTATGTTAGGGGAATCTTTGGGCCACTCTTCATTTAGTTCATTAGAGCTTCAATTATCTTACTCTTAATTCAAGACAATGATTTTAGCTAAAAACCCAGGCAAGATTAGCACCTAACCTACCTATTAAGGTCATTGCATTTCTTTCCTAACAGAAAAAAGATTCATAAATGTGTATAAAAGATTGCTTTGAAAACATTTTGCAACAAAGTAGTTTAATTTAACATGTTATATGACTTAAAATAAGGCATAACCACATAACTTGTAACAAACTTTATAAATATTATGTAATTTATTGTCATTTCTATAACCAATTTACAACTAATTCTTTTATGCATATTCCTCAGAAAATGCTAGTATCTATAACTAGTCAAACTATTTAACCATTCGTTACTTGTAGTATCTCCCCTACTCTTTCTTTAATTCATCATGCATCTTGTAGTTAGAACATTGTAATGTGCATTAAGCCACAGGGAACTCTCGCTCCCGTGTTTCCTTTCCAGGAAATGTTTCCACACAAGAAACATGGATCAAGCATCCATGACACATTTCCTATCCAAAAATGCCCGAAACAACATGTTTCCCAGGGGAAAATAAATAAATAAATGCAGGACCCCCAAAGGAAATGGGATCTTGACCCGTTTTTGGATAAATAAATCCTGAAACAATAAAAATGAAAAGCCTGAAAAAATCAAAAACAAAAAATCGGCAACAACACCATGGTCCATCTCTAAGGTTACCAAGTGTTAGACCACCCAACATCGTTCAATATTCATTGTTGTCTGCCCACCTGAATGGAACTTTACTAAAAAAAGGATGAAGCTAGGTGTGAGTCCGAGGAAAATTTGGCATAATAGAGATGTCCATCAATCCTGGAATCTAAAAGCCAAATAAAGTTTACATCATGTAATCCACCCCCTTGGGGCATGTTTCTAAAAGAACTTTCACTAAGAAAAAAATAGAAAATTTGTATTAGGATTTAGTAGTATGCAACCCATAATTATGAATTATTTTTTTTTGGAGTTTTTATTTTTAAGAATATCTCTGAAAATAATTTAATATGTCATTGCCCTATTTCCTAAAATATTGAAATTGTCATTTCCTAAATGGTCATAAACATAAATCGTTTCCACTTTTGATGTGATTTTGCTTCCATGATATGGCTAGGAGTTATCCATGCCAACACTTGGATTTTAGTCAACTATATTCAACCATATGGTATGATATCATTGAACACATCTATCCTTAGTGTCTTGTGATGCCACCTTCTATTGCTCCTACCTACTATTTGGAGTTTTGGTCTAGGCCTTGTACAACTTCTTAGTATCATAGGATGAGAAGGGTTTGTCATAATTCCAACATTAATCTCCAAGCAGAGACTAAAATTTCAAGCTACAACTTGAATAAATTAGATCATGGGATTGTTCAGCATGGCTCCAAAATACATTATTTTCTTCACTTGGAAATGTCAAATTCTCCTATTCATAATAGCATATTTGCACTCAAAGATTACCCTATAGCTAAAACTAAAAACTAGAAACACAAACCAAACCTTCAAATTTTCAAAAACTAAATACATAGGCATATAGATCATGAGTGTAGACTTTGCATATCAGAATTTCAAATCAATCCAGCAAATGGTAGTGTGTGGATCTGAGAAATACAAAATCTACAAATCAAAATCAACAAGCTAGAAATCTGCAGTAACAATCATGTAACTACTCATTAACATTAAAAAATTAATTACAATGACTATTTGTTTGCTAATGCGCCATTCATCTATTTTTTCATAGCAAGAGAGGGGTCCATGAATGCCAAAATGTCCAAGAATACTATCCAAGTAATGTTCCCAACATGTACCAAGAATAGGTAGACACATGCCAACAGATTTCAAGCACACTACTCCAAGTAGGGCTAAATGCCAAGCACAATCCTCCACATAACTCCTCAAGTGATGCACACCACATGTGCCAAGAATAGGTTGACACATGCCAAGCATACTCCTCTATGTAAATCCTCAAGTAATATGCCCCACATGTGCCAAGAATAGGTTAAAAAAATGCCAACACATGCCAACACAATCTCTAGTATTAGGATAAGGGAAGATACAAGTCTAGTGGTAAGTTAATCTATAGTTCAGGGGCTCACCGATTTTCGGTAGCTATATTCTATGTAAATGTAATTGATCTAAGAGATCGATTTACAAACACATTACTGAATTGGGAACTACTTTAAGGTTTTTTTTTTTCTTGTTTAATACATTTTATTTTAGATTAAATGAAATAACTTAAGTGTGCCAATGCTTTGCTAACAAGAAAAATCCATGATTGGTGGTACTAATTGTCTATCCTTTATAAGTTTGGATCTTTTTCAAGCTTTAACTGTGATAAGCTATCCATAAATAAATGAGAAAGTCTCACACCATAAAACCTCCCACATTTTAGCAAATATTTTATAAAATGCCCTTCTTGGTATTTATACTAAATCAACATAGATCTATCTTAACCCTAGAACTATTAAGCGGTGAGAGGGATTAGAAAACCCAACTACAGACTTCTTGATGCTTTGAAAATCCTAGGATTAAGTTGGAGTTGTGCTACTTATTTTTCTATTTTTTTGTGAGATTTCTTTTGCCATTAGGCATTGGATGTCAATTTTTTCCATGTTATTTATTAGTCTATATATGATGAGCTATAAAAGCACATCCTCCGCTTGTTGCAACGTAAAGGTACATTTTTAAGATGACAAAGTACTATTTTCCCAATGTCGCTAATGTTCAAGGGTTTTAGTGTGGCCTTTGGCAAGGGGATATGATTTTTTAAATCTGGATTCATTGGTATGTGAAGATGAGCCTAACATGTTAAAAAAATGTTGTTGAGCCTAAGAATGAAATATGGGGACATTTTGTGAAGTCTAAGCAGAATTACATTTTCTTGTTTTTCATAACTTAAACACAAACATGTAACAATCACCCACATTTTTCAAAAGCATGGTATATAGGATGGATGTTATTTTCTTGGTAAGAAAATGTAGTTTTTATATTAACTAAGCCCAGATTGGGTAAAAATACACACTGATAATCTGAGGGGAAGTTTTCTACATGATTTTTGGAATAGATTTCCCCACTAGCCACTCCAAACCTTCCAATATAAACCATACCAATGACACAAACTAGACTTTCGATAGAATATATTTTCTCATAAAACAGCGGTGTAAATTCTAACTATAGAACAATAGATATCTATATTCTTTTACTAGATTATCGATAGAATAGCTTTTGGGAGCGAAATTCTCTCGAAATGGTTGTGAGCATGCCCGAAAGGTGTGGAATGTTTTTTCTAAGCTATCTTGCTTAGACAGTTGTTCTAGGGGCTAGAGGGATGGGAGATGCTTCCCACACCTATGTTGTAAATAACAAACCTTAGAAAGCTGGAAACTCAATAAACACTCAAAACTATTGTTTTTATGCAATATCTACAAAGTACAAACACAGCTAACTGAGAAGTATCAACAACAATTTGCACAAACATGCAACACTCAAAATCACATCTATTTTTCTTTTATTGGCTAGAATATGAAACTGTACAATGAATCACTACAAAATACCGAATGTTTTTAACTGAGAGAGACCCTTCACACTTCCATAGAGAATTGGTTTAGGGTTTATAATATTGGAACCTTAACCCTTGGTGCCTAAGATAAATTGGCCAAATTGCATTCATACATGTGCTTGGAAACCTAGGGAAATGTGACTTAGCTGGATAAGTCTCATTCTACTTTCCTTCACCTTGTCCTTGGGATCAACACCTCCCTTTAAATATGAAAATATACCTAATTATTGTACCTATCCTAGAGTTAAAGCAAAATCAAATTAGAAAAACACCTTATTTTTTTAACTGAAGAAAATATGTTAATTATGGGGAAGTAACATAATCTAGGTACAAAACACTAAATATGGAACGACAACTAATCTGGGAAATCACAATGCTGGTATATGCATATTTCCTCTCTATTTACTTAAGAACAACTTGCCTCCCAAGGTATTCTAGAGGATTCATTATTCATGCACCCTCTATGTCTACATAATAACAACTTGCCTCCCAAATCACTCTAAATTTGTCCCCTCATCCCTTCTCTGATGTTGTTGTACACTGATGCATTGAGGAAACTAAGTGTCCCATCGTTGTTGGAGGAAACAATGAGTAATATCAGATTAATTCAATATCTTAAATGGTACTGATTCAACATTGATGCATTTGATTTTGAAGTGTTTTTTTTACAAAGAATAGTCTTAAATTTCAAAGTATCTATTGAAATCCCTGATGTTTAAACCAATTAAACCATCACTAGCACATGCGAATATTTACCGAGATAACAGACAATAAAAACAACACGTGCATTGTTCATACCATCTTAATGTTCATTGCTAATTGTCATTGTCCATATTATTTGAGATTGACACCTTCACAACTTGCTTCATATGAATTTCACCCATATCTTGTTAGTAGCTTGTTCTAGATTATAACATATCTTATCATGGAATGGAGAACTTGGTGCTACAATTGAATTTCATGCTGAACTAAGTGCACCATACCACTGCTAGAACACATATATAAAAATACATAAATAATCCATAAGGATTCTATTTTTTGGTTAGAATTAAAATAGACATGCAAATTTGACATGTTTTTGAACAATATAGGATTTTTTAACATTTTTTTCAGGGATTTACAACAAAATTTGGTTAATTCTTTGTCAACACAATAAATTTTGTCATGTTTTTTATCTGGCAATTTCTTTTGAATTTTGTTTTTTGTTAAATTCAAACACAAACATGGACCAAGTGACATTAGGTAGCATACATTTTATATCTTCACTTGGATAAAGAATAAATGATGAAAGTATTGAACTGTTGGCTTGAGGGGACCTGACCCAGGTTGGGAGTTAATTAGCCAAACAAATCCCTACAATACTTGTCCTTTTGGCAACAACCCTCCCAGCGTGGACTGAGGTCTCACCCGAAGCAGTATGGGGGGATGCTGGAACCAAGTTTCCGCACCCTTGAGATGTCTGAGGGGTCGATTTAGTCCAACTGTGAATACCTTCGCGTAGGTCACTTCGTGCACTATCCTGACCTGTGGTACCTTCGCGATTTGTTATAATCGTCATCACACAATCCTACCTAGGGGTTGAGGTGCTTTCACGCTGCTAAGTCAACGAAATGCACTATTTCCCCAAGTTACACTGCGTATCTTACTTATCTTTGTATAACTATTAGTAAACTTCGCGTAAAAAAATACTTTATCTTATATTCACTTAATCAACACAATCATATAAGTTTGTGCAACATATAAACAATGAAATTTCAATTTATACCCAATACATTCAATGCACAAAATAGGAAAAAGATACACAGAAATGATATGAAACTTCTCTTTATTACTTCTCCAACAGTTACAGACATGACTCGCCCTGTGCACTCAGCTACAAGGGTACACGCACTCAGCTACGGACTACTAGGCCTCTACACACTTGGCTGTAGAGCCTTCTCCTACTTTATGACCCAAAGACTCGACTTGACACTTAGACTATCCTTCTATTCCATCTATTCACTTATTAACTTCATTTCGGTGAATTACAACTTAGAGCCTCAATCTATTTATATAATCCCATGGTCTGCGGACCATGGGTAGATCTCTAAAGCTGAAATTACATTTACAAAAATGAGGGTAGAAAACCCTAGGACTCATTTACAAGTTCGCGCTCCGCGCCTACAAAACACGGAGTCTTTACATCAGATTTAGTCAAAATCTAGGCTTTAAGCATCAAAACTTCCCTTGGGGGATCCCATGCCCAATAGGCCCCCAACACAAACATCGTGACTCACCCTCGTGTCACTCTATCGGTGCAGAGATCTTCACGCAGATACCTCCCAACTCTGCCCGAACTTCTGCAAGATTGGCAGCGCACTGAGCGGCTGCCTGTTGTACCTCCTGGACGCGCTGTTCAGAGACTGCTATAGCTGAACTGTTTCCCTACACCTGTTTATAGTCCCGTGCCTCCTTTCAGCTGCTTGGAGCACTAAGACTGTGCTTCTGTCACCTACTCAGATAGTTGGGCCACCCGTGTATGGCTTCAACCAACTTCCATTCACTTTTCCTAGGAAATGTTCTCCATTTAATTTTAACAACTGCACCGTGCCTCCATCTGTGATCTCCTTAATAACATATGGTCCTAGCCAATGCATTCTGAATTTTCCTAGGAATTTATTAAACTTACTATCATACAATAACACCAAATTGTTCACCTAGAAGGTGCGCAACTTAATATGTCATTCGTGCCAGGCCTTTTCGCATTTCTTTTGTACCTGTTGGTGAAAGCCAGCCAAAAATCATTCTTCCTTGAGTTCCTCCAACTGTGTGAGCCTCTCCTCAAGGGCTCCACATTCCTTCATACCTGTGAGAGTTTCGATGCGGAAACTAGGCACGATGTACTCCATCAGCATTACGACTTCCACTCCATAGACTAGCCGGAAAGGTGTTTGTCTCGTTAGTTTCTTGCATGTTGTCCTATAAGCCCATAATAATACAAGTACACGCAGGTCCCAATCACTTCATTGTGCGTTGCATACTTTGGTCAACGCAATCACCATTACTTTGTTAAATGCTTCTACTGTCATGTTAGCTTGTGGGTGATATGGTGTGTTTTTCTGATGGTACACCTGAAACTCTTTTTTCAGCGCGTTGGTCGTCTCGTTCAGGAAATGTGTACTGGGGTCACTCATCAAGATCTTCGGACATCCAAATTGTGTCAAGACATGTTCAAATAGAAAATTCGTGGTCCTTGCAACTGTGCAATCTTTTACCAACCACGCTTTTACCGAATGAGTCAGGTACTCTGTCACAGTAATAATATATCTTGCGCTCGTTTTTCCTTGAGGTCTGACAGGTCCTACAAAGTCGATCACCCACTTTTCAAAGAGATGCAGCGTCAGTTTCAGATTCAAAGGCATCTCCTCCCTCCGCGATGGTTTACTTGTTATTTTACATACATCACAAGCCTTACAATGTGCTTTTGAATCTTGATGAAGGGTCGGCCACCACAACTCTACGCGGAGAATCTTCTGCACAGTCGCTCTCCCTCCATAATGTCCTCCCGCAGTGCCCCCATGAGTTTCCGAAAGGATATTCCTTCGTTCAAATTTAGGTACATACCTTCGCAGTATCTCATCATTCCCCATCTTATATAGGTGCCCCACAATGATATAGAAATCTGCCATGCGCACCACTAGTTCCTTCTTCTGTTCGACGGAGTACTCTTTTTACATAGTTCCAATTGTGAGAAAGTGAATTATATATTCAAAATGTCCATCTGCTACGCGCACAATGAAAAGTTTCACGTTAGGTAGTCCTTCCTCCAACCTAGTAGGTTCCTCCCCTGTCTGAATGCATGAGAGGTGATCAGGGCCCGCGTTTAGTCACCCAATCTTTACAACAACTTCAAAATCATATTCTTGGAACAATAAAAGCCACCTACATATGCGCCCCCCCAACACAGGCTTATTGAACAAGTATTTTAGCGCAAAACGATCTGTATATCTCTTGAAATGTTCTCCTAGCAAGTAGTGTCGATATTTCTGGAGCGCATACACCATAGCTAGTCCCTCGCGTTCAGTGGTGGAATAGTTCTTTTACGCTTTAGACAATCTTTGACTCACGAATGTGATAGGGTGATCCAAGTGATCTCCACCATCCTATGTTAGTACCACTCCCAGTGCTATACACGATGCATCAACATGGACATCAAACTCCTCGTCCCACTTTGGGAAGACCAAAATCGGCGCAATGACCATATTTTCTTTCAATACATCTAGGATTTTCTTACAGTCATCGTTCCAACAGAACATGACATCCTTTTTCAACCGCTTTTCCATCAGCATGGTGATTTGGGCATAGCTTTTAATGAACTTTCTATAGTATCCCGTATGTCCCAGAGTAGCACGTAGCTATTTCACACTTTGCGGTGCTTCCAAATTCAGAATCACCACAATCTTTGTGGGATCTACCATTAGTCCCTGTCTGCAAACCACATGTCCTAACGGGTTTCCAAAAGGAATGAAGAACATACACTTCTTGAGGTTAAGTGGTGGGCTCCAATATTGCAGCAATAATGGTGCAACTCCTGGGACTCCCTTCTTTACTTTTATCAACCCGGTAGTTCGTAAAAAACTTGGAAGTGACGGTGTTGTATGCACAAGTACTAGCTCTTGTCACAAGCTGTCACTGGATCAGCTGGCACAAGTCTGCTAGGAGCTTAAGCCAACTTCTATGAGCTCTTAGAAGAATCTTCTAATGGTGATGGATGAAAGCTAGCTCAAAGGAGGCTAGTCTACTTGCAAAAAGAAACTGAAAGTGGAAAAGGAATGCAAACCCTAGTTTCGCTGACTAACCCTACTAGTGCATGAAAAGAGATGAAAGCACTGAAAATGGATGCGATTGACTTCTAGAAATGTAGAATGCATGTGACTAAGCTACTCTTGCAGTGAAATATGAAAAGTGACATCTTTTTGTATTTTTGAGCAATTTTATAGAATTATTATGCATGTGCTTAACTGTTTTGATTGTGCAGAGGTTGATTGATGGAAGGAAATGGTGACAATTCTTGCAGGAGGTTGGGAAGGTTAGAAGAGGGCCTAAGGGGTCACTAACACCCTTCTAGAGAGTTTCACAGAGATCGGATATCGAAAAACCGCTCTCGTGATCTTCTACAGGAAGTTCCGAAAGGAGATTTTGGAGGGTTGAAGGTGGAAGAAAGGTGGAGAAGTGGAGATGGAGGTTGGATGAGGGTGTGAATAGATCTAGAACCTGGCAAATGAGGCTGAGAAGTGATGAGGATGGTTGGTTTCGTTCAAGGGTAGATAGAGTGATGTTGCACAAAGACATTGAGATTAGGTCAAAGTGAGAAAATGTGGCAAACGAAGGGCAAGAATCTGAGTTAAGGGATGGAACAGGGTGCACTGGTGGAGGAAGAGTAGGCAGGGAGGTACTACAGGTGTTCTGCATGCTATTTCTTGAAACTGACCAAACAAAGACCATGCAAACCAAATATCTAGCTATTCTAACCTAATTTGACCTAAGAACCAACAACCATGATGAATAGAAATTCATTGGTAGAAAATCATGTAAAGTGACTTATGAAAACCAAGCAAGAATGGATCTAAGCATGTGATCACACCTACTATCGACTTTTGCGACTGAGAAACTAACACCAGCAATTGCATGAAGGGGCAAAAATAGTGTTTTTGTTGGCAGCAAGGACACTTGGGACTCATCTCATGGTCCTGAGGAGGGAGAGGTGAGATCCAAAGTTGTTTGATGGCCTTTTTTGAAGATATATCCTGTTTTCAACCTATAAAATCACTCTGAAACATGAAATCTTTTTCAATCATCAAAAATGACCTAGATAACCAAGCAAGATTCTAATCTACTAGCAGAAATTATTTTATGAAGATAGCAAAAACATATAACAGTACACAGAGGAAGATTTGGAACTTGGGTTGGGCCCAACCCCAAGAGCTACAGGCTCCTAAGAAGAAACTCAGAACTGATGCAACATGAAACTAGTTTCATTACTCAAAAAATAACCATGTCCAAAATGTGTTACAGTAGAAGCTCCAAAATGGGCTGAGAAACAGAACAACACTATAGTGCGAAATACAAATGTTCAAGAAGTAAACTACGAAGGCTGGAAGCCTTCCTACTTATGCACTACGAGGACCTCCAACAGGCCTCCTTAACTCAAGGGGCTCAGTTGCCCAAACTCCAAGTACTCAGCCACTTCACAAAATTTGCTCGGCTACCCTTGGAAATCAACTTTGGTGGCCTGCTGAACTCCGAGTTGATGGTGGAGAACTCGAGAAAGGGCCATTTAGTGCATGAGACACCCTTCCTATGAATCCTCAGCCTTGTTCCCTCGTATTTGGCTGTCAAATGGCTCATAAATGCTTGACCTTGGTCCAAAAGTTTGTCCAAAAATCTACAATAAACATGTATTAGCCTTCATGGTCAAGTGACTATTCTCATTCATCCAATTAACATAAATATAACTATGAAGAATGGTGGATTTATGGAGAAAAATAGGCAAAATGAGCCCAATAAGTTACCCGTTTTTGGGGCTCATCATCACCCCCCTGCTAATGAGTTGCTCATCATATGAGAAACTAATCTAGCTCATCTTCTTTGATTGCCTTGACTGCCTCTCTCACATCCTAGGCCTCCGAGGTGATGTCTGCTTCTTGGTCATGAAATCCTGCTTTTCTTTCCACTTCCTCCCACTGCCTGTGCTCCTCTTCTTCTTTGACTCCTTCCGGCAATCCTAAAAGCATGAGAGGACTGTACTTTAGGTTGATCCAGTTGGCCTACAGATTTTGCATTGATTGTTTATAGAGGGGTACCCTTGCCAAAGCCTCCCTCATCCTGGTTGGGGAGTGGTATTCTCTAATTTTCAAACTGTGGGGCAGTGTGTTCCACCTCCTTGTGCAAGCATGCATGCAGTTATCCCCCAACAGTCTTTCCATGTCCTCAAAGTGAGCAATGGCTTGAGCTTGTTGTTCAATGTAATCCGGTGAAGCTTGAGGGTTGTTGGCTAGGTGCTGATGGGCATATATTAAAGCTGATGTATCCCTCGGTTCTGCCCTGATCATAAGTGGTTCATTTAGCTCCCTGTTCATAATATCCCGAATCCCTGCTGCCCTCTTTTCTTCATGATTTAACCAAGAGGCCATGGCCATAAGTTACACATCTCCCAATGTATCATTGGGGTCCCAAAGAGTCATGTTTGTAAGGGCCAAGTTGTGTAAATATAATTTGGATAACTTGGCCTTATCTTCTGCTGAGATGCTGTCACACAAATTCATGAATTGATGGTAATTTTGAAATGGAATGGTGCCCCTTTGGGCCAAGGTGTTTATCTGGAACTGCAACCATTGATCTTTGAGGTATAAGGCATATGACTTGGTACGTTGCCTACACTACAAGGCCTCTACTACCCAGTTGGCCATGCAGGCCAGTTGGGATTCCTTCTCTTGTACCTGCTGCCTTAGAGACTGTATTTCCTCTGCTACCTGTGACTCCTTCTCCTATAGCTATTTTGTTAGTGCCTCAACCTCAGCCTGCAACTCGTCCACTTTCTATTGTTCATTGGAGGTTTTTTTGTCTGCTGGAGGCTTTCCATATTGCTACTGTTCTCCTAGAATGGAGGGCCTGCCTTCCTTATGACTTCCCTGTAGCTGTAGCTTCTCTTTCAACAGGTCATACTCTTCCTGTAGTTTGGCCCTTTTACTTCTTTCCACATGCTTCACCATGGCCAATTCTCCCCTTGACCCCTCGAGTTGTTCCTCTAGCTGGCCTATGTCTACCACACCCTTGGACTTGGTAATCCTCATCCAAGTGTGAGTCCTAATTCTTTCTTCTTCCAGTGCAAAGAAGAGTGGCACTGCAAATTTCTGGAGAATTATCTTCTCGGCTTCTAACAGGTTATAGTACGAGCCCAAGCTAGGCTGGGGGGCGTGGTTCCACTATTTCCTCTGTCTTTTCTTCTTCTTTGTGATTGTTTGGCCACCTTTTCCTCCAATTTCTCGATTTCTTTTAGCTTACCCAGAGTTTCCTGTAGAGATTTCTCAGCTTCCTATAGAGCTATCTTTGAGTCCATTGTCTTAATTCTTTCTCTCCAGGTGGAGGTTTTTGGGCTTCCTCGTTCATAGGTGATGGATATCTTTGAAGGAGACCCTTCTTTTGGTTTAAGTGTTGTGTCCTCAATGACAATTGGCTCCTTTGATTGTGGTTGGGGTCTGCCTACTTTGATCTGTGTGCTCCTCCTTGCTTTAAAGTACATGGAGGTTTGCCTCTTTCTCTTCACTTTTTGTTTTGGAGGTGTTTTTAAGGTGGAAAGCATAGCTTCTGCCTCCCTTGCCAACATTTCAAGTGATTTCTCCCTTTGCTGTTATTTTTCCATGCTTCCTGTAGAAGTCCCTGTGTCAACTGTTTCTATCTGTATTGCAGCCATTTCAGGATGTGTTTTTCCCTTATGTTTCTGTGTGTCTGCTTTGGTTGTGATAGCCTCCATTTGGGGTTTTTATGCCTTCTCTGCTCTCCTCTACATTCCTTTTTCCCTTGGTATTTGTGCTTTTGTCTCTTCCTCTGTTTTAGGCTCAGCAATCTGGCCCTTTTCCCCTTTTTCTTTCTATCCTTGTTGTGCTTGAATGTCATGTGTTCCTTCACCACTGGTTTTCTTACCTTCTTCAGTGTGTTCTCATTCCTCACTGCTGGATGAGGTGATGTCTTCAGCTAGAACTCTAATGTCGTACATGTTTCGAAAGATTTCCCAAGATATGGGGATAGTGTAGGTGTGCAGGGCATCTTCCACTATTAGCTTGATGAGCCCATGATGGGCCAGCCGATCTCGGATCCCTTCGTTTGATTTTGTACCACATTCAATTAGTGACTGAAGAAGAAAATAAGGAATGCTCATTTTCTGGGCTGGAGGTGAATCAATCCCATGCCTTAGTTCACACAACAACCTGAAATAATATCCATAGACAATGCTAAACCTCCCCTCACATGTAATGTACTTCATAATTTGGAAACTAACCTCACTCCAGAGAGGAGGCAAGCTAGTTCTCCTAACCCCATTTTTGTCTTCTATAGGATGTTCCTTGAGTAGAAAGAATTGTTTCTTAGTAGCTTGGCCCAACAACCTCTCTTCCTTGCTCCAAGGGAGCCCTAATGGTAGACCAGTTACACGACTGATGAGCTCAGGGGTGAGTTCTAGGGTCAGACCCCTAAAACTTACTGTGGCCTGTGTCTTTGACTGAGGTCTCAGGGACATTAAAAATTCCTCTGTTATCTCCTCGTCATGACCCCGAATTTTGTCAAAGAATGACATCCAATTGGCTCTGGTGAAGAGGTATACCACCTAAGGATGCTCGTGCAATTTGCTGGGGTCTGAGGGTTCTATTATTATGAATCCCCCTCGCACGATGAGAGTGTTTTTTTCTTTTTTCTTTGATCAGAAAAAGGAATGTTGTTTATGGTTTTCCTTCTGAACTCAAGACAGGATTTCTCAGGTATCAATATTAATTAGCAGCTATTCCCTAGTTTTCAAGACTGTTGTTGCCCAGAACTCAGCTGCCTGTTTATAAAAGGAAGAATTTCGTTTCTAAAGACAGAGTACAGAGCTCAATTTTTCTTCCCAGCACATATACAGATATGCAAATTCAAAATTTCACACAAAGGCTAGCCCCCACAGTTGCATATTTTCCCTACAGGAGAATTTTAAACATAGGAATGTGGAGGAGAATCTGGATGCAGAAACAACTGAGAAACCCAGTGCACAAACAAGCAACGTTTTACTTCCAATTCCCAGGTAGATTTTTCTCTGATTCCCCACTCTGATATCGTTCAACTCACCACCTTTAATCATACCATGCATAGAAGAGTTTTTCGAGCCTACCATGTTTGGAGCTCTAAATTTGATGAAGAAAAATCCCAAGCTTCTCTACTCTGGAAAATTGTGTAGGATTTCCTGTAGAACCCTTCTTGTAGAAGACTCCCTGGTTCCTGTAGAATGTCTCTATGCCTCTGAGCGAGCCCGATATGCACGAGATTCTTGAAAACAGGTAGAAAAACTGGTGGAGGATGACTTGTTAACAATTTTTTGGGAGCAAAGGACGCGTACTTCAGTCGAGGACGGTGCAAGTGCAAATGAACAGAGGGTGGTGTGAGTTTCAACCAAGCATCTTTTAACTGTGGCGTAATTTGTGGTGAGGCGATGAGGTGGCCGGACCGAACCGTTGATCCAACATCACGGCCATAATTTCTCTGCGTGTTTCTGGCCGCCATCACCTTTCCTCTGTCGTTAACCACCACCACCACTGCTAGTCCCAACGATTTCTCTCTGAATGGACACTCCACACGTGTTGGCTACACGTCTCATCGGCAATTTTGAATGTAACTGAGCTTTGTTCAGATCCCACAAGGCTATGTAATTGGCCGAGGGTGGCCAGTCAACCGGCCACCGATTCTATTCAATCCAAACCATTTCATAGCGATGCAGCTTTTAAAATATAGTTTACACAATTGACGAATGAGTTTAGACACTTACCTGCGTGGCCACAGCCGTGTTGTGTAGATTTCGGGTCTTGGAACCATTCCTTCATTTGATGCTGCTTCCTGCACGGGTTTTGGAACCCATTCCTTCATTCGTTGACACTGCATGCACGTGTTTCGGAGTCCATTCCATTAGTTGATGTTGCTGCATGCTCAGGTTTCGGCTACTGATGAAGCTCCTACGTTCAAGACGAGCTCTTTGCATGTCTCCTTCGCTATTTTTCGACTATCCTCGCCTCCAGAGTATGTCTTCCAGAGGGATCAACTGCTACAGGATTCTTGTAGGATGTCCTGTCGCTGCTTCCCCTCCTGGGATGCAAGCTAAATGAGAACGGCTATACTGTTGACGAGGGATTCGGCTGATGAGGAGTCTAGATGGAGATTGACAAGTAGGGAGAGCGAAACATCACTGCTAGATTTGTCACTCAAAGTTCTTGCTGGCAGTATGAGAAAACAAGGGTTTTTTTGTGTGACTGTGTAGGAATAAATAATAGAATGGGTGCAATGGAGGTGTGAAGAGATAAAACATGGTGATGTATGGTGATGGACATAAACAAGGGTGGTTGTATTCCTAGCAGGTAGATTCCAACCTTCGGATTCCCTTCCATGATATATTTTTTCCCTGTCTGGAGGTTCTACAGGATCTTCTTGTAGAAGATATAGAACTTCCTGTAGAGGGCCCAGAACTTCCTGTAGAAGGTGAAATATTAGCCTGAATGTGATCAAATCCTAGGAAAGGGTAGTGGTCATGGAGGGAGTGTGTGTGAGGGATGTTTGCAGCCTGGTGCTGACCTCTGTCCTTGTTTTGCGCGCCCCCCCCAACCTGCAATGTCTTCCCTGCAACCTGCAATTATTCAACAGAAATTAAGCCTATTTCTCTTTTTGCTTTTTTCTTTTTTTTTTTTCTCTTTTTCTTTTTGGTGAGACAACTGGGGTGCCTCCAGGAGGTTTTCACCCTCACTGTCTGCCCTGGGCACCTCTAAGAGGTTTTCACCCAGGGACTTTTTTATTCTTTTCTGTTTTTTTTTTTTTTTTTTTTTTTTTTTATCAATGTGTGGGTGGAGTAGAGACAGGGCCCTGCTCCAATACCATCACTGATTTATCAAGAGTTTCAATGAACTCCTTCTTGGAAAGCGACTTCCTGTAGATTTTCAATCGATGCCTGTTGACGAGCATGGGGATGGCTCCTTTATCAATGGTTCTGATAAGGACTAAACCATTGTCGTTGGATTTTTCCACTATATATGGTCCCAGCCAACTTGTCCTCAGCTTCCCTTTGAAATCCTTGTATCTTGAGTCATATAACAACGCCCAATCTCTTGGCTGAAATTTCTTTGTGTTAAGGTGTCGGTCATGCCATACCTTTCTCTGGAGTTGAGCTACTTCTGAGTGGAGGAGGGCCTGCATTCTCTGTTCATCTAATCCATTCAGCTGTAGTAACCTCTCCTGTTGTCCATGGCTAAGATCCAGGTCTAGCTGAGCTGCCAATCTTAATGTGTTGTACTCAAACTCTATGGACAACAGAGCCTTCTTCCCATAGACTAGCTCATAAGGTGTGAAAGTTGTTGTGGTTATCCAAGTGGTGTTGTAGGCCCAGGTGGCCTCAACCAAGCAATCTGCCTAATCCTTTCTGTTGCTGCTCACCACCTTAGTCAAAATTTCTTCTAAATCCATATTAGTGACTTCCACATGACCATTTGCTTGCAGATGATAAGGGGTGGAAGTTCTATGCTTGATCTTCTGATGAGCGAGCAGGTCTTCAATCAGGTTAGAGGTGAACTGACTTCCTTGATCTGTGACTAATTCCCTTGGGTAGCCAAACTTGTAGAAGATATTTTCCCTTAAAAACTCAGCCACTTTTTCTTCTGTCGCTGCCTTGATTGCCTTCGTTTCTGCCCACTTTGTCAGGTAGTCTGTGCACACAATGATGTAAGACTTTTGCTTTGAAGGAGGGTTGATAGGACCCACAAAATCCATGCCCCACTTCTCAAATGGCTCGAAAGTCACTTGAGGTTGGAGGGGCATTTCATCCCTCAGAATCGGTTTCCCCATCCTTTAACATCGGTCACGTTGGCTGATGTATCTTCTGACATCTTGATGAAGAGTGGGCCAATAGTAGCCTTCCTGTAGAATTTTGAAGGCAGTCCTTTTTGTTGCAAAGTGGCCTCCACAGGGTCCATCGTGACAGGTTAGGAGAATTTCAAAAATTTCCTCCTCCCTAACACAACGCCTCAAGATCTGATCTGGGCCGAGTTTAAACAAGTTGCCTCCAATCCAAGTAAGGGAGGCACTTTTCCTCACAATTCTTCTCTTCCCTTTTGAGGATAGGTGTGGAGGGAACTGTGCTGAGACCAAGTAGTTTGTTATATAGAAAACCAAGGAGAGAATACTGAAATAGCAAACAGGTGTTCATCTGGAATTTGGTCATCCCCCATCCCTTCTTCACCTGCAGGAAAATCTAATCTAGACAAAAAATCAACAACAACATTTTCCTTTCCTGGCTTGTTAGCAATGGTTAAGTCAAATTGCTGCAATAAAAGTAACCATCTGATGATACGAGCATTCACATCAGGTTTATTCATTAAATACCTTATCGCAGCATGATTAGTGTGTACGAATGTTTGATAACCAGTGATGTAGTGTCTAAACTTGATTAGGGAATGGACTACAGCTAGGAGCTCTTTCTCGGTCACAGTATAGTTTAATTCTACCTTGGACAGGTTTTTGCTGACAAAGTATATGGCATATGGTAGCTTCTCTTCAACTTGTCCTAAGGCTACCCCTATGGATTTGTTCGAGGCATCAGTGTGGATGTGGAAAGGTAGGGCCTAGCCTGGACCTCTCAGGATTGGGGCATTTACTAGCTTATCTTTCAACTCATCCGGAGCTTCTTGCCAGTTGTCAGTCCATTTAAACTCAACATCTTTCCCCAAAGGACCAAACAATGGCGAGGCTAGCTTACTGAATTCTTTGATGAACCTTCTATAGTATCCTGCTAAGCCTAGAAACTTTGAACATCTCTTACCTTTTGAGGAGGTGGAACCTTTTGGATGATAGCAATTTTGTTAGGATCCACCTATAATCCTTCCTGAGAGATTGTATGACCCAGCACAGTCCCTTCAATCATCAGGAATTCACATTTTTCAGGACTGAGGGACAGGTTCATTTTAGTACACTTGGTTAAAAATTTTCCCAGGTTAGTCAATGCTTCTTGGAAGTTGGACCCATAAGGAGTAAAGTCATCCATATAGATTTCTACCGAATCATGAACCGGCTCAGTAAATATGCTCAGTACTGCTCTTTGGAAAGTGGCAGGAGCATTGCATAACCCAAAAGGAAGGACCCGATAGGCAAAGGTACCCCATGGACAAGTGAAAGTGGTCTTATCTTGGTCTTTAGCGCTGATTTGGATCTGATTATACCCACTGAACCCATCTAGGAAAGGAAAGAACTTCTTCCCTGCCAGCCCATATAGCACTTGATCTATGAAAGGCAAAGGGAAATGGTCCTTCTTGGTGGCTTTGTTAAGTTCTCTATAATCAACACAGATTCTCCACTTCCCATTTTTCTTGGGCATAAGCACCAGAGGAGAAACTCATTCGCTATCCGAGATGGGGTAGATGAATCTTGCATCCAACAACTTTTGCAATTCTTCTTTAACAATGTCCTTAATGGCTAGATTCATTCTCCTCTAAGGCTGCCTGACTGGTTTACAATCCTCTTTAATGTAAATGTGATGGGTATAGACTGACGGATGGACTCCTTTCATCTCCTTATAGCTCTAGGCGAAAGCCTCCAAATGGTGGTTCAATAAGCTACATAGCTCCTTCTCCTGAGAGGGAGATAAGGATGAGCTGATCTTCAAGGTTCTTTTAGGGCCAAATTCCACATTCTTAACTCTAGGAGAGGTCGGATCAGCCACACAGAGGTCCACTAAAGCGCGGGCTTGGGTACCTTCCACCAACTTCTCTAATGGCAACACACCGGGAGGTGGATTTTGAATCAAATTCTTAATTAGGTCATCCTCGGTTTGAGGACCTCCCAAGGTGGCTCTCACTATGCACACTGGTGTAGAGGAGACTTCATCCTCATCTTCCTCCTCCAACCAGAGAGGTAAGTCATGCTCTAACAGCACTTGGGCAGGAGGATATAGGACTAGATGTTTGGACATAAGCCCATTCTTGATGGTCATGCTCCCAGCTCTACAATTGATGTAAGCATCCGCAGTAGCTAACCAAGGCCTTCCCAAAATGAGGGGGTATCAAGTGAGTTTTACCTTTGGCTGAAGGACCAAAAAGTCCGCAGGGTACTCCCAAGAATCAACAGAGACCAGGACATCCTCCACAATCCCTTTGGGAGTAACGGTGGAGCAGTTTGCTAACTGTAGTACTATCGAGGTCTTTCTTAAGGAACTCTGAAGGTTGAGTTTGAGCATAGTGTCCCTAGTCATCACATTAATGTTAGCCCCTAGATCGATTAGGGTGTGGGGGATTATGGTGCCATTGATGTGGGCATCAACTACAAGACTCCCAGGATCCAAATATTTCGGACAGATTATTTTCCCCAACATCATATCAGACAGTTGTCCAATGACATTGATAGTCGGGGCATCTCTCTTGCGCCTGCCTGGGTGCCTGAAACACTTCTCCTTGATCAATTTGTTGTAAATTGGTACATCTTTTATGGCCTGGAGAAGTGGGATTTTCACACACAACTGTTTAAGTTTGCCTAGAAGTTCAGTCTCCTCTAGGTTTGGTTGTGTGACTACTGTTAGTTTCTCAGGAAAGGGTGGAATGAATTTGGGTTCACTTTCCTGTTTCCCTTCCTCATCCTCCAGGGGAGGAGGTTGGCGATCTGGAAGGACCTTTCTAGATCGAAGGTTGATCTCCTGAATCTCCACAGCATAGGTAGGGCATGTCATCTCTCTAGTGTATACCTGTTGGGCCTGTCTGTTATTGGGGTTCGGGTTCGGTTGAGAAGGCATCTGGGGTTGTCTTGGAGGAGAAGGAGGTAATGGTTGTGGTTGAGCGAGCCGTGGAGGCAAAATAGCGGGAGGAGAGTTGTATTGGGGCCTCCAACCCTATTGAGGTGCATTCCGCTGAGGTTGAGGTCGAGCATGAGAGTGAAATGAATGAGCAACAGGTTGAGTATGGTATTGAGATGGATAAGACCAAGGAGAAGGTGCGGACTAGGAAGGATGAGCAGGGGGGCCCCAAGAAGGCATATGAGTAGATTGGTTGGGGTTGTAATAAGTTTGGGATGTCCCTTGCATCCCCTGCTGGTAAGGTCTAGATCCATGCGGCCCCCTTTGGTTGAGGAATTAGAGTGGCTTAGTGGCCCCTTCAGTCCCTTTTTACATGGCTTTAAGTCCGGGTAAGGTTGGGCACTAGTTTGTGGGGTGGTCTTCCTCACAAACGAAACATACCTCCACTGACTGCAATGGACACTTTTTATTAGGATGCTTCCTTTTACATCTGGGACAAAAGATGGCCAAAGCCTTCTCAGCTTCCTCTTTCTTCTGTTGGATTCGGAAGGTATCTAGTTGCATGGCAATGGTCTGTCTCATCTCACTTTTGAGGTCTTCCATTTGATTTGCAAACTCATGCTTAGAGAAGGTGGCACTACCTGAAAGTAGATTCCCCCTACCTCTTTTTCAGACTGCCCTAGAGTGGTTTCTAAACATAGTCTTTATGTCCTCATAAGGTAGTTGGTAGATGTATCATCTAGCTAGCAAATGGAGGGTATGTAGAAGGTCTTCAAGGACTCCTCGAAGTAGAACCAGCTTCAGAGATTTGGGGTCAAGTGTGCACCTGGCCCTTTTATAACTAAGTTGGAACCTTTCTTCATAGTCTTCTAAAGACTCATCACTTCCCATGGTCTCGGTATGTGTTGTTAAAGGCTTGCTGCATCTGAGCCCAAGTTGTGATACTGTTTCTAGGTAACCCCATGAACCAGCGTAGTGCTGCATCCTTGAGGGTAGAGGGAAAGAGTTTCAACTTTTGCTCATCTTCTGTATAGTCATAAATTCGAAAAAGGATAGAAAACTCAAACAGGAAGGTATTAGGGTCTTCAGTTGTCAATCCATGGAATTGAGGTAAGGCTGAGGGACTTATGATTTTCATTTTCATGTCCCTGTTGGTCTCTCGGATGGGAAAGGCACCTTCTATTCTCTCCTCATCTTCTACACCATTTCTGTGTTCAGCCATGGTCTCAAGAGGAATGTTTTCTTTCTCTTCTTTTGCTATAGGATCTTCATATATCTCTGGAGGTTCACCTATAGGTTCTTCTGGATCACTACCACTGAAGAAGAGAGAAGGGTGACTCAGTGATGTGGTGGGGGTGTTGGGTAAGAATTTCCCTGTATTGTCTCTGTTCCTACGAGGCATGAAATGGAATATTTTTGGTGGAGTTTTGGCATTTTTTTTCTACTTGTATCCGCAAAACTAAAAGCAATTGAACTGCAACTAACTAGAATCTATCTTGCTGAAATGAAATTACAGAAATGAAATTCTAAACTACACTCACAGAATCAAAATTGCGGAATTGAAATGCTAATCTATGAAAGCGGGAAATATCTAATCTACACTTTCTGAAATGAAATGAAAGAAGGAAATGTCTAATCTACTTTTGCGGAAATGAAATTGCAGAATGGAAATGAAAAAACTACTCTACTCTTGCTGAAATAACTACTTAGCAGAAGATTGAAGTAGAAAATAGAAGAAAAGCAGCAACCACAAATACTCTGATGCTTCACCGGCAACGGCACCAAAAAGATGGTGGGATCCAGTATTGCAGTAATAATGCTGCAACTCTTGGGACTCTCTTCTTTACTTTTATCAACCCGGTAGTTTGTAACAAACTTGGAAGCGACGGTGTTGTATGCACAAGTAATAGCTCTTGCAGCAGGTTGTCACTGGATCAGCTGGCACAAGTCCGCTAGGAGCTTAAGCCAAATTCTATGAGCTCTTAGAAGAATATTTTAATGGTGATGGATGAAAGCTAGCTCAAAGGAGGCTAGTCTACTTGCATAAATAAACTGAAAGTGGAAAAGGAATGCAAACCCTAGTTTCGCTGACTAACCCTACCGGTGCAAGAAAAGAGATCAAAGCAGTGAAAATGGATGCCATTGACTTCTAGAAATGTAGAATGCATGTGACTAAGCTACTCTTGCAAGGAAATCTGAAAAGCAACAACTTTTTGTATTTTTGAGTAATTTGATAGAATTATTGTGCATGTGCTTAACTATTTTGACTGTGCAGAGGTTGATTGATGGAAGGAAATGGTGAGGGTGCTTGCAGGAGGTTGGGAAGGTTAGAAGAGGGTCTAAGGGGTCCCTAACACCCTTCTAGAGAGTTTCACAGAGATCGGATCTCAAAAAACCACTCTCGTGATCTTCTACAGGAAGTCTGCAGGGGTTCTACAGGATGTTCCGAAAGGAGATTTTGGAGGGCTGAAGGTGGAAGAAAGGTGGAGAAGTGGAGATGGAGGTTGGATGAGGGTGTGAAGAGGTCTAGAACCTAGAAAATTAGGCTAAGAAGTCATGAGGATGGTTGGTTTCGTTCAAGGGTGGATAGAGCGATGTTGCACAAAGACATGGAGATTAGGTCAAAGTGAAAAAATGTGGCAAACGAAGGGCAAGAATCTGATTTAAGGGATGGAACAGGTTTCACTGATGGAGGAAGGGTAGGCAGGGAGGTACTACAGGTGTTCTCAATGTTATTTCTTGAAATTGACCAAACAAGGACCATGCAAACCAAACATCTAGCTATTCTAACCTAATTTTACCTAGGAACCAGCAACCATGATGAACAGAAATTAATTGGTATAAAATCATGTAAAGTAACTTATGAAAACCAAGAAAGAATGGATCAAAGCATGTGATCACACCTATTATCAACTTTTGCAACTGAGAAACTAACACCAACAATTGCGTGAAGGAGAAAAAATAGTGTTTTGTTGGCAGCAAGGACACTTGGGTTTCATCTCATGGTCGCGAGGAGGGAGAGGTGAGATCCAAAGTTGCTTGATGGCCTTTTTCGAAGATATCTCCTATTGTCAACCTATCAAATCACTCTGAAACATGAAAGATTTTTCAATCATCCAAAATGACCTAGATAACCAAGCAAGATTCTAATCTACTAGCAGAAATTATTTTATGAAGACAACAAAAACATATAACAGTACACAGAGGAAGACCTGGCACTTGGGTTGGGCCCAACCCCAAGAGCTACAGGCTCCTAAGAAAAAAGTCAGAATTGATGCAACATGAAACTAGTTTCCATTACTCAAAAAATAACCATGTCCAAAATGTGTTACAATAGAAGCTCCAAAATGGGATGAGAAACAGAACAACCCTATAGTACGAAATACAAATGTTAAATAAGTAAACTACGAAGGCTGGAAACCTTCCTACTTATGTAGTACGAGGATCTGCAATAGTCCTCCTCAATTCAAGGGGCTCAGCTGCCCAAATTGCAAGCACTCAGCCACTTCACAAAAGTTGCTCAGCTGCCCTTCGAAATCGACTTTGGTGGGTTGCTGAACTCTGAGCTGATGGTGGAGAACTCGAGGAAGGGCCATTTAGTGCATGAGACACCCTTCCTATGAATCCTCAGCCTTGTTCCCTCGTATTTTGCTGTCAAATGGCTCATAAATGCTTGACCTTGGTCCAAAAGTTTGTCCAAAAATCTGCAATAAACACGTATTAGCCTTCATGGTCAAGTGACTATTCTCATTCATCCAATTAACATAAATATACTTAAAATCATGCATAAACTATGAAGAATGGTGGATTTATGGAGAACAATAAGCAAAATGAGCCCAATAACTTACCCATTTTTGGGGCTAATCATTAAGCGCAATTTGCTATCTTCGGCAAGTACCCAACATCAAGTGTAAGCTCGCTACATGGTGCTTAACTAGCCCAAATATAGTCCAATCATCAAAATAAACCTCCAAGAACTTGTGAATATATTCCTTGAATGCTGCAACAACCACGTGCAAAAAGATGGTCGACGCATTCTTCAACCCAAATGGCATGACAGTGTATTGAAAGCAACCCCACTCAATCATGAAGGTTGTCTTGCTCCTATCTTCTGGCGTGATTTTGATCTGGTGGTACCCTGAGAACCCGTCAGTGAAAGAATATGCTTCCTGCCCACTGACATTGTCCAACACCTCATCTATGAATGGAGTTGGGAATGGATCATGCACACACGCTTCATTCAATTTTCTAAGATCCATGCATATTCTTATCTCGTCCTTCTGCTTCCTTTCCTGCACCACCATTGGGCTTACCCAATCGGATTCTTCCACTGGCTCAATGATTCCTGTTGCGAGAATTTTGTCTAGTTCTACGCAGACCTTCTCCTTGTATTTCAGATTTTAAACAGTAAGGCCTCTACTTAACTAGGTTTGTGTCGAGCTTTAACATGATCCTCATCATTCTTAAATCTCCAATGAGTCCCTTTAAATCCGTAAACTTGGTCGGGAATAAGTCCTGGTACTCACAGAGTAACTTAGCGACCTTATCCACTGTCATGTCATCCAAGTAGTCATCGAGTGTTGCAAACTTAGGTTCGACCTCCATACCAATGTTCACCTGCTTTGTTTTTACTGGCGCAGTTATGTCGGGGTTCTCAATTTGTGGTCCTTGAACCTCATGATGGCCTTCTGTTTCTGGAATGTTAATTTTCCGTAGATCTTCGTCTTCTTCTTCAACATTTACATTATAACATTCCAGCGCAAAGCTCAGCTGAGTAGCCCATTTAGACTGAATCGATTCTACCGGCTCCTTTGGTATCCTAAAGATAACTACTTATACATCTTGTAGCGCTTCATCAATTCTATCCCACCATCTATCCTCAAACCTGACGGTCACCATGAACCCTTCGTGCAGGATATCCCACTCACCTATCCCATGGCAGACCTCCATCTCTATATACCAATTCATGGGTATAACGTCTAGGGTATGACAGAATAAGTGCACGCACTCAGGTTGTGGACTTTTTCAATAGATCGTCGTCCACTTGGACAGGTGTGTGCACGGATCATCACGTCCATCATACTTGTCTGTTAGTCGCATCTTAGGCTTCCCAAAATTCATGCGCATCATTCTCCTGCATTCGCACCAGTCCTCAAAGCTCCCTTTGTGCATACCTCACAATCTCGTGGGCATAGCATGTAGTCCCAATTCAAGGCTTGGAAACATTACTTTTCCGGCACCTCCCTTTCAAACTTATCTAGGAAAGTATCTACCTCACTTAACCCATCATAAGTAGGCAGATCCCTCACTTCTATCGATACGCAACACAACAATCTTGTCATCATATTACAGTTCAGCGTGTTTACCTCGTGTAACCGGTTCTGCCATCGCTCTATCTCCTCATCAGAATATGACGTACAGGAGCTTTCACACTCCCATGAGATCCGTCCATTCATAATGGGATTTACCCAATCTTGCTCTCGCACAGTTATTTTGTAGATGCATTCCAAATCATCATCACTTTCATAGTCATGCATCAGCTCTATATAGCGCAATCTTTCAGTAGGGTCCAAGGGTACAAGTATGTGTAGAGACTTCTTCTCAAAAATCATCTTGCACTTCTTCAGATTAATCACCTCGTTCATGTCAGTGGCCCAATCAATTCCTAAGAGCAGAGGGTGGGGATTGTTGTCATCAAAAATCTCTATTACTTCAAACTTTTCTAGTGCGCTTGCTCCCTCAATATCCATAGTGATTCCCTGCAATATTCCCATGGGTATTATCTTCTGCTGGTTCGCCATTCGCAGCTGAATAGGAGACCATTGCAGTGTAGGCCTCTCCATGCACTCTTATTTTTGCTTCGGCAGAATGTTCGCATCCAATCCTAAGTCCATAATTACTTGGTCCATCTCATATTCTCCAATTTGCGCGGTTAACCTCATTTCTCTTCCCTTCCTCGTCGTATGCTTTCCAGTCTTCCGGACTATGCCCGGTTCTCTTGGCACAGTCCCAACGCATCTGTTAATGAGTTCATGTAGTCCCTTTACAGCTTTACTGTCACGCAGCAGCTTCATGAATGCTTCCAGGAACATTGTAAGCATAGATGGGTCTATTTCCGGCTCCGGTCTATCTTTTCTTCCTGAAGTGTAGGCATCAACAAAGCTCTTCTTAGCTTCTATGAAGGTTTCCTTAGCGCACTCCAAATCAAACTTTGCTTCTTTCATCGGAGCCTTACGAACCCAAGTACTATCTTCAAGTTGTTTGCCGTTATCATCTCCCGTCGCTTTTCCACTTCAGAGCACAATGTTCACATTTGGATCTTCCTCGCACAACTCAGACTTCACCATTTGTAGGTTCTATGTCGAGGGAGGTGGTAGCTCTCCCTTGTTGCGTATCCTATCTATTAGCGTAGGACAATCTTCTATCTCATGATCAAACAAGGTACAATACAGACATGATGGATGCGTTGGGTTCATACAATCACGAGCATAATGTCCTGGCCCTTCGCAATTGTAGCATATCAGTTGTCTGTGCCCTCTTCCAGGTCCTCCTCCACCTCTGCCCTGTCCACGCCCCAGAAATCCTGTTTGCGCCACTCCTATATTCTGGTCTAGGGGTTGTGTTTCAGCCTGAACTTTTTAGGTGGGAGTTATATCCATCATCAACTCATAGCTTCTACAAGTGCACTCATCATGTCCCACTGACCTACAAAAGTTACAGAACAATTTCTACGAATTTTGTGTATACTTCTATAATAAATGGCAGTTGTATGTAGCGTGTTTCCCTCCTATTTGACAAATCGAGCACCACAAAGCAGGCACCGTGCTAGGTCCTTGTGCCTCCGGTCTTAACGGCATCGGTCCTCCTCCCGCGAGGTAATTCGTGAACACCGGGCAGTGGTCCTTATCATGGCCCTGACCCTTGCATTTTATGCACCACACTTCTTTGTGCACTTCTGGTCAGGCTGTCTAGTCCTGCTTCAGACTCTGTATCTCAAGGCATAAGTTTTTCAACTACGCGTGGATCTACTGAACTCCCAAGTTAGGATCCTGCATCAGGGTTTCATGCAGCCTCATCACGATCTCTAAGGCCTCTGCCTGAGTCATTAACTTCTGTTATGATAGCGCGCCCCTCAAGTATGGTGTTAGCGATGCTACAAACCATTTGCGGTGATGTCCATATGTCAAATTCATATTAGTTTCATGAATTGTGCACTTCAGCCTCTGATCCAACTCCCAAGGAGTCTCACCTGGTAACATTGTGATCTCTTTGAATCCAATGATCGACTGTGCTTCACACTTTGGCCTGCTAAATTCTCTGTTTAGCACTGATTGAATATCCACGATTCCCACATTTGGATTGTCATTGGAATGCTTAATATACTAGGTCAACGCGTGGTCCTACAAGGCACTAACTAGTGTCGCTTTCTTTATATTGTCATCTGTAACTCCCTGCGCTTCCTATACGGCTCTTATGACAAACCAAAATTGGTCTGGATCCTCATTCCCACTCCCTTGAACATAGGTAACTTTGTCGTGCTTGCCATATTGACTCGTAGTGGTGGCGGAGGTGGTACGGGTGAAGATGGAGGTGAAGGCGGTGAAGCTGGTGGTAGCGTTTGTGAGGATGGTATGGGCGAAATCCTCTACCTTATCAAATGGATTGCACTTCGTGGAGAGACCTTCGTGAGCTCCCCCTCATCCACTCGCAGAGGTGAAATCAAAGGGTTATTCTCTGGTCCCTTACTTCCTTCGTTTCTGTAGGTTTTTCCACTTCATGTAGCTCTGGACATCAAGGTAATTGTATAAACCTCTTGTCACACAATAGAATTTTAATCCAAGTATTCAGAGACTTTACGTACTTACCTTGCAGTCCTTTGAGAAAGCATCACTCTGCCTCGCTATAGCTGATTGAAGTATCTACCACGAACTCAGTAATGAATCCTCCTATAATCCAATCTAGCCAATGATCAATAGTGCGCACGATCTTATCCTTCGATGCTTCCTATATGTGAACCAACTATGGGGTCCACATAATAGGATTGTCGAGTTTCCACCTTCCTTGGCTATCTGCTAGCTTCGTGATCCACTCGTACAACTCAATAGGGAAAGATGTGAAGAAGATTTTGTGGATCTCTGTGCATAGGTAGCAGTCTAACCACTCTTCTTTTGTCAGTCGTGGATTCCTGTTCTCCTGCACTGCAAACTTGTGAATTCTCCTGTCCAACAAACCTTCAATTTCCTTCTTACTTGGATTCCAATGATACGATATCATACATCTCTATGCAGATTCCGGTCTTGGCAAAGGAACCATTTGTTGGATTGATGGGGCCTGACCCAGGTTCGGAGTTAATTATCCAAACAAAGCCCTACACTACTGGCCCTTCAGCAATGGTCTGCGGAGCGCGTACTGAGGTCTCACCTGAAGCAGTATGGGGGGCTACTGGAACCAAGTTTCCGCACCCTTGAGATGTCTGAGGGGTCAATTTATTCCAACTGTGAATACCTTCACGCAAGTCACTTCGCACACTATCCTGGCCTGCGGTAGCTTCACGATCTGTTATAATCGCCTTCGCACAGCCCTACCCAGGGGTTGATGTGCTTTCACGCTGCTAAGGCAGCGAACTGCGCTATTTCCCCAAGTTACACCACGTATCTTACTTAACTTCGTATAATTGTTAGTAAACTTTGCATAAATAGATACTTTATCTTATATTCATTTAATCAGCATAATCATATAATTTCACACACAATATAAACAATGAAATTGCAATTTATACCCAATATATTCAATGCACAAAACAGGAAAAAGATACACATAAATGATATGAAACTTCTCTTTATTACTTCTCCAATAGTTATAGATTAGACTCACCCTACGCACTCAGTTGTAGGGGTTTGCACACTCAGTTGCGGACTACTAGGCCTCTGCACACTCAACTAGAGAGCCTTCTCCTACTCTACGACATAAAGACTCGACTCTACACTTAGACTATCCTTCTATTCCATCTATTCACTTCTTAACATCACTTCGGTGATTTACAACTTAGAGCCTTTCTCTATTTATAAAATCCCATGGTCCGCAGACCATGGGTAGATATCTAAAGCCAACATTACATTTACAAAAATGAGGGTGGACATCCCTTTGACTCATTTACAAGTTCGCGCTCAACGCCCACAAAATGTGGAGTCTTTACATCGGATTTAGTTAAAATCTGGGCTTTAAGCCTCAAAACTTCCCTTGGGGGATCCCACGCCCAACATGAACTGATGATAGAATCAATACAACAAATATTTGAAACTGGACCAGAGTCGTTGTTGGGTTTGGTTGTCTCAACATTACTTCTCTAGTTTAATTTGTTCATACTTTGATGGGATATTGTTGTATGGATTATTTTTTGGGGACCTATTACCTATTCAAAGTTAAACAAGAATAGTTTTGAGGGTCCATTGGTTGTCAACATTTTTCTCACCTATAGAGAAGGAATTCAACAATGTGCAGAGCAAGTGCAAGGTAGTTTCCACTTTGAATATTTCATTTAAAAAAAAGTGTTGTAAAATGCATCTAGTTACTGCAGTACCAATGCTGAAAATTAGAAATCTAGTCTTTGTCATGCTCAACATTCACATAGCAATGCATGAGAAAATATATTAATGATTGGCATAAAGCGCAAACTAAAAAAATGCATCAACTACTTGCATGCATGTCTTGCTATGGTGAAATATAAAGGTACATTTTTAAGTTGACAAGGTACTCTTCTCCCAAGGTCGCTAATGTTCAACTAATGTTCAAGGGTGTTAGTGTGGGCTTTGGTAAGGGGATATGGTTTTTAAAATCTAGATTCATTGGTATTTGAAGATGATCCTAACATGTCAAAAAAATATTGTTGTGCCTAAGAATGAAATTTGGGGACATTTTGTGACATCTAAGCATAATTACATTTTCTTGTTTTTCAGAACTTAAACACAAACATGTAACAATCACCCACATTTTTCAAAAGCATGACATATAGGATGCCATTTTCTTGGTAACAAAAAGTAAATTTTATATTAACGGAGCTGAGATTGGGTAAAAATACAAACCGATAATCTAAGGGGAAGTTTTCTAAATGATTTTTGGAATAGATTTCCCCACTAGCCACTCCAGACCTTCCAATTTAAACCATATTGTTGACACAAACTAGATTGTCAATACAATAGATTTTTCTCACGAAAAAATGATGTAAATTCTAACTATAAAATAAGAGAGATCTACATTCTTTTACCAAACTACCAATAGAATAGATTTTGGGAGGGACATTCTCTCGAAATGGCAGGGAGCATGCTCGAAGGGTTTGGAATGTTTTTTCTAAGTCGTCTCGCTTAGACTGTTGTTCCAGGGGCTGGACTGAGGGGGAATGATTTGTGAAACTATGTTGCAAATAACAAAGCTTAGAAAGATGGAAACTCAATGAACACTCAAAATTGTTGTTTTTATGCAAGATCTACAAAGTAAAAACACATAGCTAACTGAAAAGTATCAACAACAAACTGCACAAACTTGTAGCACTCAAAATCACATATGTTTTTCTTTTATTGGCTAGAAGATGAAACTATATAATGAAATCACTACAAAATACCCAATGTTTTTAACCGAGAGAGACCCTGCACACTTCCATAAAGAAGTGGTTTAGGGTTTATAATATTAGAACCCTAACCCTAGGTGCCTATGATAAAGTGGCCAGCTTGCATGCATCCATGTTCTTGGTACCCTAGGGAAATGTGCCTTAGTTGGATAAGACTCATTCTACTTTCCTTCACCTTCTCCTTAGGATCATCTCCTCCCTTTAAATCTCAAAATATACCTAACTATTGTACCTTTCTGTTGTAGCGGCTGCAACATCGTCCAAAATTTTGGCCTGCATCCAAATTTCAGAGGCTTCCTTGGTTTTTTACCCTTGATGGTTGCAAACACTCGGGCTCATCCCATGAGCTCTTGTCGAGTATTTACACCCTTTTTGCTTAATTGACCACTGGTCATATTTTGGCATGTGGATTTCTATGTCATTCTTGCAAGTTTGTTGTGGAAATTTTGAAGGTTTGTCTTTGTATGTACAAGTTGTGTTTCCGCAGTGAACATTGGTTACACTTAGACTCAAAGTTGTAAACACTATCATGCAAGTGTTGTCACGGTTGTTCGAAGATATATCTTATGTGTTGCACTTGTCACTCTCAATATTTGAGTCAATCTCACTGAGCACATGCTTGTCTTTTGGTTGAGTCATGCTAAGGGTGTGATCACAATGTCATGAATGCATAAGTTCACCTGATTTCAGACTTAGTCATTTTTCCTGAAAATATTTCGACTTGAAAACCCTCCTTCAACTGGACCCCGATCTTAGTGACCCCTCTCTTCTTCCTAGAACTGCACAAAGATTGAGGTTTTCCTTTAGACAGCCTACACTGCGCAATCCTAGAAGTGAGCCATTCCACTATCTCCCAAAAATGTGTAGATGTTGTCCCCAATTCTGATCCACTCCGCACTTCTCGCATCATCACTCATCTAGCCTCACCCTGGTCTTCCAAAAAATATGAACTACACTGTTACCCGAGGCTGCACTGTTCCAAAAAAATGCACATGAGTTGCCCAGATGCCTACCATGCACTAACTGCAGAAAATATGGAGAGCTTATGAGTCAGACCTCTACTACCTGTCACTACATTGTTCCTGAGAATTGAACATATATAACTGGCAGGAACCCTACTCGATTTCTCTGCTCTCTCTCTAAAAATTGTGCAGTTTTGACTGGAAACCTCTCTATTGTCTTGCTCTACACTTATCCCAGAAATTGCACATAATTGACTACCCAGCACTGTCTCTCAGAAATGTGAAGTTCTGACCAGCACCTCCTCGCAGCTCAATCCAACCCTACTCTTGAAAACTACGCAGAAATCTGTGTGAGTGCCTCCTAGTGCCCGCTCTGTCTTCCTCGGAGAAACTTCTTAGATCCCCAGCTAGACCCCCGAATGACCTGCCTAGTCTTCCCCTTGAAAAATGCATAGAATTGCCCAACAATTCCCCGACACCTTGCCTATTCTTCCTCCCTGAAACTACGCAATTCTGCCTCCCAGCTAGGTCCTCCCTTGTAGCTGTGACTACTGTCCCATATTGCACAAATATGCCTCCCAGTGACATCTGTGTAGTTTTTCCTCAATAATTCTCCGGAGCCTCTTATCCTAGCCTGAGATATGCTCTGTGCAGTTTCAGTGCCTTGTCCCTCTCTATGTCACCAGCACTGAAGTGGAAAAAATGCATCATGTTAAACTAGTAGGTTTCTGGATTTGATGCCATCTCATCATAAGTGATTGCAGGAACAGGTACATTGATGAAACATGGCAAGAAAATGAATGAGATGAAGAAGGAGCACATGCTAGAAGAATTTCTCGCAGTTGAACGAATGCACAAAGCACATCGAGCGATAAGAAAAAGGGACACATACACATGCACCATCAAGCAAACACCAATACCATCGAATACCTAGCACACTTTGCCATCGAAGGGGAAGACATGTTACACTGAGAGCACACCATCACTCTGTAGCACAATAGCTCGGCATAGACACCACAGTGAGCTAGTACATGTCACCAGCGTCATGTCAAAGTTGTGTCATGAGTTGTCTCAACCACATCACTACTATGGGTCATACATGTTGTATTAAAATGTAATGTAATGTGAAAGTCCAAGAGATGCACATATGAAGTTGAAGAGTCACGTCAGTTGAAAAGTCATAGGAAGTCAAACAGTCATGAGGGAAGTCGAAGAGTCACAAGGATCAATTATTCCCCTTGGCTATATATACCCCCTCATTGTATGAGCAATGGAATTTGTTGTCACTCACTACATTATGAGTTTTCAGTTGATCAAAGTTGCCATAGGGCAGTGAAGATTGAAGCCATCTTCCAGATCATAGAAGAGCTTAAAGCCAAATTGTAACCTCCCCATTGCATGGTTCCCAGAATGAGCTTTGAAATGGTATAAGGAAGTCTGAAAATGGACCTCTGAAACAGAAGATAAGGTGATTCGAAGTTACCCTTTGAATGTCAGAAAATAGAGAGGAAAGGACCATATGCAAGGGCTCATCGCAAATCGCACATCGGAGGTCCAGGTGCTCATCGCAATTACAAATCAGTGGGCTCTTCTGAAGTAAATCAGGGAGCATGGTGAAATCTATGATTAGATAATCGCGATATTGCATATTGGTGGGACCAAGCTTATTGAATATTGGTGGGCCTTAGCAGTTCATCGCAATCAGCAGATCAATGGATGAGCGAGGATACCACTCTAAAAACTTGTAAAATCGTGATTCTACGATAATAATATAAAGCGTCGAAAAGGCTGAGAAAAGGGTTAACTAAGATAATCAAATAAAAACCAAGGTCGGGCGGGCCTTTTTCTCTCTCTTCCAGGATGCCACGTGGCAAAATATCATTGGTCCTTATGAATCCACATGGCAGCCCATGTGGCATTATGCAGCTGACATGGTAGTACGGAGCTGATGTGGCAGTACGCAGGACACATGTCATGCGAGTTGGACATTTTTCAGGGTCCTAAGGGTGAAATTTCTGGGTGAAATGTGTCACCACGCATAAGGTGACATGTGGCAGTGATGATGTCACCCATCACAATCAGTGATCGGTGATCGCACAAGGCTAGATACCTCCTCCTTCGATGTCCCTTCCGATGTTGCAATTCTGAGATGTTATGTGGTCTCACCTATAAGGTTTTCACATACGAACAAGTCGATCAACACTATAAAGAAAGTTAAAGGGACTTCCCCAACCACAGTGAAACTGCAATACTTCCAGTGGGCCAAACCTCATGGTTTGTTGATCGCAGGGTTCAAAGGGAAATATCAGTGGCAACCCTCGGGAAGTGTTGAAGTGCGGGATTCCATGGATTCAAGGAAATAGGCCCCCGAACAGGCCTTAAAGGACTCTAGCGCCCTTGGTCTAAGCTCTTGGTTCCCTACCCCGGTCATATGAAGAAAATCATGGAAAAGAAACAAAAGTGAAAGGGGCTAAAGAGGACCAGGACTCATCGATTTCGCAACCTTTCTTGTCCTCCATCTTGTCACTAAGAGTGCATCACCAAAAAAATCAGGGAACCGATAGTACAGGGCAAGGCTTTAAAGGCATGATGGGTTGGCAACTATGGTTTTAAAGGGAAAGAGGTGGTGCATTCAAAACTGGCATGGGCTGATTCAGAAAATCCCATCGTGACATGGAATGAGGGTCAGCGCTGACAGGAGTGAAAAGAGACTTGGTAGCTCAAGAGGATTCAATTTACAAGCATGGTGTCCCATAACAGAGAGACACGAGGTACCACCCAAGGACCCTTTGTTTCAGTAGTGCATCATGAAGTTGATGGTGCCCACTGCCATCTTTAAATAATGAATGGCTCGAGAAGTAAAGGAAGAAATGATGGGAGCTGACTAACTAGCACAAGAGACCATACGATGAGCCCACTACAACGTGGAAGCAGAAGAAATTACAGGGATGGGCAACGAGATAGTTTATTAATGTTTCTTTCTAACTGTGTACTTATTTGATGTCTTGCAATTTGCATCCTTTAAATGAGGCCATTAATTATGTAATATTTCTGGGCCACAAAGCCATGCCCAGCTGAGACAACTGGTAAATCTGATAGTTGAGAATTAGCTAAAGATATTTTAGGTTGTAATGAATGTCCATGCCCCCCTCTCCAGATAAATAGGGGAAAGCGGCACTTAAAAAATATTCAAAAATTCTAAAGAAAACACTACATGTTATTTTCAGACTGTATGGATTTGTAATACAGATTGTTCAGAATATCAAGGAAATGGTGGTGATTCCCCCTTCAAGTATTACAGTATGTTATCTCTCTATTAAAACCCATTTTATGTTCATGTTTATTCTCTAAATCCATACAATCATGGGAGGTAGAAATATTTCAATATTCCTCACAAATTCATTTGTATTGATATGTTAGTTAGAGTCGGTCTGGTCATCCCTCCGTCAGAGATCAATTCTCTTTTTTGCATTTCAGGTTTAGGTGTCCCATCATTTTTGATCAGTTGCATTTCATTAGGAGCATGCCATAAATCTGACGAAAGGGCTTGTGTCACTCATTCCCCTCATGCTTGGCACTGCTGGATCAGGTCTGTTCATAAAAATCAAGTCATGAAAAGTCATTTGCAATCTTGTTTCAGTTTCTAGGTCATAACAGTCATTTTAGTCATTAGGTCTAGGGTTAGTCAATTTGGTCTTTGACAAAGTCTAATAAAGCTAGTAGGCCAGAGGGAGGTCCTTGATAAGTTGTTATTTCAAATATTTTTATCGTCATATGGATGGATTATGACTTCTCTTCAAAACTCTGTTTTGAAGATAAGTCGACATTTCGTTTTTGTAATAATTTTTCAAAAATTTAAGTTCTTGAATTTTCCAGTCGCAGCCCTGGTCTCCTTTTCCAAATCATATGCCAGTTATCCCTGCAAAAAATTGTCAACGAAATTCATTATTTCAACCAAAATTAAGGAGGAAACAAAAAGGTCAAAATTCTATTAATTTTGAAAAAGTGTCAATTGCAAAACATTACAAATTGGGTTATTGAAGAGGCAAAAATCAAACTGTGTCTCTATAAAGTTTTTCCAATGAAGATTCAAGCCATTTTGCATGCCAAGGTTGGAGAAAATCGTTTCAAGTCGAGTTTGTGTGTTTTGGAGAAGACTGGCTCATAGTTCACCTATACGGCGCATATAACAGGCAGCGCGGCGCATATAGTGTGCACAGCGCACATAGGACTTCCGTCCATTGTTAAGTTGAACCAACGCTGCGCATATAGTGCGTGCGGCGCACTGGGTAATGAGTCTGGAGCTTATAGATTCAAACCCGAAACTTGCTTGGAAACTCATCAAATCACCCAAACCTTGCATCAATTTGCCAGGTAGGCTCTCATCCAATGTTGTTGCTTTATATTTGGTGATGAATGTGATTGGTTTATGGATGATAGCCGTTGAAACAAGAATTGGAACCCTCCCTTTGAAAGTAAGGAAATTTTTTGTGGGTTTTTGAAACACTGTTTTGTCACCAAGGATTTTTCCCCTTCCCCATTTCCCTTTTGTTTCCTCATTTCCAAAAATCCCCTCATTAATCCTACTCATCAATCCTACACTACATTCAAATCCCTAAACTCCTAAACCCTTACCCTTATAAAAGACTCCTCAACCCTATTCAATATCCCTAACCTTAAAATCCTATTCTCATATATAGAATTCCCCTCCTCTACCTAATTAAATTTTATTTCAATAGCCCCTAATACCCTAATATTTTCCCCTTCCTAATATTCCCTGGTTACATTTGTTTTTCCCCTTGGTTACAACATTGTTTATATCAAAAAGAGCAGTCCAAGTTCAGTTGTATACAGCAGATTCATACATCAGCAGTCATTCAAAGCAGTTTGTATATCAGCAGTGATGTCGTCTGGTCATTCATCTGAATATGAGGCAGAAACCCAAAGTGATTCTCCCTTGGAAGAACAGGAACCCCGGAGGCCTCGTAAAAGTGGCAAACATGTTAGGGAAGAACCAATCACCCTTATAGAATTGCATGCCTGTCCTCTTGTTATGCAGTGTTTTGAGCATCAGTCATGCTATGAGTTTTGTCAAAAGGTGGCTGATGTCCAATTTCATCATGAGTTGGCTCGTCTTTTTGTCTTGCACTTGCACGGAGATCAAGCTATCTTGGCTGGTGTCACCTTCACACTTACACCAAAATCTGTCTCATTAGCAACAGGTATACCGAATATTGGTGAACTATGGCACAAGAAACAACAGATTGATCGGCAACATTATGAGCCATACATCAAAACCAATTTCTTGAGGCAGCTCAAGAGAGTGTTCCCGTTCTGATACCTGAAAGATGAATATGCTCCACTCATGAGATTGATTATGAAATATTTCAGTTGTGAGGGATGGTTCTCACATCAGGTTGCTCATGCATTTCACCAGGTGCGGATGATGAACATTCCGTATTTCATTTGCTGGAATATAGAGAGGATGACCACCTTTATACAGCATAGAACCCCTCAGCAGCAACTTAACAGTGTCTATCATTTTTCTCTTATAAAGATTTTGGTGGTTCATCAGCTTGGATTGCAGGGCATCACTTGGGATGATTTCATCTCTCGTGATTTCTTCAGAGCTTCACGAAGAGTATCAGAGGTGAAACACGAAGGTGAACCTTCTCAGTAGTATGAGCGTCATGAGACCATGCCAGTATTCATTACATATCAGAAAGGCTATCCGAAAGGCACCAGACCTTTGTTTGCAGCAGCAAAGCGAGTGTTATCTCCACCTGGCGTGGAAGGGGCCTCGCTTCCGACATCAGCACCACAGGTACAGGACAAGGGCAAGAAGCCCAAGCATGAGAAGGGGCCTTCAGGTGAGCCATCAGGTTTCGTTCTCGTTCATGATGATGAGACAGATACAGATTCAGAGAATGCCAAACATAGAAGGACCATCGAGGAGCAAGAAACAGACATTCAAGCCTTGGAAATCCAGTTGGAGATGGCCAAATGGAACATCAGGTATCTGGAGCAGAGAAATAAGTAGCTTGAAGACCAACATGCGATCATGGAGCTGCAGAACATCCGTGAGAATCGCCAAGCTGCCCGACATAGGAGGATTGAGTTCACTTCTCTAGAGCAACAAATCAATGAGGATCGAGAGTCTAATCTCAAGAGAGTCAACATTCACTTGGAGAGGTGGCTAAACAAGGCCAATAGGGACAATGCATTAGTGAGACACATGGCTGTCCACTACAGGGCACGGAACAAAGTTTGCAAGGCTCGGATAAGGAATCTAAAGGCGAATTTGAAGAAGGCAATCTAGAAGCAAAGGGAGCTTGATCGTCTTCAGATTTTGGCCGAGGCCTATTTAGCCCAGCATCACACGTGATAAGGAAGCTCCGGCCCAAATTTCAAGAGATTTGGGGCATTTTTGGTGATTTTGGAAATTTTTGTGTAAAAAACAGGCTTTTTCCCTATATGCGCTGCACACCTTACGCGGCGCTTAGGATTGGGAGCTCCAAATTACAAATGGCTTGTAGTTTTGGATTTGTCATGACAAATCATAAATTTTTGTACTTGAGCAAGAAATTTGGGCAAGTTCTGGGTCCCCAAAAGGTCAAAAAACATGCAAAAAATGACCTCACTGCCCCTATTTTGACACACAGGAAGTAGTCTTGGGAGAATGCACTTTTGGAGGGGCAAATGGGCACCAAATTGGAAAATTCCACTTGGGTTGGAAATCAGACAGGTAGGGCTTTCCAAAAAGCCAACCTGAGCTCAATTTTGACTTTAGAAAGTGCCTCAAAATCAGCAACAAAGTAGCACAGCGCATATAGAAATGAGCGCGACACATATATAATTTTTGCCCAATTTTTCATCTTTCAGCTCAGAAATTCGGCCAGTTTGACTAGTTTTGCTTTGTGATGTAATTTTTGACTTCTCTTGATGTAATTGATTGAACATGATGTAATTTTGACACTTAGTTACTTGTTCTAGAATATTCATTCACCAAAGAGTGAAAATTTAATTAATGAATCAGTTTCGTACCTTATAGAGGCAAGTTGTTTTGACTGCCTAGATTGTAGTGCTTTGTTTAGAATTGGTTGAAACAAATCCTAGAATGATGAGCTCGACCTCTAGAGGCAAGGGAATAGGTTGGCTTGCCTATATTATGTAATTTCTAAGACATTTTGAGGGTTGGACTCTTGGGAAAAGCTTGACACTGTATTGTACATTCACTTCTGCATTTTTGGCAAAGGAAAGACCAGGATTTTGCAGCACTGTTTGGGATCCATGTGGCTTTATGTGTTGATGGTGTACTTATTTCAGTATTTGTAAGTTTTTATGTGTATCATTTTCCTTATGTCATCTTCTGCAATTGAACAAATGAAGTGTTAAGGTAGAATCCATAGATTGTTATGCTCTGCCTTTGAATTTGTTTGATTTTCCATGTTTTCATCTGTTTAAGGAGAATCCTTGAAAACTTCTTGCTCTCCTTAGCTTCTCACCAGTCAGATCTAGCCACTCATTCTCTTTAGAAGCATCAAGACAATCGCCTACCTTGCCCCAAGTAGACCTCTGCAAAAACTGTGTCTCATCCCCGCACCCAAAATTGCCTTTCCTTTTGATTCAACAAAAACCTCAAAAATCAACCTCAAACTCCTTGTACTTCATACCTAGCCTAAGATCAATTGCAAATTTAGTCATCTCGAGCCTCATCGATTACCTTTTGTCGAGATTGACCCGGAGAGAGCCCTCTCCTGTCCTCATAGGGCTAGCTACGAGGCTGAGCGTGTTTTGATGTGGACCTAGAACCTTGTCTTTTCAGCCTGAGACAAATCTAGGCTCTAACAATGTTAATGCAAGTGCCTGTAACTATATAACAGATTCATTTGTGTTGATATTTTTAATGCATGTGCTTGTATGGACTATTAAAATTATATCTTTAAATCTGTGCTACATGAATAATAACATTCAGTCCCTCCTTAATCCATTATATATGCTTGTAACTCAAATAAGTGTAGGAATTCTTAAAGCGGCAAGCTCTATGTGTTAAGCATAGAACTCTTGATGTTGTAAGCTCCATATGATGAGTTTCTCCTTCTCCTTATCCTTTATCATTGCTCTACAAAAGCTTATTAAACTATAAGTCCTTGAACTACTTGGCCTCCACTATTTTATGCATATTTCTGACATTTGTATATGTGAAGAAGTACGAGAAATTCATGTCTTACTCCTTTAGGTGAATGAACCAACACATTATATATACATATAGAATATAAGAGAGGTCTCCCTCTACCAAGAATCATTTGAGACACTCCAAATTTAGATGTGCCCAGACACTAGTCTTATAAGCAATCTGAGGTTGTCTCTGCGAGCCACAACATCTTTTGGTGTTGATGTCGGGGAACGTATTGAAGGAGTTTTCCCCTGGGATATGACAAACTGAGCACTATTTTTATAGGTGAGCAAAGAAGTTATGATTGCATTCATCATCATCTTGGAGACTCCACGAACCCCCAATTATTATTTACCATCCTAGATTTTAAAAGGCCTCACACTCACTTAGATACATCTCGGCAGAAAGCCCCATTTGTATCTGACCCATAAATATTAATTTTTTGGAAAGTCTAGAAAGAGAAAACTCCCCCTACCTGTGCTACCATCTCACCAGCCTTTGAAGCTTCCTCATCTAGATCTCAACTCGCTGTTACTCACTACTCAGGATTCATTCCTAAGGCCCTGACATACCCTGCATTCAGTCTAGCCACTCATACCACTGTATTTTGGGCCAAGTTCCTTAGGTAAGTCTCAATCCCCCTCCATTAGTCCAGATGGCTCTTCTAGGTTTTTTGCTAAATAAATATGCACCTCTTAATTTACCTCAATATCTAAGTGAAATGGTTGAGGAATACCTAAATCATATGCCTAGATTTAATGGGGAAGATGATAACACAACACAGAGACACATTGAAACCTTCATTGCCTTTACTGAGAACCTAAACGTGGAACAACTAGATGTGGTCATGAAACTTTTTGTACAATCCCTCGATGGAGAGGCTAGAAAGTGGTTCAAAGCCCTACCCAATGCCTCCATTACTACCGAGGAGGAACTTGAAAACTATTTCACATAGAAATGGGGTGAAAAGAGAAACCATAAGTACCTCCTCACAGAGTTTAACGCCAAAACGAAGATGGTAAAAGAGGATATCAGAATTGATAAGAAGGTTCAACAAGTAGTACAATAACTTGCCGACTAAGATAAAGCCTCCTTCAGCTGCCGCTCGAGTAGCTTTTTTGGGAGCCTTTGAATCTAACTTTGGCTTTACTCTAAGGGAAAGGAAGTCTCTCACTCTAGATAAACTCCAAATTCGTGCGCTTGAGATGGAAGATAATTTCACCTCAATAGGAAAGTTAAGAGGAAAGCAAGAATTGTTGGCTTGTTGGGACCTGACCTAGGTTCAGATGTGATTTAGCTAAACAAATCCTGGTACTACTAGCCCTTTCGGCAACATTCTGCAGAGCACGGACTGAGGTCTCATCCGAAGTAGTATGGGAGGGTGACAGAACCAGGTTTCCACACCCTCGAGATGTCTAATGAGTTCAAGTGGTCTGTGGTTCGACCTTGCACACACGTCGCTATGCACACTTACTCGTACCTCGCAGCCTGAGATGCTGCCTTCGCGTAGCCCTACTTGAGGGTCCAACACTATTATTACGCAAGTCCTTACTAGTATTCCACTTTTAGTTGATTAACTTAGCTCACTTGCATGTGTAAAGTATGCTTAGCAATATAAATCATTCATACAGGTGCGCAAAGTAAATAAACAGTATATTTGCAATTTATATCAAACATTAACCCGACATTAATCCAAAAACAGATACATGAATTGGTAACAAAACCTTTCTTTATTAATCTCTTCTTTGGTTACAGACTCGACTCTGCCCTATGCACTCAGCTGCAAGGGTTCGTGCACTCAGTTGCGGACTACTAGGCCTCTATGCACTCAGTTGCAGAGCCTTCTCCTACCCTACGACCCAAGACTCACTTAGACTCGTGCTCTTCACTTCTACTTCACTATCCTCTACTTGGTTCTCTTTTACACTTAGAGCCTCGCTCTATTTATACAATCCTATGGTCCGAAGACCATGGGTAGGCTGACATTACATTATAAGACTAGGGCGAACAACCCTATGACTCTAACATACATTCACGACTGCAATTCATAGGGCTTTATAACATCATTCAGTCAAGATATGGACTTACGCCCTAAAACATGTCGTGGGAGATTCCATGCCCAACATGCCCCCAACACAATCATCATGACTCGCCCTCGATTCACTCTGTCAGCATGATGATCTTGCCATGGAGTTCTTCCAACTATCCTCGAACTGTGCTAATGTCTACAGCACATTGCATCGTTGCTTGTTGAATCTGTTGCATCTTTTGTTATGAGACCTCCATGTCTAGGGTACTTCTCTGCATTAACGTGTGCATCCCCTGTATGTGCACGAGCTTTCCTTCGATGTTGGCTGTGATAGTGAAAGCCTCATCGATCCATGAATGGATGCACGCTTTGAGAAATGCCTCCTTATGTCGCGCTGCGTCCACCTACTCCTTCAGTGCCCTAGCTTGTTGCATCTTCGCAAGCCGCGTAGTGAGGACTACTGTCTGCACAGTTCCTCGGACACTGTCGTATTGATGCTAAAGTTATTGCACCTATATCTCCAGGTGCTAGATGTTGGGGTCCTCCTGCAGAGTTGTGAGGACCTCAAGTGCTTGCTCTAAGAAAATGGTACAGTATTGTACCGCACTTCCAATTTCTTCAAATCCTACTGTGATATCACTAGCACGCTATTCTCAAAGCTCCGAGGGAGTAGAAGGTTGTGCCTTTAACTATAGCTCGATGATCTAAAGATTCAACTCCAGTTGAACCTTGGTCATTTCTTCTCTAGCCTCGCGGACTCTGGTTGCCAACTTGTAGATCTGCACCTCTACTGGTAGATCTTCTGGGATGGCTAGCTCCGGGACACATCGGTAAGCGTCGTCTACCACCTGCACCAATTGTTGATTCTGCACCACCAATTCGTCGCGTTGCAAGCTAAGTTGTTCCATGCTTATCTTTTGCTCGCTGATAACTTGGATCGCGTGGCTCTCCCTAGCACGTAGCTCTGCTATTATCCCATCCTATAGTAGATACAGTTTCTCACATGGAAGGGCAGCCAAATTAAGGGCAAGGCCTTTAATCATGTTAACCACAAATCTATCGGTCTCATTCGCTGCTACTAGGGCCCCTTCTGGTAACACTGTTGTGTTTTCCATCCCTGCGCTTAACATCTACTCTGCTATCGAGGATCCTGCTGTGAGGAGAGTGGAAAGGGTACCCACTTGATGGGGCCACACATGTAACTCCTGTAGCTGTGCCTTGAGGGCCCCCAACGCAGTCTGGTGCTCTTGCATAAAATCCTGAAGGGCCTCATTAGTGACATCACGAACTATCTCGCCGATGTCATGGAGATCACCTTCGGTTAAGGTGATCAGGTCAATGGCCAACTTCAAGGCCTTGACCTTCTTCCTCGGTCCTACTCTCTCTATCATGTGTCGGTGCTTCAACTATGTGGACGCGGTCCCTAGATCCACACTCCCTTCTGCTGTTTCGGCTTCCTCTGCCTCTTGCCCCTGAGATGACTTTGCTTGGTCCTCATCTACCTTCATTGTTGCTTCTTTTGCTGCCTATGCCACTGCTGCTGCTTCTGCAGCCTTTTTTTGTTGGGTAGCCCTTTGTGTTTTAAAGCACCTTTTGAATTTCAATTCGACCATTGCCCCTAATTTCAGTCCATTAATGCTTTCTTGGCGGAATATTTTCCCAAATCTTGCCCATAAATTGCATCTTAAATGCATGCCGCCCGCTCCATTTGGCCTCAAGTCAAGCATCCCATCGTGAATAGTGACTTCAACAGTCACTTTTCGGCTTGCCCACGTGGCAACGTAGCCCTTCATGTGTGGTCGCAAACCCTGTGATGCTCTTCTTCTGCAGGCATCCTCAATACCGTGCAACTCCTGGGCATAATAATTTATAGTCCCGCACTCCCTTTCAACTGCCTGGAGCGTGAAGACTGTCCTTCTCGCGGCTAGTCAGGTGGTCGCACCACCCGTGTGGGGCTCCATCTCATCCTCATCATGGTTCGCGGAGAATGCCCACCTTCCATTGTTGTGGTCGACCTCGCGCATTTTACTACTTGCAACGTGCTACCCTAGTCACTACATTTAGCAATATGCAGTCCAAGACAAGGCAGTAGACTAACCAATTCACGGCGATAGTGCTCAAACTTGTAAGTATGATCGTACACACCTTGCCTTACCATCCTGGGTTTTTTGATGAGAAACACTTCCTATATTTCATCTTCTAGCTTTCTAAGCTCTGCGTCCATCATAGCACTTTTCTTCCTTAATCGTACCATTTCTCTTTCAAGTTCGCGGAGTCTAAAGTTTCCCCGTCAGATTTCTTCCTTAAGTCTAATGTGTTCTGTTTCTTGTAGCTGTGTGATTCCTTCGTTTTGGGCTTCGCAAACCGTCATATCTATGGGTGCTGCTATGTGTGGACTAGGCTTCTTATGCTCCATAGGGATTACAGCCCCTGTTTCATACTTCAGCTTCAGAAGTGTTCACACAGTTAGGGTTTTTCACATGGTCCTATAAGCCCATAGAAATGTTGGTACGCGTAGGTCCTAGTCAGGGCATCTCACATAGTGGACCGTGTTCAACACTTCGCACACCTTGTCAAAGGCTTCCCCATGTATAATCTTCAATGCACTTGGTCTTATCATACTTCGTCATTCACGCCTCATCTTGCTCGCTCTTGCTTATTGGTCCTGGTTCCGATCGTGAGGATGGTGTGCATTCATGCGGGTTGTGTACCATATGCCTATACCCATCTGGAGAGGTGGCTGCATAGGTTGTTTCATCCATCATACTCGGTTTCCATCCGCAGCTGAGGCTTTCCAAACCATATAACCATCATTCTTCTGCAGTCATGCAGGTTCTCAAAACTTCTTTGATGCGTACCCCACCATCTTGTGAGCGTAGCGCATAGTGCCCATTTCAGAGCGTCGAACGCTATTGTTCCAACACCTCTCTTTTAAATTTGTTCAGGAATTCATCCACCATTGTCAACCCATCATACATAGGCAAATCCTTTACCTCTGTTGTTACTTAGTATAGTGATCTTACCATCATGTTGCAATTGAGTGTGGTTACCTCGTGTAACCGGTTCTGCCATCATTCTATTTCCTCATTCGAATATGAGGTGCAGGAGCTTCTGGGCTCCCACATCCTACCATCCGCTGTTGGATTCACCCAGTCCTGCTCCCGTGCGGTGATTTTGTAGAAACATCCTAGATCGTCGTTGTGCACTGGCTCTCTGTAGCACGATCCTTCCGCAGGGTCTAAAGGTACCACTACGCGTAGTGACTTTTTCTCAAAAACATCTTGCACTTCTTTATATTTATCACTCCATTCATGTCAGTGGCCCAATCTATTCCTAGTAGCACGGGATAGGGATTCTTGTCATCAACAATATTTATCACTTCGAAATCTACAAGCACGCTCACACCTTTGATATCTACTATTATTCCCTGCAATCTTCCCATTAGTAGGATCTTTTGTTGGTTCACCGTTCGCAATTGAATAGGAGACCATTGCAATGCGGGTCTGCCCATGCACTCCCATGTCTTCTTCGGCACGACGTTTGTGTCTGATCCTAGATCCAAAATCACTTGATCCATTTCATATTCCTCGATTTGCGCAGTCAATCTCATCTCCCTTCCTGTTCACGTTATGTGTTTCCTGAGCTTCCAGACTATGCACGGTTCTCCTGAACCAGCACACCTAGTGATGAGTTCTTGCAGTCCCTTCATAGCCTTACTATCGCGTAGTAGCTTCATGCATGTCTCCAGAAAGGTAGTAAGCATTGATGGGTTCATCTCCGGTTCTAGTTTGCCCTTACTACCTGAAGTGGAGGCCTCCTTGAAGCTCTTCTTAGCTTCCATGAATGTCTCCTTTGCGTGCTCCAAATCGAACTCTGGTTCTTTTGTAGGAGCCTTGTGAACCCAAGCACTCTCTTTGGGTTACTTTCCCTTGTCATCTCCTATTGTGATACCGCTTCGAAGCATGATGTTTACATTCAGGTCCTCTTCACACGGCTCATACCTCATCGTTTGCAGGTTCTGAGTTGGTGGAGGTTGGAGTGTTCCTTTATCGTGCAACCTCGATATCAGTGTGGGGCAGTGCTCTATCTCATGATCAAATTGGGTACAATATAAACATGATTGTCTCGCTGGATTTGTACAATCACAGGCATAATGCCCTGGCCCCCCACAATTGTAACAAATCAGTTGTCCGCAACCCCTTCCTGGTCCCATTCCATCTAGTCCTTGTCCGCACCCCTGAAATCCAGTGCGTGCCTTCCCTACATTTTGATCGAGGGCTTACATTTTGGTCTGAACTCTGTAGGTAGGAGTCTGATCCATCATCAATTCATAACTTCTATAGGTATGCTCATCGTGGCCTACTGACCTGCAGAAATTATAGAATAATTGTTGGGACATCTGCATATATTTTTGTAATAGATGATAGTTATCTGTAGCGTGCTTCCCTCCTATCTGACAAATCACACACCATAATGCAGGCACCACGCTTGGCCCAGCTTGTGCCTCTGGTCTCAATGGCATTAGCCCTCCTCCCTCTAGGTAGTTTGTGAAGACTAGACAATGGTCCTTGTCATGCCCCTAGCCCTTGCATTTTATGCACCATACCTCCTCACGCACTTTTGGGCAAGTTGTCATGTCCTGTTTCAACCTTTACATTTCCAGAAACAAATTTTTCAGTTGCAGGTGGATTTGCTAGACTCCCAAGTTAGGATCTTGTATTGGGGTCTCGTGCAGTCTCATTGTAATCTCCAAAGCTTCGGCCTGGGTGGATAACTTCTGTTGTGATAGTGTGGTCCTTAAATGCGGCATTAGCAACGCTACAAACCATGTGCAGTGTTGTCCATCCATCAAGGTCATGTTGGCTTCACGACTCATACCCTTCAGTCTTTGATCCAGCTCCCATGGGGTCTTGCCTGGAAGCATCATGATTTCCTTAAACTTGATAATCGATTGTGTCTCCGATCTTGGCCTGCTAAATTCCCTTTTAAGCGCGGCTTGGATATCCATGATCCCTGCATTTGGATTGTCATTAGAATGCTTGATGTACCATGTTAGTGTGCGATCCTGCAATGCACTTACCAGTGTTGCCTTCTTTATGTTGTCATCCATGACTCCTTGCACTTCCCATACAGCTTTTACCACAAACCAAAATTGGTCTGGATCTTTGTTCCCTACTCCTTTGAACAACGGCAACTTTATCACGCTCGCCATATTGAACTGTGGTGGTGGCGGAGGTGGTGTGGGTGGATATGGGAGTGAAGATGGCGAAACTGGTGGTGGTGTAGGTGAGGGTGGTATGCGCGGAATTCGTTGTCTTATCAGACTGGTCATACTTCTTGGTGAAAATTTTGCGAGCTCTTTCTCACTTTCTCACCGAGGCAAAATCAAGGGGCTATTTTCTATCTCTATGCTACCTTCATTTGTGTACATCCTCCCACTTCGCGTAGCCCCAAACATCAATTTATTCACATAACCTGTTTTTCACACAATAGAATTTTAATCCAAGTGTTTAAAGATTTAATGTACTTACCTCTCAGTCCTTTGAGGAAGCGTTGTTTTGCCTCGCTATAGTTGACTCACGTGTCTACAGTGAATTCAGTGATAAACCCTCCTATAATTCGATCGAACCGATGGTCCACAGTGCGCGTGAATATTATCTTCCAATGCTTCTAGTTTGTGCACCAACTTTGGAGTCCACACAATTGGTTTGTCGAGCCTACACCTTCCCTGACTGTCCGCTAGCTTCGCAATCCACTCATACAACTCAGAGGGGAAGGATGCAAAGAAAATTTTATGGATTTCTGTATATAATTAGCACTCTAACCACTAATCCTTCGATACTCGCAGATTCCTGTTTTCTTGCGCCGCGAACTCGTGAATCTTTCTGTCTAGCCACTCTTCAATTTCCTTCATAGTCGGATTCCAGTGATACGACATCAAACATCTCTTATGCAAATCCTGGTCCAGGCAAAGGAACCATTTGTTGGCTTGTTAGGGCCTGACCCAGGTTAGGAGGTGTTTTAGCCAAACAAATCTCGGTACTATTGGCCCTTTCGGCAACAGTCCGCGGAGTGCGGACTGAGGTCTCACCCGAAGTAGTATGGGAGGGTGCTACAACTAGGTTTCCGCACCCTGGAGATGTCTGATGAGTTCAAGTGGTCCGCAGTTCGACCCTGTGCACACGTCGCTATGCGCACTTACCCGTACCTCACATATTAAGATGTTGCCTTCGCGCAGCCCTACTCGGGGGTCGAACACTATTATTTCCCAATTCCTTACTAGTATTCCATTGTTAGTTGATTAACTTAGCTTACTTTCATGTGTAAGGTATACTTAGCAATGCAAATCATTTGTACAGGTGTGCAAAGTAAATACACAATATATTTGCAATTTATATAAAACATTAACCCGACATTAATCCAAGAACAGATACACGAATTGGTAACAAAACCTTTCTTTATTAATCTCTTCTTTGGTTACAGACTCGAATTCGCCTTGTGCACTCAGCTGCAGGGGTCCGCGCACTCAGCTTCAGAGCCTTTTCCTACCCTACGACCTAAGACACACTTAGACTCTTGCTCTTCGCTTCTACTTCGTTATCCTCTACTTGGTTCTCTTTTACACTTAGAGCCTCGCTCTATTTATACAATCCCATGGTCGGCGGACCATGGGTAGGCCGACACTACATTACAAGACTAGGGCGGACAACCCTATTACTCTAACATACTTTTGTGCCCGCAATTCGCGGGGCTTTACAACATCATTCGGTCAAGACATGGGCTTTGAGCCCCAAAACATGCTATGGGGTATTCCATGCCCAACAAGAACCTATTAAAAATAAAAGAGGGAGAGAAGTGGTGTCCTCCTCTGGTTAAGATAGAGAATCACCAGACCTGAAGATGGATGAACTAGAAAAACTCATCAGGAATTTATCATAGAAGGTTGGAAAGCTTGAGATTGAGAACAAGAGCCTCTCCAAACGGAATTCTCAAGTCAAGAACCGAGGTTACAACCCACAGTATAGAATACCTCCACTGAAAATACTCCCAAGGGAAAGAAAGGAACAACTCGATCAGATCCCTCATCCTCTATATTTAGAAGAGGATCCAAATGAGCAATCGTCGGATACATAGGAGATGTAGGAAAATTTATATTCTGCTTTCTTCGGAGAAGATCATGAGAATATGGCTCACCAGGAGGCTTGTCATGAGAAGGAAGAAGCATTAGAGGAGGAAGATATAGATTATTATTGCAAACAGTTTGCAGATTTCATGCAATGACAACCACAACATAAGTATAATCTAATATCTTCAAAGAAGAGGTCAAGAGAACCAGATCAATAGGAGGGAACTACACCCCAAGTTATTCCTCCAGTACCAGACATAGGGAAAGATAAGCTAAATCCTGACCCTTCCAATATAGAAGTCTTGGCAACTAAGGAAAGCAATAGTTTCAAGGGACACACAGAAAAGGAGGCACCGATTCTACTGAAAACTGCCAGTGGGAAGGAAGAAGGAATAGAGTCATGAGGTACAGAAAAAGTCCAACCAACATTCAATCTCTAGAGAGAGCTTGAAAAGGTAAAAATTCATGTTCCTCTAACTGAGCTTCTAAATCATTATAATTATAATGTTCAAATCTCTCAATTCATGCATCCACCTACCTAACAACCAACTCATGATAATTTGAACCTCCAAGAGGAGAGGCCAATGGTCATTTTTGGGCAACATGTGGAAGAGTTAGATCCTTCTACTACACCCTTCTATGTCACCCTAGTAATCCACGACCTCTTACTGAATAATTGCGTGTTGGATTCTGGAGCCTCACACATCCTCATGCCATTAACAGTTGATCTGAAAATAACTCGTGAATGATCTCAATTAATTAATGAAGGTATTATAGACTCATGCTCTGGGGTGTGTCTATGTTATTTTAGGCAATGGATCGATAAGATTTCGAAATACACAGACACTTTAAACAGTAAGAGAGACATAGTAAGAAAATATAGAACACAACAGATTTAATAAGGAGTTCACCCAATCCTCCTGGGCTACGTCTCCTGGTCCAGCCTTCAGTGGTGGCCTTTTCTACCGTGTCTTAAAGCAGAGATTTTACAATAAGGAGCTCAATTTGAGTCTCACTTAACATATGATGATCAGTAGGGTAGTACTTGGATTCCCCAAGCCTCTAGAGTACACAGACTCCCCCCTTACTAAGTCTTGACCTGACAGGTATACATAGAGGAGTTGCTTGAACCTCTCAAGCCTTCTCTAGGGTTAGAAAACTCTCGGACTCTCTCTGTTCAGTCTACTTGATGTTGCCTTTGCTTTGTAAGTTAGCTCGGCTTCTCTGTTCTCTAGAATTCACATCTTTCTCTACTTTTGTCACCTCTGCTCTTTGTCTGTCCATGGCTTAAAGCCAATCTGCTCCCTGATTGTTCATTAATGCTTCTTGGCTCTCTGGATCTCCTGCCTCTGTCTGCTGGAATTCCCCTGATCTACGTCATCATCGCTGTGTAACGCTACACAAAGAGGTGGCCACCTATTTCCTCACGAATTGAGTGTCAGTTCTCCTTGAACAGTCATTATTTTTGTTACTCCAAGGTTTCCCGTGAAATTGATTCTTCTTCCAGCTCAGCAGTCATGCTGGACCTCAAATCTCATGTACCTCAGTCTATTTCCCTGTCAAATCCAGTCATCCATCGGGTTTATTCTCCACCTTTGATCTAGAGCCTCCAGATCCTACGGTCTCTATCTATATCGTACGGTTAAGTTGCTCAACCATTACTCACACAATGTATGCGGTTTTCTCTCTCATCCGCCAGACACGTGTCGCCCAGTGTATGGCATCGCGTTGAACTCGGCCAAACCTGCTTATCGCTTGAAGTTCACGCGATATCCTGCTGATTTTTGGGCGTGGGACCTGCCTCTGACGTTTTTCATACGGTTTTCCTGTTTTCCTCGTGACCGAGCACTCAGGGATGTCCTTCTTAGGGGTTTTTCCCTGCGATATGCGATTAGCGATTTATACTAATCACGTATCAGAAACTGCCTCTGTTTCTAGATCTGGGCTTCCGATTGCTAATTTGCGTCCATGTGCAGTCTCCATGGGCCAACAGTCAGCGCACTTTGACCAAGGGTCCTCGTTGTTTCATGCAGGCCACAAATGCCATTGTCCAGAGGTCATTTTGGATACTTGTTATTCATAAGATTTTGAAGCATGACATAATTTTGAAACAGTCATGAGAAATGTTTAAGGATCCAATTCGGAACATGGCCTTCCCATTTAAAAAGCTTTTGGACCACCAAAAGTTGGTTTTCAAGCATCGAGTAAGTGAGGATATAACTATCTCAATTGTCTAATCTCTATCCATTTTTCACTGCTTGGCTTTGAACCCTTGAGTCCAATCTTGAGGTACTCAACATCTCCTCTACGCGTCGTCCTCACCTTCCTATCCAAAACTATGTCTTCCTGCAATTCATTGAGATATTTAGGTAACAAATCATCAATAGAAGGCAGTTGACTCTGCTCTTCGAGATCTTCAATTAATGAAGGTTCAAATAGCCTCAAGTTGTCTGCATTAATGACTGAGTATATGTGCATGTAAGATGGTAAATCAAGGTGAAAATCATTCTCACCAATTTTCTCAAGTATCTTGAAAGGTCCATTCCTTATTGGCTTTATCTTTTTACCTTCACCTTACATTCTGTCCTTGTTGATATACAGCCAGACCTGATCACCAACTTGGAAACTATGCTCCATCCAATGCTTGTCATGCCTTTCCTTGTATTTGGCTTGGCTCTTTTCCAGCTATTCCTATACTGCCTGGTGAATCTCTTGGATTTGTTCAATGAACTTGGTTGCCTTGTCCACATTACTCTGTCCATCAACTACTATGTCTTTACCAAAGACAAAATCCAAGTGAGACCTTGGTGTGAAACCAAAACAGGTCTCAAAAGGAGATCTCTGTGTAGAAGAATTTCTGGCTCGATTGTAAGCATGCTGCAAATAACAAAAATGTTCATCCCAAAGTTTGGGATGCTTGTTGCAATAGCCTCTGAGAAACTAGATCACCGTCCTGTTGACTACTTCTATCTAGCCATCTGTTTGTGGATGAAAAGCTGTGCTTTTCTTCAGTTTGGTGTCCATCAGTTCCCACAAACTCGACCAAAACTTCCCACCAAATCAGGTGTCTCGATCATATACAATGGAAGTGGGTAATCCAAAATGAACCCATACATGTTGAAAGAATGACTTTGCAGTTTGTTCAGTTATAATCTATTTGTTACAAGGTATCAAAATACACATTTTGCTAAACCTATCCACAACAACATATAAATAGTCATGACCTTTCCTAGATTTAGGCAATCCTCCAACAAAGTCCATGGAAACACTTTCCCAAGGATGAGATGGAACTAGTAATGGAGTGTATAAGCCTAGTTTTCTATTGCTGGGTTTGCTTTTAGCACACATGGTACACCCTCTTACATATCTAGAAATCGTCTCATTCATTTTTGGCCAATAACAAAATCTTTACAGCTATGCAACCATTTTACTTACACCAAAGTGACCTGATATTAGAGAAGTGTGTGCTTCCCGAATTATCTTTACTCTTTCAGTTTGTGGAATGCATAACTTCCCACAATGATACAAGAGTCGTTCCTTAACATGATAATCAAATTCTTCTATTCGTTTGTCTTGACTTAAAGTTGCATATACATCTTTTAAATCTATATCTTGAGCATATTGTTCAATGTAGCTCTCATGCAGTACTGAATTATGCTTAAGTATAGTGGATGCATTTATAATAGGTCTAGATAACATATCTGCAACTTTATTGTATATGCCCTTTTTATATCTGATGACTAAATGAAACTGTTGTAGAAAACCCATCCACCTATAGTGTCTTGTTTGCTACAACTTTGTTTGGGAGTGTAGATATTGAAGTGGTTGATGGTCAGTATGTATGACTATCTATTTTCCCATTAAATAATGTTTCCACTTTTTCACACTCTGTACTAATGCATACAATTCTTTATCGTATGTTGGATAGTTAACCACTGCAGAATTAAATGTCTCAAAATGATAACATATGGATTTACCGTGCTGTATCAACACTGCTCCCATGGCATAGTCACTACCATCTGTTTGGATCTCAAATGGTCTATGAAGATCAGGCAATGATAGTACTGGTGTTGTACTAATCTATTCTTTCAAGGTGTCGAAGGCTTTTTGTTGTTTTCCTCCCCACTGAAACACCTTGTTCAATCCTATCAAAGCATGTAAGGGAGCTGCAATTAAGGAAAAGTTAGAAATAAACTTCCTCCAGTATTGTGCTACTCCTAAGAAGCTTCTCAGTTCTGTAGCAGATTTGGGTTTAGGCCAGTTTACAATGACTGCCACTATAGAGGGATCTATCTTCAATTCACCACCCCCTACTATATGTCCCAAATAATTCAAATATGTTTTGCCAAATTCACATTTTGAGAGTTTAACATAAATTTTTTCTATTTTCAAAACATCTAGTGTCTACTTAACATGCTTTAAATGTTCTTCCCACATTTTGCTAAATATAAGAATGTCATCCAAAATATACAATAACAAAATCATCAAGAAAAGGTCTGAGTACATCATTCATTATTCTCATGAAAGTAGCAGGAGCATTAGTTAAGCCAAAAGGCATAACTAGCCACTCATACAATCCTGCTTTGTTTTGAAAGCAGTCTTCCATGCTTCTTTTTCTACAACTCTGACCTGATGATATCCACTATGCAAGTCTAATGTGGAAAAATATAAAGCTTCCTTTAACTGTTCTAGCAGATCATCTATGCAAAGAAGGGGATAACGATTTTTTATCGTTATCTTATTCAGTGCTTGGTAATCAATGCACATTCTCCACAAGCCATCTTTCTTTCTCACCAAATCGATTGGTGACCCACATGGTGATGTGCTAGGTCTGATGAACCCATTCTCTAACAACTCTTGCACCTGCTTCTTGATTTCTTCATTCTCTAAAGCGGACAACCTGTACATCCCAATGTTAGGCAATGGAGCATCTTGCTGCAAATTAATATCATGCACTGTTTCCGTTTTGGGTGGCAAACCTTTAGGTTCTTGAAACAAGACATCATACTCTGAAACAACTTTTTCTAAATCAGCTTGTTGTTTAGCATCACAGCCTTCAAATACATTGGTTTTATTAGGTTTCTTTTCCTTTACAACCATCATTAAAAATTGTTTGCATGAATTTACAATTCGTTTCATCTGCCCTGAGTTTATGAGAGTGTAATTATTCTTAAGCTTATGATCTCTTACAAAGTATTTGATTCCATATTTAACGAGTAGATACTTGTTCTGAACTCTATAGAAAATAGCTTTTCTATCGTACAAGTAAGGACTTCCCAAAACATTTCCACATATATCTAGAGGAATTATATCTAACTCAACCTCATATACCAATGCCGACCCAAAAGAAAACTTAAGTTTACATTTTCTAGTCACTTGTAGTTGTGCTTTATCACTTAACCAACCTAATGGGTATGGTTTCTTGTGAGGTGTAGTCAGTAATCCCAACTTCTTTACAATTGCTTCAGAAATTAAATTTACTTGTGAGCCACTATCAAACAAAGTATCAATATTTTGATGTTTGGAAATAACTCGAATATGGAAAATCTCATGTCTTTTTCTCTCATTTTCTTCATCATTAATAGATTATGTAGAATTACTAGTAGATGCTTCAGAATTTTTACCTTTCATACCTGTGGCTGCAATGGTTGTTTCATCTCCTAAGTCCGACCCCAAATCTTTTTGAATAGCTGCAAAAGTCTTCTTCTTCTTGCCTTCGAACTTCTTAGGTCTCAGCTCCGAATGTAGAATCCAATAGTGTTCATCATCATGCCCATCCTTTTTACAGTGAGTGCATGAAGAATTTGTCTTTTGTGCAGTATTGGCCTTCCTTTGTTTTCTTTTCTCCTTATTCTTTCTTGCAATGGGTTTGGATGATCCCACAACTTCTGGGTTCCAATTCTTTCCTCTAGATTCTAGATGCGTAGCTTGAACAAATACCTCATCTATACTAGTGGGATTAAACATGAGGATAGTGTGCCTCATGCAGTTGTGTAGACACCCTATGTACTTCAACAGTGTCTCAGGTGAGTCTAATGAAATTCCTAGAATTAAAGCTCTTTTCCTAAATTCTTGGGTGTAACCTTGTACACTTTGCCCATTCAATTGGCGAAGAGTTTGCCAGCGCATCATGGCTTGCTGCATGTAAGCTGGTGGATAGAACTGTTTTTTGAGTGCAGAAAAAAATTCACTCTAGGCAGAAAGAATCTTACCATGTTTCTTCATGTCAGCTTGTGTCTTTCCTTCTCACCATACCAAGGCAGTGCCTCTGAGGTGTAGGCTGGCCAACTGAATCTTACTCTTGTCTGAGTCGATATGTTAGGCCCCTATACTACTAGTGTAACCCCTTATTGTTATTAGTATAACCCACTTATTATATTGTTGTACCCATGTACTGCCGATATTGTTACTATTGTGCCCCATAAAAGCCCATTATTGTTATTATTGTGCCCTTACATTATTATTGTTATGTCGGCTCTGATTATGTTATGACCCCTTAGACTCCTATATATAGAAAGGAGGTCTTTTCATTTGTATCATCCAAGAATTGTTCATTTATGTAATGTAAAGGAGGTTTCCCCCTCGAAGAGGCTGAATGGCGTTGATCTATCTTTTCTATCTTTTCTTGAGATGGTTTCATAACATTTGGTATCAGAGCTTTGGATTCTAGGGTTTTGCTGCTCCAAACAGGTCATCGTGGCATTTTCACTATAACGTTTTTTCTGCGATGTTTCAAAAGTTCCAAAAAAAACCCATTTGAGAAAAATCGCGCTGAACCTTGGGTCCGAAGTTTAGATCTTTTTGCGCTATATTCGCGGAGATATGATCTGAGGAAATTGGTCGTTTTGCAGACTCCTGAATTACATTCCAAACAGGTGACCCGGGGAAAATCGTCATAACTTTCTCTATGAGAATTAGATTTAAATTTCATAAGAAGGTATAGAAAGAGGACGGACTGTAGTTTCTTGTATATCTTTTTCAGATCCATAGGTCGAAAAATTGACACGTGGCACTTCATACAATTTCGCTCTTCTGGAAAGGTCTATAATCAGGTCATCTTGGGAGATTGTGCATAACTCTTTCTTGGAGAATCCAATTTGGATCAGACTGGTGGCATTGGAAAGAGGACACAGAGGGCTACTATAGGTAGCAATTTCAGAACTTAAATTTCCAAAAGTATAGAGTTACAGACATTTCAAGATCGAGGTCCTAAAATCAAGAAAAAGCAAGATGAGGAAGTTTGATGGCAAGGATCCGGTAAATTGGATACTTTAGATGGAGCAATATTTTGATCTACATAGTGTACCACTGTTACAAAAGGTATGTATTGCATCTTCATATTTAGAACCGGATCAATTTTTATGGTATAAAGGGCTTTGTTCTCGTAAACAACTTGTTACGTGGTCAATTCTCACGGAGGAAATGATAGCACATTATGAGGATACAAAGAGCAACACCTTCTTTAGAGCAACACCACAACAATTGGAAAGAGTAAAAAGGCTTTGTGACATATTTGAAAGTAAAATTATGGCAACAAGGAAGTCTACCCCTCACAACTATAAAGATGGACGTGTTGTTTCTCCTAGCCTTCCACAACCTACAAGGGTTACACCACAACAATTGGAAGAAAAAAGAGAAAAAGGGCTTTGTTACAATTGTGATAGCAAATGCACTAAAGGTCATAAGTGTGCTGAGAATAAATTATTTTACATAGAGTATGAAGAGGAGGAAGAAAAGGATCAAGAAACATCAAAAGAAGAGGATATATGCCAGGACCCGACCCCAGAGAAAGAAGAAATGAATCAAACCATATCTTGTAAAGCATTGGCAAGAATTACCACTCCTCAAACTCTCAAGATAGAAGGACATATCAAGAAGAAAAATGTGCAAGAAGTGAAAGATCACATCGAGAAAGAAGAAATGAATCCAACCATATCTTTTAATTCATTGTTCGAAATTATCACTCCTCAAACTATCAAGATAGAAGGACATATCAAGAAGAAAAATGTTCAAGAAGTGAAAGATCGCATCGAGCATCAAGAAATGAATCCGACCATATCTTGTAAAGGATTGGAAGAAATTACCACTCCTAAAACTCTAGAGATAGAAGGACATATCAAGAAGAAAAAGGTTCAAGCAATGAAATATCACATCGAGCATCAATAACAAGTTCTCCAACTTTTAAAGGATAACGCCACTTCAGTGCAAAATCAAACAAAACAACAGGTAGATAAACATTGTAGTGAAAAATGTTTTGTTGTAGGTGATTGGGTATTTTTATTACTACATCTCAAGCAAGCTATTTATGAGAAGGAAATGTTGGCAATACTACATGCACTCAAAAGATGGCGACCTTACCGAATGGGAAGACTCTTCAAGGATGAGGATGTGGAAGCATTGTTTTGTGCTATTTATATTATCCAACTAGATTGGATAAATGAAGCAAGGGATGAATGGAAGAAGGACGAAGAAGTATGGCCACTTATTCAAAAGTTGCAAAAGATCCCAATTCAAACAATATTGCTAGAAATTGAAGAGGAAGGAAAAATCATATTGGAACCTGGAGCAATCACAGAAACAAGAACCTGACAGCTACGAAATCGATCAATTTCAGAGTATCTCATCAAGTGGAAGAACTTACCCGCTGAAGATTCCACATGGGAGGACAAGAATTTTATACAAAATCATCAAGAACTACTCAAGCGTTGAGGACAACGCTTTTTTAAGGAGAGGGGCATGTTAGGCCCCTATACTACTAGTGTAACCCCTTATTGTTATTAGTATAACCCACTTATTATATTGTTGTACCCATGTACTGCCCATATTGTTACTATTGTGCCCCATAGAATCCCACTATTGTTATTATTGTGCCCTTACATTATTATTGTTATGTCGGCTCTGATTATGTTATGACCCCTTAGACTCCTATATATAGAAAGGAGGTCTTTTCATTTGTATCATCCAAGAATTTTTCATTTATGTAATGTAAAGGAGGTTTCCCCCTCGAAGAGGCTGAATTCTAAGGCGCTGATCTATCTTTTCTATCTCTTCTTGAGCTAGTTTCATAACACGATACTCTGCACTCTGCAATAAACATCAATTTGTTTGATCCAATTATCCAGCTTCTATGCATTCAACTCTCCATCATATATGGGTAAATCAAATTTAACATCTAATTTAATCAAAGATGTATTCTTTTTATGTTCAGGGCTATTAGGAGGTGTGAGAAAGCTTTCTTCTTTCCCTTTCCCTTTTGAATGGTCATAAAGGAGAGATTTTTCTTCTCCTTTATCTTTCTTGGAGCCTGATGAATCTTCATCTTTATGTTTCCTAAAGTCCTTATACATTTCCTCTACCATGGACCTCATGGCCAGGAAACTATCTATGAATTTAGGGTCTAGCCACAAGGGACTTTCCTCTGACATTTTCTTCTGAGGATATACTCTTCCAATCTCCGGGTTAGTCTCAACCAACTCTCCTTCTCCTAATTTAAGCTTTGATCTAGTTAGCATTCAACATCAAAATCTAGCACAAGTTTGTCTAACCTTAAACAACCTAAGATGCTCTGATACCACTTGATCTGAAAATCACTCGTGAATGATCTCAGTTAATTAATGAAGGTATTACAGAATCATGTGCTCAGGTGTGTCCATGTTATTTTAGGCAACAAATCGATAAGATTTTGAAATACACAGACACTTGAAACAGTAAGAGAGACACAGTAAGCAAATACAGAACACAACAATTTAATAAGGAGTTCACCCAATCCTCCTGGGCTATGTCTCCTGGTCCAGCCTTCAGTGGTGGCCTTTTCTATTGTGTCTTAGAGCATACATTTTACAATAAGGAGCTCAATTTGAGTCTCACTTAACATATGATGATCAGTAGGGTAGTACTTGGATTCCAAAAGCCTCTAGAGTACACAGACTCCCCCCTTTACTGAGTCTTGACCTCAACTGGTTTTAGTGGTATGAGTCCAATTTGGTACTCAATACCTGATAGGTATACACAGAGGAGTTGCTTGAACCTCTCAAGCCATCTCTGGAGTTCACAGACTCTTGGTCTCTCTCTGTTCTATCTACTCGATGCTGCCTTTGCTCTATAGGTCAGCTTGGCTTCTCTGTTCTCTGCAATTCACTTTTTTCTCTACTTCTATCCCCTCTGCTCTGTCTGCTCGTGGCTTAAAGCTAATCTGCTCCCTGACTATTCATTTATGCTTCCCGGTTCTCTGGATCGCCTGCCTCTATGCACTATAATTCCCCTGCTCTGCGTCATCATCGCTGTGTAACACTGCACAGAGAGGTGCCCACCTATTTCCTCATGAACTGAGTGTCAGTTCTCTTTGAACGGTCGTTATTTCCGTTACTCCAAGGTTTCCCATGAAACTAATTCTTCTGCTAGCTCAACGGTCATGCTGGACCTCAAATCTCATGTACCTCAGTCTATTTCCCCGTCAAATCCGGTCATCCATCAGGTTGATTCTCTGTCGTTCATCTGGAGCCTCCAGATCCTACGGTCTCTGTCTATATCGCACGGTTAAGTTGCTCGACCGTTACTCATGCGATGTAAGTGGCTTTTTCTCTCATCCGTAAGGCACGCGTCACCCAGTGTATGGCGGCGTGCTGAACTCGGCCAAACCCTCTTACCACTCGAAGTGCATGCGATATCCTACCGGTTTTTGGGCACGGGACCTACCTTTTATGGTTTCCACACGGTTTTCATGTTTTACCCATGACCAAGTGCTCGAGGTTTTCCTTCTTGAGGGTGTTGCCCTGCGATACGCGATTAACGCTTTGCCACTGTTTCTGGATTCGGGCTTCCGATTTCCAATTTGCGTCCGTGCATGGTCTCCATGGGCCAACAGTTAGCGCGCTTTGACAGAGGGTCCTTGTTGTTCTATGCAGGCCACAATTGCCATTGTCTAGAGGTCATTTCTGATACTTGTTATTCATAAGATTTTGAAGCCCGACATAATTTTGAAACAGTCATGGGAAATGTTTAAGGATCCAATTCGGATCATGACCTTCCCATTGAAAAAGATTTTGGACCACCAAAAGTAGGTTTTCAAGCATCGAATAAGTGAGGATATAATTGTCTCACTTGTCCAACTCTATCCATTTTGCACTACTTGGCTTTGAACCCTTGAGTCCAATCCTGAGGTACTCAACATCTCCTCTACGCGTCGTCCTCACCTTCCTGTCCAGAACTGTGTCTTCCTGCAATTCATTGAGATATTCAGGTAACAGATCATCAATAGAAGGAAACTGACTCTGCTCTTCGGGATCTTCAATTAATGAAGGTTCAAATAGCCTCAAGTTGTCTTCATTAATGACTGAGTACATGTGCATGTATGCTGGTAAATCAAGGCGAAAATCATTCTCACCAATTTTCTCAAGTATCTTGAAAGGTCGCTACCTTATTGGCTTTAGCTTTTTACCTTCACCTTGCATTCTGTCCTTGCTGATATACAGCCAGACCTGATCACCAACTTGGAAACTATGCTCCATCCGATGCTTGTCATGCCTTACCTTCTATTTGGCTTGGCTCTTTTCCAGCTCTTCCTGTACTGCCTGGTGAATCTCTTGGATTTTTTCAATGAACCTAGTTGCCTTGTCCACATTACTGTTTCCATCAACTTCTATGTCTTTACCAAACACAAAATCCAAGGGAGACCTTGGTGTGAAACCAAAACAGGTCTCAAAATGAGATCTTTGTGTAGAAGAATGTTTGGCTCGATTGTAAGCATGTTGCACATAACACAAATGTTGATCCCAAAGTTTTGGATGCTTGCTGCAATAGCCTCTGAAAAACTGGATCATTGTCCTGTTGTCTACTTCTCTCTGGCCATCTGTTCGTGGATGAAAGGTTGTGCTTTTCTTCAGTTTGGTGTCCATCAGTTCCCACAAACTTGACCAAAACTTCCCAACAAATCGGGTGTCTCGATCATATACAATGGAAGTGGGTAATCCAACATGAACCCATACATGTTGAAACAACAACTTTGCAGTTTGTTCAGCTATAATATGTTTGTTACAAGGTATCAAAATACACATTGTGTTGAACCTATCCACAACAACATATAAATAGTCATGACCTTTCCTAGATTTAGGCAGTCCTCCAACAAAGTCCATGGAAACACATTCCCAAGGATGAGAAGGAACTGTAGTGTAGTGTAGAAGCCTAGTTTTCTGTTGCTAGGCTTACTTTTAGCACACATGGTACACCCTCTTACATATCTAGAAATTGTCTCATTCATTTTTTGCCAATAACAAAATCTTTGCAGCTGTGAAACCATTTTACTTACAACAAAGTGACCTAATATTAGAAAGTGTGTGCTTCCCGAATTATCTTTACTCTTTTAGTTTGTGGAATGCATAGCTTCCCACAATGATACAAGAGTTGGTCCTTAACATGATAATCCAATTCTTCTATTCGGTTTCCTTGACTTAAAGTTGCATATACATCTTTGAAATCTATATCTTGAGCATATTGTTCAATGTAGCTCTCATGCAGTATTGAATTATGCTTAAGTATAGTGGATGCATTTATAATAGGTCTAGATAAAATACCCGGAACACTATTGTGTATGCCCTTTTTATATCTAATGACTAAATGAAACTGTTGTAGAAAACCCATCCACCTATAGTGTCTTGATTGCTGCAACTTAGTTTTGGAGTGTAGATATTGAAGTGGTTGATGATCAGTATGTATGACTGTCTCTTTGCCCATTAAATAATGTTTCCACTTTTTCACACTCGATACTAATGCATACAATTCTTTATTGTATGTTGGATAGTTAACCACTGCAGAATTAAATGTCTCAGAATGATAACATATGGGTTTACCGTGTTGTATCAACACTGCTTCCATGGCATAGTCACTGGGATCTGTTTGGATCTCAAATGGTCTTTGAAGATCAGGCAGTGCTAGTACTGGTGCTATACTAATCTATTCTTTCAAGGTTTCAAAGGCTTTCTACTGTTTGCCTCCCCACTGAAACACCTTGTTCAATCCTGTCAAAGCATGTAAGGGAACTGCAATTAACGTAAAGTTAGAAATAAACTTCCTCCAGTATTGTGTTGCTCCTAAGAAGCTTCTCATTTCTATAGTAGATTTGGGTTTAGGCTAGTTTACAATGACTGCCACTTTAGAGGGATCTATCTTCAATTCACCCCCGCCTACTATATGTCCCAAATAATTCAAAGATGTTTTGCCAAATTCACATTTTGAGAGTTTAACATAAAGTTTTTCTCTTTTCAAAACATCTAGTGTCTACTTAACATGCTTTAAATGTTCTTCCCACGTTTTTCTAAATATAAGAATGTCATCCAAATATACAATAACAAAATCATCAAGAAAAGGTATGAGTACATCATTCATTATCCTCATGAAAATAGCAGGAGCATTAGTTAAGCCAAAAGGCATAACTAGCCAATCATACAATCCTTGCTTTGTTTTGAAAGCAGTCTTTCATGCGTCTTGTTCTTCAACTCTGACCTGATAATATCCACTATGCAAGTCTAATTTGGAAAAATAAACAACTTCCTTTAACTGATCTAGTAGATCATCTATGAGAGGAAGGAGATAACGTTTTTTTATGGTTATCTTATTCAGTGCTCGATAATAAATGCACATTCTCCACGAGCCATCTTTCTTTCTCACCAAAACGATTGGTGACCCACATGGTGATGTGCTAGGTCTGACGAATCCCTTCTCGAGCAAATCCTGCACCTTCTTCTTGATTTCTGCATTCTCTAAAGCGGACAACCTGTACATCCCAATGTTAGGAAATGGAGCATCTTGCTGCAAATTAATATCATGCACTATTTCCTTTTTGGGTGGCAGACCTTTAGGTTCTTGAAACAAGACATCATACTATGAAACAACTTTTTCTAAATCAGCTTGTTGTTTATCATCACAGCCCTCAAATACATTGGTTTTATCAGGTTTCTTCTCCTTTACAACCATCAATAAAAATTGTTTGCATGAATCTACAATTCGTTTCATCTGCCCTGAGTTTATGAGAGTGTAATTATTCTTGAGCTTATGAGCTCTTACAAAGTATTTGATTCCATTTTTAATGAGTAGATACTTTTTCTCAACTCTATAGAAAATAGCTTTTCTATCATAAAAGTAAGGACTTCCCAAAACAATTCCACATATATCTAGAGGAATTGTATCTAACTCAACCTCATCTACAAATGTTGACCCAAAAGAAAGCTTAAGTTTACATTGTCTAGTCACTTGTAGTTGTGCTTTATCACTTAACCAACCTAATGGGTATGGTTTCTTGTGAGGTGTAGTCAATAATCCCAACTTCTTTACAATTGCTTCAGAAATTAAATTTACTTGTGAGCCACTATCAAAAAAAGTATCAATATTTTGATGTTTGGAAATAACTCGAATATGGAAAATCTCATGTATTTTTCTCTCATTTTCTTCATCATTAATAGATTGTGTAGAATTACTAGTAGATCCTTCAGAATTTTTACCTTTTATACTTGTGGTTGCAATAGTTGTTTCATCTCTTGAGTCCAACCCCAAATATTTCTGAATAGTTGCAACAGACTTCTTCTTCTTGCCCTCAAACTTCTTAGGTCTCAGCTCCGAATGCAGAACCCAACAGTGCTCATCATCATGCCCATCCTTTTTACAGTGAGTGTATGAAGACTTTGTCTTTTGTGTAGTATTGGCCTTCCTTTATTTCCATTTTTGTTTTTTTTTCTCCTTATTCTTTCTTGCAACGGGTTTGGATGATCCCTCAACTTCTGGGTTCCCATTCTTTCCTCTAGCTTCTAGTTGCATAGCTTGAACAGATACCTCATCTATACTAGTGGGATTAAACATGAGGATAATGTGCCTCATGTAGCTATGTAGGCCCCCTATGTACTTCAACAAAGTCTCAGGTGAGTCTAACGAAATTCCTAGAATCAAAGCCCTTTTCCTAAATTCTTGGGTGTAACCTTGTACACTTTTCCCTTTTAATTGGTGAAGAGTTTTCCAGTTCGTCATGTCTTGCTACATGTAAGCTAGTGGATAGAACTGTTTTTTGATTGCAGAAAAAAATTCACTCCAGACAGAAAGAATCTTACCATGTTTCTTCATGTCAGCTTGTGTCCTGCCTTCCCACCATACCAAGGTAGTGCCTCCAAGGCATAGGCTAGCCAGCTGAATATTACTCTTGTATGAGTCGATAATCTACGCTCTGCAATAAACATCAATTTGTCTGCTCCAATTATCCAGCTTCTCTGCATTCTACTCTCCATCATATATGGGTAAATCAAATTTAACATCTAATTTAATCAAAGATGTCTTCTTTTTATGTTCAGGGCTATTAGGAGGTGTGAGAAAGCTTTCTTCTTTCCCTTTCCCTTTTGAATGGTCATAGAGGAGAGATTCTTCTTCTCCTTTATCTTGCTTGGAGCCTGATGAATTTTCATCTTTATGTTTCCTAAAGTCCTTATAGATTTCCTCTACCATGGACCTCATGGCTAGGAAACTATCTATGAATTGAGGCTCTGGCCCCAAGGGACTTTCCTCTGACATTTTCTTCTGAGGATAGACTCTTCCAATCTCCAGGTTAGTCTCAACTAACTCTCCTTCTCCTAATTTAAGCTTTGATCCAGTTAGCATTCAACAGCAAAATCCATCACAAGTTTGTCTAACCTTAAACAACCAAAGATGCTCTGATACCACTTGATCTAAAAATCACTCGTGAATGATCTTAGTTAATTAATGAAGGTATTACAGACTCATGTGCTCGGGTGTGTCTACGTTATTTTAGGCAATGGATCAATAAGATTGCAAAATACACAGGCACTTGAAACAGTAAGAGAGACATAGTAAGCAAATACAAAACATAACAAATTTAATAAGGAGTTCACCCAATGCTCCTGGGCTACGTCTCCTGGTCCAACCTTCAGTGGTGGCCTTTTCTATTGTGTCTTAAAGCAGATATTTTACAATAAGGAGCTCAATTTGAGTCTCATTTAACAGATGATGATCAGTAGGGTAGTACTTGGATTCTCCAAGCCTCTAGAGTACACAGACTCCCCCCTTACTGAGTCTTGATGTCAATTCATCTTAGTGGTATGAGTCTAATTTGGCACTCAATACCTGACAGGTATACACATAGGAGTTGCTTGAACCTCTCAAACCTTCTCTCGAGTTCACAGACTCTTGGACTCTCTCTGTTCTCTCTACTCGATGCTTCCTTTTCTCTACAGGTCAGCCCGACTTCTCTGTTCTCTGCAATTCACTTCTTTCTCTACTTTTGTCCCCTATGCTCTTTGTATGTTCATGGCTTAAAGCCAATCTGCTCCCTGATTGTTCGTTTCTGCTTCCCGGCTCTCTAGATCGCCTGCCTCTATCTGTTGGAATTCCCCTGCTCTGCATCATCATCGCTGTGTAACGCTGCACAGAGAGTTGGCCACATGTTTCCTCACGAACTGAGTGTCAGTTCTCTTTGAACGGTCGTTATTTCCATTACTCAAAGGTTGCTCATGAAACTAATTCTTTTGCCTGCTCAGTGGTCATGCCGGACCTCAAATCTCATGTACCTCAGTCTATTTCCCCATCAAATTTGGTCATCCATCGGGTTTATTCTCTATCGTTGATCTGGAGCCTCCAGATCCTACGGTCTCCATCTATATCGCACAGCTAAGTTGCTCAACCTTTATTCACGCGATGTAAGTGGTTTTCTCTCTCATCCATTAGACACGCGTCGCCCAGTGTATGCAATCGCGCTAAACTCGGCCAAACCCACTTATTGCTCAAAGTGCACGCAATATCCTGCCGGTTTTTGGGCGCGGGACCTGCCTCTGACTGTTTCTGCATGGTTTTCCTGTTTTCCTCTTGATCGAGTGCTCTGGGTTTTCCTTCTTGAGGGTTTTGCCTTGCGATACACTAATCGCATATCAAAAATTGCCTCTGTTTCTGGATCCAAGCTTTCGATTTCCAATTTGTGTCCATGCGCAGTCTCCATGGGCCAACTGTCAGCATGCTTTGACTGAGGGTCCTCGTTGTTCCATGTAGGCCACAATTTCCATTATCCAGAGGTCATTTCTGATACTTGTTATTCATAAAATTTTGAATCTTGACATAATTTTGAAACAGTCATGAGAAATGTTTAAGGATCCAATTCGGATCAACAGTGATGGAAGAGCTGGGCCTGGAGATCACCAGACCATACAAGGACTTGTACTCCTTTGACTCTAAGAGGGTAAAGTGCTTAGGAATGATAAAAGATCTGGTGGTAAACCTGGCTCAGATCCCTATGAAGAGTGTGGTAAAGGACATAGTGGTGGCCGATATTCCTCCTCGATTTGGCATGCTCTTATCTAGATCTTGGGGTTCCAAGGTGGGGGGCTCTATCAAGTTAGATCTTACTTATGCCACTATTCCCACTTTTGGAGGCAAGCAAAGGTGGTTGTACAGAGAATCTAGGTTTATAGAAACTGTGACCCCAGTTAAATGCTTAGAAAATTCCCTGGTGCATGGGAAAGAAAGTGACCTCTCCTCCCTATTCCTAGAAGAAGATGAGACCTTCTTGGAGGAAACATCAGTGCACCTAACAAGGAATTTAGAGTGCCATCATGCAAATGAAAATAAAGTATGGAAGTTATACTTTTACGGGGCAAACTCAAAAGAGGGAAATGGAGCCGGAATATTATTGGTATCTTCAAAGGGTAGCCTGATACCCCTCTCTTTCAAGCTGGAATTTGAGGCGACCAACAATATGATGGAGTACGAAGCATTTATACTTGGGTTACAAATGGAAAAAAAATATGAATATTGAATGCCTAATGGTCTATGGAGACTCTGAGATGGTCGTAAGGCAGATTAGAAATCAATGCCAGGCAAAGCACCATGGACTGAGGACATATCAGAATGAAGTGTGGGATCTAATTGATAATTTCTTCCTAGCCTTTAATATCCAATTTATCCCAAGGAAGGAAATATAATGGTTGATTCTCTTGCTATAGTTGCAAGCAATTTTAGGCCACCTAAAAATCCACTCCTCAAATATGAGGTAGAAGTTAGATACAAACCTTAAATACCTAATAATGTCAAGCACTGGCAGGTATTCGAGGATAACGAGTAGGTAAACAGATTTATAGAAGTCATTGGGGAGTTCACCCACTCCACCATTGTTCAAGAAGAAGAAACAAATCAAGAAGCCACTATGTGGAAAGACACATGGCTGGGCGAAAACAAATCAACTGAAAGGGAACACCATCCGTGTGGACTGGTCCCACTGGAAATTCTTTTTAATAAGGATGACATAGTCTCCAAACCAATGACCCCGAAGATAGATGATCAAGTAGAAGGCTGCAACATCGGATCAAAGGTGGAAGCCCAGATGATCAAGCTATCAAAAGGAATCCCATGGAAATAAAGACAAAGGTATTTAAATCTATTCAAAATTTACAAGGATGTATTTTTTTGGTCTTATGAGGATTTGAAAGAATTTGATACTAACATCATTCAACATAAGATTCCTTTGAAGAGTGGGATAAAGCCATGCAAACAAAAACTCAGGTAGATAAATCCACTCTTACTCCTCTCCATTAAAAAAGAGGTGAGAAAGCTTCTAAGGTACTCTAAATGGGTGGCCAACCTAGTCCTTGTTCAGAAAAAGAGTGAGAAATAAGGTTGTGTGTTGATTTCTAAAATATAAATAGGGCATCAATGAAAGACAACAACTTGTTGCCCAAGATGGATTATATATTGCAGAAGGTGGCTGTTTGAGCTAGAATGTCCATGATGGATGGATTCTCTTGCTACAACCAGGTCGCAGTCCACCCTGAGGATTAAAAGAAAACTACTTTCACCACCGCGTGGGGAACGTTCATGTACACTCATATGCCCTTCGGTCTTATTAATGGAGGGGCCACATTTTAGAGAGCCATGGACATAGCTTTCATAGGGGACCAAGACAAATTTGTGTTGGTTTATCTAGATGATATCATAGTCTTTTCTAAAACTGATGAAGAGCACATCTTCCATTTAAAGCTTACCTTTGAAAAATGTAGGAGGTGCAGTGTTTCTCTGAATCTTAAGAAATCTCATTTCACCCTGAGTGAGAGCAAGCTACTTGGACACATAGTAGTGTAGGAAGGAGTAAATATCAATCTTGAACGAGTCAGAGCCATCATACATATTCCCTTGCCCAAAAATAAGAAAGAGGTTCAAGCCTTTCTGGGAAGAATAAATTTCTTGAGGAGGTTTATACCCAGCTGTGCAAAAATTGTCAAGGGTATTACGGACATCTTCAAAAAGGAAAATAAATTCAAGTGGAGCTCTGCCCCCAGAGACTCTTTCATTAGAATTAAAGAAGCTTTGGTTGAGGCCCCAGTACTAGTCAGCCCCAATTATTTAATGCCTTTCTACATCTTTTCTTTCGCCTCTCCACATACTATTGCTCAGTGATACCACAGAAAAATAAAGAGGGTTATGAACATCCCATCACCTTCTTTAGCCAAGTCCTTAGGGATGCTGAGCTAAAATATAACATATTGGAGAAACAATCCTATGCACTAGTCAAGGCTTTGAAGGCATTTCACATGTATGTGCTGCAATAAAAAATCACAACATTTCTCCCAACAACAACAGTCAATGGCATCCTGGTGCAAGGAGAAAACGAAAGAAAGAGGGGTAGGTGGATAGAAAAAATACAAGAATATGAGTTATAAATAAAGCCTACCAAGCTCAATAAAGGCCAGGGGTTGGCTAAGGCTTTATCCGAATCCAATTTCCAAGCTCTAGGGATAAACCTGATCATAGAGGAAGACAAACTAGAGGATCATTAGAGTGGGATTAAAACATTTGATTAGAAAATCTATGCAAAATATGAGGGCTCACCTTGGTATAAGAACATCTTTTACTATTTCTTATTCTTGAGGCGCCCGTTGGGCCTAGATAAATCCAAATACTGAAGTCTGATATTTCAAGTGTGAAAATATATCATATCCAATGGTCTACTCTAGCGGAAGAAACTGGTGGGGCACCACTGTTATGTTTGGTGGACGGTGAAACCCAAAAGGTGATTGAATATTTTCACGGAGGAGTCTGTGGAAGACACTATAGCTGGAGTACCACAGCACATAAAATCCTCAAGGCACGATTCTACTAGTGTACTCTATTTGGGAATGTTTATTCCCATGTCAGGTCTTGTCAGAAGTGCCAAGTGTTTTCTGAAAGTCAAAATCTTTCTCCTCTCCCCCTAATTCCAGTACATGTGGAAGAACCTTTCAAACAGTGGGGACTAAATTTCATAGGAGAAATAAACCCACCATCTAGTGGCCAGCACAAGTGGATATTGACGGCCACAGATTACTTCACCAAGAGGGTAGAGGCCATCCTAGCTAGAAATGCTACAGACTCAATGGTGATAAAATTCATGGAGGAGAACATATTTTCCCACTTTGGTTGTCCCTTCAAAATTATCACAAATAATGCTCAAGTCTTCAAATCTACCAAGTTCACCAGCTTCTACCATAAGTTCAATATCATTATCAAGCATTAAACTACCTATTATCCTCAAGGTAATGGCTTGGCTGAGTCCTCCAACAAAACTTTCGTAAGGGTGATGAAAAATACCATCGCCGAAAATCAAAGAAACTGGGACTCCCAACTGAAGTTTTCCCTATGGGCCAATTGGGTAACACCTAAATGATCCACGGGGAAATCACCTTCTGAGCTAGTGTATGGCAAGGCTGCAATCTTCCCCATCCAATTAGCAATGTCGATGGTGAGGTTATTACAAGAAGCAGAGGAAGATCCAGGTGACTTAACGCAAAGGATAAATCAGCTAGTCAAGCTTCATGAATATAGAGAACAGGTGGGGGTCAAATTGTCAAATTACCAACAAAAGATGAAATCCATTTTTGACAAGAAGGCTAATGATCGACTGCTTCAACAAGGGTATTTATTTCTCCGCACGTATGTTCGACGGGAAGACAAAGGCCAACATGGAAAATTCAACCTGCTATGGTTCGGCCCTTTCAAGGTTGCAGAAGAAAGAGGAAATAATACATACATGCTTGAGAATCTAGATGGTGAATCTTTGGAAATACCAGTAAATGGTGAGTTCCTCAAACTTTATTTCCAAAACTAGAGGTACCTGTCTCACACCCATTGTAAATACCAATGTCTGTATTGTAATTGTTATATGTAATTTTTAGTTCATGTTGAAAGATCCATTTGCACAAAATTATAGTTTGTTTAAAAATAACCCCATGCCCAATGGAAGGAAAGCTACTAGTCTGTGGGTTCTCAGTACCTTTCTAGCAAGGCACTATCCCCAGTTGGATCTAATGTTGTCACTCGCTACATTATCAATTTTGAGTTGATCAAAGTTGCTAAAGGGCAGTGAATTTTGAAGCCATCTTCTAGGTCAGAGGATCATTTAAAGCCAAGTCAAAACCTCCCCATTTCATAGTTCCCGGAACGATCTTTCCAATGGTATAAGGAAGTCTAAAATGGACCTATGGAACAAAAGATAAGGTTGTTTGAAGTTACCCTTTCAAATTCAAAAAATAGAGAGGAAAGGACCATAGGCAAGGTCTCATCGCAGATCGCACATCAGAGGTCCAGGAGCTCATCGCAATCGCAAATTAGCAGGTTCTTCCGAAGTAAAATAGGGAGCGTAGCGAAATTTGTGATCAGTCAATCGCGATATTGCATATTGATGAGACCAAGCTTATTGACGATTGGCCAGCCATGGGAGTTCATCGTAATCGCCGAATTGACAGATCAGCAAGGGTACCACTTTAAAAACATGAAAAATCGCGATTTTGCGACAATAGTATAAAGTGCCGAAAAGGTCGAGAAAATGATTAACTAAGAAAATCAAAGAAAAACCAAGGTCAAGCGGGCATTTTTCTCTCTCTTCCATGGGGCCACGTGGTGGCATATCATTGGTCCTTATGAATCCACATGGCAGTTGACGTGGCAGTATGGAGGACATGTGTCACGTGGGTTCGGCATTTTCAGGGTCCTAAGGGGGGCATTTCTTGGTGACACGTTTCACCACTCATAGGGTGACACATGGTAGTGATGACATCACCCATTGCAATCGGTGATAGGTGATCGCATAAGGCTAGATCCCTCCCCCACCAATGTCCCTTTTGATGTTGTGATTGTGATATGTTATGTGGTCTGGCCTATAAGGTTTTCACATCCAGACGAGTTGGCCAACACTATAAAGAAATGTAGAGGTCCTTCCCCTCCCACAGTGCACCTGTGATACTTCTGGTGGGCCCAACCTCGTAGATTGGCAATCATAGGGTTCAAAGGGAAATATCAGTGGCAACCCTCGAGAATCTCCAAAGTGCGGGATTTCACAGATTAAAGGAAAAATGCCCCCAAACAAGCCTTAAAGGACTCTAGCGCCCTCGGGCTAAGCACCTGGTTCCCGCCCACAGTCATATGAAGAAAATCAGGGAAAAGAGCCAAATGTGAAAGGGGCTAAGGAGGATCGAGACTCGCCAGTTTTGCAACATTTTTTAGTGAAAGGCCAGCATTGAAAAATCCTCCATATTGCCACCAAGAGAGCATCACCAGGTAGATTAGGGTGTCAATAGTAAAGGGTATGGCTTAAAATGTGCGATGGGTCGACAGCTGTGGTTTTAAAAGGAAATAGGTGGTGCATTCAAAACTAGCATATGTTGATTCAGAAAATACCATCATGACACGAAATCAAGGCCAGCGCTAACAAGAGTGAAAAGAGACTTGGTAGCAAAGGAGGATTCAATTTTCAGGCATGGTGTCCCATAACAGAGAGAGACGAAGTACCACCCAAGGACTGTCTAATTCAGTACCACGACATGATGTGGATGGTGCCCACTCCCAGCTTTAAATAATGAATGGCTCGAACGGTAAAGGCACAAATGACAGGAGCCAACTAAGCATCACAAGAGACCATATGATGAGCCCACTACAACCCGAAAGCAAAAGAAATTATAGGGATGGGCACCAAGATAATTTATTAATGTTTCTTTCTAACTGTGTACTTATTTTATGTCCTGCAATTTTCCTCCTTTCAATGAGGCCATTAACTCTGTAATATCTTTGGGCCACAGATCCATCCCCAGCCTAGACAACTAGTCAATCTGACAGATGAGACTCAGATACAAATATTTTATGCTGTAATGAATGTCCATGCTCCCCTCTCCAGAGAAATAGGGGAAAGAAACACTTAACAAAGGTTCAAAAATTCTAAAGAAAACACTACATGTTATTTTTAGACTATGTGGCTTTGTAATAAAGATTGTTCAAAATATCAAGGAAATGGTGGTGATTACCCTTCAAGTATTACAATATGTTATCCCTCTATTAAAACACATTTTATGTTCATGTTTCTTCTCTAAATTCATGCAATCATAGCAGCTAGAAATATTTCAAGCTTCCTCACAGATTCATTTGTGTCAACATTTTTAATGCATGTGCCGGTATGGTCTATTAAAATTATATATTTAAATCTACACTACATGAATCATAGCATTCATTCCCTCCTTCATCCATTGTATCTGCCTGTAACTCAAATAAGTGTAGGAATTCTTAAAGTTGCAAGCTCTATGTGTTAAGCATAGAACTCTTGATGCTATAAGCTCCATATGATGAGTTTCTCCTTCTCTTTATCCTCTATCATTGCTCTACGAAATCTTACTAAACTGTAAGTCCTTGAAAAACTCGACCTCTGCTGTTTTATGCATATTTCTGAGATTTCTATATGTGAATAAGTACCAGAAATTTATATCTTACTCCTTTAAGTGAATGAACCAACACATTGTATATACATATAGAATATAATAGAGGTCTCCCTCTACCAAGAATCATTTGATACAATCCAGATTTAGATGTGCCTAGGCACTGGTCTTGTAAGCAATCTGAGGCTGTCTCTCGGAGCTACAACAGACTTTTCACCTTGGCACCTCCCACATAACCTTGAGATTATGTGGTCTATTCTTTCAGGAGTGAGGAGTGGCTCCAATGTCCCAATACTGGGGTTAGTGATGTATGGTGTACAAATGTGTCTTGGAACTTTTACTTAATTCAGAAGCCTATCTCAGGGTAGCATGCTTTCATGCATGTTTTGTATCCATTTGTAAGACTATTCTTTAAATGTTTGTAATGAATTTTTGTATAACTTGTAGTAAGGTAGTTGAAATACTTTGGTTATTTTAGTACATACATTGTTGAAGATGTGGTGTATTGTTTATCACTGCTATCTCACCCATGTGGAATACTCTACCAGACGCAAGACAGACCATTCTTGTGTTTTCTTGGTTTAACGACTGTCACCCTCGTGTGGACTAATTTGTTGGATGGTGTACGTGTTATCCCTTGAAATTTGGTTTTCATGACTGATGCATCCACTATGGACTATTTTGTTGGATGCTGGACAGACCCTTGTTGTTGTTCATGTGTGTTTCTTCCTAGGTTGGGACTATTCCCGCTCATCAAGAGGCTCACTTCACTTTCCCCTTTGATATCAAGAGAACCTAGACACAGAGTTACATTATCCACTCATCAGGCATACTCGCCTCACTTTATTGAAGTTACAAGAATAACACTCTCATGTGTTGAACAAGAAGAGCTAAGGAAAATATTTAAGATAATGGAAACTAGGCCATCGTACCAGATGAGACTCCTACACCAAATGGTGTGAGGTCTAGTTGGGACTTTGGTGAGCACTAGTATTGTAGCAATAATGCTGCAACTCTTGGGCTGCCTACTTTACTCTTATCAACCCAGTAGTTTGTAACAAACTTGGAAGCATCAGTGTTGTATGCACAAGTACTAGTTCCCACTCTAGGTTGTCACTTGCTCAGCTAGCGCAAGATCATTGGGAGCTTGATCCAACTTCTATGGATTCCAGAAGAAGATCTATTTGTGATGAAAGGAAAGAAAGATAGATGCTATTCTAACTGCAGAAAGGAGAAAGACTGAAATTTAAAGAAAAACTAGTGAACCCTAATTAACCAACTAATTCTACTTTTGAAGAAAGTGTTGTGAAAACCATGAAAGGAATGCCATTACCTATTCAAGGAAGTAAACAAAATCTGACTATGCTATTTCTGGAAGTAAATAAGCAAAAAACATATTTTTGGCTTTTTATGTGAATTTGACATGCATGTAATTTATTTGTGTGAATGTGGCAGCGAATAGGTGGTGTTGAAGGGTGGTTTTGGGACTTGAGAGGATGTGAGATGGTGTGGATGGGTCCTAGGAGGTCTTAGGTGGCCTTTTGGAGGTTTTTCCCACACTCGGCCTTCAAAAGGAAGCCTACAAGAAAATCTACAGGAGGACACAGGAAATCTACAGGAGGAAAAACAACATTCTACAAGAGGCCTATAGGAGGAGGTTGAGAGCGGTTCTCACTATTTTGAGGGTGTGAGAGTGGGTGAAAGAGGTCAATGAATGTTGAAATGAGGTGTTAGGGTGACTATGTTCTACCATGAATCAGTAGTAGAGAGAAAGATGATTGGATTTTCTCAAGGAGAGAGGAAGAAGTTCTATGGAAAATGCAGGAAACTAAGGAAAAGTTGAGGTGAGACTTGGGCAACCTGTAGGGCATGGATCAGATGGAGGATGGGATGGCTGATAGGCTAGCCTACCGCTAGAAGAGATCTTCTACAAAGGAACTGACAGTCAACCAATAAGATCAAACAAGCAACGAAATGAGTGCATCTAGAAAAACAGGGTTTTGCATCAAACTAGTCTAAACTATGATCTATGAAAGGAAATGTTGAGGAATGTTGCAAGAAAGGAAAGCATGAAAGAATACTATTGCAAATAAATAAGTGAGCATGATGAAGAAGATCTGAAGCAAAACAAATCTGGACTATTAACCTACTAAAAAGCTGCAAACACTAGAAGTCCTATGAATGAGGAAAATCTATGTTTTTGGGGCAGCAAGAGGGTCCTTGCCTCAAATCATAGTCCCAAAGGGAGGAAGAGAGGCCAAGGCACTGTTGCTAGCCTTTTGAATCTTCTCTTTATCACTGTTTAACCTACTACAGAAAGCACAAATGGAAGCAAACTATTAAATCATCAAAAGAAACCCATTCCCAACCATAAAAGAAACACATCTAACAACAACCTAATCTACAAACTGAAATAAAACATACAAATACAAGTAAAGAGGAGCTTGGACCCTAACCCAAGATCTCCATCCCTTTGAGGTAACTCAGTGCTAACTCAAAAATGATTCCATCTTTATTTCCAAAACAATAGCAAGATTACATGAAATTGCCACAAAATAATAAGCTCGAAGTTGAGTAGAGTTTACATAAGAAAAAATCCAACAAAAATCCGACCCTAGTGAGGCCCTAGGCCTCTCTACTTATACAAATGAAGCTACCAACGTCTTCCTTCAAATCAGGGAGGCTTGGTTCCCAAAACTCGAGATAATCATCAGTCATCCTCTACTTGCTTAGCTGCCTTCTAGTGCATGATTTGGTTGCTTGTACTCCAAGCCGAATGAATGGGAATTTGAAGTGAGGAGTAATAAATGAGGGTGATTCCCTCCTATAAGTCATCTCCTTTGTCCACTTTGAGTTATTGCTGCCATTTTTCCATTGGATCTTTGACTTTGACCTCAAAATTCATTAATAATCTGCATTAAACACACGCTAGACCACATGGCATCATAACTAACTCAACTCACTCCATAAGCATAAATATAATCAGAAAATCATACAATAAGCTAAGAGAATGGTTGATTTGACTAGGTTAGGAGGTAAAATGAGCCCATATAATTACCCATTTATGAGGCTCATCATCACCCCCTACTGAAGGTGTTGCTCATCCTCTGAGCAACTTAGTCCATCTCCTCATCTTTTATGGCCCTGGTGGCCTCCCTAGCATCCCAAGCTTCTGATGTGGTCTCCTCTTCCTTGTCATAGAATCTTGCCTTCCTTTCTATCTCTTCCCATTGCTCCTCCTCTTCTTCTTCTCTTCTGCCTTCCAGCATGCCTAACAACAGTGGGGGACTCAGTTTGAGGCCAATCCAGTTGACCTTCAGCCTCTGCATGGAGCGCTTGTACATTGGCACTCTTCTTAATGCCTCCTTCATCCTCATGGGGGAATGATATTCCCTGATCTGCAGACTATGTGGTAAGGTGTTCCATCTCCTCATGCATGCATGCACACAGTCATCCCCAAGTAGCCTTTGCATATCCTTAAAGTGTGCAATGGCTTGTTCCTGATTACTTATATATCTAGGGGCAATCTAAGGATTATTGGCAAGTAGGTTGTGTGTGATGATGAGTGCCATGGGATCTGATGGCTCAGCTCTTATCATTAATGGCTCATTCTACTCTTTTATCATCAATCTTCTTATTTCTGCTGCCCTCAACTCTTCATGGTTCATCCATGAGGCCATGGCCATGAGTTTCAGGTCCCCTAGCCTGGCATTGGGGTCCCACACATTCATGTCTGTGAGGGCCATGTTATGTAGGCAGAATTCTTTCATCTTTGCATTATCCTCTGATGTGCTTTGGTCACATAGGTCCATAAACTGCCTGTAATCTTGGAAAGGCATTGTGTCTCTTTGTGCCAAAGTCTTTATCTAAAATTGTAACCATTAGTCCTTGAGATATAGGCCATAGGATTTTGCTGGTGTTCTACATTGCAGTGCCTCCATGGATAAGCTGGCCATGCATGCCAGCTCGGTATCTTTCTCTTGCAGTTGCCTCCTTAGCAATTCATTTTTAGTTTCAAGGTGGCTTCTTATAATTGCTTCCCTGTGTCTGATAGCACTCAACTCTCTACCCATTTATCTGAGTTTGTTTTCCATATGGCCAATATCCTCAACTCATTTGGATTTTGGCTATTTGCATCCACCTATGTGTCCTTATTCTCTCTTTCTCTAATTCAAATAATAGTGGAATTGCAAATTTTTGTGGAATTATCCTTCCTCCCTCAAGTAGAGTGTAGTTGGAGGCAAGACTAGGTTGGGGATCAGGTTCTTCTAGCTCTGTTTCTTCCTCCTTTACTTGTGGCTGTCCTTCCATCCTTTTCTCAAGCTTTTGGGTCTCTTGTAGTTTTGACAGTGTCTCCTGTAGAACTGTTTGAGCCTCCTGTAGAACTTTTTTGGGGTACTGTAGTTCTACCTTTTCTTTCCATGTGGGAGATCTAGGAGTCCCCCTTTCATATGTGATAGGTGCCTTGGAAGGGGATTCTTTTCCTTGGGGAGAGAGTGAATCTTCAATTGTAATTGGCACTTTTGAAGAGGGCTGAGGTTTGCTTGTTTTGATACTTGTGCTCTTCCTAGCCTTGAAATACATGGAGGCCTGCCTTTTCCTCTTTTTCTTTGGCTTGATTGGTGCACTGAGGGCAATGAGGGCAGCTGCTGCCTCCATTTCCAAAGTCTCAAGGGACCCTTCTCCTTGTTCTGCCTTTTCTGCCTCTTTTTGCTCTGTTTCTTCAACTCTCTCCTCGTCTGTTTCAATTCCTTCCTCCTTTCTTCCTTGTTCTGCTAAGTCACTGGTGGCTTCACCTTCTCTCCCTTTGCTACTCTTCCTCCTCACTGCCAGTAGGACTGACATCATAGGTTAGGGCCTTTATTTCATCCTTAGCTGTCATGTTTTGGAAGACTTCCCATTTTATAGGGAGTGTGAATGTATGGAGGGCTTCTTCCACTAGGATTTTGATTAACCCATGGCGAGCTAGCTGCTCTGAATTCCCTGCTTGAACTTTAGTGCTAGAGTCAATGAGGGACTGTAGAAGGAAGTAGGGGATGTTGAGCTTCTAAGGGTTGGAGTGTCCATGCCATACCTTAATTCATGAAGGATTCTAAAGTGATAACCATATAAAATGTTGTACCTCCCCTCATAGGAAACGTATTTGATTATTTGGTAGCTAACCTCATCCCAAGGATATGGTATGCTAGCCCTTCTAATGCCATTTTTATCCTCTACATGGTTTTCATTGTTTTGGAAAATATTTTTCTTGGTAGCCTGGCCAATTGGTTTCTCATCCTTACTCCAAGGCAGCCCAAGAGGAAGGGTAGTGACCCTACTGATAAATTCAAGGGTTATCTCCGTGGAAAGACCTCTAAAGGTGACAGTAGCATAAGTTCTTGTGTGGGGTACCAGAGAGAGAGAAAACTCCTGGGCAATCTCCTCATCAAACCCTCGTAATTTCTCAAAGAAATTCATGCAATTTGCCCTTGTGAAGATGTCCACCACTTGTGGATGTGCATGGAGCCTGGTGGAGTTGGTGGGCTCCTTTCTCATAAATCCTCTTGTCATTTTATTTATACTCTGTTGGGAAAACAAATGTGGAGATGGAGACAACATTTTTTGAGAAAAATAGAGAAACATGGGAGACTATGTTTTTTTTTAAATAAGTAGACATTTTTTATGTATTTCCTCCTCCTAAAGGCTTTAATTCCTCCTCAAATTGAAACCACAGCTTGCATAAATTGATATTCAATGGGGGCATGCATGGAACCTACCTCTTCACACCGAAAATCGTGCTAAAAACTGTGTTTTCTTCCTTCAAAACAACTCACTACCCCTCCTATAGGAGCCTGTTGTCCCTCCTATAGAGTTCCTGTAGGTGCTCCTATAGAACCTATAAGTGCTCCTGTAGAAAACACCGAGAGAAGGAATATGGGAGAGATCGATGGAGAACGATGGTTATGAGGCTGTGGGGGCACAAGGAGACTGCTATAGCTGAGTTACAAGGAGAGAATGAAGTAAAAAGTGGTGAGAGTTCTCGGGGAGGAGTACTTATTACCCTTTATGGATATTTCCGGTGATGGGGGGTGAGTTGGCAAAGTATACGTTGGCCATATTTGGACCACTAGTCCCCACTTGCCTTGTCATCATGGCCCCCTCCTCGTAATCATCCCTCATGATTGCATCAGAGTTCACACTTCCTCCACTACTTGTCCTTGATATCTTTCTTTAGTTGACTATGCGCACGTGTGGGTGACATCTCGGATGAGTGGAGTCAACTAGATGAAGGTGGCCAAGTTAACTGGCCACCTTTCCCTCGTTCAACCTCAACCATCTCGTTTCTTTTGCATGACTTCTAATTACCCAAATGGAAACAGAGGAGTGGGTTAGTTACTTACTTGTGATCTGAATGTATTTGCTGTGAAGTGTTGTGGCTCTCTCTCTCTGCTACATGCCTTTATTTCTTTTGATGCATGTTGTCTACTTGCTAATGTGTGGCTGTGTCTTGTGCAGGTTCTTCTCTGGTTGGGTCTGAGATTCAGGTGCCTTCTCAACCTTCATGTGTGCATTCTCCTACTACTGGTGTTGGGTTTTGATGGGATCAACTGCTACAGGAATTCCTACAAGAGCTCATGTAGTTGTTTCTCTCCTTGAAACTTCAGCTTCTTTCTATTCTTGGAGTTTCGAGGAGGATGCCATAGATGTAGATAGATATGGAGAGGTAATAGGTAGGCTTCAGGTGAGGTGGATGTTGTTGCTTCCTCTCTTATTTTTGTTTTTTTCTTTTCCTGACAAACTGTTTTTCTGTGTTTTTCTTGGACAGGAAGAAAAATGATGCTTGGGGTGTGATGCGAGCTTGGAAATGATGGTAAGGAGGTTTGAAGACTATAGGAGGGTTTGAAATTTCTTTATGAAGCTTCCCTGTCCCTCAAACTGCCTTTTATATCCATTTCTGGCTCTCTATAATTCCTACGGGGGCCTCCTGTAGAAAACACATTTTTTTTAAAAAGAAGCACAGTGGGGTGAAAGAAATGCCAAAAATGATGGAGAAAAGTGTGGGAAGGTAGGATAGGTGTTGGTGTGGATGTCAGGGTTCTCTTGGCACCTTCTTCTATTTCCTGTAGTCCTCCTGCAACCTGCAATGCAAATGAAAATTCACTTTTTTTTTTTTTTTGGAAAACAACTAGGGTGCCTCAGGGAGGTTTTCACCCTAATTTCCTGCCATGGGCGCTTCCAAGGGAGGTTTTCACCCAAGGATCTTATTTTTTTCTCTTTTTTTGACATCACTAGGCCACCTCAGAAGAGGTTTTCAACCCAATGATGGGACTCAAGCACCTCATGGAGGTTTTCACTTGAGTCCTTATTTTTTTATTTTTTCTTTTTCTTCAGTGAGTGGGTGAAGTGGAGGCTAAAACATGCTCCACTACCATCACTGTCTTATTCAAATCTTTAATGAACTCTCGCTTGGAGAGGGGTTTCTTGTAGAATTTCAACTGTGTCCATTGACAAGCATGGGGATGGTTTCATCATCAATGGTTCTGATCATAATAAAACCATTATCATTGCATTTCTCCACAGTGTAGGGTCCCTGCCATTTTGTCCTTAGCTTTCCTTTGAAATCTTTGTATCTTGAATCATAGAGTAGTGCCCAATCTCCCTCTTGGTATTGCTTCTCCTTGATATTTTTTACATGCATTATCTTTCTCTGAAGCTAAACTACCTTTGTATGGAGAAGGGCCTGCAATATGTGTTCATCCAATCCATTGAGCTGAAGTAATCTTTCTTTCCATGCATGGCTAAGGTCTAGGTCCAGCTGAGCTGCCATCGTGAGGGTATTGAATTCAAATTCTATTGACAACAAAGCCTTCTTCCCATAGAGAATTTCATAGGGTATGAACCCTGTGGTGGTCTACCATGTTGTGTTGTAGGCCCAAGTGGCCTCAACTAATCTGTCTGCCCAGTCTTTTCTGTTGCTGCCCACTACCTTTGTCAGGATCCCTTCCAATGCTTTGTTAGTGATATCCACCTGCCCATTGGCTTGTGGATGGTAAGGGGTGGAAGTCCTATGCTTGACTCTATGATGTGTGAGCAGGTCTTCAATCAAATTGCTAGTGAACTGACTACCTTGATCTCTGACCAACTCTCTTGGATAACCGAACTTGTAGAATATGTTCTCTCTAAAAAAATCAGCTACTTTTTCCTCTGTCGCTGCTTTGATTGCTTTTGTCTCTGCCCACTTTGTCAGGTACTCGGTGCACACAATGATGTATTATTTCTTCTTTGAAGGAGGGCTGGTAGGACCCACAAATTCCATGCCCCACTTCTCAAATGACTCAAAGGTCACTTGAGGTTGCATGGGCATCTCATCCTTTGTAGTAGGTTTCCCCATCCTCTGACATCGATCACACTGTCTAGTATATCTCCTCACATCCTGATGAAGAGTGGGCCAGTAGTAGCTTGCTTGTAATATCTTGAAGGCAGTTCTTTTTGTTGCAACATGACCTCCACAAGGCTCGTCATGATATGTCAGGAGGATGTCAAAGACTTCCTCCTCCCTGACACATCTTCTCAAGATCTGATCTGGGCCAAGTTTGAAGAGATTGCCCCAAATCCAGGTGAAATGGGCACTTTTCCTTACTATCTTGCTCTTCTCTTTTGAGGACAGGTGTGGTGGGAATTGTGCAGAAACCAGGTACTTTGTTATATCAACAAACCATGGGGAGAGTACTGAGATAGCAGACATGTGTTCATCTGGCATTTGGTCATCCACCATTCCTTCTTCACCTGCAGGCAAATTTACTCTAGACAAAAAGTCAGCAACAACATTTTCTTTACCAGGTTTATCAATAACGGTTAAATCAATTTGCTGCAGTAAAATCAACCATCTAATAATGCAAGCATTTACATCTAGTTTGTTCATTAATATCTAATTGCGGCATGATCAGTGTGCACAAAGGTTTGATAGCCTGTGATATAATGTCTGAAATTTTTTAAGGAATGCACGACAACTAGGAGCTCCTTCTCGGTCACTGTATAGTTTAACTCTGCCTTTCACAAGTTTTTGCTTATATAGTATATGGCATAAGGTAACTTTTCATCAATTTGTCCTAAGGCTGCTCCTATTGCTTTGTTCGAGGCATCTATGTGAATGTGGAAAGGTAGGGCCTAGTTTGGGCCTCTCATAATTGGGGCAGTCATGAGCATGCTCTTCAATGCATCTAGGGCTTCTTGATAGTTTTCTGACCATATGAACTCGACATCTTTACCTAAGAGGCCAAACAAAGGAGAGGCTAGCTTGTTGAAATCTTTAATGAAACTCCTGTAATACCCAGCTAAGCCTAGGAAACTTCTGACATCTCTCACCTTTTGCGGAGGTGGGATCCTTTGGATGATGGCAATTTTGTTGGAGTCCACCTGTAGTCCTTGCTGAGATATTGCATGACATAGCACGGTCCCTTCAGTCATCAAGAATTCACATTTTTCTAGACTGAGGGACAGGTTCATCTCAATACACTTATCTAGAACTTTTCCTAAGTTAGACAAAGCTTCCTGATAGTTAGAGCCATACGGCGTAAAATCATCCATGTATATTTCTACTTCATCATGAACCAGTTTAGAAAATATACTCAATACCGCTCTTTGGAAAGTGGCTGGAGCATTGCACAAACCAAAAGGAAGGACCTGGTATGCAAAGGTACCCCAAGGACAAGTGAAAGTGGTCTTATCTTGGTCTTCCGGGCTGATTTGAATCTGATTGTACCCGCTAAACCCATCTAGGAAGGAGAAAAACTTTTTCCCTGCTAGACCGTCTAACACTTGATCTATGAAAGGTAAAGGAAAATGGTCCTTTTTAGTGGCTTTGTTCAATTCCCAATAGTCGACACAGATTCTCCACTTACCATTTTTCTTTGGCACTAGCACCAAAGGAGAGACCCATTCACTATCAGAGATGGGATAGATGAATCCTGCATCAAGCAATTTCTGCAGTTCTTCTTTAACAATATATTTAAGTGCTAGATTCATCCTCCTTTGAGGCTGCTTGACTGGCTTGCAATCCTCCTTGATGCATATATGATGAGTACATACTGAAGGGTGCACTCCCTTCGTCTCCTTATAACTCCAAGCGAAGGCATCTAGGTGTTTTCTCAGCAGGCTACACAGTTCCTTCTCCTGGGAAGTGGATAGGGATGGATTGATTTTCAAGGTTCTTTCTGGGTTGAACTCTATATTCTTAACACAGAGAGGAGTGGAGTCAGCCGCACAAATATCAGTTGAGGGATTGTTTTTGGTTTCTCTTACTATGTCCTCTAATGGTGATACACTGGGAGGTGGATTCTGAATCAGATTTTCAATCATATCATCCTCATCTTGTGGTTTCCCCCCCATGGTGATTTCTAATGCATAAAGCGGTGCAGAATAGACTTCATCCTCATCTTCCTCCTCCAACCAGAGAGGTAGATCATGTTCTAGCAAGGGTTGGGCAGGAGGATATAGGATTAACTATTTGGACATGTGCCCGTTCTTTATGGTCATGTTCCCAGCTCGACAGCTGATGTAGGCATCGACGGTAGCCAATCAGGGTCTTCCCAAGATGAGAGCATACCTAGTGAGCTTTTCCTTTGGCTGGAGAACTAAGAAATCAACAGGGTACTCCGAATAATCAATGAAGACCATCACATCTTCCAAAATCCCCTCAAGGGTCACAGTGGAGCGGTCTGTTAGCTGTAGCACGGTCGTGGTCTTCCTCAAGGAGCCCTGAAGGTTGAGTTTGAGCATTGTGTCCTTTGTCATCACATTAATGGCATCTCCCAGATCAATCAAGGTGTGTGGGATCATGGTGCCATTAATGTGGACATCAACTACTGGGCTTCCAGGTCCAGATATTTTGGACAGATTACCTGCCCTAACATTAGGTCGGACAATTGCCCTATGACATTGATGGTTGGGGCATATCTCTTGCGCCTTCCTGGATGCCTAAAGCACTCCTCTTTGATCAACCTATTGTAGATAGGAACATCTTTGATGGCTTGGAGAAGTGGTATCTTCACACATAAATGTTTCAATTCTCCCAGGAGTTCAGTTTCTTCTGAGGTAGGTTGGACTGTCACGGATAGTTTCTCAGGAAAGGGTGGAATTGCTTTAGGTTCACTTTCCTCTTTATCTTCCTCAACCACCTGTTGATGCCTCGAAAATCGTTGCAACAACATTGGGGGATAACCACACGGTCTGGAGCTTAAAGCAGCTCCTTTTCTGTTTGGAGTTGTGGCTCCGACTGATTTAACTAGGTCCAGTTACCTTCTCTCATTCTCCGATGACTTAAAATATGACTCTCGTTCATCAATGGAGAAGAGACATCAGATCAGCGCTCTTGCTGGTTAGGCAAGAAAGTGATCCTTAAGCTGATCTAGGGCTCAGCCAAGCCACGACTAAATTATGAATTACAATTAGCCTAACTTTATGGTATTAAGTTAATATTAATTGTTAATCCTATATGATACTATGATAATGCTATACTATTGTTAAAGTCTTTGTTAAGTGCTAAAGTATTCCTATTTATCTCATATGTCAAATCTAAACTAATATATTCTATGTTATTATGCTAATTAACTAACTATACTATGTAAATACTATGCCTTATACTATAATATATTCCTATATATTATTAATATAGTTCTAATAATAATTCTAAATGTTTAATCTAGTTTATTATGACATTAGAATATATCTAATATATGTAAAATGAATGTTAATAATGTTATTATTATTCTAACAAAACAATATTAAAATCTAGTTAAATACATTACCATAATTATTCTAATTACATTATGCTATTATTAAATATTAAATATTAATTAATAATTAGTATGCTAAAAGTTGCTTCTAAGAAATCTATGGTAACCTATAAGATGAAAGTTTTAACTAAATAATATTATGTATTATTCTAAGTAAATAATTAATAAAATCTTAGTTAACTTATACTACCATATTAAAGTTAAAACTATTCTAACTACCTTAAGTTAATATTATTTATTGAAAGTAAATGTTAAAAATTAATAAGTAATTAGTATGTTAAGGTTAACTCTAAAAAGAAAAAGAAAATTGACTTCTAATGTTAATTGTTATTAATAAATGAATTAATATACACTATATTATATTAGTCTTTATTATTGATTTCTTAACATTTTGGATAAATATTAAAAATCAATCAAAAAGTTGACTAATATAAAAACTTGACCTTGTCACGGAGAACTGAAATTGTTTTCCTTTAACTAAAAAGAACTTTATGTAGATTTCATTTACAAATATAAAATTAATCCTAAAACAAAAATCCTATCTCGGACTAAGATGGGATAGCCCTTTCTTATTCCTAGAGAAAACGAAATAAAAATAGAAAAATAGGGGAAAAGACTGGTTTATGATCGAATTCACCATGTAGTTTTCATTAACTAAAAGAATAAATTCATATTAATTAATGGGATAAAAGCAAAATACATTTGCGAGTTAAATATAAGAAATTATTATTTAATCTCAAATATATTTCAGTGAATTCGTTATAGATCTGATCTAGTTCTGCCTCTTGGAGAGAGCTCCTGCAAAGCTTCAAATCATATGAAAATTGAACCAACAGAAATGTTAAGTATCAATAAGAAATATATTTTGGAATTCTCTGAAAAAAGAAATATATTTTGGAATAGAAATCGAAATCAATTACAAAACTTGGACACAAATAAAAATTCGACATTTAAAAATACACATGAATGGAAATCCGTAATAATGCCAAAGCTTTGCTTACAAAATATGCAGTCTTAGAGAATTTGAGACCTATGATTTCACTATATGCAGAAAGCATATTACAAAGGTCAAAAATCCTCTTTCAATCTTTACAATAACTCTTTCTATGCAAAACAGAAATGTATAAGCACAGATTGAATGATAGCAAAGAATCCCCTCCGCTGGATCGCGATCCCCCCTTCTAATCCTGTAGAGTCTGATTTTAAGAAATCCTCCCTCACTTGAACGTATTTCTGATGGTTTATATAATGCTGCCTTTTAATTTCTGTTTGCCAAAAATACACTTGGTTGAGTAATAAGCGTGATGAGGGATTCGAATCCCTATTTCCATATATTCTCTCCATTTATCCTCCTGTCGATCAGTAAACCGGGCGCATCGGATAACTGCTATGTATGATCAGGTGTGCAAATAGTTTATAAGTCCTGTGGTTAAACCTGTGGTCTCCTGTTTTAAATGCAATATATCGCATGTAATCTTCATTGGCGGTCCTGCTTTGACGCGAACTCTTTGGTTTCTTATTCACTGATTTCCGATGATTTCACCACGAATGCCACCGGAACCTCACCTGTTTCGACGTGTTGTTGAAAATTGCAAAAATAGAAGCACTTTTGATAACAATCTCTGGGAATGCCGCTCTGTTTCTTCAATGCCTAGATTTGTGCATAAAAATTTCCATTCGGAGCTATATGGTGCACCCTAAAATTTTAGTCCCAATCCTCTCAGGATTTGGCAATTTGCGGATTCCCCTTTTGCTGGGATTCAGTGACCTGCAACCAACGAATAATGTCAAAAAAAAATCTTGAGGAAGATTGCCACGGAATCTAATACATTCTTCATAATGCATCCCTTAGATCTGGCCGTAATTTGGCATTTGATGCTATTTGGAATGAATGCAGAATTGCCATGATATTGTTTTGCCGAAAATGTAGTATTTGTTTTAATGCATGCTTGTAATACGTTCCACAACTATGCCTCAGGATTTGGCTTAAATCGAGATGGAATTTACCAGCATTGTGCAGGCAATTGGAAATAAATTCCTGCCAGATTTCGATTTTTCGTGAATACAGTCATTCACTTTTCACATTACCAATTCTGGTGCGTACGGAAAAGGCAAACCAAATTTCAAAAGAACAATGTTTAGAATGAATGCGTTGCGTATTACCTCCTATTGGTGAAAATAAAATGTATGAGAAGTAATTTATATAAAGAAAATACGTTAACCTAAAGTAAAAAGTATAAATAATTTACAATGTGAATTTAATTGTTTTATTTTAAATATGTGTTTGAATATGTATATATTTTAACTTTTTGTTATTTTCATTTTCTATTAAATATATATATATATATATATATATATATATATATATATATATTATTTACATTAAACAATAATTTATTTTATATTTATTTATATTTATTTGCTATATATATACAATTTGTGTTAAAATCTATTTACAATATGGTTAAAGAAAATTTAATTAATGATCCATGTTTTTTTACCAATACATGTGCCAAATCAAGTATAAAAGATAAACAACCCATGAGATTCAATGTGAAATGCAAGGGAATGTGGCAACCCACTTTGTCTTTCAATTGATCATTTATTAAAATATTTCCATGAATGCAAAAGGCAACAAGGAGGTGCAAAAATATGATCAAAACCATGAGGCAAGTGATAAAGTTTCAAAAAGTCAAGGATTTTTCCAAAATGCCAATAAAGAAGGGAGTTGGAAAATGAAGGGTCCTTGTGATAAATATTAAAAATCAAAAATCAAACAATTGAGGTAATAAAAGGCCTTCAAACAAGTGCATTTCACAATGACTAATCCAAATGAGGTCGAAACAAATTAATATAGATAAATAAGAATAATTCGAACTCATTTAGGTCTTTCCTAATTTTAAAATTTCTATAGTAGTATTATCAAGTTAATCGTTTTAAAAGGGTCCTCATTTTTCATTTAAAAGTGAAAAATGGGGGGGTTATGTTTCACCACAACACCTCCCTCGGTGGAGGCTGGCTATCTGGGAGAACTTTCCTAGATCGCAAGTTAATTTCCTGAATCTCCACAGCATAAGTTGGGCATGATGGTTCCCCACTATACACTTGTTGCGCCTGTGTGTTTTTCGGGTTCATATTCGGCTGGGCAAACATTTGGGATTGCTTTGGTGGAGAAGGAGTTAGCGGTTGTGGTTGGGCAAGTGGTGGAGGCAAAAGAGTGGGAAGAGAGTTGTATTGGGGCCTCCACCCTTGATGAGGTACATTCCACTGAGGTTGTGGCTGAGCATAGGATTGAAATGAATGGGTCGCTGGTTGGGCATGATATTGAGATGTGAAGGACCAAGGAGGAGGCGTGGACCAGGAAGGATGAGCAGGAGGGCCCCAAGAAGGTATGGAGGTGACTTGGTTGGGGTTGTAGTATGCCTGATATTTCCCTTGCATCCCCTGCTGGTATGGTCTAGGTCCATGCGACCTCCTTTGATTTATGTAATAGAGTTGTTCAGTGACTCCCTCAGCCCCTTGATATACAGCTTTAAGTCCAGGTAAGGAAGGGCACTTATCTGTAGAATGATTTTCTTCACAGACTGAACAAACCTCTATAGAGTTCAATGGGCATTCATTCCTAGGATGCCTCCTGGTGCATCTAGGGCAAAAAATGGCCAAAGCCCTCTCTGCTTCCTCTTGTTTCCTTTTGATATGTAAGGTATCCATTTTCATGGCAAGAGTCTGCAGCATCTCACTCTTGAAGTCTTCCAACATGTTTCCAATTTCTCCTTTAATGGATGAGTTAGAGGAAGAGGTACTGGCTATGGGTTGACTCCCCCTACCTTTCTTTCTGGCTGCTCTAGAATGGTTTCTAAAAATAGTCTTTATGTCCTCATAGGATAGTTGGTAGATATCTCCCTCGGCCAATAGACGGAGGGTGTCTAAAAGATCCTTCAAAATTCCCCTGAGCAGGACCAACTTCAGAGACTTAGGGTCAAGTGTACACCCGACCCTTTTGTAACTGAGCTAGAACCTCTCTTCATAGTCTTTCAGGGACTCATCACTTCCTATAGTCATTTAGAAAATTTCTTCTTTAGTATCTTTTGACCTACAATAGTCTCGATAGCTATTGTTAAAGGCTTGCTGCATCTGAGCCCAAGTTGTGATGCTATTACTAGGTAACCCCATGAACTAGTGTAGTGATGCATCCTTGAGAGTAGAAGGGAATGGTTTCAACTTTTGCTCATCTTCTGCATAGTCATAGGTTGGACAAATAACATGAAACTCGAACAAAAAGGTGTCAGGATCTTCTGTAGTCAGACCATGGAAATGAGGTAGGGCAGAAGGGCTTATGTTCTTCATTTTGGTGTCCCCATTGGTCTCCTGAATGGGAAAGGTACCCTCTACTCTCTCTCCATTCCCCCTATCATTTCTGTTTTCAACTGTTGGCTCCAAAGAAATGTTTTCTTCTTCTTCTTCCCCTATAGGTTCTTCAAATATGTCTTGTTGTTCTTGATCGCAGCTGCCAAAGAAGAGAGAAGGTTGGCTGTGTGAAGCAGTGGGGGTGTTGGGAAAAAAATTCCTGAGTTATCTCTATTCCTACTAGGCATGAAAGGAAATCTTTTTGGTTGGTTTTTGTTTCTTTTTCCCCACACTGAAAGTACTTGCAAAACTAAAATTGATTGAATAAAACAAATTGCAACTAACTGAAATGAACTTGCTGAAATGAAATTTGCAGAATTGAAGAGGAAAGCAAGGAAATGCAGAACTGAAGGAAAAGAATGACTAGTCTACTCTTGCTGAAATGAAATTTGCAGAATTGAAAAGGAAAGCAAAGAAATGCATAACTGAAGGAAAAGAAAGGACTAGTCTACTTTTGCTGAAATAAACTATTAGCAGAATGTTGCAATAGAAAATAGAAGAAAGCAGCAATCACAGAAAACTTTGACGCTTCCCTGGCGATGGCGCAAAAAAGTGGTGAGCACCAATATTGTAGCAATAATGCTGTAACTTCTGGGCTGCCTACTTTACTCTTATCAACCCGGTTGTTCATAACAAACTTGGAAGCATTGGTGCTGTATGCACAAGTACTAGTTCTCACTGCAGGTTGTCATTTGGTCAGTTAGCGCAAGATCACCAGGAGCTCGAGCCAACTTCTATGGATTCCAGAAGAAGCTCTATATGTGATGAAAGGAAAGAAAGATAGATGTTATTCTAACTGCAAAAAGGAGAAAGACTGAAATGTAAAGCAAAACTAGTGAACCTTAATTAACCAACTAATTCTACTTTTGTAAAAAGCGCTATGAAAACCATGAAAGGAATGCCATTACCTATTCAAGGAATTAAACAACATCTAACTATGCTATTTCTAGAAGTAAATAAGCAAAAAACATATTTTTGGATTTATATGTATTTTTATGTGAATTTGACATGCATGTAATTTATTGTGTGTGAATGTGGCAGCAAATAGGTGGTGTTGAAGGGCAGTTTTGGAACTTGAGAGGATGTAGAATGGTGTGGATGGGTCGTAGGAGGTCTTAGGTGGCCTTCTGGAGACTTTTCCCATACTTTTCCTTCAAAAGGAAGCCTACAAGAAAATCTACAGGAGGACACAGGAAATCTACAGGAGGAAAAACAACGTTCTACAAGAGGCCTACGGGAGGATGCCGAGAGCAGTTTTCACTATTTTGAGGGTGTGGGAGTGGGTGAAAGAGGTGGATGAAGGTTTTAATGAGGTGTTAGGGCACCTATGGTCTACCATGAATCATGAGGAGAGAGAAATATGATTGGATTTTCTCAAGGAGAGAGGAAGAAGTTTTATGGAAAATGCAGGAAACTAAGGCAGAATTGAGGTGAGACTTGGGTGACCTGTAGGGCATGGATCAGATGGAGGATGGGATGGATGATAGGCTAGCCTACTTCTAGAAGATATTTGCTGCAAAGGAATTGACAGTCAACCAATAAGATCAAACAAGCAATGAAATGAGTGCATCTAGAAAAACAGAGTTTTGCATCAAACTAGTCTAAACTATGATCTATGAAAGGAAATGATGAGGAATGCTACAAGAAAGGAAAGCATGAAAGAAGACTATTGCAAATAAAGAAGTGAGTATGATGAAGAATATTTGAAGCAAAGCAACGCTAGACTATTAACCTACTAAAAAGCTACAAATATTAGAAGTCCTATGAATGAGGAAAATAGGTGTTTTTGGGGTAGCAAGAGGGTCTTTGCCTCAAATCATGGTCCCCAAGGGAGGAAGAGAGGCCAAGGCACTATTGCTAGCCTTTTGAATTTTCTCTTTATGACTGCTTAACCTTCTATAGAAAGCAAAAATGGAATCAAACTACTAAATCATCAAAAGCAACGTATTCTCAACCATAAAAGAAAGACATCTAACAGCAACCTAATCTACAAACTGAAATAAAGCATACAAATAAAAGTAAAGAGGAGCTTGGCTACTTGGTTTGGGCCCTAACCCAAGAGATTCAGCCCCCGGAGGTAACTCAGTGCTAACGCAAAAAGGATTCCATCTTTATTTCCAAAACAATAGCAAGATTACATGAAACTATCACAAACTAATAAGCTAGAAGTTGAGCAGAGTTTAGATAAGCAAAAATCCAACAGAAATCCAACCCTAGTGATGCCCTAGGCTGCTCTACTTATACAAATGAAGCTACCAATAGCTTCCTTCAAATCAGGGAAGCTTGGCTCCCAAAACTCGAGATAATCATCAGTCATCCTCCACTTGCTCGGTTGCCTTCTAGTGCATGATTTGGTTGCTTGTACTCCTCGCTAAATGAAGGGGAATTTAAAGTGAGGAGTAATAAATGAGGGGGATTCCCTCCTATAAGTCCTCGCCTTTTTCCACTTCAAGCTATTGCTTCCATTTGTCCACTGGATCTTTGACTTTGACCTCAAAATTCATCAATAATCTGCATTAAACACATGTTAGACCACATGGCATCATAACTAACTCAACTCACTCCATAAGCATAAATATAATTAGAAAATCATACAATAAGCTAAGAGAATGCTTGATTTGACTAGGTTAGGAGGTAAAATGAGCCCATATAATTACCCATTTATGAGGCTCATTAGACTTCATACTGGGGTGACCCCCTGAATGTTGACGGGTCCAGTACCGTCAACATTTCTGGCGCTAGAATCCAGTCTGCCAATAGTTTATGGCTGAATTTCCTCTCAACCCCATGTATCCATCATCTAGTCAAGGCAGTAACATGAACTCCCTCTCTCCAACGTGCAACTCTGAATTTGGTTACTCCTCACCTCCAGACCCCAACAAGAAATTCCATATCATCACCTTTGCATTGTTCGTCCCACCACTCATCATTTTTCCAAAGTTGTTGGATTGATTCTAGGATTATGCAATATTCCCTCTTCGCGGAGGAAGTAAAATACTACACCCACTAGAGTTGTAGTCTCTTTTGTTGAAGATGTAATCCTCGCCACACTTGAAGAGATGGAAGAAGTTGTTCATAATGAAGAGGAACCTCTTGTTTTATTAGAAGGAGAACAAATTAACAATGTACTTTTGGGCTCAGGTTCTAGCAGAGGTAGCATCGGGGAAGGCAACGAAGGGGATGGAGGTAGAGACAAACGAAGAGATTCAGAGATTGAACTATCTCATTCAGAAGAAAAGGAGGAGGACGAAGAAAAGCACAATATGTCTAATCAAAATCCAGAATGGATGAAACAGGGCCCATTGGCACTCCAAGGTGTCTTCCAAAAGATGCTAAGACACACAGAGAAGATGTTAATGAGGTATGACTCTGAAAGAGCAGTGAAGGCAGAAGACCATCTGGACATGTCCTACCTACATCTGTAGACACTTGAGGTAAGTTATGACAATGTTTCATGTAAATTGTTTCCATGTACCTTGGATGGAAGAGCAGCTTTATGATACCATAACCTTCCTGTCAATGCCCTTCAAAATAGGGGGATGTTCAAGATAATTTTCCTTGAGAAATTTGTTGATGATAAAACCTCCACCGTGTTGTTGAAATAATTGGGCAGTCTTAAGATGGAGTAGAAAGAGAAAGTGAATGACTTTAACCAGAGGTTTAATGATATTTTGAATAAGTTCACTGCAGACACTAAACCTCATGACTCCATCATAATCGACTACTACACCTTTGTACTTTCGACCAATATTGTACAATTCGTTAAGCGAGCTACGAAACCAACACTTTCAGAAAATTTGCAACAAAGAATTGATGTGGAGAAAGACCAGATGATGAACTAGCGAAGAACTCCAAAGACACAGGAAGGAGGTCTCAAACTACTGTGAGTAAGGTAAAGGAAAAAGAAACAAGTGAAATTGAGACCCTGACTTATCTCCTCAATTCCTTGACAACCGAAGTAGCATAACTTAAGCAACGGATGATCAAGACAATAGTAAGCAATAGACCTCCCGGTTTTGTGCAAAGGAGTAATGTGACATTAGGTAGTAGCAATAGTGATGTGGCTAAATCTAGGTAGATCTCCAATGTTGTGTTCCAAGTGGACCGGTTCGTGAAGGATAACTTATGCGTGATCCACGAAGAACGACATTCAGAGAAGACTTGTCCAGATTGGAACTAAATTATGGGCACAATGACTTCAAGAACGAATGATCATTTTAATGTCTGTGAGCAGGTTCAACCAGAAGATGAATATGATGAAGAGGATGTTTCATCTGACGAATCTCCAAGTTCTAAGCACGTTGTTAACATGTATTAATGTCTTAATGCTGCTTAGAAGAAAACAACCACCGAGAAGGAGCCCCCAAAACATAACAGTAGATACAACTTGAGAATTCAAGGGGCTCCCGCTGTGATTGAGATACTGAAAGAGAAATTCAAACAACTTCTCAGAATAGTTGATCCATCGACATCTTCAACATAGAAAATATAGAGAAAGTCTGGAAAGACAACTATAGCAAAAGATATGTCCATGAGTAGCAAACTCCAAAACACTCCATCGAACAGTATAAACACAAGTCTTGCCCCAGACAACTTTGTGATTCTTCCCACTTTAGATTAGAGTATTGAAAGAAGACATGAAGAAGACTCGTGCAAACATATCTCTATACGAGCTTACCAAACTCACGGGCCAGCGGGATATCCTTTTGCATGCACTGGGGCAAACCTCAACAGAGAATGTTGCCTCTTCCATCAAGGGGCAAAAAAATTCTCCCAGATCACTTGCATCTATACTCAACATGCTTCGCATGGAAGAAGCGAACTTTATCTGCCCACATTTTTTGTTATCATTCAAAATATTAAACTTCAATGTCCACAATTTTTTGGTTGACTGTGGTGCATCTTTCGATGTCATGCCACTCTCCATTGATAGATAGATCAATGCACAATGGATTAGTACAGCTGCGTAGATCATCCAACTTGACTGAAAATGTGTACCATCCATTGGTCAAATACAGGATATGATCATCTGGTTATCATTCGATGGACGAGTTTGCCAGTGCATTAACATTGTGATCATGGACATCTGGGAAGCTGTTATGAAACCAGCTCACAAAAATATAGAAAACATAGATCAACTCATTATAATTCAGCCTCTTTGAGGGGGCAACCTCCTTTACATTACACAAATGAACAATTCTTGGATGATTAAAATGAAAATACCTCCTTTCTATATATAGGAGTCTAAGGGGTCACAATATAACCAAGCTGACCTAACAATAATAATATAAAGGCACAAAAATAGCAATATAAGATTCTATGGGGCACAATAATAACAATATGGGGACAATAGGGGCACAACAATATTAATAAGGGATACAACGACAATAGTAATGGGGGAATAACTAGTATTATAGGGACCTAACATGCCCCTCTCCTTCAAAAAAGTGTTGTCCTCAACGCTTGAGTAGTTTTGGATGCCTTTGTATAAAATGCTCATCCTCCCATGTGGAATCTTTAGCAGATAAGTTCTTCCACTTGATGAGATAGTCCGAAATTGATCTATTTCGTAGTTGTAGAGTTCTTGTTTCTGTGATCGCTTTCAGTTCCAATATAATTTTTCCTTCCTCGTCAAGTTCTAGCAATATTGTTTGAACTGGGAGCTTGTCGCCTATAACCTTCTTTAAACATGAAACATGGAAAACTGGGTGCACTTGAGAAGCTAAAGGAAGCTCCAATTTGTATGCCATAGTACAAATATTTTGCAACACCTTATACGGACCATAATACTTTGGTGATAATTTATTATCCTTCTTAGCTTGCTTGAGGGACATTTTTTATATGGTTGTAATCGTAGGAATACCCAGTCACCTATATCAAAACTTCTTTCGCTTCGATGTTGATCTGCCTGTTGTTTCATTCTATTCTTCGCCAACATGAGGTTATCCTTTAAGAGTTGGAGAACTTGTTGTTGATGCTCGATGTGATGTTCCACTGCTTGAACCTTAGAATTTTCCCTTAAATATGATGTGATGGATGGTGGCTGATATCCATAAAGTGCCATAAATGGGGTCATTTTTGTTGCAGTATGGAAAGAAGTGTTATACCACCATTCAGCCACAGGAAACCATTTGACCCATTGTGTATGTTTATCAAATAGAAAGCAATGAAGATATCCTTCCAAACATTTGTTTACTATCTCAGTTTGCCCATCATATTGAGGATGATAAGATGAGTTATGAGCTAACTGAGTACCAAGACAAGAAAATAATTATGTCCAAAAATTTCCAGTTAAAATGGGATCTCTGTCACTTACAATAATCTTTGGGTTTCCATGTAGCTTTTGAATTGTTTCCATAAATGCAGTAGAAACTGTATTGGATTTAAATGTATGTGATAATGCACAAAAGTGTGCATAATTGGTAAGTCTGTCAACTACCACCATGATAACACTCTTTCCTTCAGACTTGGGTAAACCTGTGATAAAATCCATTGAAACCTCCTCCCAAAATTGGGTTGGAATGGATAAAGGTTGTAATAGACATGGGGTATTAATTGTTTCAACGTTATTTTGTTAGAAAACCAAACATTTTGCCACAAACTTTTGAATATCATATTTAAGGCCATCCCAAAAAATTCCTTCTTAGCCCTGTGGTAAGATTTTAAAAATCCTGAGTGCCCTCCTAAGGGAGAAGTGTGCAATTCCATAAGAATCTTTTGTTTGAGTTGGAAATTCTTACAAAGGTATAAGTGATCTTTGTACCATAACGAATAATTTTTCTAGCTAAAGGTATCATATGTACTGGAATCTTCTTGTAACTTTCGAATAAGTGCCCACACTTCTTTGTCATTCTTCCATTCCTCCCTTGCTTCATTTATCCAATCTGGTTGGATAATATAAATGGCGCACAAGAATGCTTCCATATCCTCATCCTTTCTTGAGAGTGCATATGCCACAAAATTTTGCTTCCCCTTTTTGTAGATGATTTCAATGTCATAACCCAACATCTTTGTGACCCATTTTTGTTGCTCTTCAGAGGAAAATGTTTGTTCTAAAAAGTATTTAAGACTATCATGATCCGTATTTACCTTGAATTGTCTTCCCATTAGCTAGGGTTGCCTTTTCTGAAGTGCATGTAGTATTTCCAACATTTCCTTCTCATAGATAGCTTTGTGTAAATACTTTCCCTTGATCGGACGACTTTCGAAAGCAATGGGTCTTTCATCTTGCATTAAAATAGTACCAATTCCATTTCCTAAAGCATCACATTCCACAATAAAGGTTTTTGTGAAGTCTAGGGTAGCTAAGACCGGTGCTTTGCACATTGCCTCTTTAAGATGTTCAAAGGCCTTTGTTGCTTCTGGAGTCCATGAAAATGCATCTTTCTTCAATAATGTTGTTAGAGGTGCTGCTATTCTCCCATAATTCTTAACAAACTTGCGATAATACCTTGTCAACCCGAGAAATCCTCGCAGATGCTTTATGGATGTGGGGATTTTCCATTCCTTAATGGCTTTAATTTTGCTAGGGTCTACCTTAACACCTTCATGAGATACAATATGACCCAGATATTCCACCTCTTGTACTCCAAAGAAACATTTGGAGCTTTTTGCATATAATTGTTTTTCCTTCAATAGTTTGAGCACCATGTCGACATGTTCAACATGATCCTTCCAAGACTTGTTGTAGATTAGTATATCATCAAAAAATAATAACACAAATTTTCTAAGGAAGGGTTTGAAAATGGAATTCATCAAACCTTGAATGTAGAAGGTGCATTGGTAAGGCCAAAAGGCATGACCAAAAATTCATAATGACCCTCATGATTCTAAATGTTTTTTTCAGAATGTCTTTAATATTCATTCTAATTTGATGATATCTTGAACGAAGATCCAACTTGGTGAAGTAAATTGATCCATGCAATTCATCCAATAATTCATCAATGACAGGAATGGGAAATTTATATTTAATAGTGAGCTTGTTGAGCTCCCTATAATCTGGACACATGCACCAAGATCCATCCTTCTTGTGCACCAATACTACTGGAGTAGAGAAAGAACTTTGACTAGGTTGAATTATACCAACCTCTAGAATTTCTGCAACCGTACGTCCAATTTCACTCTTTTGGGCATAGGGATATCTGTATAGCCTGATGTCTAGAGGAACACTTCCTGGAATCAAATGAATAGCGTGATCCTAATCATAAATGGGTGGGAGACCTTTGGGAGTCTCAAATACCTTGGAATTATTGTCCAAGGCATTTTGGAGATATGGAGAAATAGATGATTTCGATGTGGAAACATCTAGTGAACATAATTGTGCAATTACACCTCGTTGGTCCTTCTTTAGAGGCTTTGTCATACCGTTAGAGCTGATTATATTTCTTGGTTTCCCTGCAATACCCCTTAATTCAACTTCCTTTCCTTCTGCAGAAAATTTCATGAAAAGTTCTTGAAAATTAAAAGCTATTGTACCCAAGGATTGTAGCCATTGGACTCCTAGTACAACATTAGCACCACCCATTGGAATGGAAAGCATTGGGTTATTCAATACATATTCTCCCATGGATAGCTTGATATTATGGCACTTTACAGAGAAATTTATGGTTCCTACACTTGCAACCATCACTTGGCACTCTGGTGCTGGATATAAGAAGCAATTAAATTCTTTTGCGACCTTACAATGAATAAAATTGTGTGTACTTCCTGAATCAATCAACACTATTACCTTTTTCTTCTTGATATGTCCTCCTATCTTGATAGTTTGAGGAGTGGTATTTCTAGCCAATGCATTACAAGATATGGTCGGATTCGTTTGTTCTTTATCTAGGGTTTTTTCTAGGAGTATATCCTCTTCTTTTGAAATTTCTTGTTCCTTTTCTTCCTCCTCTTCACAATCTATGTAGAATAATTTCTTCTCAGCACACTTATGACCTTTAGTGTATTTGCTATCACAACTGTAACAAATCCCTTTTGCTTTTTTTTCTTCCAATTGTTGTGGTGTCAACCTTGCAGGTTGTGCAAGGCTATGGGAAACAACACTTCCATCTTTATAGTTGTGAGTGCTAGGCTTCCTGGTTGTCATAACTTTGCTTTCCATTTTTCTTGCTAACCTTAATTCCTTCTCCAATGAATCAAGTTCCCAAAGGCGAACCTCATGTTGGATATTATCCTTTAAAGTCCCTATGAACACATCAATCCTAAGCTCCCCTGGAATATCTTTTACCCTTATGTTCAATATTTGGAAGTCCTCAATGTGCTCCATCATTGAACCCTTTTGTTTGAGATTTATCAATTAGCTAAAAAAAGTGTTGCTTTTTGTATCCTCATAATGTTCTATCATTTATTTTGTAAAGATTTCCCAAGTGAAAATTTGTTTACGAGAGCAAAGCCATCGATACCATATAAACTGATTTGGTTCCAAATATAAAGTTGCAATACATACCTTTTGTGTGTTTTGCACATTATGGAGATCGAAAAATTGCTCCATCTGTAGTATCCATGTTCTGGGATCCTTGCCATCAAACTTCCTCATATCAATCTTTGGAACATGGTGGTTCTTCGATCCAACATTACAGTCTATGAAATCATGATTAACATTTATTTTGTTTTCATCATGAGTTTCCTTTACTACCCTTTCGTCATTAATAAGCATTTCATGTAGAAACTCTGTCTTCAAATCTTCCATGCTTGTTTTCAAATCTGTCTTCAAATCTATCTTCAAATTGTCCATCTTAGCTTCCACATCATTCATCTTAGCTTCTACGTCTTTCTTTAAACCATCCATCTTAGTTTCCACGCCTTTCTGTAAACCACTCATCTTAGCTTCCATGCCATACATCTTAGCTTCTACATATTTCTTTAAACCATCCATCTTATATTTTGTTACCTTTTGTGCAAGTGACATTTGTTGCACTTGGTCTTGTAATTTTGATATATCATGTTGCATTTCTTCCTCTTCTTCATGAGTCATGCTAGAGCTTTCAGGTTTCTTACTAGGTGTTTCCATTTTCTTTCTTTGGGGCATCAATTATCAATAATAATGCTTTACTATGCCCTTTTAATTCCTTCAAACTAATTTTTCAAACCAAGCTTATGCAAAAATTTAAAAAAATCTACACACCTTTTTTCACTTTGTAGGAGCTCGATATTGCATTTGATGTATCTCTATAATTTCAGATCTTTCAATTATGAAATTGTGACCTGCAGTAGCCCTCTATATCCTCTTTCCAATGCCACCAGTCTGATCGAATTTAGATTCTCCAAGAAATAGTTATGCATAATCTCCCAAGATCACCTGATTATATACTTTTTCAAAAGAGCGAACTTCTATGAAGTTCCACGTGTCACTGTTTTGACCTTAGGATCTAAAGAATACACACAGGAAACTACAGTCCGTCCTCTTTCTGTAAGTTCTTACAAAATTTCAATCTAATGCTCAAAACAAAAGTTATGACTATTTTCCCCAGGTCACCTGTTTGGAATGTAATTCGGGAGTCTTCACAAAGGCCAACTTCCTCAGATCATATCTCCGCAAATATAGTGCGATCAGCTCTGAAATTTAGACCCGAGGTTCACAACAATTTCAATCCAAATGAGATTTTTTTAGCATCTGAAACGTTGCGGAAAAAAAAGTTATAGCGCAAATGCCACGATGACCTGTTTAGAGTAGTGCAACCCTAGAATCCAAAGCTCTGATACCAAATGTTATGAAACCAGCTCACAGAAAGATAGAAAAGATATACCAACGCCTTATAATTCAGCCTCTTTGAGGGGGAAACCTCCTTTACATTACACAAATAAACAATTTTTGGATGATCCAAATGAAAAAACCTCCTTTCTATATATAGGAGTCTAAGGGGTCACAATATAACCAAGCCAACCTAACAATAATAATATAAAGGCACAAAAATAACAATAGAGGGATTCTATGGGGCACAATAATAACAATATGGGGATAATAGGGGCACAAAAATATTAATAAGGGATACAACGACAATAGTAATGGGGGAATTAATGTCATGCCACTCTCCGTTGATAAATAGATCAATGCACAATGGAGTAGTACAGCTGCATAGATCATCCAACTTGCCGAAAATGTGTACCATCCATTGGTCAAATACAGGATGTGATCATCCAGTTATCATCTGATGGACGAGTTCACTAGTGCATTAACATTGCGATCATGGAAATCTCGGAAGCATATGGCCTATTGCTCAACAAAGACTAGTTCAACAAGTTGCAAGGATATTTTTCTATAGACTGGTCACACTTATGGCTTCTGTACCAGGGAAAAAACCACTAGATTTGGTTGTTGTCAGAGAGATACATGAAACACAACATTACTCCCTTGAATGATAAGAAGGAACCGTTGGCTTTTGTAGAACTTCTGTTTGGAAATTTCTTTCTGGAAAAACAGTTAGGGTGTTATCTTGCACAACCAAGCCCCACCCCACCAAATACATAGTTGGGTCTCCCTCCTTGCCCAACTGGTGGAAATGAAACTTGTACAGTACTTTGTAACAATAGTAGCAGTTGTGTTAGTGGTATTAGCATGGCATATGGTCCTTCTATAGATAACTTGTGGACCTTGTATTTTGATGGATCCAAAACACAGGATTGCTCTGGAGCCGTGTGTGTTTTGATCCACCCAAGGAAAAGAAAACACTTAGTCTCAAGCTGATTGGAGTTCGAGTTCACAAATAATACTGTTTAATATGAAGCACTCGTCTTGGGTTTACAGAAAGCCCTCACCCTCAACATTGCTATGCTAAAATTGGTAGGTGATTCAGAGATGGTCGTACGCCAAGTACGTAACACCATATATTGTGTCTCACCTCATCTTAAGAGTTACCAACAAGAGGTATGGCAGCTTATCTCTAATTTCCAAGATTTTAATATCATATATGTACGAGGAATGCACAATGTAGCTACAAAGTCACTAGCAAATGCAGCTGCTAGGATGACCCCGCTTGGGGATAGATTTACTGTTGAGATTTTGCATAAGCCATATATCCCTGAAAACATCATTAATTTGTGTGTTTTTGATGATGATGAATAGATACTACATTTCATGGCCAATAGTGACATCTTCAAAGATGCAGCGATAGATGAAGACGTGCACGAGAAGTCCCTACAAAATACAGTTGATGACAATAAAGATAACCTCATCCCAAGGGTGTGGTTTCAATTGAGAAGCTATATGACTTGCAGAACCTCTTCAAAGGGCCCAGGAACACTAAAACCCACAGTTCCACATTGATGTATGAACAGATTAACTTGGGAACAAAAAGAGATCCGAAGTTCGTAAATCTCGGTACATGTTGCACACCAGAGGAATGGAAAGCCTTTGTCCACATGTCTAGACAGTACCGTGATGTATTTATGTGGACATGCGAATAATCCAACACATCATTCCGATCAAAGAAGGGGTTAAACCATTTCAGTAGAAGCTTAGAAAATTTCATCTGTCACTTGAACCCCTCATACAGAAAGAATTACCTAAGTTGTTGGATGCTCAGATCATTTACAAGGTTCATCATTCTACTTGGGTTTTAAACTTAGTTCCTATAAGGAAGAATTATGGGGAAATATTCTATGTGTAGATTTACGAAATCTAAATCAAACCTCAGAAAAACACAACTAACCTATGTCATCTATGGAGAAATGTTTTCCCTCCTTGACGGTTTTTCCAGATATAACTAAGTTCTAGTAGCAGATCCTCGTAGAATTAAAACTATTTTTTTTACCAAGTGGGTTATGTTCACTTATCGAAGAATTCCATTTGGGTTGGTAAATGTAGGCGCAAGCTTTCAACGCACTATGGACATTTCCTTCCATGGGCTTATCGGATAGAGCGTAGTGGTCTACCTTGATGATGTGACAGTCTTTTCCATAAAATGGTTATACCACCTATGCCATCTTAAGAAGATATTTGAGCGATGTCAGAAGTATGGGATATCCTTGAATCCAAAGAAGAGCGTATTTGCAGTGTCTGAGGGGAACCTCCTTGGGTACATCATCACTAAGAGTGGGATCAAGGTTGATCTGGACTGAGTTCAAACTATCATGGAGATTCCTCACACAATCAACAAGAAATTTATGCAGTCCTTCTTGGGGAAGATCAACTTCCTTCGGAATTTCATCTCAGATTATGAGAAAATTGTGAAACCTATCCCAGACATGATCAAGAAGGATGTAGTCTACAATAGGGGGAAGAACGAAAAGGACGCGTTCACCCATAGCAAGCAGATGATAGCAAAAGCACCTACATTGTACAACCCATATTTTAGCAAATATTTCTTGCTTTATACTTTCACTTTCGACAATTCACTCACTACAGTGCTCACGCAGAAGGATGAGATGAAAAAAAAAACATCCCATCTCCTTCATGGGCACGAGCATGCAGGGACTCAATCTCAACTATCTTGTCATGGATAAACAAGCATATATTGTATACAATGTGGTGAAACATTTCAAACCCTACCTACTGAAAACTCATTGCATAGTCTTTGTGCCAAACCTAGCAATCAGATCATTGGTTGTTCAACAAGATCTGGGTGAAAGACGTGTGACCTGGATGACAGGACTACAAGAGTATGATCTTGACATCAAACCGGTTCACATTGTGAAGTGTCATGGTCTCTAGAGACTACCAGTAGAATCGATACACATGCAAGAGAAAGAAGAAGAGCTCACTCGATGGGAGCAAGAAATTGACATGTACAATGTAGAGTGAGCACCACCCACTTCGTATGAAAACTCTTGGTATGAAGAAGTGCGCCAGTATCTTGACCATGGCACCATACCCTCACACTTCTCCATGTGGCAAAAGAGGGTGCTTTGCCTCAAAGCCTTACCTTACTAGTTGGTGCATGGAGTGCTTTACAGAAAGCACAACACTGGAATTTTATTCAGGTGCCTAGAGGCATAAGACTCAGACAGAGTGTTACATGATATACATGACGGACCAGTTGGAGGTCACTTCGTGAGTAACATGACTATGCATAAAGTCATGAGAACCGGTTTCTACTGGCACACATTGTTTAAGGATGTACATGCTGTTAGGTTCCTATACCAATAGGAGTCATAATTTTGAATGACTAAGGTTATGCCTTGTAATATTGTACATACCTTTGCTTTTTGCAAATGTTTTCCATATTAAAAAATTAAAAAATGTAAATAGGGTATGTCCTAAAAGAATAATCAAAGGACAAAAAGAATAAGAAGAGGTCAAAAAAATGAAAATATATGAACCCCAAAAACAAAAGACCATGAAAGTGTGCAAGTCAAAATGCCACTACTATTTACTTTTATGCATAATAATGATTGTGTGCAGCTTGTTGTTCATGCCACAATCCATGGTAATCAAACTGTTTAATCTTGATTATACCATGCTTTTAATTTTATGTTTATAGTTAGAGAATAAAATCTGACCAAACAGTTTAATCTTGGCAGATTACTAGATAGGTAGAGTAAATAAAAGGAGCTCATCAGTTTAATCTAAGCCCTTGGATGATATAATCTTAGAATTAGATAGTTTTATTTGTAAAAGAAAAAGAATTGATACGGTTTTGATAGCCTAAATTCACCCAAATAAAATGAAGAAAATATCGTAGGGTGAGTAAATGGGTAAGTAGAAGAAAGGTTGTGGAAATATCAAGTGATTACACAAAAGCACTTATATCATGTTCAGATGCATATTTCAAATGTGTATAAGAAGTAAACAAAGCAAGGACAATGGTTTACCACTTGTTTATATAACATCCCCTGAGTCATTTCACCCCTCTACTTACTAATTTCCCATAAATAAGTTCTAAGTACTTAAATCCTACAAGCCAAAGAGGCTCAGAGCATTTCTCTAGCTTTTGGAGGGACCGAACCCTCAGCTTAATGACTTATAGATACAAGTGCTAAAATCACCCTCATGAAAATTCATCTCCCTTCATTTTCCCTCATTTCCCTAATAAAACCCCCTTTTCCTAAGGTTAAACACCATTTGCCTATGAAAAGTAAACCCCCCCCATAATTAAACATATTTCATCCATAAACCCACAAAATAATTTTATCCTAAGTAGTAAGTGTATGTAAAGCGTGCAAATATTACATGTTACTTTATGCTTAAGGGATATTAAACCACCCCGCTCATTCATTTCATATTAATTTCTAATTTTATTGTATAATTCCCCCATATCCCTTTTCCGGTATATTAACTAATTCCATTATATAAATAACCCAACCCCTACTTTAGTTATAAACTATACAGTTTACCCCTTATCTTGATATAAGTAATTAATCCCAGCATTTAACCCCGCCCGATCGCCTAATTTTGTCATTAAGCGGCACCTGATCACTTAACCCAAGATTAATTCCTAAGTTAATCCCAAACCACCAAGGCTGAAAGCACTGGGCCCCTCCCTAAACCCAAGCTTTATAACTCACGCGTTTCCCTTTCCTGACTATTGTCCAATCAAAATCCACTTCATCTAACGGCCTATAGCCATATCGGCTGAACTCGATCGCTGACCTTTACCCGCCTGATAAGGTGATTTTCCCCGACCCCCCGAATGCTACGTGTCAAATGCTGCAGTGCATTGGTTGACCCCTCCCAAATACTGCCCACGCCACAAAAGCGGTGCGACGACCCTCCAATACCGCTTCCCTGATTAACTAAAAAAAATCCAACTATTCATTGTAAATGAACCCGCCAAAAAGCAATTGTTTTCTATAAAAGGTCAAAAAGCCCTCTTTTTGCCCTTTTCACTCATTTTCTCTGTAAAACTGTGAAAACCTTTGCAACTCTTGCAAACGCCGAATTGACCAATAGACCTCCAAATTTGCTCCAGAAGACATTGCAGACAACCCAACTGACCTCCCAGTCCATACCAGAACCGTACAAACCTCTGCAACTGCCGCGAACCATCAATTTGAAGCCAATTCACCCAATTCTAGGTATTTCACCATAGAATACCACTCCCTATTCACATTTGGAAAAATTCGGCTTGTTAAGTATTTTCATTAAGTCAAATTAATTGAAAATTACCTTAAATTTAAAAACACTTGCGACCAAAACCCTTTGAAATTTCCCAATTTCCATTCAAACCCCTAGCGCCTAATTCAAATCCATAAGAACTGAATAATGGTTGCCCCTGTTGCCATGGACGTCTGACCTGTAACAACTTCAAATTTGGACCTAGACCACCTTCCCCTGGCTAATAGGGACTTCCAAATAAAAGATACCAGTGCATCAGAGCTCCTGCTCAAAATTCATTTCTTGAGCAGAGACAACTACCTGAACCATTCAGATGACATTGGCCTTTGGGAGTCCAATTTACCCAGATATTAGTTCCCCCAAGTACATGTCTTCCCAGAAATTGTCCACATGTGCCATGCATGCTACGTCCCTAGTCATAGAACTATCATGTCTCAGGACCAGAAGGTTTTGTTTACCATCACACTTGAATCCATAAATGAAATGTTACATTTTCAACCAGGACCCAATCTAACCCCACTCTCAATTTGGGATCTGATAGACCAATACACCAAGTTAAATCCATCTAGATTAGCCCAGTTACTCCAAACTTGCATTGTGGAGGAAAAACATATTCTTAAGATCCCCCTCCACATATGTCAGCCATCTTATCTACAAGGGGCAAGAAAATTGTGACCATGATATCATGCATTTTGGGCTACACTACAAGTGAATACATTGATGAGCTTATACTTGCCTTCATGTCAATTTATACCCCAGGACAACCTCCTGTTGTTTTGAACAATTATGCTGAGTTTATAGCTAATAGGATGCATGAGCAATTTACTAGAATGAGAAATGAAAGAGTGTTTAAGTACTCATCTGTCCTCTATCATATGTTCCTATATTACCAACCAGACATATTTCCCTTCACTCTCCAGAAGCTTGATACCAAGGGCTAGCCCAGGTCTGTCATTTTTTGGACCCCATTATTCCACAAATTTGGATCACCATACACTTATTCAGATTTTATAGACTCTTTTGTACATCCATTCATGGCTATGCTTACAGGAAATCCTCCACCTAGGATAAGTCCAAAAATAAAAAGGGTGCTCCAGCTATCCAAAAAAACCAAAGTGGGAGATTGGTATCTATACCAAAACCACACAGAGATAAGGATCTATGGGTGCCAGCTTGCACCATATAAACTACCCAAATACCTCCCCATGAGGTTATTTGCTTTGGAGTATTATAGGCAAATAATGAACTCAGATGAAGTAAATTTTGTTTCAGCCAAGAAGAAAACCCAGTTCAAAGTCAAAGATCAATTGGGCCCTTTCATCTGTAATTCAAGAGAAGCAGGGGAGGAAGCAGATCACATATTGCAAGAAATGAAATTCCAAAAGAGTTTCATGTGGAGATATGACCCTTAGGGATTCATGACTAGACTTAGGAAAAAGGCCAAATTGGGGCCTTACATTCATCACCCCATACTTGAAATAGAAGCTTATGCTAATCAATATAAGTGGTTGGAGAACACTCTTATAGATAGAGATAGTACAAAGGTAGACATTGAGAATACCTTGATTGATTTAGAGAGGCAACTTGATGAGAGCTCATTTCTGCAGGTACCAGGACAACAAGAAGCCACCATGAGTACCCCTCTTATCATGTAGACTCCTCAGAATGAGGAGAAAAATCTGTAAAGAAACAGAGAAGGGGCTTTCACTTCAGGAATGGATACCTCTAATCTGCAGCAGGAAACAAGTCACAACAAGAGGCCAAGGTTAAATCCTACCTCTAAATAGGAAGATACAGAAGGATCGGCACCAGTGACCAACACAGAGGTAGACAGAAGCAGGCCCACAACTCCAAATGGAGACATACAAGAGCCATCCACATCACAAACTCAGATGTTGGAAAGGCAGCTAAGTGTGGAAGTGTCTTTGTTCAGTAGGCCTATTGACAAGGACCAAGACATAATGGATAGATATAAAGAAATCAAAATGAGGAATGAGAAGCTTAAAGCTTAAACTTATGGACAATATCTGAAACTCACTCCCACAAATCAAACAAGACTAATGTCAGCTTTTGACATCAAGGATGGAAAACTTCAAATGTCCTTTATCAAACATACAACACAGCAGTCCAAGACATATTCAAACTTCAAGAGGGTTGACTTCGAATTATTGGCAAGGGATATTCATCCCATAGACCAAATAGAACTGCATAAACAAGCTGGAGAGATGATGTACTCTGCCCTTACAGGTAAAGCCGTAGGTACCCATCAGCTACAAAACTCGTTGAACAACATTTCGGCACAGTTTTAGTTGGAGAAGGCCTCCTCATAGGCCAAGGATACAAGGATTAAGTCATTGGAGGACTTATTTATTGAGTTGGGACATGATCCCAAAGATATAAAGGCTACAGAGCAGCTCATAAAGAAGAAAAATGATGATATTGCTACTCTTAAGAAGCAGTTGAAGATACCTCAGCTGTAACATCCTCAAACACTTGACGTCTTAGAGAGCCAAACCAAACATGAAGAGTTAATGGACTTGGTCCTAAAACTCAATGATCAGCTAAGAGAGACAGAGAAAGAATTGGATAGCTTGATCCAATTAAAACAAACTGACATTGCCACAACTTCTACAAATGTCATCCCTACAATATCTATTGCAGTCGCTTCCACACTGGCAGCTTCACTAGCACCTACAGCTCCACCTGCCACAGCATTTCCAATTACAGTAGAATCTACAATAACAAGTGCATCAGGAGAAAAAGAAGCAGAGTTAGTTAGAGCCATGGAGGAAATGTTTATTCAGGCTACAGAAATGAACAAACTAAAGGAAAAGGTGGCAAGTTTAGAAACTAACTACAAACTTGCCCATATTATGTAAAATGAAGAGGCACAAAATGCCAACAGAATGAGTGAAAGAGTCAAAGCTATGGAGAAAGACTTAACATTGGAGAAACCCCTTGGGCAAGCCAAGGAACTGTTATGGGCCAATATCATTGACTTCGTCAAGGATATTTGGCCATCTATTCAAGTTATTTTTGAGCAGACAGAATTGATAAAAATAGCTATGGGAGCTATCCAAAAGGTCAAGGAGGAATTGGGTGACATGCCTAAAGATGCCAATAGATTCATCCACTTCCTTAATAGCAAAAAACAGGTATGAGCTTCATGACTTAGATATGGAAGACAGGATTGAAACCATTTTAGAAATAAGGAAGGTCCTTTCCAAGAGAAACCTAATGCTGAACTTGGAAGAAAAGTGCCAGAACATGTAGGTAGCCATTAATAGATTCATGGCTAAATTCCACATTTTGAGGGAGAAAGGATTGCCTAGTCCATTGGTCATTAATGACAAACTGATGACACAGCTAGACTATGAAAATAGGCTCAGGTAGTTGGCTAAAGAATAAGCTAGCACTTCAACAATAAAAGCACTGCCAACAAGCAAAGTTTTGTATAATACATTTGAGAACTTTTTTTTCCTCCAGCATGAGATAAAACACTTGTTCATCACCAAGCCCAATTTTGCCAAGTATACCGAGGTTGACGAGATATACAGGCAGATGATGAATGTCAAGTTACCTGATGCTGAATGGTGGGAAAAGATGACTGATTTACTGTGACAAATTTACAGTAAAAAAAGTTACTACACAGTAAAAGTAGAACGGCCAGGTAAACAGATGAAAACAGGTCAACATGGTTAAAGAGTATCAGTGTCAAAGAGTATCAGGTGAAAGTTAAAAGGTAAAGAAGATTCCAACATAAAAGACCACAACAATAAGCCAGCATAAAGGGCTACAAATCCAACCATAAAAGCCAGCAGTACCACAATAAAAGGGACAACATGAAATAGTTCAATCGCTGTCTCTATCTTCTTGCAAGAAGATGTTTTGTATTTCCTAGGTTAAATCTCAAGTTTGTTTTGAGATATTTTGTAATAATTTTGTATAAATACTTCACAATTCAAAGTATGTAGGGTGGATTCTTAGACATTTCTATAGACCTTTTTTATCAAAATATTGTAAGCTATTGTATCACTGATTGGACCAGCAAGCTGGATTAATGAATAAAGACAAGACATTTCACAGGATTCATGTGTAGAGCAAAGTGCAGACAAGTATTTTCTCTTGTTGTTGTTATCTTTCTTTAAAGTTTTTCCACAATATTTAATGTATTTCAAATCTGAATGCTATAATATGGAATGATATCTCAAAATTTGCTTCATTGCACTCTATTTTAACTATTATGCATTTAAATGTTTTCTGTTGATTATCTAAGTTAAGGAATTCTTGATTGCTCCTTAGTTTAGGTTGTCTCCCTGTAATCTATAGCAAAGGATTCTTTATTGCCCTTTGTTTCTGATTACCCTCTGCTCCTCGTTTTAATCCCAGTCTGAGAATTCTTAATTTCTCTCTCACCCTGGTTAAGACCATTTCACCCATTTGGCCCAAAGACCTGCACTTTACTCTGCTAGCTTGCCCTTTGAACACTCCCTTTAGTGAGTTAATTCCAGTTCTGCTGCCCTTCTCTGAATCCATAGCCCAATGGTCCAAAGACATCATTCTTTCCATCTGCTTTAAGGATTCCACCATCCAACCTTCAATACAAATGACCTAAAATCCCAACAAACAAAGCTAAATCATATAGAGAGAACCCTCTCTCAGCCATAGGTTGGCTAGAACCTATGCTTAAAAGTTGGTTTGTGGCTACCTCGGTCCTTTCCTTCTTTTGAAAACTTCTAGGAAAAAGTTCTGAGTGATAACACATGCTTATGCCCGCAAGTACCAAGTCTGTCAATGGTCCGCTGACAGAACTCAAAGGTCAGCAGCCCCACTACAGCCTATTGCAGTGGATGAATGATTCCAACGGTGGGGATTAGACATCATTAGGGAAATCTCCCTGCATTCAGAAAAGAAGCATCGCTACATTCTGACTACTATAGATTACTTCGTGTGGTGGACAGAAGGAGTTCCACTCAAACAACTGAATGACCAGGAAGTCATCATCTTCCTTCAGCAGAACATCATCTCCAGGTTTTGCGTTCCTGTATCACTTGTTTTTTACAATGTGGCTTTATTATTTTGTTGAAACTTTATGATTTTGCATTGAAATATGTTATTGTGCTTAAACATAGCTAACTACTACCCACAGGGAAATGTTCTTGTCGAATCTACAAACAAGAATCTCATTCACATCATAAAAAAGACCATTTACTCATAGTAGAAAAACTGTCATTCCATTCTGGTGAATGTACTTTGCACTGACCGAGTTACACCCAAGCACTCTATGAACACATCTCCCTACTTCCTTGTATATGGAAAAGAAGCAATCCTTCCGCCAAATATCTACTTTCCTTCTCTCTAGCTATCCCAAGAATCTCGAGGCAAGTCATGGATATTGGTTCAACATAGGATGGACACATTATACATGTTACAAGAACAACAGATGAAAGAAAAAGAAAAAATTTCACCACCAAAATTGTATCAAGAGATGGTTTGATTGAAAATCTGCAGGGAACGCCAGCTTCGCTATGGGGGACTTAGTCTTGAAGTGGGATAAACCCCATGAAGACAAAGGCAAACATTTGAAGTTCAAGTCCCTGTGGATTGGTATGTACATGGTTCACGAAAACATGGCCAACACACGTATCACTTACAATCACTGGATGGGAGGATTGACAACCTTCCTATCAATGACCAAGATTTAAAATGTTATTTTAAATGATCTGGGGTCATGCCTTTCCCTATGTACATAGCATGCTTATTTTATTTTTTTTCTGTTGTTTTACTTTGTTTTTGCTTCACTTAACATTGCTTTGTTTTGATTGTCTTATCCTTTTGTTTTGTAAGTAAGTTTTCTCCTACACTATGTTCTGGATTTTGAATTAGTATGTGGATGAATTTAAAAAGTCTTGTGACAGTACAACACTTGGCCAATCCTGTGTCCATCTTCTCTGTGCTTGGTTGTAACTTTTGGTTGATCAAGCTTAGATAGAAAATACGATCCATCTCTAAGGGAAGCTCTAGTCAAACCCTGAACCTATGTCCAAACTTGGAAACCCGATGCCTGTACTCAGCCTTCTGCTCTGTGTGTTCAAGCTTAATCCAACTAGTAGAAATAGTGATGGGGAAAAATCTAAACTAGAAAACATAAATCAGAGGTCTTACGTGCTTCTCTAAAGGAAAAACCTCTTCTTATCTTAATAATTCGGGATCCCTCTTCTGCCCCAAAATAAATAAGTGCCTATGCATAGTCATCTTTCAAAAAAATACAAAGGCGAAAGAAGAGAAAGGCTTCCTGTGCAGAGAGGTCAAGTAGGCAACTCCACCGGGGTACTGACCAAGCTCTCTGGTAGTGGAGCAATGCATGTGTTCCTAAGTGACTCCTTTTGGGTACTATCTAGGCCTAATGGCAGTGGAGAAACACCAAATATGAAAAATTATACCTTGAAAATCTTAAGCTCGCAAACCAAACTACCCTTCCCGATTTTGAAACAATGTGGTCTACCTGAAAATTTTATTGTGTTTAACTGAGTTGGTACAAGGTAAACCATTTCTATCCATAGGGTAAGTGGGGAAGCCAATGTAACCTACTCAATGAATCAATACTCTCTGAAAAGCCAAGGTATTGTGTTGTAAAATAACTGAAACAGAGAAGTTGGTATTCAACCAGTGTGTCGCCAAATGTTGTAACGGGTGCAACACCCTCCAAAATTTTGGCCTGCATCCAAATTTCAAAGCCTTCCTTGGTTTTTTCCTCTTGATGGTTCTAAACACTCGGGCTCATTCCATGAGCTATTTTTGAGTCTTTACACCCTTTTTTCTTGATTTACTGCTACTTGTCTTTTGGCATGTGGATTGCTATGTCATGCTTGCGAGTTTGTTCTGAAAATTTTGAAGGTTTTTCTTTGTGTGTATGAGTTTTTTTCACCCTATGAACATCGGTCACAATCAAAAACAAAGTTGTAAACACTGTCACATAAGTTTCATCATGGTCATTCGAAGATCTATCTCAAATGTCGCACTTTTCGCTCTTAACCTTTGAGTTAGTCTCACTAAGCACATGCTTGTCTTGTCGGTTTGAGGTGTCTTGTCATCAAATCATGTTAAGTGTGTGATCACAATGTCATGAATTCACAAGTTCGCTTGCTTTCACACTTAATAATTTTTCCTAAAAATCTGTCGACTAAACAATCCTCCTTCAGCTCAACCCCGATCTCAGTGACCGTACTCTGCTACCCAGAATTGTGCAGAGCTTGAGGCTGTCCTCCAAACAGTCTATACTACACAATCCTGGAAGTGAGACAGTCGAATGTCTCCCAGAACTGTGCATAAGTTGTCCTTGAGTTAGATCCAATTTTTGTTTCCCACAGCATCACTCATTCAGCCTCCCTCTAGTCTTCCATAAAATCTGAATTGCACTGTTACCCAAGGTTGCACTGCTCCCCAAACTACACAAAAGTTACCCAGCTACCTACGCTGCATTGCTTGCAAAAACTATACAGAGCTTGTGAGTTAGGTCTTTGTTGCTTGTCACTACATTGTTCCTGAGAATGGTGCAGATCTGACTGGAAGGCCTCCTGCTAGCTTGCACTACTCTCCTTCTAAAAATTGCACAGTTTTTACTAGAAACCTCTCTGCTGCCTCGCTCTACACTCATCCAGGAAACTACGCAGAAATGATTGCCCAACACTGTCTCTCAAAAATGCATAGTTCTGACCAGCAACTCCCCGCAGTTTGACCCAACCCTACTCTTGAAAACTGTGCAGAAATCTCTGCAAGTTCCTCCTACTTCCCGCTCTCTCTTCCTCAAAGAAACTATCCAGATCCCCAAATGGACCCCCGGATGACCTGCCCAGTCTTCCCCTTGAAAATGGGTAGAATTTCCCAGCATTTTCCTGACACCCTGCCTAGTATTCCTCCCACAAACTGTGCAATTTTGCCCCCAATTGGGTCCTGCATTACAACTGTCACTATTATCCCAGATTGTATAAATCTACCTCCCAGTGACATCTACACAGTTTTTCCCGACAGTGCTCTAGAGCCTCACATCTCAGCCTGAGTTGTGCTCTGCATAGTTTCAGTACCTTGTCCCTCTCCCAATCACCTGCACTGAAGCTGAAAACAATGCATCATGTTAGACTAGGATATTTCTGGATTTAATGTCGTCTCATCATGACTGATTGCAAGAACATGTACATTGATGAAACATGTCACGATGATGAATGGGATGAAGAAGGAGTGCATGCTAGAAGACTTTCTTGCAGTTGAACAAACGCATGAAGCACATCAAGTGAGAAGTGAAAGGGACACATACACATGCACCATCAAGCAAATACCAAGACCATCGAAGACCCCGCACACTTTTCCATGTAGAGGTGAAGACATGTTACATCGAGAGCACACCCATTACTCAGCAACACAACAACTCGACACGAACATCACATTCAGCCAATAAATGTCAGCAATGTCATGTCGAAGTTGTTTCATGAGTTTTCTTGGCCACATCACTACTATGGGCCATACTTATTGTAATCAAATGTAATGTAATGTGAAAGTACAAAAGATGCAGATATGAATTTGAAGAGTCACGTCAGTTGAAAATTGATAGGAAGTCAAATAGTCATGAGGGAATTCAAAAAGTTACAAGGGTTAGTTATTCACCTTGGCTATACATACCCCCTCATTTTATGAGAAATGGAATTTTCACCTTGGCTCCTCCCACATAGCGTTGAGAGTCTATAGTATATTCTTTGAGAAGCGAGGGGTGGCTCCAATGTCCCACTACTGGAGCTAGTGATGTATGGTGTACAGATGTGTCTTGGAACTTTTGCTTAATTCAGAAGCATGTCTTAGGCCAACACGTTTTCATGCATGTTTTGTATCCGTTTGTAAGACTATTCTTGAAACATTTGTAATGCATATTTGTTTAACCTGTACTAAGATAGTTGAACTAATTCTGTTATTTTAGTACTTATATTGTTGAAGATGTGTTGTATTGTTTATCATTGTTGTCTTGCCTGTGTGGACTACTTCACAAGACACTAGACGGACCATTCTTGTGTTTTCTTGGTTTTAATGACCATCACCCCCATGTGGACTACTCTTTTGGATGGTGTGTTTGGTCAATTTAGTGTCCTAAATTGCTCTACATAAATTATCAATCCGGGTATCGTAAATTGATGAAGTGTAGTGCACTATATGTGCTAGATGGCCCTTCCTACTCCAGTGCTTTTGAGTTTTAGGTTGTTTTGGTGTTTATAATCCTTTAATCCCTAATGATGTACAATGTATTTAGCAAGACCTTAAATATAGTTATGCTAATGAAATGAGGACTAAGAGTACTTTAGGCCAGATTTGGAAGTAAAGTTTTAACCAAGAAAATGAAAACAAAGTTTCTCTTCTTGCTATTATGATTGTTTCCAAAACATGAACTAAAATGACTTAAGACTACTATCCAATAAATTACAAAACCAAAGCTTAAATGAGATATTAAAACTGAAAATGAGATTCCAACTATCTATGATGAACCAAAAATGAAATACTAAAAATGAGATTACAACTACTGTCTAGTCTATTGCAGAATCAAAACTTGATGAAAAACTGAAAATGGAATTACAACAAAACTAAATGAAAAACTATGACTGAAAATGAAATTGCAACTAGTCTACTATAACAGCGAAATAAAGTGTTTTGTCACTCTGCTACACAATTTTGGGAGAACAACCTCCTTGTGATAACATTTTGAGGGATTCAATACTTCATTGTTCTAAGAAAAACTAATACTGAAAATGAAACTACAATAAAGCAAAATGAAATGCTAAGACTAAAAATAAAATGGCAACTAATCTACTATGGAAAATAAATGAAGTGTTTTTTCACTCTGCTACACAGTTTTGGGAGAACAACCTCCTTGTGATAGCATTTTGAGGGATTCCATACTTCATTGTTCTAAGAGAAAGTAAACATAAAAATGCAGAGAAAGACTCATTCATAAATGAAATATTTCACCAACCTAGTTTTAAGATGAACCATCAACTGAAAGGGCTTTTGGAAACATTCACTTACAACATGAGTTACTAAACTAACAATAAAATGGCATTGATCAGTTTAATTCAAAATCTAAAGACTAATGAAGAGCAAATGAAAAGAATTACTCTATGCTACTGACATCAACTTCAAGCTATTGATAAGAAACTAGAAAGTAGTGAAACAAAAGAACTATTCTGTGCTGAAATAAAACTTATTATGCGTTAGTGAGAAGATGACAGAAACTACATTATGAACAAAGTTATAAAATGGTTATAAACATCATGGAAAAACAAAGTGAATTTACAATTTAAATATGAAAGACAAAACAAGAATAAAATGTAAAATGTAACCTTAACCAACGCAGGGGCCCTCTGCAAATGTCTCGAATTATAAGCACATAATCAACACTCCAACAACGCTTTAGGTATCCATAAAACATAGTCTTTATATTAAAAACATAGAATGAGTTCTTCAAACTACAGAGCGGAAATATGAACTTAATACATGAGCAAAAACTGAACTTGTTCTGCGTTCTTCACACAGGTATTTATAGAGAAATTATACAACTGTTTTAAAGAGAGAAATAAGCTACAACAAAACATGTAGGCAGGCAAGTATGCAGAATTCTTGTCCCTGGTTGCTTGGAAACATAAATCTTATGGTAATGGCTGTTGGATTCCGTTTGCGTAGGTGCCAGATGAATTCAGTGGCCTTAGGAAACTGCTTCGGATCCCATCACTAAGAAACATGTACAGAATAAAGCCTTGTTTGCCATAGGTTTCTATGTTTGACTTCCCTTTGACCAGAGTCTTCCTCATCGATCTAGGCCAGATGAATAGGATACGATCCATGCCTTGATGTTTTCCAAGCTACCCATGTAGTCCTTTTCCCTTCTTGACACCTGGAACCTGCAAAAGCGTGGAAGTAGCTGTGGAACAACCGATTAGCTACATAATGTGGTTGCATTTCGTAGCTAAAAGACAAAAACTTATTAAAATAGCAAACATAACAGTATAACCTATAAATCACTGAAATATACTCCTTGAGGCAATGTGTAATGGTTTTTTATGATAAGGATGCATTTTTCATGGAAAAACAAAGAAGGAAGGATGAGAAAAGTTGCTAAGGGAAAGGCAGTTTTGGAACTCAACATACCCACACTGCAAGACTATTGCATGTCCCCATGCAATCAAAATTGTGAACTCCCTCCTCCTACTGCATTTGTTCTGAGACTTCAGCCAAAACATTCAACCTTTTCTTGCTTTTCTTTGCACCAATTGCCATATTAGGCTTCCTCATGAGAAATTTGTACTTGAGGTTAATAAGTGCCTTGTTTAGCTTCTTATTCTTCCTTTTTAGTTTTATGTTCTTATTGTGCCATAAACCCAAGTGAAGCCTAGTGTTATCATGGATAATCTTATCCAACTTGTTCTGTTCTTTTAAGGCTTCATTTTCTCTTTGGATATGTCTATTTAGAACTTCTAGCTCATAGATGTTCTGTTTAAGTGAGCTAGTTAAAGTTTATTGTGATGTGGTAGGCTTCTCAAGATTAGATGAAGTCCCTGGGTCCACTGATGTACTATTTTTCTCCAATGACTCTATGTAGTCATAAATCTATTATTAGATTGGATCAATGCCTGAAGAGGCTCTTCTTGGGCTGCTTTCAAAGTTTTGTGGAGGAGAGCTCTGTGGGCTTTGCTCATATGGAATATTGTCATGGGATTGAGTTGGAGTTTCTTCCTCCAAATCTATGAACTGGATCTCTTTTGATTTTTCTTTCTTCACTTTGCCCCTGAGTCTAGAACTTCTCCTCAAACTTTGGGAGCCTATGATTTCTTCCTCTATAACCTGTTTCCTTTTTCCCTTCTCCTTATCTTTCTTGAGTTGATCCCTGATTTTGATTAGTCTCTCAGAAAGTAGTTGTTCATCCTCCTTAGATGATGAAGGTTCAGGAATATTCTTGTGGATTTCCTCAACCTTTTCTTTCATTTTTCTCCTCTGCTTTGTCTACTTTCTGATCTCTATTAATGTTTCAGAGATTGGCTCTTCTTCATTGTTTTTTTGTGCTGAAGTTTCAGGAGTGTTTTGAATGGTGAGACTGGTCTTCCTTCTCCTACTTCTTTTTACAGGACTTCCTTCAGCAAATTCTGGAGCATCTTGGAAGAATTTTCTGACCAAAAAGTCCTTCCATGTGTCCCATACACTTCTTAAGTGAAATTCCACTAAAATGTTTACTAGTTCATGATGATAAAGAGTGGTTTCTATTGCTTCAATTTTCTTCTAGACATTAGTGGCCATTCTTCTCAAACTATTCAATAGGACAAATGGGAGATTGAGGGTTTCATCTTCTAGAAAACTCATTAACAGTCATATGTGATATACATACATGGAACCAAACCTCCCTTCGCATGTAATAAACTTTTGCAAAATTAATAACATGCTACCCCATTTGCTTTTAAGTGTAGAGATTGGAATCCCTTTCCTAAAAACTGAAGTGTCCATACCTGGATTTTTGAGAATGACCTTCCAGAATTCATCATGGAACTCTTTTTTCTTGAACAACCTCTCTCCTAGCCTTGGTAGTTCAATTGCTTCAGCAATAAAAGACTCGGTAACTGAAAATTTTATGTCACATATTTCCACGTCCATTCCATCAAATGATCTGGCAAAGGATTTGGTGATTTCTTTATGGTAACCTTTGAATTTTTCAATGAAACTCAACCAACCAACCTTCTGTAACATTCCTTTCAGCTGAGGATAACCCTCTATGTACTTCACCCCTATGGGTTCAATTCTGACGATGATCCCCATAACCTCTGTTCCCTGCTATTATTCAAAATTCCCTTCACTGTTTGAGAAATGGAGTGACTGCGTAAAGAGGACTGTGTATACGGCAGTGGAACAACTGGTATATAGAAACAACAAATAACTATGGATATGGGGACAGAATGACAAAATATATGGAAGTAAAATGACTGTGAGTATGAGATAAAACGACTGTACATATAGGGTATATGAAAACAGAGTAGTTGTATGCATAAAATGTGTGGAAACAGAGTGTGGACAAGGTATATGAAACAGAGTGGCTATACACGTAAACTGTGTGAAAAACACAGTCACTATTATACACAGAGAATATGAAAACAGAGTGACTATGTGCACATGGTATCAGAGTGTTTGTATGCACGAAATATATGAAAACAGAGTGATTGTATGCATAAAAAGGCTGCGGAAGTATAAGAGAAAAACTTGGTGTAATAAATGAACAATCAGGGTTTTTGAAGAGTCGTATTCAAATAGGTTATGTCATGAATCTAATCGCTTAACAAGTGTGCTGGAGAAGTCTAGTTAAGTACGAGTCATTGCGTTTAAAATGAAGATTGCATCATTAGACCGTTTGGCATTAAAGACAGAAGGTGTGGCAGAATCATCATGGAAGTCAAATCTAATAATGATTAATCAAGGAGTCATGTGATTATACAAGTTATACAAACCTATGTTTTTGTATTACTCTTTGAAATAAGTTTTTTGTTTTTACCTTTAGAACCATACCTTCCGCTTGCTAATCTCTTGTTGTTTGCTTCCACAGATGCTTAGATGTGATTGGTCTTCAAAGTTGTTCTCTCCCCAATTACGTACATATGAGATATTATTATGAACTAGCCTCTTTGTGCTCGGACTGATAATTGAACTGTTGTTGCAGAATTAGATTTGCTGCAAAACAGGATTAGCTACGGAACGGGAACAACTGCAGAATGTGAAAATAGTTGCAGAATGTAAATGGCCAGATATTAATCAAGTGTGAAGGAAGGCCCTTACCTTACGGGATACCCAGTAAAGATAGTCCTATCCCTCCACATCGATTCGCCATGTCTCACTATTAAGGAAAAAACGATTCTTCGCCGACTCAATTTCTATCATTCCCTCCCCAACTGCTTTCTGATGTCGTTTAAAGGATGCGCTGCCAATAAATAAGAGAAGTAAGGGCCCTCTGAGTTCACCGAAGCAACGAGACCTTGGAAGCGTTAAGCGAGCTCTCAAGACCTAAGGTTCTTTATTCCCATAAGGGTGAGGTATTTCTTGCTCGACCATAAGGACCGGCAACGGGGCAAAAATCCACCATTTCGAAGGCTAGATTCACAGCTTCCCTTTTCACTTTGAAAATGACTCAGAGAAAAAAATATGGCTTATGAATGAATGGAATGGAAATGGTTGTGTAAGTGAAAATATGACAAGATGATAAATGAAAAATGGAGATGGAAGAAATGCTGGAGAGGAAAACTTTATTGGTGGAATATGGTAGTGGAGTGAAATGAAACTTCAAAAGTAAAATAGAGTGAAATGAGATAAAACAATGAATTTTGCAGAAAAGTGAGTCACCATTTTTTTCAGCAAAGGAAATGGAAAATATAGGGTGTTAGAAGCTTCTGATTTTCACCCTGTATTTTCTGTATAAGCATGCCAATCAATGATTGGTTTTCAACCTTATACAAATTTTTTTCTTCTTTTTTTTTTATTTTTTTTTGTTTTTATTTATTTATTTATTTATTAGATAGGAAAAACAAAGACTAAGTTGGTGGAGAATAAAGATTCTTCTTTACCAACTTCATTTCAGAATTGTTCTGAAAGATCTTGATGAAATCCTCCTTTGAGATTGGTTTTTGATAAATTTTCAACCTATGACCATTCACAAGGAGAGGAGTTTGACTTTCATCTATTGTTCTGATCCTTACTGCTCCATTACTGAAAACTTTTTCAATTTCATATGGCCCAAGCCAATGAGTTTGAAACTTCCCTTGAAAATATTAAACTTTGATTCAAATGACAGTGCCCAATCTCCCTCTTGAAACTTCTTGTCATTGATGTATTTGTCATGACATTTAGCCCTATGTTGTTGGAATAGGCTAGTCCTTTGAACAACCTCTTGTCTGATTTCATCAAGTTCATTCAATTGCTCCAGTCTATGCTTTTGAGCTTCTGATAAATCCATCCCCAACTGGACTGCCATCTTGAAAGTTTTGACTTGGAACTCTATGGGGAACAGGACTTGCTTCCCATAAACAAGTTCATAGGGTGTATGTCCCGTTGTGTTCCTCCATGTAGTTCTATAGGCCCATAAGGCTTCAGGAAGCCTTTCTGCCCAATCTCTTCTATGTAGATGCACAGTCTTGGTGAGGATTCCTTCAATCACTTTATTTGTAGACTCCACTTGACCATTTGCTTGTGAATGATAAGAAGTGGATTTCCTATGTTTGATCTTGTACTCCGCCATAAGCTTATCCATCATGTTGGATGTTAATTAAGACCCATGATCTATCACAATTTCTCTTGGAACACCAAAGCGAGTAAAAATATCCTCAAAAAGAAAACTAACTACAGATTTTTCGTTAGCAAAAAGTAATGCTTTGGCTTCTACCCATTTGGTGACATAATCAGTGCATACCAATATATACTTTCTCTACTTGGATGGAGGATTAATAGGTCCAATAAAATCTAAAGCCCATTTTTCAAAGGGCTCGATAAGTATCTGAGGTTGTAATGGCATTTCATTTGAGGGAGCAGGTTTCCCTACCCTTTGGCAGCTATCACACCTTCTGACATATTCTTTAGCATCTTTGAAGATGGATGGCCAATAGTATCCTAAATAAAGGATTTTATAGGTTGTCCTCTTGTCAGCAAAGTGTCCACCACATGGTTCATCATGACATTCTTTGAGAATAGCAGGCATTTCATCTTCCCTCACACACCTTCTGATCATAAGATCTGTCCCTGCTTTATACAATTCGTTAGTCATCCATGAATATCTTGCACTATCTTGAATAATCTTTCTTTTCTCTCTAGGAAATAAATGTGAAGGTAACTTCCCTGTAACCAAGTAGTTAGCAACATCTGCAAACCGAGGAGTTTGAGTAGTTACTGCAAAGAGATATTCATCAGGAAACATATCTTCAACTGGAGAGTCTTCTTTGATATTTTGAATCCTGGGCAAGAAATCAGCAACTGTGTTTTGTTTTCCAGGTCTATCTAGCACAATAATGTTGAATTCTTGCAAAAGTAAAAGCCATCTTGTAACTCTCCCAATAGTAATAGGTTTATTCATCAAATATCTAATCACATAGTGATTTGTATGAATAAAGGCTTCATAGCTTGTTATATAGTGTCTGAACTTGTTAATTGCATGAATAACAACTAAGGATTCTTTTTCAGTCACGGTATAATTCAACTCAGTGGGAGTCAAATTTTTACTTGTATAGTAAATGGAATAAGGAATCAAATCTTTTTGTCCCAATACAACTCCCAGAGCTGTATTTGAAACATTTGTAGAAATATGGAAAGGAAGTTTCCAATTTGGGCCTCTTAAGATAGGTGCTTCAGATATTTTTTCTTTCAAGGTTTCAAATGATAGTTGGAAATCAGGATTCCACTTGAATTCACAATCTTTTGTAAGCAATTTGAAGAGTGGAGATTCTATTTTAGCGAAGTTTTCTATAAATCTTCTATAGGATCCTATAAATCCTAGAAAACTTTTAACATCCCTTTGGAAATTTGGAATTGATAACTTAGAGATGACTTCAACTTTAGATTTGTCAACTTTAATCCCATCTCCTGAAATGTGATGTCCTAAAACAATACCTTCTGTAAACATCATAAAGCATTTTTCATGGCTTAGTGAAATGTTTGTTTCTTTACATCTTTTAAGGACTTTTTCCAAATTTTGCAAAGCTTCTTCAAATGTGTTACCATACACTGTAAAATCATCCATATATACCTCTATACAATCATGTATTAGATCAGAAAAAATTCCTAGTATTACTCTTTGGAATGTTGTTGGTGCATTACATAACCCAAAAGGAAGCACTCGGTAGGCAAAAGTTCTCCATGGAAAAGTAAATGTGGTTTTATCCTGATCCTCAGGTGCTACCTAAATTTGATTATAACCACTAAAACCATCCAAGAATGAGAAATACTTTTTACCTGCTAATGTATCTAACACTTGATCTATAAAGGGCAAAGGAAAGTGATTTTTCAAGGTTGCTTTATTCAATTCTTGGTAATCAATGCACACCCTCCATTTACGATTCTTTTTAGGCACAATTACCAAAGGAGAAACCCATTGGCTATCTGAAATTGGGTAAATGAAGTTTACATTGAGTGATTTTTGGAGCTCTTCTTTCACAATTCCCCTAAGATTTGGATTCATTCTTCTTTGAGGTTGTCTGATTGGTCTACTATTTTCCTCAATATATATATGATGGATACAAGTCTTAGGATCAATACCTTTCATGTAAGTATACTCCCATGCAAATGCAGCATAATGTTTTTGTAATATTTTGGTTAGCTCTTCCTGTTGTAGTCTCTCCGAGTTTTTGTTTATGTTCAATGTCTTACCTGGAAAATTTTCAATTATAGAGCTACCAAAATCTTCCATAGAATAGAGAGACATCTGCCTAAATGACAAGTATTCAACATTATATTTTTCTTGGAATTGTGCATGATCATATTTTGAAAATGTTTCAAAATTTTCCAATGTGTTCAAAATTTGACTATCTTCACTAATTTCTGACATAGTAAAGAGAGGTTGAATATCATCTTCTTCATCGATCCATTCCTTGTCATTTATTTATGTGATTGCTTTTGCTGGAGGATACAAAGTAAATTTCTTTGTTGAATTACCATCAGAAATATACATGTCACCAGATCTACAACTAATAAAAGCATCAGTTATGGCCAGCCAAGGTCTTCCTAATATGAGTGGGTGTCCTCATAAATTATTCTTGGGAGTTAAAATCCTGAAATCAATAGGATATTCCCAAGAATCTAAGGAGACTGAAATATATTTTAGCACACCATCTGGTTAGATTACTGATCTATCTACATGTTGTAGTAAGGTAGGTGTGTAAAGAAGATTAGGAATTTTAAGCTGCTCCATAGTTTGTCTACTCATAATGTTTATTGCTACCCCTAATTCAATCAATGTGTTTGGAATTTCAATCCCATTTATATGTGTCTTGATAATTGAACTTCGTGGATCCACATATTTCTTCATGGCAATCTTTCCCATCATATTGTCTGCTATCTTTCCTACTAGGTAAATTCTTTTTGTTTCTCTTGGTTTTCTTCCTGGTCTTTTGATGCTCAACTCCTTTATTGTCTTGGCTAGAATTGGAATTTCTCTAATGGCTTGTAACAAAGGAACTTTGATACAAACATTCTTCAATTCATCTGTAAAATCATAATTGGGCAACAAGATCTGTTTTTCTACCCCTCTATCAATTTGTAATCTCTCAGGAAAAGGAGGTGTAGAAGTAGATGTTGGTTGCTCAATGATAGGAGTTGTGTTTATTGATTCTTTTTGCTTTTGTTTTTCAATATTTTGGTTTTGCAGGGATGTCCCCTCAAAACTTTTATTGACTTTTAGAGAGTCTTCCTCAAAGCTATCTTGTTCTTGAATGATTATAGAAGGTTTTTCCTTTTCTAATATCCTACCAGATCTAAGTTGAACATCATTAAGATCTAGAGGAGTAATCACGTAAGTTGGAAATTATTGTCCTTCTACCATGTAAGCATTCTGAGGGTTTTTATTATTAGGTTTGGAAATGGTTGGGCAGGTAACTGATTTGTTTTTTGTTGAAATGGAAGTAAGAGTTGAGGAGTTTGGCTTTGTTGTGGAGGTTGTTGTGGAAATGGCAATGAAAGTTGAGGGTTTTGATTTGGAAGTTGTGGTTGCTAATTTTGTTGTTGATTTTGTGAGGGAGGATAGCTCTGATAAGATGGAGAATATTGATATTATTAAGCGAATCTCCCATAAGGATTTTGTATGCCTTGTGCCCACGGTTGAGATTGATACTGAGATTGAGGTTGAGGCCAATGTTGCTGCCAAGAATTCCAGTTTGGTGGGGGTTGAAAATACATTGGATTGTTAAAACCTTGATTTTGTGGCCCCTGCCAAGGTATTCTTGCAACAAAACAAAAAGGTTCTATAGGATTTGGGACTATTTCCTCTTGAAAGATAACCTTAAGACCCGGGATTGAGGTACAACCCTTGGTCTCATGACTTTCTGAACAAATCATATAAGTTTCTACAATTTTTGCATCTAAAGGGCATTCCCTTAGAGCATATTTCTTTCTGCATTTTGGGCGAAAGATGGCTAAAGCATCAGCCTCTGTTTTATGCTTGTTTTGAATTTTAAGGGTGTCTAGTTTCTCACTAAGGCTCCCTAAAATGTCAATTTTAAACTCATCAAGCATATTGCCAATTTCTGCCCTACTTACAGATCCAGTTGCAGATTTTTTTGCTCTAACAAGAGAAGAATCCCTCGGCCCTTTCTCGGTTTTAGATTTACCTCTTGAGATATGAACACATAGTTCTATTATGTCACTCAATGGAAGTTGAGAGATATCTCCCTTCCCCATCATGTTAAGGATATCTATCCATTCATCTCTAATGGCCTTTAACAAAAGAGCTTTCAAATTTTCTTCATATAAATTGTTCATTTTTTCTCTTTTCAAATTATAGTTGAATCTTTCCAGCAAATCCTCTAAGTTTTCATCTTATTTTTACATCATTTTGAACACCTCATCTTTATGATTGGTAGGCATACAATAATCCAAGTATCTATCCAAAAATGATTGTTTCATGTCATTCCAAGTTCTAATGGATTGGTGACTAACCCCATAAACAATTTCAAAGCAACCCCTTTTAGTGTTGAAGGGAACAATTTGAGTTTTTGAGAGTCTTCTAGATAGTAATAAGTTCTGCACAAGACTTCAAACTCAAACAAAAATGTTTCAAGATCCTCACTTCTCAACCCATAAAAGTTTGGGAGGACGGATGGTGAAATGTTTTTGATTGTGGTATGTGTTTCCTCATCCACTATAGGGAATCCAAATGAGTTATCTACTTCCCTATTTCCTATACCTCCTCCATTATTGCTTCTACCACCTCCATTGTTACCTCTACCTCTCCCTCTACCCCCTCCTCCAAACAGTGAGAATTCTCCATCTTGTTCTTATTCTGCCATTATAGTTTCCTCAGAGTCAGTATACGGCAAAGCCTACAAGGTTATTCCCTCTTCCTCTGGTTCTTCTATCAATGGACTATGAGAGGGAGTTTCTACTTTTTCTTTCTCACCAGGTATTCCTAGTTCTTCAACTACAATAGGCTCCCCTGTGGAGGTGAAAAAGGTCTTCTCTCCTAGGACTGTTTTGGTGGATGGTGTAGGAGAATATTCTGATTGACTTTGTACCCCTTCAATTCTAGGAACCCTATGGCTGGGAGTACGAGTCTGGGATGGAGGTGTGTCTTTTCTAACTCTTGGTGGAGTAGGTTGAGTTTTAGGAATCAAACTATGCCCCTAGCTATAAATCTACCCCTAGAATCTCTTTCTCTATTCATGTCATTATTTTCTTTTGTTGTTTTTTTTTTTAATGTAAGAGATAAGGCTACCTAGTTGCACTTCCTCGGCAACGATGCCAAAATGTTTGGTCACTTTAGTGCCCTAAATTTCTCTACATAAATTATCAATCCGGGTATCGTAAACTGATGAAGTGTAGTGCACTATATGTGCTAGATGGCCCTTCCTACTTCAGTGTTTTTGAGTTTTAGGTTGTTTTAGGGTTTTTAATCCTTTAATCCCTAATGACGTAGAATGTATTTAACAAGACCCTAAATCTACTTCTGCTAATGAAATGAGGACTAAGAGTACTCTAGGCTAGATTCGAAAGTAAAGTTTTAACCAAGAAAATGAAAATAGAGTTTCTCTTCTTGCTATTATGATTGTTTCCAAAACATGAACTAAAAGGACTTAAGACTACTATCCAATAAATTACAAAACCAAAGATTAAATGAGATATTAAAACTGAAAATGAGATTGCAGCTATCTATGATGAACCAGAAATGAAATACTGAAAATGAGATTACAACTACTGTCTAGTCTATTGCAAAATCAAAACTTGATGAAAACCTGAAAATGGAATTACAAAAAAACTAAATGAAAAACTATAACTGAAAATGAAATTGCAACTAGTCTACTATAACAGCTAAATGAAGTGCTTTGTCACTCTGCTACACAATTTTGGGAGAACAACCTCCTTGTGATAACATTTTGAGGGATTCAATACTTCATTGTTCTAAGAAAAACTAATACTGAAAATGAAATTGCAACAAAGCAAAATGAAATGCTAAGACTAAAAATAAAATGGCAACTAATCTACTATGGAAACTAAATGAAGTGTTTTGTCACTCTGCTACACAATTTTGGGAGAACAACCTCCTTGTGATAGCATTTTGAGGGATTCCATACTTCATTGTTCTAAGAGAAAGTAAACATAAAAATGTAGAGAAAGATTCATTCATAAATGAAATATTTCATCACTTAGTTTTAAGATGAACCATCAACTGAAAGGGCTTTTGGAAACATTCACTTACAACATGAGTTACTAAACTAACAATAAAATGGCATTGATTAGTTTAATTCAAAATCTAAAGACTAATGAACAACAAATGAAATGAATTAATCTACGCTACTGACATCAACTTCAAGCTACTGATAAGAAACTAGAAAGTAGTGAAACAAAAGAACTATTCTGTGCTAAAATAAAACTTATTCTGCGTTAGTGAGAAGATGACAGAAACTGCATTATGAACAAAGTTAGAAAATGGTTATAAACATCATGGAAAAACACAACGAATTTACAATTTAACTATGAAAGAAAAAAAAGAATAAAATGTAAAATGTAACCTTAACCAACGAAGGGGCCCTCTGCCAAGGTCTCGGATTATAAGCACTTAATCAACAGTCCAACAACACTTCAGGTATCCATGAAACACAGTCTTTATATTAAAAATAGAGAATGAGTTCTTCAAACTACAGAGCGTAAATTTGAACTTAATACATGAGCAAAAACTGAACTTGTTCTGTGTTCTTCACACAATTATTTATAGAGAAATTATACAATTGTTTTAAAGAGAGAAATAAGCTACAACAAAACATGTAGGCAAGCAAGTATGCAGAATTCTTGTCCCTGGTTGCTTGGAAACATAAATCTTATGGTAATGGCTGTTGGATTCCATTTGCACAGGTGGCAGATGAAGTACGTGGCCTCAAGAAACTGCTTCGGATCCCATCACTGAGAAACGTGTACAGAATAGATCCCTATTTGCCATAGACTTTTATGTTTGACTTCCCTTTGACCAAAGTCTTCCTTGTCGATCTAGGCTAAATGAATAGGATATGATCCATGCCCTGATGTTTTCCAAGCTACCCATGTAGTCCTTTTCCCTTCTTGACACTTGGAACCTGCAAAAGCGTGGAAGTAGCTGCGGAATAATTGATTACCTGCAGAATGTGGCTGCATTTCGTAGCTAAAAGACAAAAACTTATTCAAATAGAAAACATAACAGTGTAACCTGTAAATCACTGAAATATACTCCTTGAGGCAATGTGTAATGTTTTTTGATGATGAGGATGCATTTTCATGGAAAATCAAAGAAGAAAGGATGACAAAAGTTGCTAAGGGAAAGGCAATTTTGGAACTCAACACGGTGTACATGTTATCCCTTGAAATTTGGTTTTCATAACTACTGCATCCGTTGTGGACTATTCCATTGGATGTTGGATAGACCCTTTTTTTTTCCACGTGTATTTCTTCCTAGGTTGGGACTATTCCGTCTCGTCAAGAGGCTCACTTCACTTTCCCCTTTGATAGTAAGAGAACCTAGACACAGAGTTACATTACGCACTCACCAGGCATACTCACTTTGCTTTCTTGAAGTTACAATCATAACAATCTCATGTGTTGAACAACAAGAGCTAAGGAAGGTCTCTAAGATAGTGGCAACTGGACCATTATACCGGATGGAACTCCTACAACAAACGATGTGACATCTAGTTGGGACTTCATACACGAGAGATCCCCTAAATGTTGGTGGGTCCAGCACCGTCAACACTTTCCTAGAGCTAAAGAAAAATCAAATTAGAAAAACACCTTTTGTTTTTTAACTAAATCAAACATGTTAATGTGGGTAAGTAACCTGATCTAGGCACAATAGACTGAATCTAGAATGAAAACTAATCAGGGTAATCACAATGTTGGCATGTGCATGTGTCCTCTCTATTTACTTAAGAACAACTTGTCTCCCAAGGAATTATAGACGATTCATCATGCATGCACCCTCTCTATCTACATAAGAACATATTATCTCCCAAAGAACTGTAGGGTTGTGCCCTCATCCCTTCTTTTTTGTTGTTGTACAGTGATGCATTTAGGAAAGTAAGTGTCCCATTGTTGTTGGAGGAAAAATAGTGAGAAATCTTAGATAAATTCAATATCTTGAATGTTATTGATTCAACAATGATTCATTTTATTTTGAAGTATATTTTTGATAAAGAAAAGCCTTAAATTGTAGAGGATCTATTGGAAGCCCTAAATTTTAAACCAATAAAACCATCACCATCAAAGGCCAATATTTATTGAGATAGAAGACAATCACAAAAATGTGGGAATTAGAACATACCATATTAATGTTCATTGTTAATTTGCATCGTCCACCTTCTTTGAGCTTGACACCTTCACAACTTACTTCATCTGAACTTCACCCATATTTTTGTTAGTAACATGTTCTAGATTATAACCTATCTTATCATGGAATGGAGAACCTAGTGCTGCAATTGAATTTCATGTTGAACTGAGTGCACCATACCATTGCCAAAGCTACATAGGGCTTTTATTTGGAAAATAAGATATGACGTCTAGAAATTGTCTACTATCGACCTTCCATAGCTCCATGCTTAGTCACTTAATTTTCTGATAATTTTAAAAAAAGATTGCAGTTCTCCAAATCTCCAGAATTGGTGAATTTGATGGAAACTTTAAAATTCAACAGTGGATCTAATTACCATGTAATTGCTTTTATATAATATACATAAACAATGCATAAGGATTCCCTCTTTTGGTAGAATTAAAATAGACATGAACATTTGACAATTTTTAACAATACATGAAGTTTTAACATTTTTTCAGGGAGTTACAACAAAATTTGGTTAATTCATTGTCAACACAACAAATTTTGTCATGATTTTTATTTGGCAATTACTTTTGAATTTTGTTGTTGTTAAATTCAGACACAAACATGAACAAGGTGAAATTAGGTTGCACGCATTTTGTTGTTTCAATTGGATCAAAAGTAAATGTTGAAAGTTGTGAACTGATGATAGAATCAATACAACAAATATCTGAAACTAGACCAGAGTCATTGTTGGGTTTGGCTATCTCAACATTACTTCTCTGGTTTAATTTGTTCATACTTTAATGGGATATTGTGCTATGGATTATTTTTTGGATACCTATTACCTATTCAAAGTCAAACGAGAATATTTTTGAAGGTTCATTGGTTGTCAATGTTTTTCTCTCCTATAGAGAAGGAATTCAACATTGTGCGAAGCAGGTGCAAGGTAGTTTCCACTTTGAATATGTCATTCAAAGAAATTTGTTGTAATGTATCTATTTATTGTAATACCAATGTTGCGAACTAGAAATATAGTCTTTGGCATGCTCAGTATTAACATAGAAATGCATGAGAAAATATCTTGATGATTGGAATAAAGTCCAGACTGAAAAAAGGCATCAACGACTTGGTTGCATGTTGTGCTAATAAAGCACTTCCCTTATTTTGGTGAAACATAAAGGTAAATTTTTAAGATGACAAAGTACTCCTTTCCCAAGGTTGCTAATGTTCAAGGGTGTTAGTGTGGGCTTTGGTAAGGGGATACAATTTTTAATATATAGATTCATTAGTATCAGAAAATGAGCTTAACGTGTTAAAAAAATGTTGTTGAGCCTAAGAATGAAATATCGGGACATTTTTTTGAAGTCTAAGTAGAATTACAATGTCTTCTTTTTCAAAACTTAAACACAAACATGTAACAATCACCCACATTTTTTAAAAGCATGCTATACAGGATGGATTCCATTTTCTTGGTAAGAAAATGTAATTTTTACATTAATTGAGCCCATATTGGGTAAAAATACAAACTGATAATCTGAGCAGAAGTTTTCTACATGATTTTTGGAATAGATTTCCCCACTAGCCACTCTAGACCTTCCAATATAAACCATATCGTTGACACAAACTAGACATTCGATACAATAGCCTTTTCTCAGAAAAAGGAGGTGTAAATTATAAATATAAAACGAGATCTAAATTATTTTGCTAGACTATCGATAGAATAACTTTTGGGAGTGACATTCTCTCGAAATGGAAGGGAACATGCCCAAAAGGTCTGGAACATTTTGTCTAAGTTGTCTCACTCAGACTGTTGTTCTAGGGGATGGAGGTAGGGGGGTGATTTGTGCAACTATGTTGCAATGAACAAACCTTAGAAATATGGAAACTCAATGAACACTCAAAACTTTTGTTTTTATGTCAGATATACAAAGTACAAACATGTAGCTAATTAAAGAGTATCAACAACAAACTATACAGACTTGCAACACTCAAAATCACATTTGTTTTTCTTTTATTGGCTGAAAGGTGAAGCTGTATAATGGAATCACTACAAAATACCCAAGATGTTTAACCGACAAAGACCCTGCACACTTCCATAGAGAAGTGGTTTAGGGTTTATAATATTGGAACCCTAACCATAGATGCCTAGGATAAAGTGTCCAACTTACATAAATACATGTGCTTGGTACCCTAGGGAAATGTGCCATAGCTCGATAAGGCTCACGCTACTTTCCTTCACCTTCTCCTTAGGATCAACACCTCCCTTTAAATCTAAAAATATACCTAACTATTGTACCTTTCCTAGAGCTAAAGCAAACTCAAATTAGAAATACACCTTCTATTTTTTAACTGAAGAAAATATGCTAATTATGGGTAAGTAACCTAATCTAGGCACAATAGAATAAATCTGGAATGATAACTAATCTAGGAAATCACAATGATGGCATGTGCATGGGTCCTCTCTATTTACTAAATAATAACTTACCTCCAAAGGCATTCTAGAGGATTCATCATGCATGCATCATCTCTGTCTACATAAGAAAAACTTTCCTCCCAAAGAAATCTAGGGTTGTGCCCTCATCCCTTCTCTATTGTTGTTGTACAATGATGGATTGAGGAAAGTAAGCGTCCCATTATTGTTGGAGGAAAAACAGTGAGCAATCTCGGATAAATTCAATATCTTATATGCTACTGATTCAATAGTGATCCATTTTATTTTGAAGTTTTTTTTTGACAAAGAATAGTCTTAAATTGCAGAGTATATATTGGAAGCCCTAAAGTTTAAACCAATCAAACCACCACCAACATAAGCCAATATTTATTGAGATAGCAGACAGTCAGAAAAACGTGGGTATTGGAACATACCATCTTAATTTTCATTGTTAACTTTCATCATCTACCTTCTTTGACATTGACACCTTCACAAGTTGCTTCATCTGAAATTCACCCATATTGTTGTTAGTAGCATGTTCTAAATTATAATCGATCTTATCATGGAATGGAGAACCTGGTGTTGCAATTGAATTTCATGTTGAACTAAGTGCACCATACCACTGCCAGAGCTACTTAGGTTTTTTATTTGTAAAATAATAGATGAAATTTAGAACTTGTCTATTATCGACCGTCCATATCTCCATGCTTAGTCACTACATTTTGTGATAATTTTTAAAAAATATTGCAGCTCTCCAAATCTTGAGAATTGGAGAATTTGATGGAAACTTTAAAATTCAATCGTGGATCTAATTATCATGTATTTTTTATATAAAATACATAAAAAATTCCATAAGGATTATATTTTTTTGTTATAATTAAAATAAACATGAAAATTTGACATTTTTTTTAACAATATAGGATGTTTTAATATTTTTTTCACGAAGTTACAACAAAATTTGGTTAATTTATTGTCAACACAACAAATTTTGTCATGTTTTTTATCTGGAAATTTCTGTATAATTTTGTTGTTGTTAAATTCAAACACAAACATGAACCAGGTGAAATTAGGTTGCACACATTTTGTTGTCTCAACTGGATCTATAATAAATGATGAAACTAGTGAACTGATGATAAAATCAATATAACAAATATCTGAAACTCGACCAAAGCCATTTCTAGGTTTGGTTGTCTCAATGTTACTTCTCTGGTTTAATTTGTTCATGCTTTGATGGGATACGATGCTATGGATTATTTTTTGTAGACCTATTACTTATTCAAAGTGAAACAAGAATAGTTTTGAGGGTCCATTGGTTGTCAACGTTTTACTCTCCTATAGAGAATGAATTCAGCATTGTGCGGAGCAGGTGCCAATTAGTTTACACTCTGAATATGTCATTCAAAGAAATGTGTTGTAAAATGTATCTGGTTACTGTAGTACCAATGTTGCCAATTAGAAATCGAGTCTTTGGGATGCTCATCATTGACATAGCAATGCATGAGAAAATATATTGATGATTGGCATAAATCCCAGACTGAAAAAAGGCATTAACTACTTGGCTGCATATCATGCATGTAATTTCCAGGTCTCAATGGTTCACATACCCTAGTTGAGTCAACAATGTTGATGTTTGTAGCATTGGAAGCTCTTCTACATAGGGTAAGTGTCTAGAAATGTTCTCATGACTGAGAAGATCGAATGGATGAAGATAAGGGGAAAAGTGTGCAACATATATTTCCGAAGGAGAATTTGGATAGATCACGAATCTAAGAAGAGGGGTCACAATTTTTATGAAAGAGAGGGTGAAAGTCCTAAGAAGGATGAAATTGTGAGTTAGGGTTGAGACTGGGGTGAAAGAGAACGTATCTTATAACTCTCACAATTCACAGGCATATTCTTCTCATAGAAAATGAGGTCATCCTAAAACTTCTAATTGGGAAGCTACCTAGCTTCTTTTGGGGAAATTGATCGCTTTTATATAGAATTAGCAATATTGACCTAAAACGGGATTGGAATTTGAAGGAAATATGTAAACCTTCTTTAGGTTGGATCCAAGATATATTTTTTTCCTCTCCTTACCTATGTCAGGTGAGGGGTATATATCTTTGGCTCATTCATGTATGTATCTTGTTTTATTCTCTTTTATTTAGTAATAAAATATAAGATGCATTCTCCAAGTGGAGGAAACCAAGGGAGACAATCAATCCACTTTGACCAATATAGAAGAAAATTCTGGAGGGTTTCCTTAATCACAAGGGACTCCTTAATTGTTCCAATGTTGGTTATATTCTTTTGTTCATAGTTGTTAGGATATTCCGACACATAGGAAATAGTTAAGTACAACTTGGTCTAGTATAGAGTTAGGTAAAGTGTGTTTCTTTACTATGTACATTTTGTAACTTACAATCCGACAGTCACGATATGTAGTGATCTGACGGTTCATTCTCTCGTCGGTATTACTGACACTTGATTCGTGGCTTAACACCCGATTGGTCCATGATCTCTATTTAAAGAGCATGGAGGGTCATTTGTAGGGTAATCCGTCTATGAGAGAAGCATATGTAAATTTTCATTCTTTTATTAATAAATTGCCTGAAGTGGCCGCGTTGGCTCAGGCCATGGACTGTTTCCCTCTTTGAGGGTTTTAACCACGTCAAAATACTAGTGTATTGATCTATGATCTGTTTGTGAGTGGTGTCCTTTGGTGTTCTATCTGAGGAACTTACCCTGTAAATTCCTACATGGTATAAGAGCTATTTGAGGGCTGCGTCCGTTGGTGATCCAAATCTGAAGCTGGTAGAACTGCGTCCGACTACTGTTTCCTAGATCTACTGTTTCTGACTGCTTTCAGGCCGAGAGGACTGCTCTGTTGTGTTGGGAGCATCTGTTCCAGTGAGGAACCCCTTTTGTTTCACGCGAAAAGGTTTCTGGTAGCCCTAGCTGCATCATTTTTAAGATCTGGAGGTATACAGTGTTTATTTGCAGTTTAGAGTTATTTTCTCTCTGTTTATTTCGGTTTTCAGTTTATTTAGCCTTTTTTATTACCGGATCTATACCTTTCATTTCTGCGTATGCTCTTTTCCCTGCGACTCTGTGCAATTTGGGCAAATCAAAAACAGAAAGGAAGGATTTTTCTCATGCGTATGCTCTTTTCCGCTGCACCTTAGTGTGATCCCGGAAAATCAGAAACATTGAGGAAAATATTTAGTTTCCGGCTAAAGCTAACTTCGAGCCGCAAGGTTCGTTTTTGAAAATATTTAGTTTTCGGCTAAAGCTAACTTCGAGCCATAAGGTTCGTCTTTTTTGTATGTCCGTGTTGGGTTTTGTGTTTTTTGTTTTGTAGGGAAAAAGAGCTTTCTCAAAGCAAGCACACAACCCAAAGCATCAACCTCCCCCCTCTCTCTCTCAAACTTTTTGTATAGCTCACTTGGTGCAAAGCTAATTTATGAGAGTAGAGGTCTTGGGTTCAAGTCTCCTTTTTGTGGGGGCAGAATTTTAAATTTCCGCACATTCCCGCACTTCGTCGGCAACTTCATCAAATTTTCTTCAAAAAGCCATAACTTCTTCATCCGAAAGCCATTTTCAGAACCGTCTTTTTTGAAACAGCCTAATTTTTTGAGATCTTTCCATTGCAACACTTAGTTTCAGCATCTATAGCTTCAGTGTTTTTTAAAATGGAAATTCCATGCCAAGTTATTCTTGACAGCACAAACTACTTCCAATGGTGGTCCTACATTGTGGATTTACTTAGAAGTAAAGGTCTTTACAGAATAGCCACAGGCCAAGAGACCAAACCGAAAGATGAAGACAAGGCAGCTAAATGGGAAAATAGACAAGACCAAGCACGTGGGTTGATAGGGATGTCTATTTCTCCAGATCTTAGATTCCATATTGCAGAACTTGATACTCCTGATGAAGCAATGAAACAGATTACTAAAGTCTTTGGAATTAAAAATGAACTTAAAGCCCATCAACTTGAAAATGAATTGCTTACATTGGACCCCAATAATTTTTCTTGCATTGAAGATTTTTTGTCCAAGTTCAAGACCCTTAGACTTCTCCTGGAAGGTGTTAAGGTTAAGAAAGGAGATAGTAGCCTTATCTACTACATTCTTACTAAGTTGGGACCACCCTATTCTATGTTTGTTTCCACCTTCCATTCTACAAGAGAAGCCTTCATTTCTCAAGGACAAACCTACAAGTCCCCTTCCTTTGATTCCTTTCGTGATTCTTTAATAAGAGAACAAGAAAAACTCTTACAACTTGGTCTTCTTCATCTTGGAAACTCTTCTAAGAAAGCGTTAGCCGCCAAGCAACAACCAAATCCAAAGAATCTTAAGAAGTTGTATCCTAAAAATAATGGTCCTAAACCAAACAAGGGTCCTAAGCAATTTCAGCCTCAAAATGAAAAATCATTTCAACAAGATGATAAGACAAATAAAAGCAAAGGGAAGAAGACTGATAGACATTGAAACTTTTGTAATCGATATGGCCACTTAGAATCCAAATGCTTTAAGAAGATGGAAGCCTTGGAAGCAGCAATGAAGAAGCATAACGTCCATTTGGAGCACTCTTCAACTTCAACTTCATCTTCAGGAATGGCACTTTCTGCATGTGGTTGTCAAGCATCTCGGTCTGGCTATGCACTAAATGTATCTTCTTCTTCTCATTCTCATGAGTGGCTCATTGATTCTAGAGCTTCTTATCACATGGCCAAAAACAAAGCCGTGTTTTCTTCTTTAAATGATTGTAACACCAAAAATATATATGTTGGTGATGATAGATCTCTTAGTGTTGTAGGGACTGGAACTATTCATATAGACAATGGTCAGTTTAATGATGTATTATGTGTTCCAACCTTATCCTGCAACCTTCTATCTGTATATCAGATAACTCATTCAGGTGAAGGTAAAATCGTTGAATTTTCACCTCATGATGTTGTAATTAAGGACCTAAGAGATCCTAGACAAATTTTAGCTACTGGCATTGCTGATGATTCTACAAGGTTGTATAAGTTTCACAACTTTGGGTCATCAAATCTTCCCTCAGTATTTTTTGCTCATAATGATGAAGTGAGCAAACTTTGGCATGAGCGATTTGGTCACTTAAACTATCGCTCTCTTCAGAATCTATGTAAAGAAAATATGATGACAGGTCTTCCAATGGTATCTTGCAGAGATGGTGTTTGTTCCCGATGTGTACTCGGAAAACATCATCGAGACAGTTTTGAAAAACCTGCCTCTTGGCACGCCTCAGCCCCTTTACAGCTCGTGCATAGTGATTTATGTGGTCCACTTCCAGTTGCTTCATTCTCTAGCTACAAGTATTTCTTAACTTTCGTTGATGATTTCTCCAGACGCACTTGGGTATACTTCTTAAAACTCAAGAGTGAAGTATTTAACATGTTCTTGGCCTTTAAGGCCTTTGTTGAAAAACAATCTGGACATCAAATTCTTAAGCTAAGATCTGATAATGGCGGAGAATATGTTAAAAACACATTCATCAACTTTTGCACTGAGAATGGAATTCAAATGAAACATACTGTTCCATATACTCCACAACAAAATGGTGTAGCTGAAAGGAAGAATCGCACCTTAAAGGAAATGGCTAATTGTATGCTTCAATCTAAAGGACTTAGTCTTAATTATTGGGCAGAAGCAATTAACTGTGCAAATTACATAATAAATCACACTCATACTAAGGTTTTAAAGAATATCACTCCAGAAGAAGCATGGAGCTCAATCAAACCAGATGTAAGTCACTTTCGTGTTTTTGGAAGTGAAGCATGGGCCCATATTCCAGATGAGAAACATAAAGCTTTAGAACCTAAGAATGAAAAATGTATTTTTGTTGGATATTCTGAAGATGTCAAAGGATATAGACTTATTCCACTTAAGTCCAAAAATGTTATCATTAGAAGAGATGTAAAGTTTGCTGAAAATATATCGGCCTGCAAGCCTAGTTCGGCGGATGTGCCACCTCTCCCTATCTCTTCTACTTTTGAAAATATTTCTTCTTCAGATGATGAAAGCGAGGATGAAAATCCTCCCCCACCTTCTCAAGATCCTCCTTCAGCTCCTCAGCTTCCAAAATGGGTTCGTGCTACTCAGGATGCAGCAGGTGATCTTGCCGGTGATCCTACAGATCAGCGACGTACACGTTCTCAGTTCGAGAGAGCCTCTTCTTTACTGGCTCAAGCTTCAGTGAATTATGATCCTGACACCTTTGCAGAAGCTTCAAGCCATCCAGATTGGGAAGCAGCTATGAATGAAGAATATCATTCATTATTGGCAAATGATACATGGGATCTTGTTCCTCTACCAAAGGGACGAAAACTTGTTAGATGCAAATGGGTTTACAGAACCAAGTATGGACCAGATGGGAAAGTTGATAAACATAAAGCTCGTCTTGTTGCTAAGGGTTTTTCACAAGTTGAAGGCATTGACTATACTGAAACCTTCTCCCCTGTTGCCAAAATGAACTCTATCTGCCTTGTTCTTTCCCTTGCTGCCTCTTTCAAATGGGAAGTCCATCAAATGGATGTTAAATCCGCCTTCTTGCATGGGGACTTGCATGAAGAAATATGTATGGAACAACCTATTGGCTTTATACAAACAGACTCTAGCCTTGTATGTCGGGTTAAGAAATCCCTTTATGGTCTCAAGCAAGCTCCTCGAGCTTGGTATGCCAAAATGGATAACTTTCTTTTAGAAAATGGCTTTTCTAGGTGGCATTCTGACAATACTGTCTACACCAAGAAAGTGGGCAAGTCTCTTATCATTCTTGTTCTTTATGTTGATGATCTTATCCTAACTGCTAGTGATCCCAACCTTATAAACCATGTGAAATCTAGCCTTAAAAGGAAGTTTGAAATGACAGACTTAGGACTCTTACATTATTTTCTTGGTCTTCAAGTCTTACAATCCAAGGAAGGTATTTCCCTTTCCCAACCCAAGTATGCCTGTGATATTCTACGCCATTTTCACATGGAAGACTGTAAGCCAGCCCCTTCTCCCTTTTAGTCTGGAGTCAAATTTTCAGTCACTTGTACTTCTCCTGAAGTTGATGCTACCTTATACCATCACCTTGTAAGAAAACTTTTGTATCTAACCCATACTCGTCCTGACCTTTCCTTTTCCGTTGCCCTTGTTGCTCGGTTTATGCAAAACCCATGTGAAAGTCATTGGAAATCAGCTAAAAGAATACTTCGTTATGTTCAAGGTATAGTTCAGTTTGGGATACACTACAGTGCCGAAGCATCTCCTCTATTGGTTGGTTTCACTGATTCCGATTGGGCTGGTGACCCTGATGATCGGATGTCTACTGCAGGTTATGTGTTCACTTTTGGTTCAGGACCTATTACATGGGCTTGCAAGAAACAGGGTGCCATTTCTCTTTCTTCAGCAAAAGCAAAGTATCATGGTGCCGTAGAAGCTAGTAAGGAAGCCTTGTGGCTTCGTCAGATCCTGTCAGAGTTTGGCTTTCAACAGCAGCATCCGACTACACTTTGGTGTGATAATCAAAGTGCCATTCAACTATCCAAAGATCCAGTCCAACATCAGCGCAGCAAACACATTGAACTGCACATGCACTTCATCAGAAAGCTCATTCATGACCATGTTATTGAAGTGCAATATTGTTCAACAAATGATCAAGTTGCAAACATCTTTACAAAGGCTCTCACAGAGGCGAAGTTCACTAAACTTCGATTTATGGTTGGAGTTCAGGAAGTTGTCACTAAGGGGGGATAGGCTCTAGTGCCTCCTTCCTTCTCCTATTGTGTCATATTTGTAAATCCTTCAATCCTATCCCAAGTTGTTCTTAAGGGAGGATGTTAGGATATTCCGACACATAGGAAATAGTTAAGTACAACTTGGTCTAGTATAGAGTTAGGTATAGAGTTAGGTAAAGTGTGTTTCTTTACTATGTAGATTTTGTAACTTACAATCCAACAGTCACGATATGTAGTGATCCGACGGTTCATTCTCTCCTCGGTATTACTGACACTTGATCCATGGCTTAACACCCGATTGGTCCACGATCTCTATTTAAAGAGCATGGAGGGTCATTTGTAGGGTAATCCGTCTATGAGAGAAGCATATGTAAATTTTCATTCTTTTATTAATAAATTGCCTGAAGTGGCCGCGTTGGCTCAGGCCGTGGACTGTTTCCCTCTTTGAGGGTTTTAGCCACATCAAAATACTGGTGTATTGATCTGTGATCTGTTTGTGAGCAGTGTCCTTTGGTGTTCTGTCTGAGGAACTTACCCTATAAATTCCTACAATAGTCTAGTTTATGACTGAGTTACCTGCTTATATAAATTAAATAATGCCACGAGATATTAACATTCATATGATTGCTTATACTAGCCTGCAATGTAATATATTTCCAAAATAATTATGGATACAACTATTTAAGTATAAAAAGAAATAAGTTTGGATAATGAAAAGCAATGTTGGTTCATCAAGCTACAAATTTTAAAGAGATGTGTTTGAATGGAAATCTATTCATTGACCAAAAAAAATTACACTCACCTACAATATGCCTCCATGACATTTCCCACTGATAGATCAATTAGTTTAATCTGCTCCTGAACATATGGAAACTGCAAATCTCTATTTGGTAAGGATATCGTCTCCTATACAATTAGAGTGAATGGGGACCGACTATAATATAACTCCTACATAGTCCAAATAAATGAAAGAGCCAAGGGTATAGTCAAGGATTCACATATTTCCACAAATTTAAGATCCAATATTTCAATTATACTATAAAAAGAAATCCTCACATATAAACAAACATAAAAATTATCCTTTTATGGATTATCAATTTCATTGGAATTAAATCATTACATCCAATTTGGAAACTTGTCTTAATGATAGTATAATGTTTGCACCATAATTTATATGAGCTTTAATTTTACTATAGTTAGATATTGATCATTCAATCATCTCTTACGGAAGGGATGCCACACTTCACATATATGGAAATTTGCATCATGTTCATCATTAATTGCATTAATTTATCTTCTTCTTTTTCCCGAAAGAACATGATACTTATATCACTAAAAGAGATGCAATTGTCGACCTTCTAAAAATGGCTCACTAATCCAACACCCTGAACACCCTTTCTTTTAATTAATGTAGCATGTTAGTCTTCCATGTTCCTTCCCTTATCTCCACATCTCTCCTCATTTTGTACAAAGCATTTTGATCCAGTAGGAGGGCTTTGTAGAAGATCAATGACAAGAAGAATCAGATAGCATCCCAAAAGAGGAAACACATGTCAGCGAAATAAAAATCATGGAATTTAAAAAGAAACTGAAAAAGTGCAAAAATCCAATGGACCATATACGAACAAGCAATCCTCATGAAAGAATCAACATGAAACATCGAAAAAGATCTGGAAAAACTATGGGAAACTATTAAGTGCATCTAAGATTGGGGATAGATCCCAGCCTTTGGTAGCATCTGATCTGTGAATATTTTGACAACCAATACTAAAAATCCTAGTTAAAATTCATCTACAGTAGAATAAAAATGCACATATGAAAAAATATAAAGTCTCGTGTTCACTTACTCAAGATAAGTGACTATCAAAAATAAGTGTTGAATGTTTTTTGTATCCTTGTTTCCCATATTTTTTTCCTGAATTTGATCTATATAAAGGAAAAGAGTAAAACAGTTGCTAATGGTAATGTCAAATGGAAAGGTAAGAATTTTAAGGAAGTATAAAAAACTTTCTCAAATGTATGTCTCTTGGTAGCAAGCCAACACCTATAGATATAGTTGGGGCACAATTGTAAAATTTTGTACTCTTGTAGGAATTTTATTTGTAATCTTCTTGAGAAATTAGTTTTCCAAAGGACGAAGTAGCCTATAGTCCTTTTTAAATGGAAAAACCCCCAAAATTGCCACTGTTGGATAAGTTTTGGGGAAATTGGGTAATGAGACCCAAAATTGGGGCTTGGATTAAAGTTTACTCAATCATTTTAGAAGAAGAGACCCCTATAACAAATATATAAATATGAGATGGATGAATTCATTTTGGAGCATCATTGTGGATCAATTTATCTATTTTTTTCTTGAGTTGGAGGCTTTGAGGGTTTTAAGACAAGCTTTTCTCTTGTCAATTTTTATGGTGAAAGATTCCACCCTAGTTGACATTCCTTTTCTTTTCTCCTTGTTTTGGCACAAAGGTTTTTCTAGTTGGGTAGTGAAATTCTAGGGGTATTGGTCTTGGTTGATGAACAAGAAAATTATTTCTAAAGGCAGCAAGAATTCTTCATTTTCTCTTGTATCTAAGCATAATAGGAGGGCAACAAAGTTCTTTGTTTGTTTTTCTTGACTACAAGCACACTCTCATTCAGGAAACAAGCTCTTTTGAAGTTGTCTCTACACCACAAGGGAAAAAACCTATCTGAACTGAAAATATGAGTTGACTCTTGAGCAATCAAGATCCATTCTAATAGGATAATATAAACTCGTAGACTTTTTGAGAAATCAAGAATTGTGGAAGTTTTCGGACCAAAGTTGCAGTAGGACTTGTAATGAAAATCTAAGGCCAAGAGGGCCCTCTGCACACCATATATCAACTTCTTGAATAGGATCGATGCCTCTCTGTAGAGGAGACAGATTTATGTGAAAAAATCGTGGTGTCCTCTTGCAGTATAGCCCAATTCTCGGAGCACAAAATCTTTGTGAGGCCAAATTAGAGTATGGATCATTGAACAAGTTCAAGGGGTCATCAAGAAGTTTTGCACACATAGACATCACACTCTAAGGTAGAGTAATTGTTTTGAACTATAATTGAAGGGAAACTCAATACCTTGCAGTCTAGATAAAACAAATACATCCAACCCGAGCTAAATCAAAACTAGTATCATGCTTTAGTAGAGACGATGAAGGAAAAATAGGGATGTCGATCTCAAGTCTGTGAGATCTATAATAGAGGAAGGATTTATTTCTTGAATTTGCTCATATCAGTCCATACATAGGGTTCTAGTTGAACGTTGATTAGGGCATGCAACCTTCATGTGTAGAAATTGGTTCTTTATCTAAACGCAAAACTATATGAACTCTTGTGGTATGATTTGAAATCACATTGATTATATTGAATGAAGCAATTTATTCAGGGAAGTTCATTCTATTCAATACTATGTTGTATGTATTGATGTTTTCATCAGAATATATATATTTTTAATTTGATTCAGTTTTCAGTTGACACAAGGACATCTCAGTCTTGAACCTTAATCCCCATAAACCCTAGTATATAAACTTACCTATATCACTACATTATTTTGTTAAAAAGGCGATAATGAGATTCTATTAATGTGATAATCTTTCTCCTTCACAAACATTTCTACAACTAGATTCCTTGTTCTTTGCATTTATTCCTTGCAAACAATGTCATGTCCCATAATGTCTAGACATTGCCAACCCAAGGATTTGATACATTGCAACGAAAATCACATGCACAATGCGCATAAACTTATGTAGCTTTAAGGATGACCGCACAACCATTGTAGCATTCTTTTCATCCTACTTCTTTGACTTTTATACTTCACCTTGAAAGTTCATTCCCACAACTTCCATAGAACACGTAAACACTAGCATATGTCCCAGTCCTAACCTCGTTGTTGTATATATTGGTAACAACACTCTACCCCTTTGGGCCATCTCTTGTAATAGGTTTTTTCACACTCTAGTTTCATTGTAAGTTGAAACACATATTAGAAATTACTTATTTAGACTGGCATTTATAAGTGCATTACATTTAGCATCTTTTGACATTTTAAAATAAATTTCCACAACGTTTTCTAGAAAAAAATTCACAAAGTTTCATGGAATAATGTCATCTTCAACTATGTTGGCCTTCACTCTTTAGAACAAAAACCATGAGATTTTTATGATGGAATTCTCTTTTATGGAGTGTATTTCACAGCTTGCACTGAGTGTAAATCCAATAGTAATCAAAGTCCCACCTTCCTTAAGAGATTTCCCTCCATAGGATGTCCATGCAATGCAAGCTGGATAATTGTTAATTTTATCCCTTCTCCAAAGCAAGCATGTCTACTTTTAAGGAAAAATGAGGTTCACCCGTGGTTGCCACTACCAGTGGAAATAATTAACTATTGATCACAATTCCAAATTCTTGGGCTTGGTTCAGTTGCATGTGCCATAGGCCAAATTTCAAATCCCCTTAAGTTAACTGACTGGGACACACAAGATGGCCAAATATTGACTCTAGTTTCTCACACATTCTTCAAGTGCCATGGAATCACTTAAGTTCAAATCTAAATGTATATATAGACAACAATAAACATCATATAACTTTATCAACTAGAAAAAACAATTGACCACCTTGTTTGTAAAATTTTATAGATGTTATAAATAGTCGTACTACTTCTAGATAAGCGGATAAAGTACCCCTGCAATTTATTTGATCTGAATTTAAAACTGATAAAAATGGCTAAAGGTGTTAAAACTTGGAGAGGCTATGAATCAAACCAAGGACTTGCCTCTAGTCGGTTGGCTACCCGGCCACTAATTATGCCCATTGGTTTCACCGTATCAAACCTAGTGTGGATGGTAGATTGATATTATAACAGAGGGTTAAAAACCCATCTCTCTTCCCTTATCCTTGTATAGTTTGTCCAATTTGTGATGCTTTTACAAGGATCAAAACATGGATGCTTTCATGGTGTGACAAGGGTTACAACTTACAACCCCCAACCTATCCAGTGAAACTTGAAATATGGTGTATAGGCATTAGCAGCTCTTTAAACAAAGCTAAATGTGTTATTTTTGGTGCATTGCTAGCCATTTTGGGTTGGGTAGGTTCGGAAACCTTGCCCGATTTGAAGATACAAATTGATTAATATGAGCCTTTCGATACCTTGCTAGAGGGTTTAAAGGTTTGAACAGGTGCAAAACTAGTTCAAGATGTGTGAGGGAAAGGAATGATAACAAAAAGAAATTTATTATTGTTATGTCAATGGGACTAAAAAGTACAACAAAAGGTAATTATAATGCACCAGTGCCTAGGGTTTTTAATGGATAAGGGTTTTGTTTGTGTACTTCTTTCAATATAATATCAAAACCAACATGGAAAAATAAACAAGCAATGATCTACTTACTAGGATTCTTGCAGCAAGAGATTGCAAGGGGACTCTTCTTGAGAGAGTACTAAGAGAAACTTACATAGATACGTGGTTAGACTGGCACAAATTAGCATAACATTTGGGGCTTTCAAAAGTTTTTCCATTGAATGTGACTACTACCTTGAAACGAGGGGCATGATCGAGCCCTTCATGTATTAAAAAATATGAAGGTATATTGAAGCAAATCCTCTAAGAAAGTTCCTGTAGCTCGTTCTTGTACATAAGTGAACTAATAGTAAATAAAAAAATAAATCCAATTACCCAAAACCTAATCCCAGAAATAAGAAAATACAATAAACATTCAACTCAAAAGGAACTTAAAAAATAGCATAAATATGTCACCTATACATTGCAAATGTTGCAATCCTTCTCAATATGATAATTTTGGTTGTAACATCTTCCTCCTTCTATACCCGTGACAGAAAATTGTGATTCATACATTAGATTGTTCTCTAGTACATAAAGATAATTTGGGTTTCGCAAAAAATGAGAAAAAGATCTAGACAAAACACAGTAAATGCCAATCCTTCCCTAAGGAAAGATGAATCACACTGACGTCCTTACTCTTATACTGTTGTGGGAAAGAATAAATAAAAACCAAAATGAGTTGGAACGTGTGAAATTATTCTCATTTCCTAGTGTATATGAGTTAACATTTTCCCTTGGAAAGTTATTAAATCAATCTCTGTAAGCATTAAATAACTCTCCAAACTTAAGAAGAATGAATAAAAACTAAAATGGGTTGGAATGTGTGAAATTCCTCTCATTTCCTAATGTATATGATTTAAGGTTTTTGTCCCAAACCCAACATTTTCTCAAGTTATTAAATCAATCTCCATATTTTTTAGGATTAAAATAATTGTCCAAACTTGAGATGTATAAATTTAACATGGTATATGGCGACATTTTTGTCTCTAAATTTTAGCATTTCATATATATTCAGATTACCCTTAAAAGGGTTTGAATCTATTTGCAATGTTAAAATTTAGTGAAATGTGACACTTGAATATCAAAATTGAAATTTTCCATTTTTGTAGTGACACAATTAAAAATTACTAGCATAAAATGACTAATTCATATACTTGGTGTACTTGTTAGTTGACCATATTTTTATTCTTGGACTATAGTAGTCATTTAGGTTAGTCACTTTTTATTTTTTCATTTATTAAATGGTCATATAGTTTAGTTCTAAACTAAATTAGGCATTTAAGTTAGTCACTTTTAGTTGGGTCACTTATTATCTAGTTATATATTTAAGTTAGTCATTTTTAGTTAGGTCACCTAAAATTTCTCAAATTTAGTAGTAATTCAGTTGAAATAATTGTGGTGACTAATGTTTTTAGTCGTGTAGTCACTAATCTCTCATTTTGTACTAGTGAAATAAGCACACTTCATGGGAGTAAGTCGAGCACACTCCTTGATGACAATTAGACTGCACCTTCTAGAGATAGTTAGAACATAATTTTGAAACATAGATAGAGTGCACTTCATAAAGGCAATGCTATCGCACTCTCTACTGACAGTTATCTGATCCTTATCCCTTGATTTTTGTGACATGCAGACCCTAATTTGCGTATACATGTGTGTTCTCCCTATATAAAGTTCCTAGCCCATAGATCCTTTCATTATTATCTTTTTCTTTGGAGCTTTGCACACTTTCGGATCACAAGGAGCATTATCCATTCTCGGTTTCAAGTGTACCATCTTCTGGTTAAGTTTTTTCAACTATCTCACTTTGATATTTCCCTCTTACAAGTGTTGCTTGAGTTCTGGCATGATGATTTCAGTGTCTTTTCACATTCTAAGTATGTTTGCATTCCATTCATGATTATGGTTGTATATATGTATGCACATTCCAGTATTTTAATGTAGATGATTTCCCCTTCCTTGCTCTCATCAAACAGTTAGTCGATTTTTTAGCAGATATTGTTTTTCATGCATTGCACCAGCTCTAAACTCTTCAAACCCTTCACCAATGCATTGCACTTTCTTAGCCCATAAACTATCTAATCCTTGATTGATATAATTGTGACTTGTGCCCATCAAAGGGTTTGTCTCTCCTCAAGAGCGCAAAGCACACTTCTAGATCACAGTCTCCAACCCTTTGTACATTGATGATGTGACCTGCACCCTTAACTAGCTTTCTTGCCTTAAGTTCCATAGAGCACACTTCTAGTTGAAAAACATGTAGCCTCTATCCACTTCTAATGAAACCTACTCCCAAGCAAGAGTCTCTCTTCTAGCGTGAGCACGCTATGCATCTTCAAAGCCTAAACCTTCAACCACTGCCTCCTACTTATGTGACCTACGCTCAAGCCAATATCTCTTATATACTTAGTGCATAGCGGACTTCGAATGGCTAGTGAGACCACCCTTGCCTCAAGCTTACATACTCTTGTGCTCAAAACTAGCACATTGTCCCTCCGTAGTGACTTATTTTGCATAAGTAAACAAGATAGAATAGGTGGTTTTGTGGGACTGATTGTGTTTTTTCCATGAGTGAATTCTAATTTCCAAGTAATAAAAATTTGAACCCTATCAGCTTATCATCTTCCACCAACCTTATGCCTTCAGTTGCATGAAAAGGAACAACAAGAGAGGCTACTAAAAGTCATACCGAAGGTGTCATGGATAGTCAAAAAGCTAAAGTACCCATTTTTCATATACAAAATGCTTCATTGATAATTCATCCACCTTAACATGGAAGATCGTATTTAGATAATTTATCAAGGATGAGTTCCAAAAAAACCTACATGACAGGGAGGTGTATGTCAATGTAAAAAATTCCAAATTCTATAGGATTTCTAACAGGTATTTAGTATTGCCTTATGCAAAAGCGATAAGATAGATATTGCAGCATCTTAACACTAAGAACGATCGTCAACAATGTAAGTGGGAAATACCTTGCTACATATCAGCCCCATGATCATCACTTTTGTTACAAGTTTTCAAAGCCAAAAGAGTACTTGAATTCAAAATTCTATGCAACTTTTTATTCTCAGATTGTTACAAAAGACATTCTCAAGACATGGTATCAAGAGCCAAGCAAATTCCACTAGAATCCTAATGGAATATACATAACAAAGTTATTGAGGAAAGTGTATCAATACCTTAGTGCTATGTATTGTAGGTTGAATGGGTATGAAAGCACAAAATTATTTGAAGAAGGATGGGTCTACATGGCCTACCCATGTGCCTCCAAGGGGGAGATTTCTAATTGGTCGAATATTTTTTCCCAAAAACTACAGAGAAATGTTGCAAAGGTGAAAAGCATTTCACAAGGTAAGAAAGTTGAGTTCTACATGTCATCCTTCTTGCTTGATGGGATTTGTGCCTCGAATGAATTATTGGGTTTAGAGTGTAAGTGGACCAAGAAACAACATGTTTTCCACACCTATTGTAAGATATTGTCTGAGGTCAACTATAGAGGAGTGTATGAGAATATAGATGAGCACTATATTATAGTTTTATATCAGATGATATTTGAGGTTGAGGCACCTTGCATGACTAATAAGGCCAAAGAAGTTGTTACTGAAGTTTCAAATTTTTTTACATATTGTCAAGGAACATTTATCAATGTATTTGTAGCATATAAGCTTCCACATATTATGCCAAATTATGTGATGGATAAGGAAGTAATGCAAGAGATTAGTTACCATCTAAGCATAACATTGTCATAGTAATTGCAGAAGTCAAAGAAGTCACCATTTCCTGTCCTCCATTTTCAAATAGGGTCTTATGAAATAAATAGTTTAATGGTAGCAGAGGAAAATATGGAAGAACTTAACCACCTCGAATTAGAGAGATAAGCTTTCACCAATATGACCCTAGAGGTGTTTGAAAGAAAAACTATGTAAATTTGAGATACACTTATCCATACACTTCTTATTGTTGGGAATATTAAGTGAAGACCAAGAACTAGTATAATGCTTCCAAAGTAGTTGGACTAGGTGATATGTAGGCCCTTCTCACACAATACATGTGCCTGATATTGATCAAGAAGGGACCCGACAGGATGTTATTTCTCAAGTTAATATCAAGACAAAGAGAAGACATGGACATGATAATGAAGAAGAGAGGAGTAAGAAATTCAAGGTTGATCCGTGCACTAAATGTGCAATTGAGATAGAAAAGAAAATGAAGGAATTTGAAGAAGCTAGGAAAAGGAACAAGAAGAAGAGCACAATAAGAAAGAAGAGCAAGAAAACAAGAAGCGAGAGGACATGTAGAAAAAGAAAGAAGAACTTAAGAAATGAAAAGAGGAGGAAGCCCAGAAGAAGCAAAAAGAAGAACCTCTTTAGAAACAAAGGGAAGAAGAGGAGCAATAGAGTCTACAAGTCAAAGAGGAAAATAGGAGGAAATAGGAAGAGGAGTTTGCAAGGAAATTAGAGGAAGGTTTGTAGGTTCGGAATACAAATGATGAACAAGAGGAGGATAACCAGGAAACAAACATTGAACCAATTATATAACCTATGAACATTTGACCTTTAAATCCTCTGACTCGTCGACATCTTCCTTTGAGTGAAATGGGGATTCCACCTCCACCTGATGATAGAATCATGGATATCTCCAATTTCACCTTTGATGATGTTATGAAACCAGCTCACAAAAAGATAGAAAAGATAGATAAACACCTTAGAAATAAGCCTCTTTGAGGTGGCAACCTCCTTTACATTACACAAATGAACAATTCATGGATGATACAAATGACAAGACCTCCTTTCTATATATAGGAGTCTAAGGGGTCATAATATAATCATAGCTGACATAACAATAATAATTTAAAGGCACAATAATAACAATAGTGGGCTTCTATGGGGCACAATAATAACAATATGGGGACTACATGGGCACAACAATATAATAAGGGGGTTGTTCTAATAACAATAAGGGGTTACACTAGTAGTATAGGGACCTAACATACCCCTCTCCTTGAAAAAGTGTTGTCCTCAACACTTGAGTAGTTCTTGATGCTTCTGTATAAAATTCTCATCCTTCCATGTAGAATCTTCAGCGGGTAAGTTCTTTGACTCGATGAGATACTTTGAAATTGATTGATTTCGTAGCTGTCAACTTCTCGGTTCTGTGAATTCTTCTAGTTCCAATATGATTTTTCCTTCCTTGTCAAGTTTTAGCAATATTGTTGGAACTGGGATCTTCAGAAACTTTTGAATGAGTTCCCACCCTACTTCACCATTCTTCCATTCATCCCTTGCTTTGTTTATCAAATTTGGTTGGATAATTATACCAACCTCTACCATTTCTGCAACCATATGTTCAATTTCACTCCTTTGGGCATATGGATATCTATAAGGCCTGATGTTTAGATGTTCACTTCCTGGAATCAAATGAATAGCATGATCATGATCATGAATATGTGGGAGACCTTTGGGAGTCTCAAATACCTTGGAATGATTGTCCAAAACTTTTTTGAGATCTGGAGAAATAGAGGATTTCAATGTGGCAACCATTAGCGAACATAATTGTGCAACTATGCCTCATTTTTTTTTCTTTAGAAGCTTTGTCATTCTGTTAGAGCTAATTATCTTTCCTGGTTTCCCTGTGATACCCCTTAATTCAACTTCCTTTCCTTCTAAAGAAAATTTCATGAAAAGTTTTTGAAAATTAAAAGCTATTGTACCCAAGGATTGTAGCCATTGGACTCCTAGTACAACATAAGTACCACCCATTGCAATGGAAAGCATTGGGCTATTCAATACATATTCTCCCATGGATAGCTTGATATTATGGCACTTTCCAGAGAAATTTATGGTTCCTCCACTTAAAACTGCCACTTGACACTCTGGTGCTGGATACAGGAAGTAATTCAATTCCTTGGCTATCTTACAATGAATAAAATTATGGGTACTACCTGAATCAATCAACACTACTACCTTTTTCTTCTTGATATGTCCTTCTATCTTTATAGTTTGAGGAGTGGTAATTCTGACCAATGCATTACAATATATGGTCGGATTCATTTCTTCTTTCTCTGGGGTTGGTTCCTGGTGAGTATCCTTTTCTTTTGATGTTTCTTGATACTTTTCTTCCTGATATTTCACTGCTTGAACCTTCTTGTTCTTAATATGTCCTTCTATCTTGAGAGTTGGAGGAGTGGTAATTCCTGCCATTGCAATACAAGATATGGTCGGATTCATTTGTTCTTTCTCTAGGGTTGGTTCCCGATGTATATCCTCTTCTTTTGACATTTCTTGATCCTTTTCTTCATTAGGAGACCTTTCTTGTGGTAGCTTTGTCCCACTATCCTTCAAACCTTCCATGTCTTTCTTAAAATATTCCATGCCTTTCTTCCAATATGCTTTCATACCATTGATATCATCTTCCATGGTGTAGATAAAACTGTTTATCTTTTGCATCTCTAGAATATCATTTACCCTTATATTCAATTTTTGAAAGTCCTCAATGTGCTCTGCCATTGAACCCTTTTGTTTGAGATTTATAAATTGGCTAAAGAAGGTGTTTCTCTTGGTATCCTTATATTGTGCTATCATTTCCTCCGTGAAAATTGACCATGTGACAAGTGGTTTACGAGAACACAGCCCTTTATACCATAAAAATTGATTTGGTTCTAAATAATTAGATGCAATACATACCATTTTTAACAGTGGTACACCATGTATATCAAAATATTTCTCCATTGATAGTATCCAATTTACTGGATCCTTGCCATCAAACTTCCTCATATTGCGTTTTCTCGATTTTAAGAGCTCGATCTTGAAACAACTATAACTTTGTAATTTCTAATCTTTAAGTTCTAAAATTTCAGCCTGTAATAGCCCTTTGAGTCCTCTTTTAACTCTACAAGTCTGTTCGCAATTGGATTCCCAAATAAAGACTTATTCCCAATCTCTTGTGATGACTTAATTATAGACTAGTTCAGTAGAGTTAACTTGTACGACGTCCCATGTGTCACTGTTTCAACCTTATGTTCTAAAAAATATACCCAAACAAAATACAGTCCATCCTTCTTCTATAACTTCTTACAAAATTTCAATCTGATGCTCGGAGAGAAAGTTATGACGATTTTCCCAAGGTCACCTATTTAGGATATAATTTCGGAGTTTGCAAAAACCCTAACTTCCTTAGAACATATATTTGAAAATATAGTCAGCCAAGATCTGAAATTCAGACCCGATGTTCAAACCAGTTTCTTATCAAATGGGTTTTTCTTTTTATCTTCTGAAACTTCGTATCAAAAACGTTATATTGAAAATTCCACGATGACTTGTTTTACATGAAATTCTGGAGCTTACAAAAACGCTAACTTCCTCATATCATATCTCTGAAAATATAGCGAGATAGGATCTGAAATTCGGACCCGAGGTTTAGCGCGATTTCATCTCAACTAGGTTTTTTTTTCGCTTCTAAAACATCTTAGAAAAAAATTATAGTGAAAATTCCACGATGACCTGTTTGGAGAAACGAAACCCTAGAATCCAAAGCTCTGATACCAAATGTTATGAAACCAGCTCACAAAAAGATAGAAAAGATAGATAAACGCCTTAGAAATAAGCCTCTTCAAGGGGGAAACCTCCTTTGCATTAAACAAATGAACAATTCTTGGATGATACAAATGACAAGACCTCCTTTCTATATATAGGAGTCTAAGAGGTCATAATGTAATCAGAGCCGACATAACAATAATAACGTAAGGACATAATAATAACAATATGGGGACTACATGGGCACAATAATATAATAAGGGGGTTGTAATGATAATGATAAGGGGTTACACTAATAGAATAGGGACCTAACAGAAGATCTGAAGAGAAATATCATTCAAGAGATAAGGAATCAATTCCCAAATGATCATGATCAACCTATCTCCATCCATACATGGAAGGTTATTGTGTCAAACACTAAGGCCAATTCTAGAGTAGTCACTTCAACAAATGCAACCTTTGTAGTAGCCACGAAGAAGAACATAGATTTCCTGATGAAAAAGAATGAACAATTGGAAAATGAATTGACTAGCGAAAAGCACCAAATTGATCACCTCTTTATTGAGAATCAAAGGTTTTCCACCAGTGGTTCTAGCATAGAAGAGTTATAGTTAGCTATACATGAAGATATCAGGCCAATGGAAGATACAATGAAGCAAGTGTACGAAGAGATGATCACTTTACATAAGGAAATGGTGCCTTTATACGAAGTTCATAAAGGATTGCAAGATAAATTAAGGATCTAAAAATTAACTTATAAAGTTACATATGTGATCTAGGAATGGGATGTCAAGTATTCAAATGCACCTACATTGTTCATTAGAAAAAATAGGTTTGAAGTTGATATGGATAAATCAGAGATAAGAATACATATGTCGGCCTATGACCAACTCAAAACTCATATAACCAACACTATGAAAACATATATGTGGTTGCACAATGGATTAGAAGCCTTGGTGTGAGTACACAAGATACCCTCTATCAATGCACTTGGGGAGGTAATACACAAAAGTGTTATTAGGTAGTAGTTAGAAGAATTCTTGGACTACATTAGATAGGAGACCAATTGAGATAACTTGGAGGTGATTAAGCACTTGTTTATGTAATATGTAGCTAAGTCAATCAAGTTACATATGAGGTTGGTCAAGTTGTGGAACAATGTGCAATTAGGATCCAAAACTATATATCTAAATGATTTGGAGGGCACGATCATGTACAATCCAGATATACCACAAAAGGTTGGAAATATAGTAGTATAATATAGAGCTTGGCACCAATATGTCATAATGGAGCTACATGTCGTAGTCGCTGAAAACTCAGTTTCCTTAATGTGAATGCAAATGTATCTATTATGTTTTATGGCTTTTGCTACAATTTTTTCAAAACTAATTTTGTATTTGAGAAATAATAAAATGAAAAATGATTTTGGAATTCCAAAGGTCACATGTGGAATGTGAAGAGCCAGTAGGAAGTCCAAAGGTCATAGGGGAGCTTAAGAGTCATATGGAAGCTCAAGAGTCATGAGGAAGTTCAACAGTCACATGGGAGGTGAAAGGTCACCTCATTTGTTGTAAATAAACCCTCATGCCTCAAGAAAAGGAATTTTAGCCTTGGCTTCTCTTGCTAAGATTATGAGGGAGAGAGAAATCATTCTTTTGAGGAGTAAGGTGTGGCTTCATGTTCCATTACTAAAATAAGTGAGAAATATTTGTAATCGTGTATCTTAGCTCTTTAACTTAATACCTTGAAGCTCTCAGAGCCGAATGTGCTTTCATGCATGTATTGGAAATGTTGTAAGAATCTTATTTTGATGTTTGTAATATATGTTTATGTTCGTGTACTAAAGAAAATGAATTATTTTATAACTATAGTATACATCTTAATTGAAATGTGTGTCCTCTTTGCTTTTTATGATTGTTTTTTATTTTGAAAACTACTTTTCAAATTAACTAATGACTCTTCCTATCCATGTTTGTCCTTAATAGAGTGGTATTATTATTATTCTTCTAAAGGCTCACGTAATTTTACTCCATTCGTGAAATTACTTTATACACATTACAATTTTATGTTTCACAAAGCTTACATTGCTTACTTATCTCAAAAGTTATGTGCATTCTCTCTTATGTTGTTAATTGCAGCCAAGGAAATTCTTTAAGTTAAAATGGAAACCATACCATCATTCTGTAGGTTTTAACCCCGTACAAAAATTACCTGCATACAAATTCTAAAAACAGAAAATAAACAATGGCGAGAGCATAACACATAAAACAAATAAACACAGAGATTTTCCACTGGATCCCAAAATTGGGACTACCATATTGATTTTTCATTATGTTCCTTTCAATGTTACAATACATATATATACATACCAAATCATCCATATACCCCAATCCATTAACCCTATATTAGAAGATAATCATAGTTCCCTTGGCTTGATATACAAAATACCATGGACTGAAAACCATCTCACCCAAAACCATGTGCGAAATCCATGCACAAAACCATAGGTAGGTCCGCGCACCTAATATAGGGTCCAAAAAAAAATTCCCTGGCCCACTGCCCCAGACACCGTAGATGGGGGCTACTACCCCCCTCAAACCCCCCAATAGGGGGGGCTTCCTCCCCCCCTATAACCCTCCGGTTTAACTACTAGGGCTAGTCATGGAAAGAATATAACACAACGTAACATTCTCCCACTTGTTGTTTTCTTTCCATAGGAGATCTTAATCATTGATCCAGCCCTGCAATGCCCATTATTTCTTTACACCAAGAGAACTTCTCAGTGCTCATAGACTTTGTCAATGCATTTGTAGTATTCTTCAAAGTGTCCACCTTTACCAGCAACACCTTTTTGTCTTCTACCATATCCATCACGAAGTGATACTAAACATCAATGTGCTTTATCTTTGAATGATAAGCAAGGTTATTTGGCAAGAAAATTACACTTTGGTTGTCACAGTCTATCCTTATAGCTCACTGTACTAATCCAATACTTGAACACAATCCCTGCAACAAAACTGCTTCCTTGCTGGCATGAGTGGCTGACATGTATTCTGCCTCTTTAATTGATAGTGCCACTACAGATTGTCTCTTACTCATCCAACTAACTTCACCTCCAAATAGGATAAACACATACCCACTTGTAGATCTTCTCTAATCGATATCTACATCCCAGTCTGCATCAACAAAGCCATGGATGTCCAAAACTTTATCCAATCCTAGTCCTCCTTGGTAGCACAAACCATAATCACTAGTGTCACGCAAATACCTGAAAACCCGCTTCACTGTTGTCCAATGCTCCTTCAGTGGTTTTGACATAAGCCTGCTCAATACTCCCACTGCATGTGCAATGTCTGGTCTAGTACAGACCATTACATGCATTAGACTACTGACTCCACTTGCATATGGATAATGGGACATGTCCTCTTCCTCTTCTTGTGTCTTGGGACATTCTTCAGTAGATAACTTTACACCTACAAGAATAGGAACCTTCACCAATTTACTATCCTGCATATTAAATCTCTACAGTATTGTCTCAACATACTTCCTCTAATTCAACCAGAGCTTCCTCTTTGCCTGATCTCGTTTAATTTCCATGCCCAAAATATAGTTTGTAGCACCACAATCTTTCATGTTGAATTTGGAGGACAATGGGGTCTTCAAATCCTGGATAATTTCTTTGTCATTTACAACTAGAAACATATCATCCACATACAAGACTAGATAAATAACATGGTCACCAATTAATTTAAAATATACACAATGATCTTCTTTGCTTTTGGTGAATCCAAGTTCCCGTATATATGTATCAAATTTCTGATACCACATCCTTGGTGATTGTTTTAACCCATATAGAGACTTTTTTAACTTGCATACCAATTCTTTCTTAACCTTCACCGCAAAGCCTTCAGGTTGCTTTATGTAGATCTCTTCTTCCAGATCCCTGTGAAGAAATGTTGTATTCACATCCATCTGTTCTACCTCAAAATCAAAAGCAGTAGCAACATATAAAAGTAATCTAATAGAAGCTACCTTGGAAACAGTAGAAAAAATATCACCAAAATCAACTCCCAACACCTGGGAATAACCTTTTGCTACCAATCGAGCTTTGTATTTCTCCACCTTTCCTTTTGCATTCATATTCTTCTTGAACACCCATTTGCTACCAATGGTTTTCCCTCTAGCTGGAAACTCCACTAGATCCCAAGCCTCATTTTTTTGCAAAGATGCCATTTCATCAACCATGGCCTCTTTCCAGAGTTTTCCATCCTCTGAATCTACTGCTTCCTTCATAGTTCTGGCATCATCATCAGTAACAGATAAAGAAAAATTTGAACAGAAAGTAGATGGAATATAACTTTCTTGTTGCCTTCTTTCTCAAACTAATCCTCTCACAACCAGCGTTTGTGGCTCTTCATCTTCTGATTCCTCTTCTGTTGTAGAGTTTGATTCTTCCTCCTTTAGCTCAAACTCTATATTCTCAGGTTCCTTTGGCAGGAATTGATGTTTAATAACATATTTCACCTCTCTAAACACCACATCCCAGATGTACACAACCTTCCTTGTTAATGGGTTCCAAAGCTTATAATCTTTTAAACCATCCTTATACCCAATAAAGATGCACTTTTCAGATTTATTATCCAACTTTGTTCTTTTCTCCTTTGGAACATGTACATATGCATCACATCCAAATACCCCCAGATGTTAAAGAGAACGTTTCTTACCAGTCCATACCTCTTGTGGAGTCTTATCCTCCAACGTTGATGAAGGTGATCTGTTGACTAGGTAACATGCAGTCTCCACTGCCTCTGCCCAGAATTCCTATCCTAACCCGACACCACTAAGCATGCTTCCTTCCCTTTCCATCAACGTCTTGTTCATTATTTATGTAACTCCATTTTTCTCAGGTGTGTATGGAGTAGTCTTTTGTTGTGCTATACCACACTTCTTATAGAACTCTTCAAATTCCTTCTTGCAAAAATCTCCACTGTTATCTGTCTTCAGCACCTTTATCTTCTTCTCTGTCTATTTTTCTATGAGATCCTTAAATTCTTTAAACCTGTCAAAGAATTCAAATATCTTCTTAAGGAAATATATCCATGTATTCATTGAGAAGTCATCTATAAATGATACATAATACACATACTTACCCAGTGATGGAACCGACACAGGTCCAAACACATCATTGTGCACAAACTCTAATATTTGTTTCATTGTCTTACCACCAAAGGGGAAACTCACCTGATTCTCCTTCCCATATACAAAATTTTCACAGAAATCAAAATCTAGAGAGCTATTAGACATACCTTCTACGATACCTTTACCATGGAGTATTCGAAGGCCCTTCTCTCCAATATGTCAAAGCTTTTGATGCCATAGCATGGTCTTTTCTCCAAAGACCACTAGCTTTTCTGCTCCACTTTCAGGAACCACCAAACTGTTGCACCCATCAATAACAGTGCTACCTTGCAACTTGTATAGAGTTCCAATCTGAACTCCACGCATCAATACCAGTGCTCCCTGAACAACCTTGCAGGTATCTTTATTGCACATTGTTTTTATGCTTGCATCATCTAGCTTCCTTACAAAAATACGATTTCTAGCTAATGTAGGAATATGCAGAACACCCAGAAGTATTCTAATCCTTCCACCTTGCAACTTCAACTTGACTTTTCCATGACCAATGATTCTAGGCTTACCGTCATCCTCCAAGAAGACATCACCACCATCATATTTCTCATACTCGCAGAACCACTCTCTGTGGGGAGTGAAGTGAAAGGATGCACCTGAGTCAATCAACCATGTCTCATGATCTACCTGTGTACTTGAAGAAGAAGCTAAGTACACATCCCCACCTTCATCTAATGTGGTTTTTGCCGCTACAGAAGGAGCATCATCAGATCCCCTTCCTTTCTCAAGAGCTTTAGATTTACAGTTCCTTTTGTGGTGCCATTCCTTTCCACATTTCTAGCACACCTTTACAGGTTTTCTTGGAGATGTATATCTCCCTCTAGATTTAGATCTCCCACTCAAGGACTTATTTTTGTTTTTGTTCGAGGACTGTCCTCGTACAGAAAAGGCATCAGCATTCTGGCTCTCCATATATTTCCATCTCATCTCCTTCCTCAGCAAGGACGAGACTATTTCATGAAACTGTAAGGCAATTGCATTGCTACTTATTGCAACAACTAGACTATCCCACAAATATGGTAGAGAACACAACAAACTGATGCACTTATCTTCATCTAAAATTATAATATCAATAGATAATAACTAGCTTACCACAGTATTAAATGGGTTCATATGCTCTGTCACCGAGTCTCCATCTTTCATCCTTAGGTTATATAGATTTTTCCGTAGGAACAGTTTATTCACCAGAGACTTAGATTGGTACAAAGTCCCTAACTTGTCCCACAAAACCTTCGTCATATCTTTTCCTAATACATTCAGTAGTATTGAACCTTAGACACACAATCGTTTTGTGCTTTTTTCCTTCCAATCCAACTTCTTCCATTCTTCATCGGACACTGTCATTGGTTTAGTACCTAGATCTACTGTGATCCACTGATCTTTATCCACAAGGAGATCCTCCATCTTGAGCTTCCACAACTCAAAAATCTGACCATTTAATTTCTCAATCTCTATCCTTCCACTCCTCGTCATCTTCTTTCACCACAAGAATTGATCCCTCAAATATCCCACTTAACAGCATCTACCACAAGCCCAAACAAAACCCCTCAGTAGCAAAGGCATCCCCTTGAAGCCAAAACATCTCTAATACCAAATGTAGGTTTTAACCCCATACAGAAATTACCTGCATACGAATTCTAAAAACAAAAAATAAACAATGGCGAGAAAATAACACAAAACAAATATACGAAGAGATTTTCCCCTGGATCCCAGAACCGAGACTACCATATTGATTTGTCATTATGTTCATTTCAATTTTACAATATATATATATATATATATATATATATATATATATATAAATATATACATATATATATATATATACATATATATATATATATATATATATATATATATACATATATATATATATATATATATATATATAATATATATATATATATATATATATATATATATATATATATATATATATATATATATATATATGTTGAAGCCTTCATAAACCCCAATCCATTAACCCTAGATTAGAACATAATTGTAGTTCCCTTGATCAGATCTACAAAATACCATGGACCAAAAACCATCGCACCCAAAACCATGTGCGAAATTCATGTACAAAACCATATGTAGGTCTACCCACCTAATATAGTGTCCAAAAAAGAATTCCCGAGGGCACTGCCCAGACCCCGTAGAGGGGGGCTACCACTCCCCTCAAACCCCCCGATAGGGGGGTCTGCCGCCCCACCCCCCTGTTCCCGGCTAGTTGTGGAAAGAATATAACACAACCCAACACATTTTGGATGGGACTCCTACTCCAAATGGTGTAGAGTCTAATTGGGACTTTATATCAGGGAGATCCCCTTGTGTTGATAGAATTTCTAACACTATCAACACCATGCAATACCTTACAAATTATAAGGAAGTAAATTCACCACCAATGTTTGTTCTTAAATATTTAATTGTTTTTCCTATTTTATTTTCCACCATAAATTTAAATTGTTTAAAAACATTAAATACATCAACCTTTATTTTTAACATGTAAACCCAAAATTTCTTGGAGTAGTCATCAATAGATGTTACAAAATAGGATGCGCCTCCAGAAGACACTATAGGAGATTGTCCCTAGATATTAGAATGAATATAATCCAAAATTCCTTACTATTATGACTCCAAACTTGAAATTTCTATCTACATTGTTTTCCATTTAAATGATGCTTGTAAAAATTCAAATTCAAAGATTTCAAATTAGGAAGTAATGTGTGATTCATTGGTACCTTAAGGTCCTTTTCGCTTATGTGATGAAGTCGTTAATTCCATAGGCAAGTAACTTCTCCTACCTCCTTAGATATGATTATTGCCTCATTCACTTGAGTACTTCCTTTAAGTCTGTAAATGTATTTGATCATATCTACCTTCATAACAGCCAAAGCACCCTTCGAAACTTTTAGCGCTCCACTTTGACCTATGAATTTGTAACCATCCAATACTCCTGAAGAAATCAAATTCTTCTTCAAATCAGGTAGATATCTCACATCTGTCAATGTTCTTATTGTACCATCATACATTATTATTTTGACATTTCCCACCCCAAGAGTTTGACAAGATAGATTATTACGCATAAGACACAACTCTGATCCACAACTTGATATGAAATGATCCAGTTTCAGTGCAAACTATTGTGATGAGAAGCAACATAATCTAATAAGGAATATTCAAAATGATGAGAAACACTACAAATTGAAAAAAAATCATCTATCATATCTCACTCGACTTGATTTACTTCCTTCTTTGATTTTTTACTGAACTCTTATCTGTTCCAACAGTCCTTCCTGACATGCCTTATTTTGTTGCAGAGTTAGCATCTCACTTTACCCTTCTTGACTCTTGAATTTGATTTCGAAGTACCTCTTTAATTCTCCATTTTATTCTTGGACCAACCTCTAGCATGGACATTTCAATTCTAGATTTCCTTTACACTCCTTTAGATAACATGTCTCCCACAACCAAATCAAAATCTACATAAGCAGTTGTGCTCAAATGGATAGAAGTCACAAAATAGTCTTGGTACTCGAGAACGGAGAAAAGCAATGTAATGGCTTTATCTTCTTCTTCAAATTTTACCTATATACTAATCGAGTGGAAAATAAGGGTATTAAATACATTAACATGGTCTAGAATCTTAGTTACCTCCATCTAGAGGTTGTACGATTGCCTCTTAAAGTAAATCCTATTGGTTAGAGACTTCATCATGTATAAAATCTCCAATTTTCTCCACAAACCTACTATTGAGCTTTCTTCAACAATGTTTAAGAGAAAATCATCCACCAAGAACAACCTAATCTTAGTGAGAGATTGGATGTCCAAGTACTCCCAGTACAAATCGGTCATGCCGATGGGTCTCTTTCTTGCTCTAGCAAATCCCATACCTTCAGCTTCCATAATAAAAAGAAAATATGGTAAATTTCCCCACTTCAAACTTGACATTAGTCAATTTTTCCATTATCCTCCTACGTAGGCTCTTCTCACGAGAAAAATTAAAATATGTCTTCAACCCACTTTGTTTCCACCTAATATTGTTTTTTTTTTTTTTTTTTTAATTTGTATTCTTCAAGTAGTTCTCAAACCCCATGAAAAACAAATCCACATTGAACCTGAATCAATTCCTTTGACATTATAAATTTGAACTTCATTAATGAATCATAAGTGACCCTCAGTAAGTGTGTAAGGTGCATAATTATAAAAACACAAAATTCACCAAGTATACAAGAATTATATGAGACTAAGGAAGTAGAGGTATGTAGAGGTAGGAAATATCTGGGGCATGGCTATTCAAGGATTTCCATACCATAATCATCATAAAATGTATAAATGTGAAACAAATTTTGTATGGGAGAATGATTGGTGTGGAATATGAGAGTGAAAAGTGAGAAAGTGTAGATAAAGACCATTGTTGAAGGGGAAAGAGGATGCGTGGAGGATGCATTTGTGCAAAATTTGGGGAAATTTTTAAAATATAAGGATCTCCAAAAAACATGGATTTCCACACAAGTTGTAAATATGACTAAGAATTGTTAAACTTTACTTGATACTTAATACAATTTATGACACATGGTGAATTGTGAAAAGAGGAAAGATGAAATAAAATGAGCTAATGTGAATGACAAAAAGTGAAAGGTGATACATGAAAATGGATCAACATATTTGCTTCATCTATCAGACAATGACCACCTATGAGTTGCTGAGAAGCTAGAGGAAATTTATCCATTTGGCATGGAGTCAATGATAATATATATATGCAATGATTAAGCAAGGTGAGTATATACAAAGATGATACAAGAGGGAGATATAATACACTATTTGTTTAAAACAACAAGGAAAATGAAAAGATAGAATGTTTCAAGTGGTTCCCAATAAAAAACACTTTTAAAATTTTATTTTCTATTCCTTTCAACAAAAAAGGAATGAAAATCAAAAATATTTTCTATCCAATAAGGTTTGATACATAAAACATTGAATTTTGAGTGCGATGAAGGTTTTTATTTATATTTATTTCATATCAAGTCAAATTGATCTTTGAAAATATTATTGGTTGTGGATCCTAAATCAAAATATTTGTTTATCATTCCTTACCTTTTATGAATATTGATTGATGCATATTCTCGTTGCTCCTCTAACTTCACTACTCAACGAAATATAGCTTGCATTGGTGCAAACCCTTCTTCACCTTGAATTCCAGTAGCAATGGCTAATGCATTCATCTCTAAATGTACAAGTAAATGAACATATTTTCCACATAATAAATAAAATATAGGATGCCCATTGTTATTATTTGGTGTTATTTAACTAGCACAAAGTTTTCAAGAGTTTCTTTTGAAAAGTGCTTTGGTTTGTAGCGATTTCTTTCTTTAAAAATTTCACCATGGATTTCTTAGTTGATTCAACAAATCCATTTCCTTGAGGATAATAATTGCATGATTTTACCAATAGTACACCAAAATTTCCACATAATTCCATAAAATTTGAACTGATGGATATAGAATTGTTATGTATGATAAATTTCTTAGGAATGCCAATTCTTGATCAAATATTTTCTTGTAAAAAATGAATAATATTCTTAGTATTTTACATGTTTAATGTTATTTCTTCAAGCAACTTTTTAAAGTAATCAATGGTTGTTACTATGTAATAATGGCCCATACCAAATTAATATTACTAATAACATCTAAACCCCATTTTGTAAAAGGACCTTCCACTGTGGTTGTCTTTAAAGGTACACCAACCCTCTCATCTTTGCTAGAATATTTTTCACGTCGTAAACATTGTCTTATAAAGGCATGTACACCTTGAAATAGTGTATACCAATAAAATCCTATTCAAATGATCGTATGAGATGTTAGAATTTGAGAAAAATATCCACCACAAACACCTTGGTACATATATTTTATGACTTCAATAGAGTTATAGTGGTTTGGACATCTTAGCAATATTCTTCTGAACAATATTTTGGAAATTCACACACAATAAATTAATTTCATATTTAGTAATATAATTTCTTTAGTTTTCATACCATTTGGAAATAGTCTTGACTTTAGAAAAAAATATAATGTCTTTATACCATCTATACATAGTTAATAGTTCATCTTAAGTAACAAGTTTCTCTGTATCATATCAATTAATGTTGTCACATCAATCCCACTACTAAACTTACATAACCCTTTTCCTTTCACAACATTTAGTGGTTTTATTTATAAGTCATGTTCTTGCAATTTGGAAAACCATTTATCCTAGCTCCTATTAACATTTTCCTAACCCCAAAACTTGACAAATTATTTCCTTGTGATTTCCTTCTTGTTGAAATTTAACATAGCTCACAAAATGAAATACACACACTGGGATTTCTAACTAGTAAAGTAAAAAATAGTGGAAGAAAATGAAACCAATATCACAAATGCACACAAAGTACTTCTTCCATTCAAATGTGCTTCTAATTAAAATAATATGAAAGCATACAGGCTTGCGTTATTGGGAAAATGACCCATAAAATATAAATTATATCTAAAGAAGAAAATATTATTTTACTAGGAATATATTTGACCTGTACAACCTAGAAAAACTCCTTCGATCAATCCTCTAGAATTTTTATCCTCTCAACCTACTACATAATCCTTACACAAAATTTGTATGGATATTCATACATGATATATAGGTACACTTTCAACATACTATAAAAACCATACACTAAACATATATAGTTTTGCATCCACATTATATGGTTGTAGTCTTGGCTTTCTACATGAACACTATGCATTTCCTATGTATTTGTATTGTTAACATACATGTCTCCAACCCATATTGCCTATTGGGTGGTTGAATCCTTTTGGTACAAATTTATCCTACTTACACCCTCCAACTTTCGAGTTGATCTCTAGATGAAACTCCTTTATCACAATTGCTTAAATCTCCTTGAAACACTATCCTTCATGATTGATTCACTCAATATCTCTTTCATGTCCTTCTCCTTCACCTAGTCTTACTTTTATAATATTTTGTTAATTGAATATATTCACTTTAATTAAAGTGAATTTTCTAAGGTTGAAGGATTTAGTGACTTACACACATATTGACACCTAGATACATGTGGAAGTTCATATTTGATGCTAAAGACATCAACACTCCCTCTTAGTGATGAAGGAACTTCCTGAAGAGCCACTTGGAACTAGATTTCCCTCTAGTCTTAACAAAATGTCCCACACAAAATCCTCCACCATGGAATCACACCAAAACTAATGGTTTATTTCCTCTTCAATGATGTTATTAATTATTTCCATATAGTTTAGGAACTTCTTTAGAGGCCTACTCTCGTTAAATGTTCTCTTAGGATCTTCAACATGCCCATGAGCATCCTTCAATGTCTATGTAAACCACCTGGATCTATCGACAAAGTTGGAAGGGATACTGAAACATCCTCCCCACCTAAAGTATAAACCTAAATTATAACTTGTTAAACATTGATCATCCTTCAGATCCTTGTACTCCTTGTCATGTATCATTAGTAGTGATTCATGTCACTTCCTAATGTCATGTTCTACTAAAAGTTCAAATCTTTGATTATAACTTTCTTCCTCTGCACTAGAATGAATATCTAATAATCCTTTCAAGTTTTTTTCTAACTCGTAAATATTCCCTTCTCTCCTAATGGCTCAAACTTAATCATCTTCTCTATAATCACATGGATGTATATTAGACAACCAAATATCCTAAAATTTTATATCTTTGGCTTCACCCCAATGAAAGCTTCCTCTCATGTCTTTTCCCAGAATATCCTATGAGGTTTCCTATTATTAATATAAACTATTGTATTTCATCCCTCTACACAAAGAAACATAAGTAGATCTTGGTCATGAATTATATCATTGGAAGCATTGATGATGGATTAATTAGTTTTCTTTGCAACCCCATTTGTTTATGGGTTGTATGAGAATGTGAACTCCCTCTTGATATATTCCTCCTTTTAGAAACCATTGAAGTCATTAGAGGTGTACTCATGCCCCTTATTTTACCTCAAAACTTTGATATAGCTTCCTGCTAATTTCCCAATGAGAGCCATAAACTCCCAAAACTAACTAAAAACATCATATTTGGTATTCATGAAGTAGATACACAAATTCCTAGAGTATTCATTAATCAATATCACACAATATAATACTCTTTACATAGATTCGACTAATAATGGTCCACACATGTGTGAGTGAATAAGATCTAAGATTCCCATGGAATTACTCTTGCTTCTTAGAAAAGATATCATCGCATTCATTCCAAGTGCACACCATTCACACAAGCCTTACTACTCAATACTCAAATCTTGGAGACTAATGACAATCTCCCTTAGAATAAAAAATTCCCTGTAGTTCAAGTGTCTAATCCCCATGTTCCATAATTGACACAGGTTTTAACTATCATGTACCAATGCCTATGTTGGCTTACCCTACAAATTGTATAAATTATCCTATCTAGCCACAAAGACCATTTTTATGTAAGTGTTGTATCCCTCTAAATGAACGAGTATTTTCCATTTTTGAAACATGATGAAAAAACCCCTATTCTCCATATCATAGACTAAGAGAAAAATGTTCTTTAGTCCTAGTGAATATAACATGTCATTGGATTAAAATGATCCTCGTAATTGGATTTGGGAAAAGATAATTCCTTCTCCCCTCACTACATACTTGGACTCATTACTAATATCCACATGAACTCCTGATTATTTCTCTATTAGACTGCTAAATAGATCATGTGCTTATGTCATGTGATAACATGCACCATTGTCCAAGAACTACACATTATTATTGATTGTGTTAGTAGAAAGGAATGAAACTAGTGAGAGTTCCTTTTCAAAATTTGTAGAAAACTAAAACAACTAGTTTTATGCTATCGCTACCACCTACTACATGTTTCCCTTACCCTTCTTCCTTTTTAAACTGTGAGATGCATAATGTCCATTACTATGGTATATAAAACACTTTGTCTTTCTCAAGTCCTTCTCGTTCCCTAGCTATGAGGTTGACTCATCACCTTTACACTTCTCACTATAAACATTTCCCTTTCCATTTCTTTCCTAATTGATGAAGTCTAGGATCTATTCTCCTCTACATTTCTAGATTTGAACTCCTCCTGAGCCTCTTCCTGGATGCAATCATCCAAAAGTCTCTCAAAATTGGGAAGTTTCTCCCAAGTGCAAATACATGTGACAAATTATTACCAAGGCTTTGAAAAACCATTCAATGTTCTATTAACTAGTTTTGCATGATCCACCTTATCCCAAATCATTGCAAGTTGATCATGTGTTTATGACATAATCATGAGGTAGCTAGTAACATTATCAGATATTTACATTTGTTGGCTGTGGAGCCTAATTATCTTCCTAATACAAATGTCTCGTTTCAGCCGTGTTTGGAATCCAGTCCCTGACAGGTGCAGGGCTTTCCCCCAACTATTGTTGTTAGGGGGATCCAAGGGGGTCAGTCAAATTCTATAAGGGTAAATTTTTGTGATGCAGTTAGGGTCTATTTCATGGAAAATTTTAGGGGCTAATGTTCGTCCAGTGGGCTAATTTTCCTTGATTTTTCCAAAAAAAGATTCGCCAATTACCAATTTTTATAAAAGACGATTCGCCCAAATTTTAGAATATAAAATTATTTTACCTCAAAAATCGCCAACATTATATAGAGACTATATATAAAATCATTATAGATTTGAATAATTTTACAAATATATCAATACACATTTTATAGTTTGCATATTAGGGATTAGTGAGATTCGCCAATGTTTTTAAACTTCAAGAAAATTTTCCATCCTTAAAATTTTCCTTGGTCTATTTCTTTTGTGCTCATTGTTAGAAAGGTGGAATGGATTAGTCATGGATACTAGTAGTTTTTTCTATGGTTATAGTACTTTAAAGTTTGATGATGTTGTTGGTGCTATCATTAGCAAATAAATGTGACATAAAATCTCAGGTGAGACAATAGGTATGATTTGACTGCAATGACTAGGGAAAGAAAATGAGAGAGGAAAGAGCCCAGGACATCGTAGTAAGTCAAGGAAATGAAGATCTAAATCCAAACTGGGGATAATTCGTTGGAAATGTGGAAAGAAAGGACACCTAAAAGAAAGACTGCAAATATCAAAAGGAGAAAGAAGGAGATGGACAACAAGAGAACACTAAGGAAGTGAATGTAACAGGTGATGTGTTACAATATGCTTTGATTATTTCATTAGAAAGTAGTATTGATGCATGGGTGGTAGATTTAGGGGCTTCATTCCATGCCACACCTAATAGGAAACATTTTCATGACTATGTTTAAGGAGATTTTGGACAAGTTGTTTGGGTGATGATAAAACCTATAAAATTATTGGAATGGGTAAGATACTTATAAATAAATCAAAGGGAAACCTATGGCTATTAAAGGAGGTAAGGCATGTTTCAAATCTAAAGAAAAAATGGATTTCAACAGGGTAGTTGGGAAGTGAAACTTGTGTAACTACATTTATAGAAAAAACATGGAAGGTCACTAAAGGAGCCCTCGTAATATAAAAATGAGATAAGGTAGTGTTGTGGCCAGCAAAAACCCCCCTTTTTATTTAGTATTAGTAACAACACTAAATAAATGGGAACCCTTCTAAAAAAAAAACTAGCACTTAGAATTCCCTTTTAAATAAAACACACTATCATAAACTTAGGAAAAACATCTGCAAAAGCAAAATCTTAAGTGTTATGATAAGTCTCAAATAAAATCATTCTCTTAACAATGAACATCGCATCAAAAAAGGGTTAAGGAGGATATCGTATAAAGAAACTTTCGGAATTACGAAAACGCGATGACACGAGATCGCGCGCCATACAGACTTATCGCATATCGCAGATTTCATATGTTGCAACACCACCTAGGATAAAACATCCCGATTCTACGATATTGTGATCTACGATATTGTGAAGAAAATCGCTTTATCGCAGATCAACATGGCTCATCGTTCAATAAGATATTTCTCATAAACCGATACCGAGTTATGGGCATTAATGTCAACTTAGTGCTTTATTGATGGTTATTTATGAGAAAAGATTTAGATCTGGGAAAAAGGTTATTTCACATATGGTGATATATTTGATATGATTTTGAAATTAAGAGCTTTCCTTTCACCTTATTACTTACCATCATTCGTTATCTTTCTCATTATATAGTAGTTCTCTATTTTGTGAACTTACAGGAGCAGTATGCAGAACAATATACAGAGCAATGTGAAGAACGTAATGGGAAAGAAGGTAAAAGCTCCAGTTACTGAGAAAACCAAGATGACGCCCTTATTCACAGATGCCACCTGTACCAGAGAAGCGAGCATATTTACTTGGGATGGCATGTACAGTCTGCTAGAGGAAGAAAACCCGAGAGTTATGGAGGTTACAGTCACGGTAGATGCATGCGGGTCATCCGAAGCATCACTTACAGAGCTTGCATGCTCATTCCTACACCGCATAGCAGCAAGGCCAAAAATACTTCCCTATACAGATATGGTCAAATGGGTAATAGACGACGCTGATATAATAGACATGCAATTCAAGTATTGGAACCAGGAGCTTATTGGGTCATTTACCCCATAAGATTTAAGATGAATATATCATTTACCAGAGCCGCAGGCTAGCTACAACAAGTAGTTCGTGGAGAAATTCACCAAGGAGAATGAAGATTTAGTGGAATGCACCAGAAGCTTGTCAGCAAAGGAAGACCCATTAAAAAAGGACAAATATGGTATGTACAGTATTGGTTCTCTCTCCTCTCCGTATTGTTTCACTGTTGCAATATTATGTAGGCTATTTGGAAGACCAGATATCAACAAGTTTTCATCCGAGTGGCTACCCTTATTAGATGTGACCACCAACGCCACTATTATGGATTGGGCCCAGATATTGTCTGATAACTTAGCCTCTGCTATTTGGAATTACTCGGTCTAAAAGAACTCCCTCTCAGATGATTTATCATCATTTCTTTTTAGCTTCCTATGTCATGGATGTTATCTGTTCTCTTTCTAAATTTCCTCTCATGGGTTGGAAATGGACGGTACAGAATCCCTTGCCCATTCAAGTCTACCATAAGGAACTGTGGGATTCTAAGTTTACCCCATATTTTTATAGAATCTGCCATGGAGTTATGCTACCCATTCACAAAATGTTGTATAATAAAGATGCCCCAAGATTTTCTACCGAAGCTGAAATTGATATTCTCCCTGTCGGAAGATGGTTTGGAGAAGAATTATTCACTTATATCAAAGTATTCAGAAGCATTGCTTCCCCTCATGTACTTCACTTTTATGTTCCTGACAAGTTAATGGCCCGTGAAATAGCCTACCAAACCTGCGGGGTTGGAGGAATGAACAAAGAACTAAAAGACAAGAAAAAGGCAATCTAGCCACAATTCCCAGTGACCTATGGGGCTTTTGCATTGTTTGATTTAGGTCATGCTTTCAGAGAAGAAGACAACATATTGAGTCTACGATTGTTTAAGTTCCCAGGGAGACAGTTTGACCCCTTTGATGTAATAAATAATTTTACTATGGCTGTTAAAATAAAGGTGTTCACTAAAGAAGATGATCTCTTTGATGACATCTTCTAGCTGAAGAGCACACTTAGAGACATTTTGCACATGGCCCAAATCCAGTTTGGCCCAGCAAAATTCCAAGAGTTCAAACTCTACAGAGAATAGGGATTGGCAAACCTCCCCTTGGACAAGTTTCACTTAGAACCAATAAGGGAACCCACTCCCAGCATCAGTATAAGTGGAAGCTCGGGGCTAGACAAGTCTAAATCTAAGTCTGGAAGAGAATCACCAGAACGGTCTATACAATTAGAGAGCGACCACAACAAAAGTGAAGGATTAGTCAGGGATATTTCCCAATCTAAAGAGAATCCATAACAACAAGTGTTGTCACCAACACAGGTGAAAGTTCCCGCTCCTCTCATCCAACCAACAAAGCCATTAAAAACTGAGTTGGAGAAAGAGTGGGAAACATTTAATGAATTAATCAACACCGAGGAGCAAAACATGGAGACACCAAAGAATCAAGCACAGACAATGACAGAAATGGTCAAGCACATTCCCATAGCTCCATCATCAGAAATCATGCTGAAGATAGAGGAAATCCCTCCTCTAGATGTGTTTTACAGTCCGAAGCACAAAGCAGTGGTTAGAAGACAGAGGAAGAAATGAAAAATAGACAACATGCTCTCACCTAAGGCAGAGCAACTGGATGTCCTTTGGCATGACCCTACCACTGATCCGACAAAAAACCTGACTAAGTTATGCCAGATCGTGGGAGCTTATGCTTCTGCTACTATTGAAAAAGCATCCGAAGTATAGCTATTGCTTAAGGATAAAGAAGATAAAATCCTATTTTTGTAGCAACAGTTACAACAAGCTAGCACTAGTCGGGAAGCAGAAGAAAAATTGGAAAATTTACAACAAGACTTTCAACAGATGCAGTTGGGTTATCAAAGCAGTCTGGCCGAAAAAGAGTAGCAATTACAGGCCACATTAGAAAAGCACAAAGATGACCCCAAAGTCACGGAATTTGTCTCAGAAGCCCTTGCCTTGAATGACCAACTCTTGCAACAACAAGAGACACTCTGCCAAAGAATATCGCAATGGAGCTCTCACTGCGAGATGAGCGACAAAATCACAAGTCAAGTCATGGATTTGTGACTCGATTATGATTTAATTGACAAGAAAGTTTCTAATTATTTGAATTGGCAGGAATCAGAGGAAGGTAAGAAAGCAGGGTTGCTCAAGATCAATGAATCCCACAAAGAAATTTTATTCAATAAGTGGGATGCACAGATCAAAAAGACAGAACAGGCAGCGAAAGAAGCAGTGACAACAGTAAGCAATGTCATTGACTGTGTCAATGAAAATCTGCATAGAGAAAACCTGATATCAGAAACCACTCCAGGATTTCTCCCAAAAGCACAACAACTGCAGACAAGCTAGAAACAGAAAGTTGAAGAAAAGGCAGATTCAATCAAGAAGTTAACTAATTTGAATTGGGACACTTACTGGCAATACTTGGTTAAACCACACAGCCAATGTACGACTCTAAAATGCCTTACAAGTTCTGCTGAAAAGATAGCACTAATGCTTGCTGATTATGTTTTCGCAGGACAACTAAAATCGAAGGTCGGCCAACCGATGCTCCTGAAGCCAATGTTGGATGCTTGCAATCTAAGAGAACAGATGCATAGTTAAGTTTCAGATACAGTTCCAGTTTTATTTTGATTTATTTTTTCTTTAGATGAGAACGTTCATTTAAACCTCCTCTTATATTTTTGTAATAAACTATTTTTAGTCTTTAGTTAGTAGTATTTAAACCCCTCTCATGCATTTAGAGAGCGGTCCACAAATTTGTCAAAAACAGTTCTTCACAACATGCACTTCTGCATCCTCTGAGGAGGTTTTGATGAATGGATGGAACGAGATTTATTGATATCTATGTTGAATGTCTACTACTGAAATGCACTTATGTACTCTTAGTAGATGTTGAATTATGAGAATATAAATCTATATAGCTGAAACTCATGAGTAGGTGATGCAGAGCAAACCCTGCAATACCCAGAATCTCAGTCTACCATGCATATAAAAATGCAATTCCAAATTCATCTCAACTCATTAGCCATTCCCAATCATACAAGCGGAAGCTTAAAAATTTATCTTCAAAGATGATTATCACTTTATGGTTATGAACCCATTCTCATGTTTAAACTAGCAAATTAATACCACTGTTCGGACTCAGGATTGCAAATATATGTGCGCCTTTACCTTTTTAAACCTGCCAAACTGTGTGAAGACCCACAGGTTCTATGATGACGTCAGTCCATACTTATGCCAGAACCCACCTTTGTTTAATGCGCGTTCCATCTATGAGGTGTTTGTATGGAATCATGATTCCATTCCGGCGATTCCACTATTTGCTACACAGCTTCTTACCCGCTCAACGACTTACAATTCTGAGCAATCAAACTTCCAAATTGATTTTTCCATTTCTGCGTCATTCACCGACTGGCGCTTTCAACATCGAATCAAGTTCACCAACATTAACATTGCACTGCCCAACGCATATCCAAACTTCACTTTCCTATATCTGATCAACGCACTATCAGACAATTTAAACTTACTTTCTCTGCGCCTTCATGAGACCATACAGCTCCATTTCTGCGGTCAAATAAGAACATTAGTACTACAATATTTCACTCACCAAATCTATCATTTTCATTAGTGGCTTGTTCCTCCGGTTTTCTCTTTGGTGCTACACCACATGCATTCAATTATATATTTGCCCAGCTAATATTAAGTTTCCAATGCCCACAACTCACCTTCGTTCTTGGATTAATTATACAAGTACCTATTCCATTCAACGCCTCAGGAGACCAGCCACGGCTTTTATATATGTTGATCGATACAAGGACGGCTTGCCTCGCGTTCTCCAATGACAGACTTTCTTGTCATTCCGCTTTTCAAACATTTAGACGTTCTCACTATGGAGTCAACCTCATCTCTACAGGTGATTCAGTTCGTTCAGCACTCTTTTCCACATTCTGTTCAATCGACTGCTCTCCGGTATTTCACAAATCGACTTTAAACCTTCTCACATTCCTACAATTGAATCATTGACATGCCATTCATGATTGATGCTTGGAATTTCCATTTAAACTTATGGCAATCGTTGTGGGTATTACATTTCAATTGTGCACTGTCCGCAAATCTTTAGAAAGTTGACATTATTTTAACAATATCGATTTTCCCTATACAGTTTTGTCTACTACCATTAATAACATCGATTCTTTCAACTTATGTGCAGAGTCACATCACAAAGGTTATTAAAATCAACGTATTCATACAAATCGAATTCAGGTCTGCACAGGATTGTGTCTTGTGGCTTCAAGCGCTAAATCAATAGCGATTACTACAATCGATTATACTCAATAAAACTGGTTCAACATAAAACTACAACCTCAAATGTATTAGAATACCATCATTCACGCAGAGATTTAACACCATTTACATTCAATGATTATGGATTGCAATTTTTCACACAAAACGATGTGGATTCAAGCATATCGAATCATTTCTTCATATATTGAACACATAACTTCAATAATGGCATAAACTTCAAAACATCAAACGTTGTATTAATACATACACTACTTACATAAAATCTCCTTCCTTGGCCTGATTTCCAATTAGTGGCCCTTTATAATTTCCCGACGGCTTCCAAGTAGAACCCCTACTCTCTACTCACACTCTCACTCTCTCTTCAAGTATTCCAGTCTTTTCGTGACAAAAACCACTCATATTTATACACAAATAATGCATTTAATTCACTCCAAAAGTCTCTCCACCCAATCCTCACCTAAATCTATGTTTTAGGTGTGGACTCAACAAAGTCCCATACATAGTATTCCTAATCCCAAATTTGGCTCCTAATCTATTTCTCTCATATCCTTTTAATTAATAAAAGAATATTTAAAAAATCCTCACTTATATAATTTATCTAACAATTTAATTAATAAAATAATAAAAATGTCACACCCCCTTTATTTACATCATTAAAATGAAAATTGGCCTTGATGCTCCTGCATCAGACTCCAAAGGTTGAAATTTAACATGATCGCCTGATCATGTGTTCGGATCTGTGTATGCCTGGATCCCATATCTTGTGCTGCAACTTTCCACTTGTCTCTGCTTCTCTTTGTTGTTCTTCTCCAGGTTTCCTCACTCTATGCTGCATCGCCCCACTGACTAGGCTTTCACAATCTTCTGCTATCTTTCTTTTGCTGCTTCTCCTTTGTTTTACTACTATTGGCCTCTTTCGGAATACTTTCATCATCAGTCTTCTGATGCTTTCAATCTCTCGGTCCAATAAATCTCCCGGCTATTGATTTCTTGTTGTCTGTTGAGCTAAGACGGCTTGCTCAATTTTTACTCTCTCTATTTGTACTGTCACTTGCTGACTTCTTGCTTATATGCTTGTTTATGTTCTGACTGCCACCCGATCATCCATGCCCTCTTGTCTTCTGGAACAGAGAACTTCTTCTCCCTTCATTCGACTGCTCAACTGAGTCAAATTTTCTTTAGTACCAATACTTGCATTCACAAAACACTTATTAAATTAAAAATCATAAGGCCTCAGTGCCTTACTTCCCATTGCCAGTATTTCAGTATGTTGATCCCTATCATTCTTGAGACTATCACTTAGTCTCTCGTCAGCATCATCTTCTCCGAGAATGCCTCTGTGTTCTGGTTCATAAAAATGAACCTCTTTATTTTCATTCATCTCTGTCTTTATATTCTAAACACTTATATTTTGTACTTCTAGTCTCTGCTCTAGAACACTTAACTCATGCCATAGACCTGTCATCTCCTTTTAGAAACTTTCTTTGCAATCTTCAATACTTTCACCAGCCAAGCTTTTTGTTGTCACCATCTCATCATCCATTATCAGAACATAATTCTGATTATCAACTCTTGCATTAAACTCAGTTATCTGTCCATCACTTAATAAAAACAATTTATCATTATCAACATTTATAACAAATTGATCATCATCATGTATCATCCCTGAATTCATACACAACTTGTCAGTTTGAAAACTACAAGTTTCAACAGTTTCAACTGTTGGTTCATATACCAGCTCTTCAAGCTGATCCTTTTCTTCATTCACAAGAACTTCCTGTGTTGTAACAGCAAAAGCATCACTGCTTTCTTCTTCAAAGTACTTATCTCCTGAAAGATTCTTTTCCATGCTTGTGACAACTTCACAAGATTGGGCATCCTCCTCAGCACCTTCACCAGCTCTTGACCAATCATCAGCTGGTCTTTCTCTTTCTGCACCAATATTTCGATTAGCCTCCTTTGTCTTCATTTCCTCCTGAGATCTTGCTATCTCAGCATCGATCTGAACAGTCTTCAGATTCAAATCTTCTTGAACAAACTCTAAAGCTTTCTCATCTCCTTGTACTGTACCTACAAACATACAAAACTCATTAGTGTTAGAACTACAACACTTTTCAGTCTTGACTGCTCCCTCTAGCACTTCCCTTTGAACAAATCTGCATGTGGAATTTTCAAATTCCATCTCTGGCTCAAGAACTCTAAGTCCTTTCTTCAATAAGGCTATCACACTTTGCCTCAACTTCACTTGCAATGGTTGCCAAATCACTCTCTTTCCCTTTAGTGGAAAAATCCATCCTCCTTTCTGATTTTCCTGCTCTTGCAGCCATTCTTCTAGTACCTGCAATTGTACCTTCATTACTGCAATTTCTCTTTCTCGGACTTCATCAGTCATCTCACCTCTGTGGCATTCTTCTGAACCTCTTCTCTGATCCTCCATGATCATCTCCTCCATGAGTTTCTCACTCACCATGAGTTTCACTAGCCTCTGCAACAGCAAGCTCTCCTGCTGCCACTTACCTCACCAATCCGCTTCACTGGACCCGGTCTTTTGGTAAGTACTGGTTCACTACCTCTGGAACCTCTTGAGCACTCTCCTCTGCTCTCTCTAGGCTATCTCTTCAACTCACTTCCTCTTCAGGACACTGCAATTGTCCTCCTTATCCAGCCTTTAGCTGAATGTCAGGTTCACTGCCATCATTTTGTCTGCAACCACACCTTAATCACAAATTTCAAATTAGAAAAATCATCTCACCTTTAAGATCCTGCATGATCTTGTCCTCCATTCATTTCTGCAATCCTGTTCACTACAATTGTGTAGCTTGCATATCAGATTTAGAACACATTCAAATAAAACATACTCAGTTCTCAACAGAACCTTCCTGCACTTATTCAGAAAAACAAACATCTTCAATTTCAACAGAGCCTTCCTGCTCTGATACCAAAATGATAGCGGGTAACCCCGCCAACCCAGAATCTCAGTCTACCATGCATATAAAAATGCAATTCCAAATTCATCTCAACTCATTAGCCATTCCCAATCATACAAGTGGAAGCTTAAAAATTTATCTTTAGAAAATGATTGTCACTTTATGGTTATGAACCCATTCTCATGTTTAAACTAGCAAATTAATACCACTGTTTGGACTCAGGATTGCAAATATATGTGTGCCTTTACCTTTTTAAACCTGCCAAACTGTGTGAAGACCCACACGTTCTATGATGACATCGGTCCATACTTATGCAAGAACCCGCCTTTGTTTGATGCGCATTCCATCTGTGATGTGTTTGTATGGAATCATGATTCCATTCCGGCGATTCCACTGTTTGCTACACAACTTCTTACCCGCTCAACGATTTACAATTTTAAGCAATCAAACTTCCAAATCGATTTTTCCATTTCTGTGTCATTCACTGACTGGCGCTTTAAACATCGAATCAAGTTCACCAACATTAAGATTGCACTGCCCACCGCATATCCAAACTTCACTTTCCCATATCTGATCAACGCACTATCAGACAATTTAAGCTTACTTTCTCTGCGCCTTCATGAGACCATACAACTCCATTTCTGCGGTAAAATAAGAACATTAGTATTACAATATTTCACTCACCAAATCTGTCATTTTCATAAATGGCTTGTTCCTCCGGTTTTCACTTTGGTGCTACACCACATGCATTTAATTATATATTTTCCCAGCTAATATTAAGTTTCTAGTGCCCACAACTCACCTTCGTTCTTGGATTAATTATACAAGTACCTATTCCATTGAACGCCTCAGGAAACCAGCCACGGCTTTTATATATGTTGATCGATACAAGGACAGATTGCTTTGCGTTCTCCAATGACAGACTTTCTTGTCATTCCACTTTTCAAACATTTAGACATTCTCACTGTGGAGTCAACGTCATCTCTACAGCTGATTCAGTTTGTTCAGCACTCTTTTCCGCATTCTGTTCAATCAACTGCTCTCCGGTATTTCACAAATCAACTTTAAACCTTCTCACATTCTTACAATTGAATCATCAACCTACCATTCATGATTGATGCTTTGAATTTCCATTTAAACTTATGGAAATCACTGTGGGTATTACATTTCAATTGTGTGTTGTCCGCAAATATTCAGAAAGTCAACATTATTTTAACAATATCGATTTTCCCTACAGATTTTTGTCAACTACCATTAATAACATCGATTCTTTCAACTTATGTGCAGAGTCACATCACAAAGGTTATTAAAATCAACGTATTCATACAAATCGAATTCAGGTCTGCACAAAATTGTGTCTTGTGGCTTCAAGTGCTAAATCAATAGCGATTACTACAATCGATTATACTCAATAGAACTGGTTCAACATAAAACTACAGCGTCAAATGTATTAGAATACCATCATTCACGCAGAGATTTAACACCATTTACATTCAATGATTATGGATTGCAGTTTTTCACACAAAACGATGTGGATTCAAGCATATCGAATCAGTTCTTCATATATTGAACACATAACTTCAATAATGGCATAAACTTCAGAACATCAAACGTTGTATTAATACATAAACTACTTACATAAAATCTCCTTCCTTGGCCTGATTTCCAATCAGTGGCCCTTTACAATTGCCTGACGGCTTCCAAGTAGAACCCCTACTCTCTACTCACGCTCTCACTCTCTCTTCAAGTATTCCAATCTTTTCCTCACAAAAACCACTCATATTTATACACAAATAATGCATTTAATTCACTCCAAAAGTCTCTCCACACAATCCTCAACTAAATCTATATTTTAGGTGTGGACTCAACAATGTCTCATACATAGTATTCCTAATCCCAAATTTGGCTCCTAATCTATTTCTCTCATATCCTTTTAATTAATAAAAGAATATTTACAAAATCCTCACTTATATAATTTATCTAACAATTTAATTAATAAAATAATAAAAATGTCACACCCCCTTTATTTACATTATTAAAATGAAAATTGGCCTTGATGCTCCTACATCAAACTCCAAAGGTTGAACTTTAACATGATCACCTAATCATGTGTTCGGATCTGTGTATGCCTATATCCCATATCTTGTGCTGCAACTTTCCACTTGTCGCTACTTCTCTCTGTTGTTCTTCTCCAGGTTTCCTCACTCTATGCTGCATCGCCCCACTGACTAGGCTTTCACAATCTTCTGTTGTCTTTCTTTTGTTGCTTCTCTTTTGTTTTACTGCTGCTGGCCTCTTCCGGGATACTTTCATCATCAATCTTCTGATGCTTTCAATCTCTCGGTTCAATAAATCTCCCGGCTATTGATTTCTTGTTGTCTATTGAGCTAAGACAGCTTGCTCAGTTTTTACTCTCTCTATCTGTACTGTCACTTGCTGACTTCTTGCTTCTTTTCTTGTTTCATTTCTAACTGCCACCCGATCATCCATGCCCTCTTGTCTTCTGGAACAAAAAACTTCTTCTCCCTTCATTTGACTGCTCAACTGAGCCAAATGTTCTTCAGTACCAATACCTGCATTCACAAAACACTTGTTAAAATAAAAATCATAAGGCCTCAGTGCCTTACTTCCCATCTCCAGTATTTCAGTATGTTGATCCCAATCATTCTTGACACTATCACTTAGTCTCTCCTCAGCATCATCTTCTCCGAGAATGCCTCTGTGTTCTGGTTCATAAAAATGAACCTCTTTATTTTCATTCATCTTTGTCTTTATATTCTGAACACTTATCTTTTGTACTTCTAGTCTCTGCTCTAGAACACTTAACTCATGCCATAGACCTATGATCTCCTTTAAGAAACTTTCTATGCAATCTTCAATACTTTCACAAGCCAAGCTTTCTGTTGTCACCATCTCATCATCCATTATCAGAACATAATTCTGATTCTCAACTCCTACAATAAACTCAGTTATCTGTCCATCACTTAATAAATAAAAAAATTCATTATCAGCATTTATAACAAATTGATCATCATCATGTATCATCCCTGCATTCATACACAAATTGTCACTTTTGAAAACAACAAGTTTCAACAGTTTCAATTGTTGGCTCATATACCAGCTCCTCAAGCTGATCCTTTTCTTCATTCACAAGAACTTCCTGTGTTGTAACAGCAAAAGCATCACTGCTTTCTTCTTCAAAGTACTTATTTCCTGAAAGATCCTTTTCCATGCTTGTGACAGCTTCACAAGATTGCGCATCCTCCTCAACACCTTCACCAGCTCTTGACCAATCATCAGCTGGTCTTTCTCTTTCTGCACCAATATTTTGATTAGACTCCTTTGTCTTCATTTCCTCCTCAGATCTTGCTATCTCAGCATCGATCTGAACAGTCTTCAGATTCAAATCTTCTTGAACAAACTCTAAAGCTTGCTCATATCCTTGTACTGTACCTACAAACATACACAACTCATTAGTTTTAGAACTACAAGACGTTTCAGTCTTGACTGCTCCCTCCAGCACTTCCCTTTGAACAAATCTACATGTAGAATTTTCAAATTCCATCTCTGGCTCAAGAACTCTAAGTCCTTTCTTCAATAAGGCAATCACACTTTGCCTCAACTTCACCTGCAATGGTTTCCAAATCACTCCCTTTCCATTTAGTGGAAAAATCCATCCTCCTTTCTGATTTTCCTACTCTTGCAGCCATTCTTCTAGTATCTGCAATTGTACGTTCATTACTACAATCTCTCTTTCTCAGACTTCATCAATCATCTCACCTCTGTGGCATTCTTCTGAACCTCTTCTATGATCCTCCATGATCATCTTCTCCATGAGTTTCTCACTCACCATGAGTTGCACTAGCCTCTGCAACAGCAAGCTCTCCTGCTGCCCCTTACCTCACCAATCCGCTTCACTGGATCCGACCTTTTTGGTAAGTACTGGTTCACTACCTCTGGAACCTCTTAAGCACTCTCCTCTGCTCTCTCTAGGCTATCTCTTCAACTCACTTCCTCTTCAGGACACTGCAATTGTCCTCCTTATTCAGCCTTTAGCTGAATGTCAGGTTCACTGCCATCATTTTGTTTGCAACCACACCTTAATCACAAATTTCAAATTAGAAAAATCATCTCACCTTTAAGATCCTGCATGATTTTGTCCTCCATTCATTTCTGCAATCCTGCTCACTGCAATTGTGTAGCTTGCATATCAGATTTAGAACGCATTCAAATAAAACATACTCAGTTCTCAATAGAAGCTTCCTGCACTTATTCAGAAAAACAAACATCTTCAATTTCAACAGAGCCACCTTGCTCTAATACCAAAATGATAGCGGGTAACCCCACTAACCCAGAATCTCAGTCTACCATGCATATAAAAATGAAATTCCAAATTCATCTCAATCAGTTAGCCACTCCCAATCATACAAGTGGAAGCTTAAAAATTTATCTTCAGAAAATGATTATCACTTTATGGTTATGAACCCATTCTCATGTTTAAACTAGCAAATTAATACCACTGTTCGAACTAAGGATTGCAAATATATGTGCGCCTTTACCTTTTTAAACCTGCCAAACTGTGTGAAGACCCACACGTTTTATGATGACATTGATCCATACTTATGCAAGAACCTACCTTTGTTTGATGCGCCTTCCATCTATGATGTGTTTGTACGGAATCATGATTCCATTCCAGCGATTCCACTGTTTGCTCCACAACTTCTTACCCGCTCAACGATTTACAATTCTGAACAATCAAACTTCCAAATTGATTTTTCCATTTCTGCGTCATTCACCAACTAGCGCTTTCAACATCGAATCAAGCTCACCAACATTAACATTGCACTGCCCACCGTATATCCAAACTTCACTTTCCCATATCTGATCAACGCACTATCAGACAATTTAAAATTATTTTCTCTCCACCTTCATGAGACCATACAGCTCCATTTCTGCGGTCAAATAAGAACATTAGTACTACAATATTTCACTCACCAAATCTGTCATTTTCATAAATGGCTTGTTCCTTCGGTTTGCTCTTTGTTGCTACACCACATGCCTTTAATTATATATTTTCCCAGTGAATATTAAGTTACCAATTCCCACAACTCACCTTCGTTCTTGGATTAATTATACAAGTACCTATTCCATTCAACACATCAGGAGACCAGCCACGGCTTTTATATATGTTGATCGATACAAGGATGGCTTGTTTCACATTCTCCAATGACAGACTTTCTTGTCATTCTGCTTTTCAAACATTTAGACGTTCTCACTGTGGAGTCAACCTCATCTCTACAGTTGATTCAGTTTGTTCAGCAATATTTTCCGCATTCTGTTCAATCGAATGCTCTCTGGTATTTCACAAATCGACTTTAAACCTTCTCACATTCCTACAATTGAATCATTGACCTGCCATTCATGATTGATGCTTTGAATTGCCATTTAAACTTATGGCAATCGTTGTGGGTATTACATTTCAATTGTGCGTTGTCCGCAAATCTTCAGAAAGTCGACATTATTTTAACAATATCGATTTTCCCTACAGAGTTTTTTCTACTACAATTAATAACATCGATTCTTTCAACTTATGTGCAAAGTCACATCACAAAGGTTATTAAAATCAACATATTCATACAAATCGAATTCAGGTCTGCACAGGATTGTGTCTTGTGGCTTCAAGCGCTAAATCAATAGCGATTACTACAATCGATTATACTCAATAGAACTGGTTCAACATAAAACTATAGCCTCAAATGTATTAGAATACCATCATTCACGCAGCGATTTAACACCATTTACATTCAATGATTATGGATTGCAGTTTTTCACACAAAACGATGTGGATTCAAGAATATCGAATCAGTTCTTCATATATTGAACACATAACTTCAATAATGGCATAAACTTCAGAACATCAAATGCTGTATTAATACATACACTACTTACATAAAATCTCCTTCCTTGGCCTGATTTCCAATCAGTGGCCCTTTACAATTGCCCGACGGCTTCCAAGTAGAACCCCTACTCTCTACTCACACTCTCACTCTCTCTTCACGTATTCCAGTCTTTTCGTGACAAAAACCACTCATATTTATACACAAATAATGCATTTAATTCACTCCAAAAGTCTCTCCACCCAATCCTCAACTAAATCTATATTTTAGGTGTGGACTCAACAAAGTCCCATACATAGTATTCCTAATCCCAAATTTGGCTCCTAATCTATTTCTCTCATATCCTTTTAATTAATAAAAGAATATTTACAAAATCCCCACTTATATAATTTATCTAACAATTTAATTAATAAAATAATAAAATGTCACACCCCCTTTATTTACATCATTAAAATGAAAATTGGCCTTGATGCTCCTGCATCAATAGGACTCGTTATCAATGGTACTTTTATCTCTTAATGATTTCTACTTGTGTGTCAAGTAATATGTTATGTTCAGTTGTTTATATATGAAAGCCTAAATGTTTAAGTTATCATTTGGCACTTTTATATGGTGGTAGCTATTATGTTTATGATGAATGTATGAAGAACTTATTATGTGACATGCTTATCACAATTGTTTCGGCTAATTTCTTATATGAAACAATTTATTTCTAATGGATTCTTTTCTCGTATCAATTGAATGATGTTTATTACCGATTGTTGTTAGAAAATATTTTAGATCGCATAAGTGAAGAGTTAATCCCGGGATAGTTTTTTAAAATTAGATGCTTCTGTTTATTAGAATAAAATTGCATGTTTTAGATTAGACTTAGATTAAAAGCATTCTATTTAGAAATTTTTAGAAAGGAAAACATCAACCCTTAGCATCATCACAAACAAATTGGGAAACTAGTCCTATTATCCCCAGTCGGACCCACCATCCCAAACGAAAAAGGAGCTGCTTTCAAGGTCCAGACCTGCTGGGTATCCGCCTTGTTGTAGACCCGATTTTTGGGGCTTCAACATATTTGGCGCTAGAAGGAGGGCCCGAACTGTGAATGGCTAGTAAATCTAAATCTAAAAACCATTCTAAGAGTAAATCTCCCTCAACATCTCCCCCAAATTCTCCATCGCATTCCGAGTCTTTAAATCTTAAGCGAGAAGTTGAGAAATCAACAACCACTGCCACAAACCCGAACATTTCAGATAGATCTACTATTGAACCCCTTGAAGTTGAGTCTTTGATCCATAAACTTCAAGGATTTTCCATATCACCGCAGAAATCTGAATTATCTCAAGGTAGTGTGACTTAGCAATATAATCCTTCTCATCCTCTTACTAGATTACAGAGTGAAAAATTTGGTATCGAACAAACTGAATTACCTCTGCCTACAAGGAAAAGAGCAAGGAATACACCTCAAGGGTCTGATAGTGAGACTCTTTCATCATCAACATCCATTACATCTTCTCCATTTCAAAGTCAACCATCCACCCCTCCACTTCATATTGTTGTTCATCAGAGTACTAGAACTTTGACATCCTCATCCTCACCACAACGAACTTCATCTGCGCTTTCCTCTGTTAGTGGTTCAACGATGGCTCAAAACCCATGGAACAATCCAGGGGCAGTCTCAATGCCTGCGCCCTTGAGTCAATTACTGGCCCATATTGAGAAGTGGCTACCCAAGTTTAACCCTGAAGCAGGCATTCTAGCAGAAGAACACATAAATAACTTTATGTTATCGATAAATTTAAATGGAGTTACAAATGAAGACGACGTTGTTAGAATTTTTCCTTATACTTTACAAGCAATAGCTGGGTCCTGGTATTTTTCATTAACATCAGGATCCATTACTAGTAGGGACATTTTCCAAGAGCAATTCTTGACAAAGTTCAGTGACAATAGGTCTACGGCAACATTGATCAATGATATATCGAATCTTAAGACTGAATCGAGAGAACCTATCAAAGATTTCAACTCGCGTTTCAACAAACTTTTGAATAAAATCCCGACCGCTTCCAAGCCTAGCAAAGAAGTTCGAAGTGAATGGTACATATCTGCTCTACCATCGAACATAGAAATCTTTGTTGATAGGGCTACCAAGACAACATTGGCTGAAAACATGAAGGAAGTGATAGCGGTAGAAAAACATATCTTAGCTTTAGAAAAGAAAAACGTTGTTGATGAGAGAAAATCTAAGAAGGTTACTTTTAGAGATGATCCTAAGAAAAAGCAATTGAAGGACCCATTTGATTTAGAAGGGTTGCAGAAAGTTTTAAAAACCATTTTTAATGAAATGGTCGACATTAAAAGACAAGTAGTAGAGACTTCTTCTAAGAAACCCTACAAGCCTTATAGGAAAAATCCTTCAACTGATTCAAAGCCTCCCAATGCTATAACAAATGCAGAATCTGAAGGAGAAGAAGAAGAAGTCTCCAATGAAGAACCTATTGATGAAGATGAAGCTGTAGAAGTACATGGAATGTGGGACTTCATTCTTCCAGACGAAGAGGATCAAGAGGCATCACCAGTCATTACCAGAAGTAGAAATCAACTCGATCCTCCACATCCTAGTTCTAAACAGAAGAGCGCAACCTCGGTATCCAAGGATAAAGTCGCAGGTAAGAAATCATCGCCAAAAGCGACTCAAACAAGCCCAGTCCAATCCGACTCATCAACTCCAGCTAAAACACTAATTGTTGAAGACATAAAGAAGACTAGGGCCAACATTACTTTTCATGAACTGAGCAAATTAAAACATCAACAAAAACTACTTTCGCAAGAGTTACATACAATACCTGTTGCACCTCTTCCTACTGTTGTAATCTTGCAAGCTTCTCATGATATGGGAAGACCTCCAACTAATATGGCAAATAAAGTTGACCCAAATGATATTTCTTTAATTGGAAGTAGGTCAAGATCCCATACTCCTCCATTCCTTCTTACTTACGAAATTTTGAATAAAAATTTGCATAATTGTTTGGTAGATTCAGGTTCTTCATCTAATATTTTGCCTAAAACAATTTGTGCAAACTTAAACGTCCAACCTCAAAAATCTGCAGTACGCATAGTTCAGCTAGACCGATCGCAGGTTGAAGTAATTGGTGACTTAGTCAAGTAACCATAAGGCTCTCATCGAATCCAAAGGCATGTCAAGTCATTGATATTTTAGTCACAGACATTCCTGAATTTTATGGTTTAATTCTTAGCAGGGATTTGTCTGAAAAGCTTCATGGATACATTGCGACCGATTGGTCACACATGTGGCTCCCTTACAATGGTAAACCAAATTAGATAAAGGTTGAGCAAGAAAGACATTAAAAATACATAGTGACAGAACTGGAAGGAGAAAATGAACCTATAGCATACAACAACAATATAATTGGCAACTATTCTGTTGACTCTTTCTTAGGAAATTTTAATGCTCATACTTCGCCTTATTTAGAACATTCTGTTTTGTCTGAAGTAGAAAAATTTTCTCAAACAGACAGTTCTAAATGCGTTAATTTTGTAGATAGTCCTGTAAATAACTATGTGTTTTGGAAATTATTTTTTGATGGTTCTAAGTCTAATGATGGAGCAAGAGCAGGATGTGTATTAGTTAGTCCAGAAGGGAATAAAACCATGCTAACCTGTAGACTCGAATTTGATTGCACAAACAACACCGCAGAATACAAAGCTTTATTGCAAGGGTCGTATAAAGCAATCGGACTAGACATCAAGTATCTACAAGTCTTTGGAGATTCTGAGATTGTTATGAAATAGGTACGAAATACTATACATTGTCTATCAGGTCATTTAAAGCATTACCAATCTTTAGTACAAGACCTGACTGAACATTTTGTAACATTCAATATTTCATCTATTCCCAGACTTCAAATGGCTAGTGCTGAGCTCCTGGCTAACGTAGCTTCCAAGCTCATTCCCTCATAAGACTATAGCCCAGACAGATTCTCAATCGAATTGATCTTTAGGCCCTCCATCCTTGATAATGTTATCAACTGGAGAATTTTTAACGATGACCCTGATATTGTTAGTTTCCTAACTTCATAAGGATCTTACACTAATTAGATAATTGATGAGGACCAATATGACAAGCAGTTACAACAAGAGAGCGCCAATAATGTCATACCAAAATCTGTAGTCAAATTGGAAGACCTATACGATTTAAAAGACAGATTCAAAAGGTCTACCAATTCAAAACTTCAGATTTCAACTCTGAACTATGAATTAGTAAATCTAGAAATGGATACTAAGCCACAAAATATCAATTTTGGTCTTGGTCTAGCCCCAGAAGAAAAATTAGCTTTTGTTCGACTCCTGAAACTTATAAAAGTGTCTTTTCCTGGAATTACGATGACCTTAAGACTTACGACACTTCAATCATTTAGCATACTATCCCGATGATAGCTGATGAAAAGCCATTCCAGCAAAAGCCGAGGAAAATCCATCCTAATCTAGAAAGTTAGATTAAGTCTGAACTCAATACATTATTAAAATCCAAAATTATTTTTCCCGTTTGACATTCGAGATGAGTTTCCAATTTGGTTCCAGTCAGATAGAAAAATGGAGACATTTGAATTTGTATTGACTTTCGAAATCTTAACAAACCCTGCCAAAAGGATAATTTTCGTCTACCTCCTATGGAACAAATATTACAAGAAGTTGCGGGATCAGAATTGATGTCCTTTGTAGATGGTTTTTCCGATTACAACCAAATCTTGGTCCATCCAGATGATCAACTAAAAACCACATTCAGAACCAAATGGGGTACATATGCATATCAAAAGTTTCCTTTTGGGCTGATTAACGTTGGTGCTACATTTCAAAGGGCCATGTATATTGCATTTAAGGGATTAGTAAACAAATCAGTGGTGATTTACTTGGATGATATAATGGTATATTCTAAAAACGTAGTAATCACCTTAGAGACTTAAAACAGATCTTCCAACGTTGTCAAAGGTATGGGATTTCACTTAATCCAAAAAAGTCCTTTTTTTCATTAAGTAAAGGAAAACTTCTTGGATTTATAGTGTCTAAATCTAGAATCCATATTGATCCAGATAGGATTAAGGAAATTTCTGAAATATCCTTACCGCATAATAAGAAAGCAATGCAATCTTTCCTTCACCAAATTAATTTTGTTAAAAGATTTGTCCCAGACTTCTCAAGAATTGTGTCACGATTACAAGTAATGATCAAGAAAAATTCACTCTTTAAATGGGGCTAGGCAGAATATGAAGCGTTCAATCTGATTAAGCAAGCGATTGTTAATGCACCATCCCTAGCGACTCCAAATATTTATGATCCTTTCATTTTGTATACATTTGCCTCTGAGAAGTCATATGCTGCAATACTCAAGCAAGCCAATCAAGACAAAGCAGAAGCCCCAATTGCCTTCTTTAGTTCAAATTTGCAAGGGGCTAAATTAAATTATTCTAACGTTGAAAAACAAGCTTATGCTATTTTCAAAGCGATCAAACACTTAAGACCTTTCTTCTTAAGACCCATACAAAGATAATAGTTCCATTTCCAGCGATAAGAAATCTCTTGGTGCAGAAAGACATGGGTGAAAAGAGAGCAAATTGGGTCAGTGCCCTACAAGAATACGACACTGAGATCAAGCCAGTAAGTATTGTAAAAGGTCAAGGCTTTTGCAGAATGTTGGATGGAGCATCATTTATATCATAAATACCATCTCCTAATCAAGAGGTACAAATGTATGAGGTAAGCCTAAACGATATTGAATCAAGATATGTTGATATCATGTTTTATTTAGAAAATGGATATGCTCCTTCAAATATGAATCATACAAAGAAAAGAGCCCTAATATTGAAAGCTAAGCAATATCAACTTGTTAACGATGTACTTTTTAGGATGAATTATGATTCTGTTCTTCTTCGATGTCTTGAGAAATCTGAAGCTGAAAAAGTGTTGCAAGAACTCCATGATGGACCAGTAGGTGGACATTATGCAGGAGATGCAATAGCACACAAAATATTGTGCGTCAAATACTATTGGCCCACACTATTTAAAGATGCACATAGCTATGTAAGGAAGTGTCAAGTTTGTCAAACTGTTGCTGGAAGATAGAAGAAACCATCACTGCCATTGCAACCAGTCAATATCGATCAACCATTTGAGTAGTGGGGATTGGATATAATAGGTGAGATCGTTCCTCACTCTTCTAAATAGCATAGGTACATCCTTACAGCCAAATATTATTTTACTAAATGGGTAGAAGCAGTTCCTCTCAAGACAGCTAATGCCAAACATATCATCAATTTCATAGATCAATTCATAATCACCAGGTTTGGCTTACCTTCTGCTTTAATGTTTGATAATGCATCATATTTTTCCGGAAATGCTATGACATAATTAGCACTTAAAAGAGGTTTTAAACTTAAATATTCCTCCAATTATTACCCACAAGGTAATGGGTTGGCCGAATCAACAAATAAAAACCTAATCAGAATCATTAAGCGAACTATTGATCAGAATCATAAAAATTGGCACAAATCTTTGATATATGCTCTGTGGGCAAACCGAATAACTCAAAAGGCTTCCATTGGTACTTCTCTCTTTAATTTAGTTTATGGGAAAGAATTATTTCTCCCAACTCATTTAGCAATTCCTTCTTTAGCCTTAGTTCAATTTTTTGAAGAAACACCATCTTCATCTTTACAACTAAGACAACTGTAGATCCTTAAGCTAGAAGAACAATGAGAACATGCTAAAACTACACATGCTCATCATCAAACATTAGTAAAGGCTTATTTCGATTCAAACATGGTATCTAGAAGGGATTTTGAAATTGGAGATTTAGCATTAAATGAGATAAGGCTCACGAATAAAAAGGCAAACATTCTAAATTCCAATGGATGTGGCTTGGACCATTCCAAATTATTGAAATCATAGGTCCATCGACTTTTGTGTTGCAAGATTTAGCAGGGAAAAGAGAATCTTTACCTGTTAATGGGCGGATCCTTAAGAAATACTTTCCATAGAAGATCACCTCTTCTATTTTTGTAAATTATTGTTTATAGCTTTATTTTGATAATAAAACAGGTTGTAAATGGTTCCCTTTGGATCTCAGGAAAAATATTAGTGTTTCTTTTAAATTTGGTTTTTCGCTTGTATAAATAGAATTGATTTGGAAAATTAATCATTATTATTCAAAGATACAGTCATGTGCTACAAGCTTGAAAATTTTACTAGTTTCAGCCTTGCGAATTTTGATTAGAAAATAACCTTTAGTGGGAATTTGTTTTATATCGGTCATGAAAAGCATCAATAACAAAACAAAGGTTCTCTGTAGAAAAGTTGTCTTCAAAAAACTCTATAATTGTCGTCTAGAGCTATTCTTAAGGAAATAATGACTTCCTCCCCACTTAGGGAATTACAAGTTTCAAACGGTAATCCAACTTTGCACTATAAACTTAAAGAATAAGAGGTCTCATCAAGAGCCGACTTATCATGATCATAAAGATTATAACTAGCTGACATTGCCAACTGCATACCAAAACAGGGCAATGGCTCAAGATTGTTGCAATCAAAAGACAAGGGGTTTCATCATGAGCCAGCTTGTTCAACAAAGTTATAAATCAAGTGAATTGCACTGTCAAAATTTGGCCACCAAACCAAGACATTGTTCTTTAAGAATTAAAAGAAAGTGAAAGAAATAAGTGTGAATATGGATTTATCTTTGAAAATTTCATACTTCTCCAAGTAGGATACAGGATCATTACTGGGTAGTAGGTAACCCTGTCGAGGCTATGAATGCATGCTAGCAGCAGAGGCTCTACCTACGACAAATGAGCATACTTAAAACGGATCTACAGAGATGTCTTTGTTTTTATCTTTATAAACCAAGTAATGACTGATGTAAATGCAATGACTAGCTTTGGGAAGAAAATAATCAGAATTAGCACGGAAGAAACAAACTATCGTTAATGGCTAAGAGCATGATGCACTTTATATTTCTATGATAAAGTTTGATTTTCCAGAAAACTTCTCTTTTTTGGAAGTTTTAGAAAATTCAAAAGATAATAAGAGATAATTGGTTCTTCCTAGTGAATCGCCAATTGTTGTGGCCAGCAACAACCCCCTTTTTATTTAGTATTAGTAACAACACTAAATAAATGGGGACCATTCTAAAAATAAAAACTAGCACTTAGAATTCCCTCTTAAATAAAACACACTATCATAAACTTAGGAAAAACATCCGCAAATGCAAAATCTTAAGTGTTATGATAAGTCTCAAATAAAATCGTTCTCTTAACAATGAACATCACATCGCAAAAGGGTTGAGGATACCATATAAAGAAACTTTTAGAATTGCGAAAACGCGATGACACGAGATCGCGCGCCATACAAACTTATCGCATATCGTAGATTTCATATGTCGCAACACCACCTAAGATAAAACGTCACGATTCTACGATATTGCAATCTGCGATATTGCGAAGCAAATCACAAAATCGTTTTGTCGCAGATCAAGAGGGCTCATCGTTCAATAAGATATTTCTCGTAAACCGATACCGAGTTATGGGCATTAATGTCAACTTAGTGCTTTATTGATGGTTATTATGAGAAAAGATTTAGATCTTAAAAAAAAAGGTTATTTCACGTAGGGTGATATATTTGATATGATTTTCAAATTAAGAGCTTTCGCATCACCTTATTACTTACCATCATTCGTTATATTTCTCATTATATCTTAGTTCTCTATTTTGTGAACTTACAGGAGTGGTACGCAGAACAATATACAGTGCACTGTGCAAAACATAATGGGAAAGAAGGGAAAACCTCTGGTTACTGAGAAAACAGAAATGGCGCCCTTATTCACAAATACCACCTGTACCAGAGAAGCGGGCATATCTACTTGGGAGGGCATGTACAGTCTACTAGAGGAAGAAAACCTGAGATTTATGGAGGTTACAGTCATGGCTGATGCACGACGGTCATCCGAAGCAACACTTACAGAGCTTGCATGCTCATTCCTACACCGCATAGTAGCAAGGCCTAAAATACTTCCCTATACAGATATGGTCAAATGGGTAATAGACGACGTTGATATAACAGATAGGCAATTAAAGTCTCAGAACCAGGAGCTTATTGGGTCATTTACGCCACAGGATTTACGACGAATGTATCATTTACCAGAGCCGCAGGCTAGCTACAACAAGCATTTCGTGGAGAAATTTGCCAAGGAGAACGAAGATTTGGCAGAATGCACCAGAAGCTGGTCAGCAAAGGAAGAGCCATTAAAAAAGGACAAATATGGTATGTACAGTACTAGTTCTCTCTCCTCTCCATATTGTTTCACTGCTGCAATGTTATGTAGCCTATTTGGAAGACCGAATATCAACAAGTTTTCATCCGAGTGGCTACCCCTATTAGATGCGGCCACCAATGCCACTATTATGTATTGGGCCCAGATATTGTCTGATAACCTAGCCTCTACTATTTGGAATTATCATTCTAAAAGAACTCCCTCTCAGAGGATTTATCCTTCTTTCTTTTTAGATGCCTATGTCATGGATGCTATCTGTTCTGTCTCTAGATTTCAAGTCTACCATAAGGAACTGTGGGATTCTAAGTTTACCCCATATTTTTATAGAATCTGCCATGGAGTTATGCTACCCATTCACAAAATGTTGTATAATAAAGATGCCCCAAGATTTTCTCCCGAAGCTGAAATTGATATTCTCCCTGTCGGAAGATGGTTCAGAGAAGAATTATTCACTTATATTAGATTATTTGGAAGCATTGCTTCCCCTCATGTACTTCCCTTGTATGTTCCTGACAAGTTAATGGCCCGTGAAATAGCCTACCAAACCTGTGGGCTTGGAGGAATGAGAAAAGAACTAGAAGACAAGAAAAAGGCAATCTGGACGCAATTCTTGGTGGCCTATGGGGCTTTTGCATTGTTTGATTTAGGTCATGCTTTCAGATAAGTAGACAACATGTTGAGTCTATGATTTTTTAAGTTCCCAAGGATATAGTTTAACCCCTTTGATGTAATAATGAATTTTACTACGGCTGTTAAAATAAAGGTGTTCACTAAAGAAGATGATTTCTTTGATGACATCCTCCAGCAGAAGAGCACACTTAGAGACATTTTTCACATGGCCCAAATCCAGTTTGGCCCAACAGAATTCCAAGAGTTCAAACTCTACAGAGAACGGAGATTGGCAAACCTCCCCTTGGACAAGTTGCGCTTAGAACCAATAAGGGAACCCACTCCCAGCATCAGTATAAGTGGAAGCTCGAGGCCAGACAAGTCTAAATCTAAGTCTGGAAGAGAATCACCAGAACGGTCTAAACGGTCAGAGAGTGACCACAATAAAAGTGAAGGATCAGTCAGGGATACAACCCAATCTAAAGAGAATCCATAACACCAAGTGTTGTCGCCAACACAGGTGAAAGTTCCCGCTCCTCTCATCCAACCAACAAAGCCATTAAGAACAGAGCTGGAGAATGAGTGGGAAACATTTAATGAATTAATCAACACTGAGGAGCAAAACATGGAGACACCAAAGAATCAAGCACAGACAATGATAGAAATGGTCATTGAAATAGTTGTCAATGCTCTAGAAACTGAGCACATTCCCATAGCTCCATCATCTGAAATCATGCTGAAGATAGAGGAAATCCCTCCTCTAGATGTGTTTTACAGTCCACAGCACAAAGCAGTGGTTAGGAGACAGAGGAAGAAATGAAAACTAGACAACGTGCTGTCACCTGAGGCAGAGCAAATGGATGTCCTTTGGCGTGACCCTACCAGTGATCTGACAGAAAACCTGACTAAGTTATCCCAGATCACAAGAGCTTATGCTTCTGCTACTATTGATAAAGCATCTGAAGTACAACTATTGCTTAAGAATAAAGAAGATAAAATCTTATTTTTGCAGCAACAGTTACAGTAGGCTAGCGCTAGCCGGGAAGCAGAAGAAAAATTGGAAAAATTACAACAGGTCTTTCAACAGATGCAGCTGGGTTATCAAAGCAGTCTAGCCGAAAAGGAGCAGAAATTACAGGCCACACTAGAAAAGCACAAAGATGACCCCAAAATCACAGAGTTTGTCTCAGAAGCCCTTGCCTTGAAATACAAACTCTTGCAATAGCAATAGACACTATACCAAAGAATATCGCAATGGAGCTCTCACTGCAAGATGAGCCACAAAATCAAAATTCAAGTCGTGGATTTGCGACTCGATTATGATTTAATTGACAAGAAAGTTTTTGATTATTTGAATTGGCAGGAATCAAAGGAAGGCAAGAAAGTAGGGTTGCTCAAGATCAATGAATCCCACAAAGAAATGGTATTCAATAACTGGGATGCGCAGATCAAAAAGGAAGAACAGGCAGCGAAAGAAGAAGTGACAGCAGCAAGCAACGCCATTGACTGTGTCAATGAAAATCTGCATAGAGCAAACCTGATATCAGAAACCACTCCAGGATTTCTCCCAAAAGCACGGCCACTGTAGACAAGCTGGAAACAGAAAGTTGAAGAAAAGGCAGAGTCAATCAAGAAGTTAACTAAGTTGAATTGGGACACTTACTAGCAATACTTGGTTAAACCGCACAGTTAATGTATGACTCTGAAATGCCTTACAAATTATGTCGAAAAGATAGCACCAGCGCTTACTGATTATGTTTTCGCAGGACAACTAAATCGGAGGTTGGCCAACCGACACTCCTTAAGCTTATGTCAGATGATTGCGATCTAAGAGAACAGATGCATAGTTAATTTTGAGATACAGTTTCAGTTTTATTTTGATTTATTTTTGCCTTAGTTGAGGACAGTCATCTAAACCTCCTCCTATATTTTTGTAATAAACTATTTTTAGTCTTTAGTTAGTAGTATTTAAACCCCTCTCATGCATTTAGAGAGGGGTCTAGAAATTTGTTAAAAATAGTTCTTCACAACATGCACTTCTGCACCGTCTGAGGAGGTTTTGATGAATGGATGGAACGAGATTTATTGATATCTGTGTTAAATGTCTGCTACTGAAATGCACTTTTGTACTCTTAGTAGATGTTGAATTATGAGAAGATAAATCTATATTGCTGAAATTCATGAGTAGGACTCATTATCAATGGTACTTTTATCTCTTAATGGTTTCTGCTTGTGCGTCAAGTAATATGTTATGTTCAGTTGTTTATATATGAAAGCCTAAATGTTTAAGTTATCATTTGGCACTTTTGTATGGTGGTAACTATTCTGTTTATGCTAAATGTATGAAGAACTTATTATGCGATATGCTTATCACAATTGTTTCGACTAATTTCTTATACAAAACAATTTATTTCTAATGGATTCTTTTCTCATAGCAATTGAATGATCTTTATTACTGATTGTTGTTAGAAACTATTTTAGATCACATAAGTGAAGAGTTAATCTCGGGATAGTTTTTTAAAATTAGATGCTTCTGTTTATTAGAATAAAATTGCATGTTTTAGATTAGACTTAGATTAAAAGCATTGTATTTAGAAATTTTTAGAAAGGAAAACATCAACCCTTAGCATCATCACAAACAAATTGGGAAACTGATCCCATATCACCAGTCGGACCCACCATCCCAAACGGAAAAGGAGCTGCTTTCAAAGTCCGGACCGGGAGGGTATCCCCCTTGTTGTAGACCCGATTTTCAGGGCTTGAACAGGTAGGTACATTGTATTTATGCAATAGTATTTCTAATTCTACTAATTCTTTAACATACATATGAGAAGATATGACATTATGGTATCATAGGCATGGGCACATGAGTGAGAAGGGAATGAATATTCTTCACTCAAGAAATTTGTTTCCAAGTTTGAAGCATGTTGATTTGGATTTCTATGAGAATTGTGTTTATGGAAACCAAAAGAGAGTCTGATTTCTCAGAGTTGGGAAAGAAAAGAACAATGAAAAATTAGAGATTGTGTATACAGATGTATTGGTATTGACTCAGGTATCATCTCTTAGTGACTCTCATTATCATGTTAATTTTATTGATGATGCAACTAGGAAAATTTGGGTTTATTGTATTAAAAACAAATCGGATGTCTTTGATACTTTTAAGAAATGGAAATATTTGGTTGTGAATGAGATAGGAAATAAGTTGAAGTGTCTAATATAAATACTAGAGGTGAATACTGCATCAAAAAGTTTGATAATTATTGTTCAAACTGTGGAATTCGTAGAGAGAATATAGTTCTAGGAACACCAAAAGAAAATGGTGTGTCAGAAGGGATGAATAGGACAATCATGGAGCATGCAAAGTGTATGTTATTGCATGGAGGATTTCCTTTACAATTTTGGGAAGATGTTGTAGCTACTATTGTTTATCTAATAAACAGAGGACCTTCAAGTTCCTTGGATGGTCATATTCCAAAGGAGGTATTGACAAGAAAGAAGGTAAGGTACTCATTTCTAATGACCTTTGGTTGTGAACCATTTATCCACATTAATAAAGAAAACAATACAAATCATGAGATAAAATCAAAGAAGTGTACATTTATTGGATATGGTGTTAATGATTTTGGTTATCACTTATATGATTATGAGTAGAGATGTGTTATTCAACGAAAGGATCTTGTACAAGGATCAGTTGCAGAGAAATAAATAGGAAAAGGAAAACATAGAATACATAGTGCTTGATGACATCACAAAAAAGAAAATCCAAATGTGCCAAAAAATCATAATTATCAGTAGCAAGAGCAACAACAACTACCTCAAACTTCTACAAGTATTGTTAGAAGATCTACTAGGTTCACTAGACCCCCTGAATGATATTATCCTTCATTATATTATGTATTTTTGACCGATTCTAGTGAACGGGATGATATGAAGAAGCAATGCAGGTAGACACCAAAAAGAAGTGGGAGAAAACCATGAAAGAAGAGATGGAATCATTGGTACATAACTAGACTAGGGACTTAGTTAAGCTACCTGAAGGTAAAACAACATTGCAGATTAAATAGGTTTATAGGTTGAAGGAAGAAGATGGAGGAAAAATGAGGTATAAGGCTTGACTTGTTGTGAAGGGGTTTGCAGAAAAGAAAGGTATATACTTTGATGAAATATTTTCACTTGTTGTTAGAATGAATTCAATCAGAACTATTTTAATTCTTGTGGTAGTAGAATATTTTCATCTTAAACAGTTAGATGTAAAGACAACTTTTATCCATGGGGATTTGGAGGAATATATCTATATGCAACAACCACAAGGATATGAGGGCAAAGGGAAGGAAAAAATAGTGTGGAAGTTGAATAAGAGCATGTATGGCTTAAAACAAGCTCCAAGGCAATGGTATGTAAAATTTGATAGGTTTATGTCTGAACACGGTTATACTAGATGTCATTCTTACCATTATGTTTATCTCAAGAAAAAAAATGATGGCAGTTATATTATATTTCTTTTGGATATAAATGACATGCTTGTTGCTGGGTCTAACAGGCAGGAAATAAATGTTCTCAACGAAAAATTGGCTAGTTCATTTGCAATGCAGGACTTGGGTGCTACAAACAAAATCCTTGGTATGAGAATAACTAGAGACATGAAAAATCACAAATTAACATTGTCTCAGGGTGAGTATGTAGAAAAGGTGTTGGAAAGATTTAATATGTAGAATGAAAAACCATATAGTACACCTTTTTCTAGCCATTTCAAACTAAGTATGTGTGTCCCAAGACTTAGGAAGATATAGATTACATGTCTAAAGTTCCATACACAACATCGGTCGGAAACTTAATGTATGCAATGGTGTGCATAAGGCCTGATATTGCACATACAATGAGAGTTATGAGAAGGTATATGAACAATCTAGGAAAAGAGAATTCGATGGAAATAAAGTGGATTCTCAGGTATTTGAGAGGTAGCACTAATCAAAAAATACATTTCAGAGGTTCAAGCATTGTTCTACATGGATATGGAAATTCAAATATGTCAAGTGAACGAAATAACAAGAGGAGAACCGATAGGTGGAACAACCATCAGTTGGGTTTATAAAATTCAAACCATTATTGCACATTCAACAACAGAAGAAAAGTATGTTTCTTCTACGAAGGCTTGTAGAGAAATGATTTGGTTACAAAGGTTTATGGATGAATTGAGCAAGAAGCAAGAGATTGGTAGGTTATACAACAATAGTTAGAGTACCATTCCTCTTGCAAAGAAATCAACATTTTATTCTAAGGCTAAGAATATAAATCTCAGGTACCATTTGATACGGTTAGTTTTGGAAGATGGACAATTGAAGCTGGAAAAGATACACACTAGTCAAAATCCTGAAGATATGTTAACAATTGAAAGGTGGTAATGAGGGAGAAACTAAGTTTTTTCTCAGTTTCAATTGATCTTCAAGTACGATGGTGTTGACAGTGCTAGACCCACCACCATGTCAAGGGGATCTCCCCGGTAAGAAGTCCTAATTAGACCTCATACCATTTGGTGTAGGACTCCCAGCAGTGGGTCGTAAGGTAATGCCTTGACCACGATGTCACATAGAGGCAAGTAGAATAACTTTGTCAACAGCAAGGATGTGATTGATGTAGTGAGTCAAGGAAGGTGTATGAGAGGTTCCAACACTTCGAAAGGGGAAGGAGGTGAAGGTTACTTCGAGTTTGAAATGGATCATTCCCAACTCGGTTAGGAACACATAACACAAAGGACATGCATAGCTTCCGGTGGAGCAGTCCACTCGGATGTGACAGTCACATCATACAAGGTAAGATAACACGTACAACACTCACAGATCAGTCTGAGATGAGTGTGACGGTCGTTATAGCAAGGTTCAAGTGAAAGGTCTATCTGATGTCTGGCAGAGCAGTCGACACGGACGGTGACAGCATTAACAACATATGAAACACATTAACAACAAGATTAATATAATTTCATGTGAATCAGTTCATACACAAGTACGTAAGTTAAACAACACATATCATTAAAACAAAAGGAGTAGCCCAACTACAATAACAACATATGCATGAAAATGTGTTGCCTCTTATTATATAAAGAAGTGTAAGTCACAATCATACAATACATCCATGTAAACTTGCTAGCCCCAACAGTGGAACGTTACAGCCACATCCGCCTCCTCCTCCAAAGAGATGTACTAGCTCCATGCAGTGGAGAAGCCAAGGCACATTACAATATTCTCGAAGCCTTCTTCAAGATAGTCTTAGTAGAAGCTGGGCTAACCAAAAGCCTATACAATGAGTTATGAGGGACTATTTATAGCAAAGGGTGGGGTGACCCTTGACATTCCCCTTTATGACCATTCAACTACCCTCATGACGCTTCACCTACTATATGACTGTTACATCCACTATTAACACTTGACTTACACTTGACATCACTCAACATTACAAGGCACATGTACCCTTGTGAACAATGGCTTGGACAAGCCAAACTAGAAATCATTCAGACTTAGACGACCATAGAAGTCCAACTACTTGAAATCCTCATGCTGATCAACAGTGACATATTGATGCCAAGATTGGTAGTCCTTGAGAGTGTTTGTTTGTTCTGTTGTGACATCCATCTGAAACCCGAACCTTGCCTCCATAGCATCAGGGTACACTACTCGGGCTCCTCTGTCCAACTCATCTGTGTGCATGCACATCATTGTCTTTAGTGTGGCTGGATGAGCAACATACTTGCGCATGATGTCTACATTGATAGGCAAGTCTGGGTTGGTGGCAGTGCTCATCAGCTCGTCGAAGTACAATTCAAGCTCCTATTGGACCTTCTTCTTGGTCTTCACCTAGGTGAGGGTCCCAAGTCAAGGGATCGCATGAGTTTTCACTATAACCTCCATGCTTTTGAATACTTATGCATGGGAAGCCTGTATGCTAGTGACGAGTTGTGGTAGGTCTTCATAGTTATGGACCTGACTCTAGATACGTGCTTGCAGCTCGACCGCATTGGCCTTCATCATCTTTGGCAAGTGAAGCAGGGCTCCCTTGTACTTCATCATCCATGCTCACATGTTATCAATAGCAGTATGTATGTTCTTCAAGATGCGTACTCTTCTTGCACATCACTATTGTCATCTGTGGAGATGAATGACTGCTTGATGCACAATACCAAACTTGGAGTACAGGGCTCGTATAACTATGTACAAGGACAATACTTCATCTAGTATTGCTTTCTTCAGTTCAACTCGAGCGGAAATTGTCACCAAGTCTCCTCCTTGCTTGGCCACTTGTAGTTCCTTCGCCATTAGCTCATTCTCAGCTATGAGAAAACGAACACTTGAGCTAGTGGATTCGACGTACACTCTAGTTGCATCGGCCAACGTAGCTGGATGCTTGTGCACATCAGTCACGATCACTTTCTCTTCAAATTGTGCAAGGGATGTTTGGACCTCCACAGTAGGTACTCTCTAATACTGCACAACTCTGTGATGAGATTTGTTAAAGGAGATGTTGTGCATCTCTGCTTCTGGTTGACCACCAAGGACCTCAGTGCCTTCTTGGTCATCTAAGACTTGCTCATCGTCTGGATGCATTGAAGAAGGTGAGTCGACCTCTCTTTGGTGAGGCATGAGGTCAGTGTCATATTCCAAACCTCTCTTTGGTGAGGCATGAGGTCAGTGTCCTATTCCAACTCCTGTTGCTCCATGTCTACATCCAACTATTCAAGAGCCTGTTCTATCTCATGAGAAAAGTCTTTCCCTTGTGAGGGTTCACCCTGTTCGCTTGATGCCAGCTGTTCAGAAGAATCAACTACTTGTATGGGTGTTGCTTCATCTATCTGCATGTGATGTGCCCCCTGCTGAATCTGTTGTTGCTGCACTTCCTTCTCATGTTGGCGCAACTCTTTTTTTTTTCCGGAGTTGCTCCCTCAGCTCATGCAACTCCTTCTCTGCTTCTTCCATTCTCTTCTTATCCCTCTGCCTTCATGCGATTCGCCTGTCATGCTATTGCCTCTTCTATTGAATAGCCATAGTTGCTTGTTCTACAAGTGGATCTTCTCGAAACTTGCAGCTTTGTTCCTCCTCCATGCGGTCGACAATATTTCTCTTCCCTTTGTCGCACATAGGTATGCTTGGCTCCACTATTTTTGTTGCTACTACTACTACTGGTGTTCTCCATGATGCTACTTCATGCTGTTGTGCTAACCACTCTACGATGAAACCAACCTATTCATTGGGTCTGGAGGAATTGTAACAATATCTCCATGAGTCCTCTTCAGCCCAATGAAATTCCCCATGGATCCAATTGAACTAAACTCTCATGCAGTGATCCTTCACAATGCAATGTGGGTTATACGGGTTGAGGCTTCAGAAGTCGAATGGATACTTCTTCACCTGTTCAGCTTCAACATCTGCTTGCCTGATGCTCTAGATCTCATATAACTCAATCTGCAACGGAAGTGTGGGCCAATATGCCTTCTTCTTCCGTAGCAGCCTAGTTGTTAATCTTGCTGAGATATGATACACTACTTCCTGCATGACAAGCACATCCAACGCAAACTTTGGCATAACATGCAGAGGCTTCTCCACACTGAACACTTAGATGAACGTGTTTTCTGGTGATGCATACCAATCTAGAATGCCTAACAATTCCTTCATCGCTTCTTCTGACATGCAGATTGGATCATGTTCGAATATCAACCTGTACACTAGGGTGACAAGATGGTTGGATAGTTGTATGATCACTCCTCTAAAGCCGCACTCGGACAACAACTTGAAACACATGCTCACAACAGTCTCCACCGGTGACCATGCCCACTCTAAGCCCGGGAACTCATGTCGCTACATCTAGAATGTAGGCGGACATGTAAATCTCTACATGCATGCCTTCGGATGACTGTCAAGACTTCGTGACTTGCTCGTTCAGCTGATGAGCCAGTATGCTAGACCAATTTCATGGTATTCCTTCTCTAGCAAGTTGGTCCAGCATGACCACCCAACTCTAAGGGAAGGTCTCATGCTTGCTTAGCCACGCAGTTGACATGCAAATATGACCAAGTATTGATATGCCTTCCTAAATATCTTTGTGTTATAGATCTGATTGGGGGTCATCCTAAAATGAGCTGGATCCTTTACCCAATCCTTCAAAATTTCTCTAGAGTGGCCTCTATTGTTGGGCAAGCTAAGCGGGGGAGTCATGACAGTCATGGGCTCAGTCATTTGATACATCTCATCGTAAGATTGTGCCTAGAAGGTTGCAAGCTTCGTCCCACTGACACTACTCAAGGTCATCGTCTCGGGGTCAGTGTGAGAAACGATCCAGTGAATCATGTCCACACATGGGAACGCGGGGTATCTGCATGCAATATGGTACAAGCCATACTTATGAATGTTCACGTGCACCTGACAGTCTTCAATGTCTTCCCCAAAAGTACCTACGAATGTTTCATTCACCTCTTGCCACTTCAGTTTGATGTCCTTGTCTAGATATAACTTCGTATCTACATAGATTAGCAAACCAGAGGACACCTGCTCAGCTGCCATACCATCAGTGTCCTGAGATCCTATTCTCTTGAAAGCCATTGAGATAGATGAACACCTGAAAGATCTGGAAACAAGCAGCATGCATGATAAGAAATATGTCAATGCAAAAAAAGCAAATCCGGGGAAGGGCACAACACATACCTGGGAAACTGATGAGCAAGATTGAGAAAATTTCATTAGGAGGCTAAGCGAATGTCTTCCGAAACTGTGCAAAAGGTAGTATGGATTGTGTCGGAGGCAGGTCTAGCTGCTAAATCTCTGAAATGTGCAATCCAGTTGGACAACTGGCTATTGGGATTGCACAATGCATGATCCCAGCTGGGGAGGACTGCTGGCCTAGGGACATATTTAGGCAAACTCTTGGGCCAAGCAGCCACTGTCCTCCAGGAATGAGTAATGCATCCTTGGTGAAGGCAGTGACTGGGCCAAGGTTGGCCTGACTCGTCGACAGGAAACTAAAAGCAAGTAAGTTGATGAAATGTATGGCGACACTAAGTGATAGCAAAAATGATAAATAGTGCATGCAAAACATGAATGTAAGATTCCGCAAAATAAACATCATGCATGTGGGTGACGTCGTTCGCAGGTTGGGCGAACGTCTGTGCAAAACAATTTCATGCATGCAACAACAATGAGATAGAAGCAAAAATTGAAACAGAGCTAGGAAAAGCTAGAATATATGTAAACAACAGCAAGCGTTCAAATAAATCAAGCAAACAACACTCACACAAGAGAATACACGAAAAGCAGAAGAAATTCTAAAAAGGACAAGTTGAGGCCACTTACCCGTGAATAGCTGAGTTGGATCTATCCAAGAGTCCTAGATGTGCTGCGGGATGTTAGAGCTCCAAGATCGATGTGAATGAATGAGCTCTGATACGTCGAATAAATAAGTTTGGTCTCATGACACACATGCCACAAATATAGGAAAAAGCGACACTTGGAGGGAAGCTTCTAAAACAACCTTGCATGTAACCCCCGGCTGCTAAAAATAGCTCCCTAAATCACGGGATGTATTTTGCATGTTGTCTCTTGCTATTCCAGGAAGATCAAGTCATGCATGCATGCAAGTCAAGTTTCCTCATTCCTGGGTGGAACTAGTCAACCGAACCATTCATGCATGCGAGTGATCAACTACTTAGGAAAAATACATATTCCTGGCTTGGAGATAGGCTAACTGCCCAACAGGATTGTGCAATTTCTGGGCGGAGCAGCTGACTGCTACCCAGATTTGTGAAAATCCTGGGTTGAAAAACCTGTTGTTGGCAACAATTGTGCAATTCCTGCTGGGAGGGTTGGCTAGCAAGATTGCGCAATCTTGGAGCCCAGTAGACTATCAGAGAGGATTGCGTAATTCTTGGAGGGAAGGCTGGTTTCCCTCCAGGAATGCACAATTTCCTAGGGGAAGCATCTCATCCTACAGCTGGAGCAAGTCTGGGTAAGCAAACTGTGAGGGGAATGGATCGACTGTGATTGATAGGCTACCTTTGTGCGAGGAAAATATGCAAGCTTGAGTACTTGATGAAACAAGACAAAGTGTTGTGTAAGGTTGGTAGGGAGACTCCAAAATAGGCTAAGGAAAAATTTTGGAGGGTGGTTGTAGTCGTTACAACACCTGTTGAAACATTAGTAGAACCCTAACTCTCTACATAGACCTTGTTCGTGAAAAGCAAGTCTAACACCTCCGGAAGTATTGTTCAATTCCTAGCTCATCTTGGTTTCACACTGACTTGATTGTAAGATGTAGCATCTGCCAAGCCCTTGGTCGATTGACACATATTCCAAGCCAAGGAAACACAGTCGTTTCAATTGGGCTTGAGGGGTATATAGGTGCACAAGTAGTATAGTCGTCAAAGTCTTAGTCATCTCTAGTGTTGCTCCACTGCCACCAGGCCTAGAAAATACCCCGATGGAGCTACATAGGAACAAAAGCATGGCTCCACTGCCAGGGAGCTTGTTCAGTACCTCGACGGAGTTACTTGCATCACCTCCCTGCACAGGAAGCCTTTCTCTTCTTTTGCCTTAGTTATTTTTCATTTTGAATTTTTGACTTTTCATTTTTCATTTTCACTGTGCATAGCACTTATTCATTTTAGAGGCGGAAGATGGATCCCGACTTATTGAGAGCAGAGGAGGTTGTTTCAAAAGAGAAGTAGTTTATTATATATTTGACGTGCCTGTTAAGGTTTCCCCGCTCACCTTACTCTACTTGACTGAGCTGACAAGGGTTAACCCAAAAACAATTGACTAGAGAAGGTGACATAGTTAGCATGCAAGTGTTTTGTTTACACTAAGGTTCACTTCGAGGAGTACATATTTTCCTTCGATGTATGATGGACTAAGAGTAACAAGTTCATCATACAGATGCAAGATGATAGATAACCAATCATTGACAGTTGTAAGAACCATCTTGTACTTTACCCAGCTCGTTTCATGAGTCACACCTGGTTTCATGCGAACTAACCTACGAACGAAACAAACGAATGAACTAACAACAAGACCAAGAAAAAGCATAAGAAAAAGTGAAATAAAAGCAAGCAAACAAATCATGTAAGCAAACAAGCATGAAAGCAATCAAATGAAAGAAAACACTACTCCTAATCCTACTCTAACGATGCACAGGCCTAATCACGTGAAATGAAACTTCCAATGCAACCACTGGCACATTGGTAGACCGATGTTGGTGAAGGTGTGGTTCGCTAGTAACCCGGTTGTGTGGACCAGCATACAACAAAGATATAATAGTGAAGACAGCCACACTTCATGTTTCAATGTGCCCACGGGACATAAGGGAGTGCATGTGCATGATAAGCAGTCTGTGGACTTATCATGGTGCTGTGTGACACTACGTGAAACTTTGAAGCATAAGCACACTCTTGACTGTGACATGCAAGAAAACGAAAGAAACAAAGACAATTTGTGTCGTGAATGAGTGCTTTCAATGTAAGACTCCTCCAAAGCATGAGCAATGGGATCGTGCAGTTCAAGTGGAGGAAGTGTGATCTATGTGTGAGATGGATCTTCAATGCATATAGATGAGTGATGAGGAGCCTTGGGCGATTGAACGATTTCATGATCAGAAGTAAGACTAACCTCAAGAGAGCGAGGGCCTGACATAACCATCAACTCGAGCTGAAGTGCCTTGATAGTCTTGGGTGTCTCAACTTCATCATCAGGTAGATCATCATACACCGGTGGCTTCGAAAGATTAACTGTGATAGATTCGTGATTGTGATCAAAATTGGAAGCAAATGGATCATGACCGCCACGATAAAAAAAATCAATGAATTCTTCAGCATCCTCATGATCAGATGAATCAAACAAAGGGGTAGATGAAAAGCGAATGAACTCATCCTCTGCGTTTCTTTTAAAGATATATGAAGGATCAAGTGGATCTTCAATGAATAACTTATCCTCTCCGTTGTCGAATGATGGACTAACATCCGGTGAGTCCTACGAGTGATCAATAATGGGTGCATCTGTGGATGAAGACACACATGCAAAATCATGGATGGCAGGTTCACCAAAGAGGCTAGGAAAGAAAAGAGGGGGCTCGAATGGAAGGGATTCATCCTTTGCCGAGTGGTTCAAGCTCCAACTCATACTTTTCATGAATGACAACGCATGTTGGTTATGCAACGCCAACTCCGTCAGTGGGTTGTTCCTCGTTCACAACAAGTGAAGAGTTCGGAATGGATGAACACAAGACACCATCGTTTGGAGGAACACCTGAGTGTGAAGATGGAGGTCGAAGAAAAGAATTCACATGGCAACTCGAAGGACTCCAACCAAATCTACATGAAAATGGAGTGGAGTGATGTTGGGAGAGTGTGAAGTATGAACAAGTGTTCAAACATGATCCTTAGCATCACTAGGCTATGGTGGAACTATTGAATGAGAGGGAGGCCGACAATCCATTGAGACAGTGCCTGCTCCCACATGGGATTGTGTAGTTCCATCAACGAATAAGGTTGAGAGAGGCTTGACATAAATCTTTCTCTTGGGACGGGAAGATTTCTTAAGACAGTACTCGAATCAATCCCAGAGATAAGGAAACTTCATCTGGCTCCTCAGAGCCTGAAACTGTAATTCACGAAAGTGCTACCAAAAATCAATAACGGATTTATGCGGAGCCCTTCGTTGCTGTAACAGTTTCCAGTCAAGATGTTCTAGATCAATATGGTAGAACGTGTCTTCAATAAGATCACAAAAGTGCTCAAATGAGTGCACAGTGTCAGCTGGTAGGCTGAGCACCCAATGAAATGGAGATTCGCAAAGTATGTATGTAAGCATCAAACCGGCCTGTTCATCAGAAAACTCTTATTCCTCATGAATCATGGAAAGAAAGTTATGTAAGTTCTCAGGCTAGGCCACTTCACCTTCACCATCATACGTGTGAGTGGACAAGAGATTGAAAATCTTCCCCAAGATGGAGACATCTTCACGATTCAAAAAACACCTCGGGGGAAGAAGAATGAAAGACTCCATGAAAGATATGCAAAGGTTCAAAACTGGATGAGAGGACACTGCTTGTCATCGGGCCCTCCTTCTAGCACCAGAAATGTTGACAGTGCTGGACCCGCCAACATGTCAAGGGGATCTCCCTGGTAAGAAGTCCCAATTAGACCTCAGACCGTTTGGTGTAGGAGTCCCAGTAGTGGGTTGTAAGGTAATGCCTTGACTGTGATGTCGCACAGAGGCAAGTAGAATAACTCTGTCAGCAGCAAGGGTGTGACTGATGCAGTGAGTCAAGGAAGGTGTATGAGAGGTTCCAACACTTCGAAAGGGGAAGGAGGTGAAGGTGAGTTCCAGGTTGAAAGGGATCAGTCCCAACTCAGCTAGGAACACACAACACAAAGGACATGCATAGCTTCTAGTGGAGCAGTCCACTCAGATGTGGTAGTCACATCATACAAGGTAAGATAACACATACAACAATCACAGATTATTCGAGACGAGTGTGATCATTTTTATAGCAAGGTTCAAGTAAAAGGTCTATCTGATGTTTGGTAGAGCAATCGACATGGACGGTGACAACATTAACAACATATGCAACACATTAACAACAAGATTCATATAATTTCATGTGAATCGGTTCAGACACAAGTACATAAGTTAAACAACACATATCATTAAAGCAACTGGAGCAGTCCAACTACAATAACAACATGTGCATGAAAATGTGTTGGCTCTTATTATATAAATAAGTGTAAGTCCCAATCATACAATACATCCATGTAAACCTGCTAGCCCCAACAGTGGAACATTACAACCACATCTGCCTGCTCCTCCAAAGAGATGTACTAGCTCCGTACAATGGAGAAGCCTAGGTGTGTTACAATACTATCCAAGCCTTCTCCAAGATAGTCTTAGTAGAAGCTTGGCTGACCAAAAGCCTATACAATGAGTTATGAGGGGCTATTTATAGCAAAGGGTGGGGTGACCCTTGACATTCCCCTTTGTGACCATTCAACTACACTCATGACTATGACTCTTCACCTACTCTATGACTGTTACATCCACTCTTGACACTTGACATCACTCAACATTACAATGCACATGTACCCATGTGAACAATGGCTTGGGCAAGCCAAAATAGACACCATTTGGACTTAGAAAACCATATAATTCCAACTGCTCGACATCCTCATGTTGTTCAACAGTGACATATTTATGCCAAGATTGGTAGTCCTTGAGATTGTTCGTGTGTTCTGCTATGACATCCATATGAAACCTGAACGTTGCCTCCATAGCATCTGGGTACACTAATTGGGCTCGTCTATCTAACTCGCCTATGAGCATGTGCATCATTGTCTTTAGTGTGGCCAGAACATCAACGTACTTGTGCATGATATCTGCACTAATAGGCAAGTCTAGGCTAGTGGCAGTGCACATTAGCTCATCGAAGTACGAGTCAAGCTCCTGTTGGACCTACTTCTTGGTCTTCGCTTGGGTAAGGGTCCCAAGTCATGGGATCGTGTGAGTGTGCACTATAATCTCCATTCTTTTGAATACTCGTGCATGGGAAGGATGTATGCTAGTGATGAGTTGTGGTAGATCTTCATAGTTCCGGACCTGACTCCAGATACGTGCTTGCAACTCGACCACATTGGCCTTCATCATCTTTGGCAAGTGAAGTGGGGCTCCATTGTACTTCATCATCCATGCTCACATGTTATCAACATCAGTATGTATGTTCTTCAAGATACATACTCTTCTTGCACATCGTTGCTACCATCCATGGAGATGAACGACTGCTTGATGAAAGGTACCAAACTTGGATTACAATGATCGCATAACTCTAGCCAAGGACAATACTTCATCTAGTATTGCCTTCTTCAGTTCAGCTCGAGCGGACAATTATCACCAAGTCTCCTCCCTGCTTGGCTACTTGTATTTCCTTCGCCATTCACTCATTCTCATCTATGAGAAAATGAACACTTGAGCTAGTGGCTTCGACATACACTCTAGTTGCATTGACCAACGCAGATGGATGCATATGCACATAAGTCACGATCAATTTCTCTTCAAGTTTCTCAAGGGATGTTTGGTCCTCTGGATTCAGTACTCTCTAAGACTGCACAACTTGTGATGAGATTCTTCAAAGGATATGTTGTGCATCTCTTCTTCCTGTTGACCACCAAGGCTCTTAGTGCCTCCTTGGTCATCCAAGACTTGCTCATCATCTGGATGCATTGAAGTAGGTGAGTCAACCTCTCTTTGGTGAGGCATGAGGTCAATATCCTGTTCCAACTCCTGCTACTCCATGTCTGCATAAAACTATTCGAGAGCATGTTCTATCTCATGAGCAAAGTCATCCCCCTGCGAGGGTTCACACTATTCACCTAATGCCAGCTGTTCAGAAGAATCAACTACTTGTACATGCACTACTTTGTCTGTCTACACGTGATGCACCCCCTGTTGAATCTACTTCTGTTGTGCTTCCTTCTCATGTCGGCACAACTCTTGTTCTTTACGGAGTTGCTCCCTCAGCTCATGCAACTCCTTCTCTACTTCTTCCATTCTGTTCTTATCCCTCTGCCTTCACGCGATTCGCTTGTCACGTTTCTACCTCTTCCCTTGACTAGCCATAGTTGCTTGTTCTACAAGTGGATCTACTCAAAACTTACAGGTTTGTTCCTCCTCCATGCAGTCGACAATCTTTAACTTCCCTTTGTCACGCATAGGTATGCTTGCTTCCAATGTTTCTACTACTGCTACTATTGTTGGTGTTCTCCATGATGCTACTGTGCTAACCAATCTACAGTGAAATCAACCTATTCATTGGGTCTGGAGGAATTGTAACAATATCTCCATTTGTCCTCTTCATCCTAATGAAATGCCCCATGGATCCAATTAAACTGAAATATCATGCAGTGATCCTTCACAATGCAATGTGGGTCATATGGGTTGAAGCTTCAGAGGTCGAATGGGTACTCCTTCATCTTTTCAGCTTCAACATCCACTTGTTTGATGCTCCAGATCTCGTATAACCCAATCTACAACAGAAGAGTGGGCCAAGGTGCCTTCTTCTTCTGCTGTAGCCTAGCTATTAATCCTCCTGTGATATGATATGCTAATTCCGACATGAAAAGCACGTCCAACGCAAACTTTGGAAGAACATGTGGAGGCTTCTCTGCATTGAACACTTAGATGAACGTGTCATCCAGTGAGGCATACCATTCTGCAATGCCTAACAATTCCTTCATCACTTCTCCTGACATGCAGGGTGGATCTTGTTCAAATATAAACTTGTACAATGGGGTGACAAGATGGTCGGATAGTCGTATGATCACTCCTCTGAAGCTGCACTTGGATAATAACTTGAAATACGTGCTCACAACAGTCTCCGCTGGTGACCATGCCCACTCTAAGCTCGGGAACTCATGTCGGGCACAGACTACATCTATAATGTAGGCGGACATGTAAATCTCTACATGCATGCCTTTGGGTGACTATTGAGCCTTCGTGACTTGCTCCTTCAGCTGATGAGCTAGTATGCCGAACCAGTTGCATGGTCTTCCTTCTCTAGCCAATTGGTCCAGTGCGACCACCCAACTCTGAGGGAAGGTCTCAGTGCTCGCTTGGCCACTCAGTCGACATGCGAATATGACCAAGTATTGGTATGCCTTCCTCAATATCTTCATCTTATAGATCTGTTGGGGGTCATCCTGAAACGAGCTGGCTCCTTTACCAAAGCCTTGAAAATGTCTCTGGAGTGGCCTCTGCTGTTGGGCAAGCTGAACGAGGGAATCATGATAGTCATGGGCTCGGTCATCTGATACATCTCATCATAATCTCATGCCCAAAAGGTTGCAAGCTTCGTCCCACTAACACTGCTCAAGGTCATCGTCTTGGGGTCAATGTGAGAGATGGTCCAGTGAATCATGTCCGCACATGGGAACGCGGGGTATCTGCATGCACTCTGGTACAAGTTAGACTTATGAATGTTCACATACACCTGATGATCTTCAAGCTCTTCCCCAAAAGTAACTGCAAATGTTTCATTCACCTCTTGCCACTTAAGTTTGATGTCCTTGTCTAGATACAACTTCGTATCTGCATATATCGACAAACAAAAGGACACATGCTCAGTTGTTGCTCCAGCTGCCATACCATCAGTGTCCTGAGATCCTGTTCTCTTTGAAGCCATTGAGACAGATGAACACCTGAAATATCTAGAAACAAGCAGCATGCATGGAAAGAAATATGACAGTGAAAAAAAACTAAATCCGGGGAAGGACACAGCACATACCTGGGAAACTGATGAGCAGGATTGCAAAAATTTCACTGGGAGGCTGAGTGAATGGCTGCCAGAACTGCACAAAAAGTAGTCTAGACTATGTGGAACGCTGGACTAGCTGTTGGATTTGCAAAATGCACAATCCATTTGGGCAGCTGGCTGCTGTGATTTCACAATGTGCGATCCCAGTTGGGCAGGACTATTGGCCCAGGAACATATTTGCACAAATTCTTGGGCCAAGCAGCCACTATCCTCCATGAATGCACAAAACAGTCTAGGAGGCCAGCGTTGGGTCAGAATGTGCAAATATAGAGAGGAAGGTGAGCCTTCCTTCTCTAGATTGCACAATGCAGCCTTGGTGAAGGCAGAGACCGGGTCAAGGTTGGCCCAACTCACCAACATGCAACTGAAAGAAAGTAAGTCGATGAAATGCATGGTGAAAATATGTGATAGCAAAAATGATAAACAGTGCATGAAAAACATGAATGGAAGATTCAGCAAACAGATCAACATGCATGTGGGTGAGGTCATTCACTGGTTGGGTGAATATCCGTGCAAAACAGTTTCATGAATGCGATAATAGTGAGATAGCAACGAAAATTGAAACAAAGTTAGGACAATATAGAATATATGTAAACAACAGCAAGCACTCAAATAAATCAAGCAAACAACACTCACACAAGTGAATACACAAAAAGCGACAGAAATGCTAAAAAATACGAGATGAGGCCACTTACCCGTGAATATATGAGTTGGATGTGTCAAATATTCCTGGATGTGTTGTGGGATGTCAGGGCTCCAAGATCGATGTGAATGAATGAGCTCTAATGCATTGAAAAAATAAGTTTGGTCTCATGACGCACATGCCACAAATCTAGGAAAAATCAACACTTGGAGGGAAGCTTCTAAAACAACCTTGCATGTAACCATCTGCTGCTAAAAATAGTGCCCTAAATCATGGGATGCCTTTTGCATGTTGTCTCTTGCTATTTGAGGAAGATCAAGTCATGCATGCATGCAAGTCAAGTTTACTCGATCCTGGCTGGAACTAATCAACCAGACCGTTCATGCATGCAAGTGCTCAATTTCTTGGGAAAAATGTGTATTCCTAGCGTGGAGCTGGGCTGACTTCCCAAGGGGATTGCACAATTTCTGGGCAGAACAAATGACTACTGCCCAAATTTGTGCAAATCCTGGGCTGAGCAATTTGTTGCTGGGAAACATTGCACAAATCCTATTGGGAGGGTTGGATCGCAGGATTGCACAATCCTGGAGCCTAGCAGGTTGTCAAAGGGATTGCGCAATTCCTAGAGGGAAGGTTGGTTTCCCTCGAGGAATGCACAATTTTCCACGGGAATCTGATCAGCCTGCAGCTGGACCAAGTCTGGGTAAGCAGCCTGTGAGGGGAATCGATCGACTATGATCGACAGGCTGCCTTTGTGTGAGGAAAACATTGAAGCTTGAGTACTTGATGAATCAAGACAAAGTGTTGTGTAAGGGCTATAGGGAGGCTCCAAAGCAAGATAAGGAAAAAATTTGGAGGGTGGTTATAGCTGCTACAACAGATGGCAAAGATCAGAAACTGTAGGTTTTAACCCTATACAGAACTTACCTTCATATGAATTCTAAAAAACAGAAAATAAACAATGGAGGATAAAACATAAAACATATATACACAGATATTTTCCCCTAGATCCCAAAATCGAGACTACTATATTGATTTTTCATTATATTCCTTTCAATGTTACAATACATATATATACATGTCGAAGCATCCATAAAACCCAATCCATTAACCCTGGATTAGAACATAGTCGTAGTTCCCTTGACTGGATCTACAAAATACCATGGACAAAAAACCATCATGCCCAAAACCATAGGTAGGTCCGCCCACCTAATATAGGGTCCAAAAAAAATCCCAAGCACTGCCTCGAACCTCGTGTATGGTGACTACCTTCCCACTGGATAACCCCCGACAAGGGGGCAACCACCCCCCTTGTGACCCCACTGTTGTGTCTGGCGCAATGTACAAGGAGGGTTTTCACCGCCCTTGTAAACCCCCCCCATGGGGTAATCATGGAAAGAATATAACACACACCCAACACTCTCCCACTTATTGTTTTCTTTCCACAAGGGGGCACAAGAGAGCTTAGTCATTTTTCCAGCCCTGCAACAACCATTGATTCTCTACACCAAGAGAAATTCTCAGTGCTCACAGACTTCTTCAATGCATCTACATTATTCTTCAAAGTGTCCACCTTTATCAGCAACAACTTTTTGTCCTCAACCATATCCCTTACAAAGTGATACTGAACATTAATGTGCTTTTTCTTTGAATGATAAGTAGGGTTATTTTCCAAGAAAATTACACTTTGGCTATCACAATCTATCCTTATAGCTTGTTGTACGAACCCCATACTTGAACACAATATTTGCAACCAAACTACTTCCTTTCTTGCATGAGTGGCTTCCATGTATTCTTCCTTTGTAGTTGAAAAGGCCACTATAGACTGGCTCTTACTCATCTAACTGACTCCACCTCCAAATAGGTTAAACACGAACCCACTTGTAGATATTCTCTAATCCATATCTCCAGTCCAGCCTACATCAACAAATCCATGGATGTCCAAAACTCTATCCAATCCTGGTCTTCCTCGGTAGCACAAACCATAATCACTAGTGCCACACAAATACCTAAAAGCCCGCTTCGCTATTATCTAATGCTCCTTCCCTGGTTTTGACTAAGCCTGCTCAATACTCCCACTACATCTGCAATGTTTAGTCTAGTATAGACCATTGCATGCATCAGGCTACCAACTACACTTGCGTATGGAACACAGGACATATCCTCTTCCTCTTCTTGTGTCTTGGAACACTGTTCAACAAATAAATTTACACTTATAGGAACAGGAACCTTCACCGATTTACTATCCTTCATATTAAACCTCTACAATATTGTCTCGACATACTTCCTTTGGTTTAACCAAAGCTTCCTCTTTTCCCGATCTCGTTTTATTTCCATGCCCAAAATATAGTTCATTGCACCAAGATATTATATGTCAAATTTGAAGGACAATTGGGTCTTCAATTCTTGTATAATTTCTTTGTTATTTCCAATCAGCAACATATCATCCACATATAAGACCAAATAAGTAACACGGTCACTAACTAATTTAAAATGCACATAGTGATCTTCTTATCTTCTGGTGAAGCCAAGTCCCCGTATATATGTATCAAATTTTTGATACCACATCCTTGGTGACGGTTTCAACCCATATAGAGACTTTTTTAACTTGCATATTAGATATTTCTTACCCTTCACCGTAAAGCCTTCAAGTTGCTTCATGTAGATCTCTTCTTCCATATCCTCATGAAGAAATGTTGTCTTCACATCCATCTGTTCTACCTCAAAATCAAAAGCACCAATAACAGATTAAAAGTAATCTAATAGAAACTACCTTGGCAACATGAGAAAAAATATCACCAAAATCAATTCCTAACACCTGAGAATAACCTTTTACTACCAACCGAGCTTTGTATTTCTCCACCTTTCCTTCTACATTCATCTTCTTCATAAACACCCATTTTCTTCTAATGGGTTTCCTTCCAACTGACAACTCCACCAAATCCCAAGCCTCATTTTTGTGCAAATATGCCATTTCATCAACCATGTCTCTTTTCAGAGTTTTCCATCCTCTGAATCTACTACCTCCCTGATAGTCCTTGGATCATCATCAATAATAGATAAAGAAATATTTGAACAGAAAGCAGATGGACTATACCTTTCTGGCTTCCTTCTTTCTCAAACTGATCTTCTCACTATTGCAGTTTGTGGTTCCTCATCTTCTGATTCCTCTTCTGTTGTAGAGTCTGATTCTTCTTCCTTTAGCTCAAACTCTATATTCTTAGGTTCCTTTGGTAGGACTTCATGTTTAATAACATCTTTCACCTCTCTAAACACAAAATCGTGGTTGTACACAACCTTCCTTGTTTCTGGGTTGGAAAGATTATAACCTTTTAAACCATCCTTATATCCAATAAATATGCACCTTTCATATTTACTATCCAACTTGGTTCTTTTCTCCTTTGGAACATGCACATATGCATCACATCCAAAGACCCTCAGATGTTAAAGAGAGGGTTTCTTAGAAGCCCATACCTCTTGTAGAGTCTTTTCCTCCAACCTTGATGAAGGTGATTTGTTGACTAGGTAACATGCAGTCTCCACCGCCTCTGCCCAGAATTCTTGTCCTAACCCAGCACCACTAAGCATGATTCTTGCCTTTTCCATCAATGTCCTATTCATTCTTTCTGCAACTCGATTTTTCTAAGTTGTGTATGGAGTATTCTTCTATCGTTCTATACCACACTTCTTAGATAACTCTTCAAATTTCTTCTTGCAAAACTCTCCACCGTTATCTATCCTCAAAACCTATATCTTTTTCTCTGTCTAGTTTTCCAATAGAGCCTTAAATTCTTTAAAACTGTCAAAGACTTCAGATTTCTCCTTGAGGAAATATATCCATGTATTCCTCGAGAAGTCATCTATAAATGATACATAGTACACAGACTTACCCAGTGATGGAACCGACACAGGTCCAAACACATCACTGTGCACAAGCTCTAATATTTGTTTTGCCCTCTTAGCATCAGAGGGGAAACTCACCCGATTCTGCTTCCCATTTACACAATTTTCATAGAAATAAAAATCAAAAGAGAAATTATACATACCTTGTACCGTACCATTACCATGAAGTATTTGAAGGCCCTTCTCTCCAATATGTCCAAGCCTTTGATTCTATAGCATGGTCTTTTCTCAAGAGACCACTAGATTTTATGCTCCACTTTCAAAAACCACAAAGTTGTTGCACCCATCAATAACAATGCTACCCTGAATCTCGTATAGAGTTCCAATCTAAACTCCCTACATCAGTACCAGTTCTCTCCAAACCATCTTGTAGGTATCTTTCTCAAACACTATTTTTACACATGCATCTTCCAACTTGCTTACAAAAATCATATTTCTATCCAATGCAGGAATATGCAAAACACCCAGAAGTGTTCTAATGCTTCCACCTTGCAACTTCAATATGGCTTTTCTGCGACCAATGATTATAGCCTTCCTGTCATCCCATAAGAAGACATTACCACCATCATATTTCTCATACTCGCAGAACCACTCTCTATGGAGAGTGAAGTGAAAGGATGCACCTGAGTCAATCAATCATACCTCATGATCTACATGTTTACTTGAAGAAGAAGCCACGTACACATCCGCACCTTCATCTCAGGTGGTTTTCGCCTCTACAAAAGGAGCATCATCAGATCCCTTTCCTTTCTTAAGAGCTTTAGATTTATAGTCCCTTTTGAAGTGCCCTTCCTTTTCACATTTCTAGCACACCTTTATAGGTTTTCCTAGAGATTTAGATCTCCCTCTAGATTTATATCTCCCACTTTAGGACTTATTTTTGTTTTTGTTCTGGGACCATCCTCGTACAGACAAGGCATCACCGTTCTAGCCCTCCATATTTTTCTATCTCATCTACTCTGATAGCAAGGGTAAGACTATTACGTCAAACTGCAAGGCAGTTGCATTGCTACCTATTGCAACAACAAGACTATCCCACGAATCAGGTAGATAAAACAACAAACTAATGCACTTATCTTCATTTGAAATTTTAATATCAATAAATAATAACTAGCTTCCCATAGTATTAAAGGCGTTCAGATGCTCTGTCACCGAGTCTCCATATTTCATGCTTAGGTTATACATCTTTTTCCGTAGGAACAATGTATACACGAGAGACTTAGATTGGTACAAGGTCCCTAACTTGTCCCACAAATCCTTCACCGAAGCTTCCCCCAATACATTTAGCAATACTGAATCTAAGACACACAATTGTATTTTTCTCTTTTCCTTTTGATCCAAATTTTCACAGTATTCAACTAACATTGTTGTTGGTTTATTACCTAGATCTACCACGATCCATTGATATTTATCCACCAACAGATCCTCCATCTTGATTTTCCACAACTAAAAACACTGACCATTAAATTTCTCAATCTCTATCTTTCCACTGCTTGCCATATTCTTTCACCACAAGAATCGATCCCACATATCTCCCACTGAATATGGTCTACCACAGGCCTGAGTAAAACCCCTCAGCAGCAAAGGTGTCCCCTTGGATCCGAAACAACTATGATACCAAATGTAGGTTTTGACACCCTATAGAAATTACCTGCATACGAATTCTAAAGAACAGAAAATAAATAACGACGAGAGCATAAAACCTAAAACATATATACACAGAGATTTTCCCCTAGATCCCAAAACCGGGACTGCCAGATTGATTTTTTATTATATCCCTTTTAATGTTACAACACATATATATACATGCCGAAGCATCCATAAACCCCAATCCATTAACCCTGGATTAGAACATAACCGTAGTTCCCTTGACCAAATCTACAAAATATCGTGGACAAAAAACCATCATGCCCAAAACCATGTACGAAATACATGCACAAAACCATAGGTAGGTCCGCCCACCTAATATGGGATAGTTGTGGAAAGAATATAACACACACCCAACAGAACAACTAGGTCCAAGTTGAAGAATTATCCAACAAGTGAAGTAGTGGTGAAGTTTATATAATTAGTCTCCAAGTGGGATATTGTTGAGTGTGGAGCCTGATTACGTTCCTGATTCAAATGTATTATTTTAGCTACATTTGGATCCTAGTCCCTGACGAGGCAGAGTGGGAGGGATTTCTCCCTACTACTTCTACCAATGTAGAGAAAAAATTCCTTATAAAATATTGTAATTTCATAGTCAATCTGGGCCATTCATTAGGTAGAAGTTATGTTAATTTAAGGTTTTTTTCCCTAGAAGGAAAATCTCAGTTTATATGAGTGAATTGTATTGCGGCTATGTATTATTTTGTGTGAGAAAAAGAGTGGAGATTGTGTGAGAGTGAAGAATAATTTACAACAAATTTGTTGTAGGTTGTATTCCTTCAATTTTCTAGATAATATAAAAGGAAGGACCGATTATTTCTCCATGGACATAGCCAAATTGGGTCAACTATGTATATTTGTGTCTCTCTTGTTTTATGATTTTTTATATTTGTTTTTTCGCAATATTTTATGTGTTTCATTGAAATCTTATTTAATTTATGGAAACATCTATATGGATTTGATTTTGTTCCATGAGATCATCTTATTTTTCATGTTGTCCCTCTAGAATAAATCTACTAGATCAACCCTGAATGTTTATTACGCTTATTTCTTCTCAAACAAGGGATTAAATTATCTTTAACTACATCCATGATTACCCATTGGGATATGATTTCCTTGTTCTCATGAGTTGCTACTATTGTGGATCTGTTGGTGTAGGAATTACCATGTCAAGGATATCTCAAAGGTCATTTTCCTTAAAAAGCAAGGTGATTCTTTCCTTCGAATAAAATAATTTTGAAGCTCCATCCAACTTCTCTTCAAAACATAGACTTGTTGTTATGATTTCTAGATCTAAATAAAAACTACCATGTTCTTATTCCTTCAAGCATCCATAGTAATTTTACTGCTAGTTTATACATATATCAAGATATCCCTGTAGATCTAAAATAGCCACTGCAAATTCTTCAATCCTTTGCCAATCAATTTGATTGGTATGGCCTCCCACTCTTCCTCTAAAGCATACAAACCCAAGCAATATCATTTTTTGTTGATATATTATACAAAATTGAAACCCTTATAGAGTTTGAGATATGTTACCATTTTAAATTTATCCTAAGCCAAAAACTTGAAAAATTATTTTCTTGTGATTTCCTTGTTTTTGAAATTTAATATAGCTCAGGAAATAAAATGCACATGTTATGATTTGAAATTGGTAAAATAAAAGAACATGTTGAAGCACATTAAACCAATTTCACACATGCACATGAAACATCTCTACCCTTCACATCTGTTTCTCATTAAATTAATATACATGCACATAAGAGCCCCTTCTTGGGAGAGTATCCCACCAAAAATAATTGGAATCTACAACAAAAATTCTAATTATTTATGGGAAGTTGTATGGCCTATATAGCCCACATAAATTCTCTGGATCAACAAAAATTCATTCTAATATACAAATCCCATGTATCACTTGTATAGATATACAACCCCACTACGTAGCTACACTCTTGGCCTTCTACATGAACCCTGTGCAATACCATACAACTATACAACCACACTCTATGGCTATATACAACCACACTCTGTGGCTATATAGAACCACACTTGTGATGCTGGCACTGCGTCACCCCTTCCTTGCTGCTTTTCTGCTAGGAACAGCTTTTGTCACTCGAGACAATTGTTTTTTGCTGCTGTTGCTATGCTCGGCTGATGTTCTCAGTTCTCTTGTGATCTACAACCACCCTCTAATACCACGTTGGAATTTCTAAATCTAACTATTAGAAACCCTTCATGTACTTTACTGATTTATTTCTGCCTACTTTTTTTGTTAATTAACAAGTTATTTACCATGTAAATAATGGAAATAAATACAAGTACATGCTCAACACATTACAGATCATCAACTGAAGGACAAACAAGCACACAAGTGACACAATTATTTTTGGACCAATGTCCCCGGAAAAACCCAATGTGGGAAAACAGTGCAGCTATATGAGGGTTTTATTATTATGTAGTTTATGAATACAATTTGGGTGCCAAAACTGGCTCACCCAATAGAGAATAATCTCGGCAGTAGTACCTCCCTATTCGGAAGTAGATATTTCGGCTAAAACCCTGGATGAACAATCCCACAGCTCTCAGCTCCAATCTACCCCACGAAAATCCTAGTAGCTGCCTCTAGGGACTATGTCAACCTCTCTCTAGCTCAGTGTCACCCCTCCTTGCCCTGCATCAGCCTCTAGAGGCACTGCGTTAGCTTCTAGAGCCTCTGCATCACCTACGGTGGCTCTCTCAAGCACTACACAGCTCTTGGATGCCTCTGCGTGGGCACTGGCTGACTCTGCGTCCCTCTGTCTTTGCTTCTGCGCTACTGCTCTAGTACTCTCTCTGCCTCTCTGCTTCTGTATTCACTGCCCCTCAGCTGCAACTCAGATCACTTCACTCAATTTCCTCAGCAAAACCTACCTCAGCAAATCGAGTTCTTGATCTCTCTTTGTGTGTTCTCCAAGTGACCCTCAAGCCTCTTCTTATACTTTTCTCGTTGACAAATCAACGACTGAGATTAAGTGCCTAATCAATGGATAAGATTAATTCTAGCCTGATCCATGACTTTTGGACCCTTCTAACACATTTTTATATTAATTCACAGTAATATTTTATTTTCCCTAAGTTTACACTTAGGGACTCCATTAAAAATATTAATTATTTTAATATCTCCTAAACTCTTTAGAATCTATCCAAACCATTTCTAGCTATTGGAGATCTCATGTGCCTTATCATGTCCACCAATTTTCATGGCTAGATCACATCCGATGCTACCCCAAATCAACACTCCCTCTTAGCGAGGATTGTGCTCTAATAATACTCCTCACTGAGTATCACCATGATCATCTGGCATCGATCCTTGTGTTGATGCTAAGCCTGATGCCCATCATCTACACTACTGCATCATGTACTACTACCCATGGCCCTGCCACTGCCACTATTGCATCCATACAACAGCTCCCTCTCATCCTACTGCATCTTGTTGCCCATAGCACTGCGACTGCTAAATGTTGCACTACAACTCAGTTACTGAGAAGTAAGTAACTGATCTCCCAACTCTAACATCTTCGTCATGGTAGAGACACCCACGAAGCTAAAACTCCCTCTATTGCTAACAAGTTCTCCCTCTCTTACCTCTGAGATGCTGCAACCACTCCATGCATCTCGCACTGTTGCCTCACGTTGTCCTGCGAATCTTGCACTGTAGCTCCATCTGTTGCTCCATCGTCATCCGTCTCTACTAACATCCGCCATCACTGCTACTCCTCTTCGGGGCTCCCATAGCAAGGTGTAATCCAAGAGGCTGGGTAACTCGAGGATCCTGCCCCTCATCACTTGTAGTCCATCTGAATACAACTCGATATCTCCCCACTTCCGCTCAATTGGCGTGTGGGCACTCATGGCACAGTCATCATCTTTCTCCACTTCCTTCTCCACCCTTGTTGGCACAACCTTGGTCTCGGAAGCCTCTCCCTTGCTCTTCTTCCTTGGACATTGGTTCGCATAATGACCCATTTCCCCACGGTGGAAGCATTTGACCTTGGAGAGGTCCCTCTTCCTTTTCTCCTTCTTTCCCTCAGATGTTAGGGAAACATCCACCTCCTCCTCCTTCTTGATTCTAACCCCCTTGCCACTGCTTCTCGCCTTGGTTAGCCTTATGATCTCTTCTTGGTGAAGAGTCGCCCATATTTCCTCCCAATCTGGAAGGGTCGCCCTGCCCAGTACGTTCTGGACAAACACCTCGCAGTCTTCTAAGACTACGTTCAGGGTTGTTCTCACCATCAATTCTTGATTCACCATGACCCCTATGGAAGTCAGCTGATCCCGTATCTCCTTCAATCAACTAAGGAAGGTGTCGATCTATTCTCCCTTCTGCATCTGGTATGACCGTAGCTGATTTTATAGTAGCATCTTCCTCTCCATGGAAGTATAATGATACAACTTTGTTAGGGCCTCCCACATCTCACTTGTCATATTCTTCTCAGCAATAAGTGGTACTACATGGTCCTTGACCCTGTCAAGGATGATGCTCTTAGCCCTCACCATTGCATCCTCGTACCTATCGTTATCAGCTGGGTCAACTAGGACCATTATTGTCCTCAAGGAAAATTTCTTGAGACGGTTCCTGTCTAGAACAGATAAGATTTTGGCCTTCCAGACTACAAAGTTTGAGGCTTCGTCCAGTCTGTCCTAGTATCTTACCCCGTTCACTGCCATCTTTTTTCTCCTCTACTTCCCTCCTAGAAGTTCTCAGTGTGACTCCCTCTGAGCCTTGATTTCCCTCCTGGAAAGCCTTCTGCCAATGTCGAGATGGCCCCACTCCGACCGTTAGTGCAGCTGCACCACTAATCTAGAATTCTTGGCTAGAAATCCTTGGCAGCAACTCCCTCCTTCTTGGTCTTGCCTTGTTAAGTATTGTTCTGATTATAATACCCCACCAGCTTCACTCTGCAACTTACCCACAGCTTCCTAAGCCCTAGCAAACTAAAGGTTAGAGCTTCTAAGCTCTGCGCAATCCTGGCACCAGCAAAATCCTCACCTCCTGGCCATTGGCGTCAATCCTTCATGACTGAGAAAGATGATCGGGCACTACGTAGGTCGATCCTGCTCCTCTTTGCCACTGCACTAATCCTCTTCTCAGCTCAAACTTGATGATGTAGGCACTGTGTCACCCCTTCCTTGTTGCTTCTCTTCTAGGAACAACTTATGTCACTTGGGATAGTTTTTTTCTATTGCTGTTGATTCGTTGGCCTGATGTCCTCAGTTCTCATGTGATCTGCAACCACCCTCTAATACCATGTTGGAATTTCTAAGTCTAAATGTTAGAAACCCTTCGTGTACTTTACTGATTTATTCCTTCCTACTTGTTTTGTTAATTAACAAGTTATTTACCATGTAAATACTAGAAATAAATACAAGTACATGCTCAACACATTATATATCATCAACAGAAGGAAAAAACAAAAGTGACACAATTATTTTTGGACCAATGTCCCCAGAAAAACCCAATGTGGGAAAATGGTGTAGCTATCTGAGGGTTTTATTATTATGTAGTTTTTGAATACAATCTGGGTGCCAAAACTAGCTCACCCAATAGAGAATAATCTCAGCAGTATGGCCTCTCTATTCGGAAGAAAATATTCCGACTAAAACCCCAGATGAACAATCCCATAGCTCTCAGCTCCAATCTGCCCCACAAAAATCCCAGTTTCTGTATCTAGGGACTTCATCAACCTCCCTCTGGCTCAACATCAGCCCAATGTCACCCCTCCTTTCCCTGCGTCAGCCGCTGGAGGAACTGCATCAGCTTCTAGAGCCTCCGCATCACCTACGATGGCTCTCTCAAGCACTGCGTAGCTCCTGGCTACCTCTGCATGGGCCCTGGCTAGCTCTGCATCCCTCTATATCGTCTTCTGCACTACTGCTCTGGTATTCTCTTTGCCTCTCTACTTCTATATTCACTGCCCCTCAGTTTGAACTCAGATCACTTCACTCAATTTCCTCAGCAAACCCTGCCCCAAAAATCGAGTTTTTGATCTCTCTTTGTGTGTTCTCCAAGTGATGCTCAAGACTCTTCTTATACTTTTCTCGTTGACAAATCAACGACCGATATTAAGTCCCTAGTCAATGGATAAGATTAATTCTGGCTTGATGCATGACTTTTGGACCCTTCTAACACAGTTTTATATTAATTCACATTAATATTTTATTTTCCCTATGTTTAGACTTAGGGACTCCATTAAAAAGATTAATTATTTTAATATCTCCCAAACTGTTTAGAATCTTCCCAACCATTTCTGGGTCTTTGAGATCTAATGTGCCTTAGCCTCTCCACCAATTTTCGTAGCTATATCACATCCAATTCTACCCCAAATCAATGTCCTTGGCCCATTGCATGAACTCTACATAACACCTATGTGCATGTTCTCGTAACCTAGACTCTATTGCCCTCTATGGCCTACTTGGTGGTTGAACCCATTTGTTGTAGATTTATGTTGTATACACTCTCTTCCTTTGGACTTGCTATCTGGATGAAAATCCTTTATCACCATCAGCTAGATATCCTTTAATCACATTCCTTTCTAACTCAATTATTTAACGTATATTTTGTGTCTTTCTTCCTCACCTATATTTGCTTTAGTAATATTAAGTTATGACCAAATCAATTAATCCTAATATCCATAGTGATTGACGATTGAGATGTTGACCTTATGTGTTGGCCTTGATTTCAACCTAGATAGTACTCTAATGATTTCATAGGAATAGTACAGAATTCACACGATTAATACAAGTATAGATCCGTCTAGCAACTATGCTACCATAATGGTTGAATATTACAATATCTTAGAATGGTTGAATGTTACAATATCTATATGGAGTGTGGCATTACAATTAATCACTATCATTCATTTGGTTAATGATATTTGGTTAAAGTGGTCCAATCCCATTTCATAAAGAATATTTTTGTGGTGGTTGCGATTATGGAGGTTACAATTACTTATTCACTTGGTTAATGTGATTTGGTCGAAGTGGTCCAATTCCCTTTCATAAAGAATATTTTATAATGTGGTTGTGGAGTTGGTTATCTCTTAATCATTGATGGTTGAAGTGAAAAACAATTTACATGAACATTGAGGCTACGTTCCAAAGGAGTTAGTCATTGACACTTGGTAAATAAATAAATAAAAACTTCTTAGACCAAATAAAATATTTAACATTGAAACTTTCGTCCAAAGTTCAAATACCATCAAATGCATCAGCAATTTATTCCCATGGTTTTTCTAGTTTGAGACATCCCTTGAAATCTATAAATTCGTAATCCAAAAGGGTGTTGATAGTGCACTTGGCGATCATAATTCTGAGATTGATCTGGCTCATCTCAGCTTTTTTGGTTTTCCTTTCTCTCTATGTTTCGGCATAGGGATGAAGATCTGAAGGCAAGGGCATGCAATGCTATCATGTTCAGAGATCAATGTGGATATGTTGATCTTGTGTAGTTGCAAGTAAAATTACAATCATGAATGTTTAATTCTGAAGATACTAAAGCTAGATCGATCACATTTCTTCTATTAGATGGTTGATATTCAACGCACATAGTTTTTATGCAGGGTATTCAACACACAAGTGATTTCACTTAAATCATCTCATACTTTTAGCAAGTGTTTCTCTCCTTCTTCTGAACTCTTGGCAATATATTACTTTACTAGGTTATATCTTTACTGGATTCACATTGGTAATTTCACCAGATCTTGTTGTAGCCTGAAGCATGGTAGATATACATGACATATTGATCCACTACATAGGTTTGTCGTGTAGAGTATTCTAAAGGTCGCCTTAAATTAATGAATGATGAATGCAAATGAAATTTTGCAGAACTGTTGAAGGTAGAAATATATGTTTTTATGCCTTGATTAACATATGGGATTGAAGCGTGTTAGTGGATTGACTTCAGAATTCATGATTTTATTTTAAATATAATGTAGCATTGATAAAATAGGGTCACAATGATTAGATATTTGATAGTGAGGGTGATGTTTTTGCTCATTGTCATTTAATGAATTATATGTTGCTATTTTGTCCTACATACTTAAACACCTCTCTTGGCATTGGTGCTAGTCCCTTGAGTATGTTTATGTACCTTGCAATGATAAATGAAAATATTGACTTCATTAAAAATAGCATTAGGGTATATTTAGGACAAGCATAAAGGCTATGTTGTGTATATGAGGTACGTTTTACTTTGATTGACAATAAGGGCATAAGTATTTTGGGGTAATATGTGTTGTAGTGTGTTCCTTGAAGTCATGGTTGAAATTTTACATTGTTTCCATGTTGTTCTGGTTATGAATGGCTTGATAGTCTGTAGATAAATGATTGAGGAAGAGTGTTGACAAAGTTCCTATTACAACAATGTTATTCCTGTTATAGATGTATTATTTCTATGACAGAGTTACAGAGGTTCTTGTGGGTTGGTTGTCTTCTAATGTTTGATTTTCTTTTCAAGGATTGTTAGAGAGCTTGTATGTTGGATTAGGTGACATAACTTGTGGTCCTTATGCTCAAAGGTTGGATGCATAATGCAGGACGGAGGATAGATAATTACGAGTCTAATCATGTGATGTTTCTTGTCTCTTGTTGAAGCTAGTGAAGTTGATATTGTTGTTTTTCCTCTAATATTGTTTATATAGATTCCTATTTATGAGATTGAGAATTGTGAGAGATTCACATTCTTCATGAGATTACTGCTTGTCATTTCAACATTGTTGTTTTAAGTCTTTTTTCATGGTGATAGGAAGGATAATGATATATTCATATGTTTTTATTATCTTGCTTATAAGTTTGAATGCTTTTGAAACTTGTTGGTGTATCATTTTAGATTGAGAAAGATATTCAAAGTTTAGAACTTTGGTTTGCATGCATTATATGTTTTCATGAAGTAAAATCATTTATGGTCACAGTGATACATGCATTGTTGATTTAGTTTGAGACTTGCATGAGGAATATTGTTATTGTAGCAAAGAATAGATTTTAATTAGGTTTGATGAGTATACTGATTTGATGGTCTAAAGTAATTGTATTTGATCATAGTTTGAGTTTGGAAAATCTTCAGGTTCATTGTTTTTCAAGTGTATGTGGTTCCAATTTGAAACATTTTGAAAAGTGGCCTACGAGATCATTGTTGAATGTGGTCCCAGTCTGAAATATTGTGAAACATGGATCACAAGAGAGATAAGGAAGTAGTGGCTTCCTTATAGTAGCAACTGGAAAATATATTAGAGATAGTAGCCTCTAGCAGGTAGGATCCTACCCACTGGAAAAAGTTGTCACCAGTGCAAGATGTAAATACTTTTAATAATAATAAGAATATGAAGCAAACAACATCAACAATGGCTTTCCCCATTTGGGTTTTCCACCTAAAAGTCCAGTGTCCGTTTGTGTTTGTGTGTTATATTCTCATGGTTTATGTGCTCCTACATTTCATGTTTCTTGTGATTTACTAAATATACCTAGATCTATAACCTAATGTGCTACTAATGAAGTAATAGTTCTGATAACTTTGAAAAAAAAAACATAAACCCATTAAAAAAAAATTATTGCATGAATTATTGATTCAGGCACCCCCCCACTCCCCATAAATATTTTTAAAATGATATTAGGTCTCATCTCATTTACAAAAAAATCACTTTCATAATTCCTTTAATTAAAGTGAATTTGCTAAGGTCGAAATATTTGGATGACTTCCACATGCGTTGACATCTAAACTTATGTATAAGTTCCCAAACAATGCTACAAACATCAACATCTCCATTCTCTAAGATGTTGAGAAAAAATAAATTTCGTAGGAGGAATCACATAAGTAATCACTTGTGACTTTAGAATATAATTTATAAAGTAAGAGATAGCTTTGACTAAATCAAATACTTTCTTTTGCATAGTGGAATACTTCAATTCATGCTCCTATAAACATTTACTTGTAAAATAAATTAGGTGTTCTTCATTCAAATGTTTATTTTAAGTAATTATTGTTGAGTGTGTTGGAAGATTGTTGAGTTTGTGTTTTCATTGATGTCAATAATGTTGTTTGTGTTGTCATTAACAATATCTAGCTTAATGTTGAGAATGAAGTTAGAGTTTGGGTAACCTATATTTGAATCTCATTCTTCTCTGGTTCCCCAGACCAAATGAAAATGAAAGGTGCATAATTTAATAGCTTTTTCTAAGACCTTTCCAATGGCATATGCCACTTCATCTAACTCCAAAGGAATGAGGAGGAAATTGCATTTGAAGTGAGGTAGATCCATAAAGGTTCCAACATGGTCAAAGTTCTAGTATGGACTAGCCCGGTAAGATAGGGATCAGTATGAGCTTCACTTGATAGAATATCCCACACACACATGTCAGTATGAACACTCCCGATGGGTTATGGACTAGTAGAAGGGCACATAGCCTAATCCCGTATGTGAAAAGGGTCATTTTTTTAATAATTAGAAAATCATGTTTTATCGAAAAATGATCCTACCTTAATCACAACCACTAAAACATAATTAACACTAATTAAACCTGACTAGGTCACTACTGGAGAGGATTAAGGAAGCTTAATTATACAACAATACCAAATCCCCTAGCCCTACATGATGTTGCAAGTCCACATGGATGATAGGTGGCAAAATTGATGATGTGGAAAACTTAGCACATGGCATGTGTCATGCATATTTGCCATTTTTTTCCACCGAAGCAGACATTTGTTGAGTAGCACATGGTAAGTATACATCAATTTATGGAGACAATGAAGGAACTAATAATTGTAGGAGATGACACAGTATATGAATTTCCAGTTAACATTGCTATGGTAGGTCCCTCCTTGGGATACTGGGGCACTAGGAACTAGAGTGAAGTTTAGTTCTAAAATGCCAAGGTTGAGCCTATATGATGTGGTAGTGTATATGTGGTAGTGATAAGGTGGCAGAAATAACACATGGTATCTCATGGTTGGTCCACCATTGATTGACATGGGAAACCTATACGTCTTAGGATGTGTGCTAGGATTTTGTTTGATGACGATTTTGTGTGTATTTGGTTTTTGGAAAAATGGCCAAATATTTTAGTGGAACAACCAAAGTATGGCTTGTGTGGGGCCGAAACCAGGCTACTGGGCACCAAGAGGATGAAACAATTATAAACCAAGGTGATAGACACCATGGCTTGTGTAACAAAAACATTGGCAACTAGCAATAGAATTGGACATTGATAGATCCTGGGGTATCAGGGCACCAAGCATACGAGGAGTGCGCAGATGATTTGGGGGTTTAAGCTGGTAACTACCAATCCCAAGTCACCATGATACTCTTGTAACTTACTCCTCCCACATCTACCCACTTTGACAAGCTCTCTAGGTAAACATTGTTGAAAAATGTAGCAAGAAATTCTCAATTTGATTTTGACTTGGTCAAATTAAGAAAAACTGAATTGGCACATCAACAAACAACTTGGATGTAGTTAAATTGTGTGACATGTCTTGTGTCACCAATTTTACTCAATAAATTCAAGTTGGAGGAGTTAGATTTTATTTAAGTATGTGTGATTGCTAATTTGTAGCAATCAAGGTCGGTTATTTCAAGTTGTTTTCAATTAAACTAGTTCCAACTATTGGAGGAACTAGTGGAAGGTCAGTTTTGCAATGAGACTTTACACAAACTCAATGATCATGCAATTAACTAATCAATCAACCCAACATAGCTATTGCATGCAAAGAATTCGAGTTCCCCAGCTGTGGTAGATATTCCAAGACAGTGTAACATCAATTTTAGATTAGTCAAGTGTTGCATGTAGACAGATGATCAACCTTGGGAATTGCACAATCCATTTTGGGGAAATTCCTAAATAATAGGGGCCTAATTTATCAATAATTGTGCAAGGAAATAAGGGCTCAAGCAAAGGCAAAAATTGACTAAGTTTGGTTCATATCTTCCTAGTGAGTAGAGAGATAGGTTATTCACTTGCCGATTGAGCTCAGATTGAGCTAGAAAATGTAATACATCTCTATTCATCTAATTAATGCAAGCAGGAAAACATGTTTTTAGTAGATTACTTTCCTCTTGAAAAAATATTGTGTGCATGTGTGTTATTTCTCATTGCATGTTTGTGATTGATGTTCTAAATTGTGAATTGAATTCCGCAGAGTAGTAGAGTAGGTTTGTGTCTTGTGATTTTAATTAAAATTTCATGACCAATTGCAAATATACACCATAATTTGTACATGGTGTTAGAGGAGGATTCACATTAGAACAAGAATTTTGAAGTTGGTTCACAGTAGAATCAAATTTGCAGTTCAATGTAGTAGGATCTTTACAGAGTTGGGAAGATGACCTTCAACGGGTTAAGACTAGAGCATGCCTTGGAAGGCAGCTATAATTTCATCGCATGGAACGATCGCATGTAAGTGGTATCAGATAGAAATGGATTGCTAGAATACATCAAGACAAATGTTGCAAAACCACAAGCATCGGATGCCCAAAACCTTCCTCATTGGAAGAAAGATGTAGCCAAGGAGAGGAGAATAATATTCGAGGGAGTATGAGAACACATTGTCACCAATATCTGTGGGAAAGAAAATCCTTACGCAATGTGGTAGGAACTAATGGATTTGTTCAAGAATAATAATGACCATAGGAAACTGGCACTCAAGGATAAACTTCAAAATATCAAGATGTCGAAGAATGACATTATTCAGTAATAAAAAAGTAGGTTCACAAAAGTTTGTGATGAGCTTGCAGGAGTTGGTGTTACTATTTCAAATGATGAATTGGGAATCCTATCCCTTCTACGCCTTCCCAAGACCTGGCATAACTACCAAGATTTGGTGAAAGGGAGGGAGAAACTACCAAATTGGGAACACTTATGGTTTGATTTGGTATAAGAGAAAATAAGGTGGAATACGAAAGATGGGACTTCATCCAAGGGCTAGGATGAAGAAAAATTTTCTTTGGTTAGAGAGGGAAAGAAGGGAAAACAAAAGAAATCTCAATCCAAACCAGAATCTAGCCAATGGGGTAAGAAGAAATATTTTTCCAAAATTAAATGCTTCCGTTGTCATGCATTCAAGAACTATGTCACGAAGTTTCCACACAAAAAGGCATGCAAGAAGACCCCATGAGGAGCAGCAGGTGAAGCCTTGGATTCATAGTTCAAGCTTGACTTTACCCTTATCGCATGCTTGGCCAACACATTGATGGTGAGTGTGTGGTACTTGGACTCAGGTGCATTCTTCCACATGACAGGGTGTAGAGAGTTTTCCAATGACCCGAAGGAGAAATATTTGCAGATGCACATTGAACTATGGGAAAATGGAAGGTACAATGTGACCGAGGTTGGTAAAATCACCTTTTAGAGGGAGTCAGGATCCCCTCTCAGACTCAAGGATGTCATGATTATTCCGGGCTTAAAGAAAAATCTCATCTATGTTGAAGTTTTGGAAGAACATGGTTATTATCTGATCTTCAGCAAAGGAAAATAATTCCTGAGAGACATAGCCATGGGACAAGTGAAGCATATTGGGGTTTGTGTGAAGAACTTGTATAAGTTAGATGTGGAAGATTGTGTTGCATTAAGAACTAAGGTGACGAAAGTGAAAGGCCATGATGTCAGTGAACTTTGTCATAGAAGACTTGGCCATTTGCAACATGGCACCTTGAATATTATGTAGCAAATAACCACTAGACTCCCCAAAGGAGCACTTGAGCAGCAAGATGTATGCAAAGGATGTACATTGGGGAAGTACAAAAAATCCAAATTTCATGATCGGGATAGTAAAGCATATGTGGTCTTAGAAAGGATCCACTCTGATGTTCATGGAACTTTCTAGACAACCTCCACTGCCATAAACAAATATTTTGTTATTTTTATTGATGACTTCTCAAGGAAGTGTTGGATCTTCTTTAGGTGGAAGAAAGATAAGACATTCTCCAAGTTTGTAGAATTCAAGGCATTAGTTGAGAAAGAAACTAGCAAGAAGGTGAAGGATCTCAAGAGTGATAATGGAGGTTAGTACGTGTTGAATGAATATAAGAATTTCTATGTGAAAGAAGGAATTCGACAAGAGTTGACAACAACCCACAACCCACAACATAATGGGGTAGCTGAGAGAAAGAAACATAGCATTGTGGAAGCAACGAGGGTTATGTTGCATGACCAAGTCCTACCACTACATTTTTGTGCACAGACATGAAACACATAGTCTATTTGAAGAACTAGAGTCCTCATCATATTTTTGGTATGATTACACTTTAGGAGGATTTCTCGGGGAGAAAGTCGAATGTGTTGTTTTAGAATTTTTGGAGCCTCTGCTTACTGCCATGTCTTGAAATAATCAAGGAATAATCTTGAGCCAACAACAGAGTTGCGGGTATTTTTGGGTTACACAGAAGCTCCCCATAACTACCATGTGTACTCTCCATCCCTCATAACGATATTTGTATGAATGGATGTAAAATTTGATGAGGAGAAAGTGATGCAGTGCTCTCTTGAGAGGGAGCTTAATATCCCACCAGAAGAGGAGATTTTAGCTCCAAAGGAGAGCCTCAAGAAGTTATGGAGTTTCCACAAGTAAAGGAGTAGAGAGTGGAGACATCAACTCAAGAAAAAACATCTAGAGAAGGAAGAAAAAGAACTAGGGAAGTTGATAGACTTGTGAAGGATGCAATGAAGAATGTGGGATCTCCTTTAAATTTGCGCAGGTAGAAGACGTCATTTGATTGATACACTGGCTACATGGATCTAATGACTAAGCATGTAGACACTTAGCCATCCTCTTTCAAGTAAGTAGTAGAGAAACCTATATGGGTTGATGCAATGGTGGAGGAATACTAGTCCATTGTAAAGAACAATGTTTAGGAAGTGGTCCCAAGATGGTGGATAAATTAGTTGTGGGTTCGAGATGGATCTTCAAGGTTAAGCATGTCGCAGATGAAAGCACAAAGAAGTATAAGGCCATATTTTTGGCCAAGGGGTACTCTCAATTTGAGGGAATTTACTATAAGGAGACATTTTCTCATGTAGCAAGTTACTCATCCATTAGATCGATCCTTACTCTGGCTGTGCAGATGGGGCAGAAGGTCCATCAAATGGATGTAAAAACAACATTTCTCAATGGCTTTGTTGAGGAGGAGGTGTACATAGAGTGACCATAAGGTTTTGACACATTTTATCAGGAATCTCATGTGTGCATACTGAAGCAATTGCTGTACATGAAGATCGATAGCTATCTCACTGGTTCGGGCTTCACCAAAAGTGAAGTAGATGCAAACCTCTATCATATCTTTGTAGAAGGTAAACTAATTATTATTTCCTTATATTTTGATGATTTTATTTTAATTGTTGATGAGTAGTTGATCATATCTTGCAAGGAGGACCTTGCAAGAGAATTTGAAATGAAGGACATGGGTCTCATGCAATACTTCCTTGGCATGGAAGTGTGGGAAGGCGATGGGGAACTATTTGTCTCTCAAGGGAAGCATGAAAATGAGATATTGCAGATATTTTTCATAGAAAGTTGCAAACCCATGGAGACACCTCTAGCGACCAACTGGAGGAAGGAGGATTCCACTTCAAGTGACGAAGTGGATGTTACCATTTACTAGCAACTAGTGGGTTCACTAATGTATCTTACAAATGCATGACCAGATATGTTCTATGCATTAAACTAGCTGAGCCAAGCTATGGTTAGGCCAACCAAATTATTTTGTAAGGTAGCTAAGCATTTTTTACAATACCTTAGAGGAAATACCTAGTTTGGACTATGGTACAGATGGACAGAGGGAGTGAACTTGTGTGGCTTCACAGATGAAGATTGAGTGGGGATTCCATCAGACTGAAAGAGTACATTAGGTGGAATATTTAGTGTTGGGTCGACAACTATTTCCTAGTAGAGCAAGAAGTGAATATGTGTGGCGCTCATCTCGGTAGAAGAAGAATACATTGTTGCAAGTAGAGCATCTTGTGACGTGATCTGGATGAGAAAGATACTTATGGGACTGTTTGGTCAGATGATGGATTCAGCTGTCATCTGTTGTGATAGTTAAAGTTGTGTTAAGCTCTTTGAGAATCGTTTATTTCACGATCGATCCAAGCATATAGCTATCTAGTATCACCATTTACGGGATTGTGTGCAAAGGTGGATAATGTTGCTACAATACATTCCGACAGAGGAACAAGATGTTGACATTTTGATAAAGGCCTTGTCAAGAGGGAAGTACAACTTCCATAGGTGAAAGATAGGGGTGGATGATAATCCCTTTCTTGCTGAGAGGGGGCGTTGAAAAATGCAGTAAGAAATTCTCAATTTGATTTTCCCTTGGTCAAATTGAGAAAATTAGAATTTCCACATCAATGGACAACTTAGATGTAGTTAACTTGTGTGACATGTCTTGTGTCACCCAGTTTACTCAGTAAATTTGAGTTGGAGAAGTTAGAGTTCAGTTAAGCATGTGTGATTGCTAATTTGTATCAATCAAGGTCACTTATTTCAAGTTGTTTTCAGTTAAACTAGTTCCAATTGTTGGAGGAACTAGTGGAAGGTCAATTGTGTAGTGGGACTTCAATCAAACTCAATGATCATCGAGTTAACTGATCAATCAGCTGAAAATAGCTAGTGCATGCATAGAATTCGAGTTCCCAAAATATAATGGAGATTCCAAGGCATTGTAACATCAGTTGTAGACTAGTCTTGATTGTACAAATGGTGCATTTATTCAGATGATCAACCTTGGGAATTGCGCAATCCATTTTGGATAAATTCCTAAATAATAGAGGCATGATTTCTCAGGAATTGCACAAGGAAATAAGGGCTCAAGAAGAGATAGAAATTGAGTAATGTTTTGTCAGAACTTCTCAGTGAGCAGAGAGATAAGGTATTCACTTGCAAGTTGAGCTCAAATTAAGCTAGCAATTGTAATACATCTATATTCATCAGATTAATGCAAGAATGAAAAGGGGTTTTTAGCCTATTTATTTCCCTTGGAAAAATACTATGTGCATGTGTGTTATTTCTCATTGCATGTTTGTGATTGATGTTCTAAATTGTGAATTGAATTACGCGGAGTGGTAGAGTAGGTTTGTGTCTTGTGATTATGATTAAAATTTCATGAGAAGTTGTAAATCTACACCATAATTTATACAAAAATCAACTAAGAGTTATTATGACATGACCTGACCTCCAAGATCCATTTATGGAAGTGGGGTCGACACACGGACAACTTACAGACTTCCCTTGGGGACTACAGGCCACTCAAGAGATTGCAAACCACTCCAGATTGTCAACCCTTGAGTTGGAGCTCTTTTCACAAGGGAAAATCCCCAACCACATGCATAAAACAACATCAGTGCGGTTATGAGGTCCCCACTGCACGCATATGCCTGCCTCTGTGTGGTTATGACCGAAATGCCAGAGTTTAGCGCGAGCAGTCCTGAGACTTGAGCCACCTATTTATGCTAGCCTCCAGACCACTTCCTAGAACTGATTTTAACATTTGAGAATCATAAATAATATTCCAATGATGCTAACCATTCAAAACTTGAACAAGATCTTAACTAGAACACGCCTAGTACACAATAGACATTTCATCAAACATATGGTAAACATATAAGTTACAGGTCATGAATGAATATCTGATCATCATTAGAGAAAATTTGAGGTCTAAAACGGGCCTCCTACGGAATATTAAAAAATAATAGTGGAAATAATAAAATAAGATTAGATTACGTCGTCAAGGGAAAAAATGAAAAAAATACTTTTTCAACTTATCTCCGTATGATTGTACTAAAATTTCAAGTAGGAGAACTTGTTAGATGCAAAACTTAATAATCTAAGGAGTACCCATGTTTCATACTTTTGATGGACCCTACTACATGAAGAATGTGAAATACATGAAAAAACATGATTATAATCACATTTTTCATGTATTTCACATTTTTCGTGTAGTAGGGTCCATAAAAAATATGCAACATGGGTACTCTTTGGATGAAAAAATAAATTATGCATCCAACGAGTGCTCCTGCTTGAAATTTGAGCAAAAATGTAGGGAGATAAGTTGAAAATATGAGTTGAAAAAGTAGTTATTTTATTTTACTTTTCCTTTTTACGATTTTACTCCAAAAATGGTGAATTAGCCCCCATGGTCGACATCATCATATTGAATCCTATTGGTTCTTATAAAGTTGATTTTTGTTGTAAATTTTTGTTTTGAGGCCCAGTTTTTACCTCAAATTTTCTCTAATGAAACTTCTGAACTTCATCTCAGAAACACTAAGAAGGTCTAATTCCCTCTCAAGTAGCTACAAAAACACTTGTTATCCCATGCATTCATCTACCAATCAATAAACTATCAATTCATGAACAAGAGCCATAGCTAGAATACATCACAGAACTATGCTTATAACCATCATATAGCCAGAATAGAAACCATGACAAATCAACCATAAGATCACTTAATAACCAATACATGTGCTCATATTCATAATGAGGAAAATAACTTATATTAACATATGCAAAAGCCAACCAAGTCATGGACTTCCATGTACCACTCGACCATAGATTGGGTTGAACCAAATCTTTCTTTCAGCCAATCACCTTCGTGCCATATTCCAAGCATGAATGTGGGATCTCATGGGATAAACCAAGATGTAACCAAAATCCAGAGGTTAAACCACCTGCACCCTCAAGCTATTGTGATCTCACCTAAATAGGCCTCGAGATCACAAAACCAAACCAAGCTTGGGTGCCTCTGAATTCCTTCACCATAACATGAGGAATTTTCCTATCACCACCCACCTGTTGAGGCCATCCCAGAGAAAACAATCTCCACCCCAAACCTTTGGGATTTTCTTGAGACCACCTCACCCAATTCCAAAAACTTCTGACAATCCAAACCTCAGCCAATAATGAATCCCATCACACCATGGTTATCCAAGAATTGGAAAGGAAAGACTGGAACTAATGTCAAACCAAGAAAAAGCCATGGCAATGATAACAAATTAAACAAATTAATAAATGCATGTAACATGCATTGACATCCCAGCAAGTAAATCACACATGCAACATGTTACTTGCAAGATCTTCCTACTGAAGTTGTTGATCCAACCTTTCCCATTGCTTTCCTTTGCTTTTCCTCTTCTTGTCATTTTCCTCTATTTGCTTGCTTTCTTGCCTTTCTCCAAATCCAAGTGAACACTAAAGTGATCCAAGAATGCTCTAAGTGTGCAAGGGTGAATGAGAGCCAAAAATCAACTAACTAAAGTTATGAATTGTTTCTCTGATGCTTTTTTATCATTGATGTCCCCTTTTCCCTTCATTTTCCTCTAATTTCCCTTGCATGCAAATTTGTGTCTCTTCATCTCTCGTTTCTCCTATTTTCCTTTATTTTCATGATTAAATGCCATTTATTGCCTCTTTTCCTTTGTCAATTCCTTTTCCAATTTCTATAGCCATCAATAAATCATAATTGATTCCCACTAGAATGTTTTCCCAACATTCAACTTGAAATGTGTGTCCCACGACCTTGGTTTTATTTTTCTTTTATTATCCTTTATTACATGAAAAATTAACCAGAGGTTGTTACTACTTTGTTCCAACTTTAGTTCTAGGGATGAAAAATTAATGGTTTAGGCACACAAATAACAAAGTTGTTAAAATAAAATATGTTTGAACTGGGGGGAATATTGAATTCTATGGATAGAAAACTTAATCTAAATGACATGAAATTGCATATGTCTCATGAAATGTGAATGTAAGACTATCTTGGTTAAGTAAACAAGAGGAAATTCATGAAATTTTGAAAGAGTGAACTATGTTGCATGTAAGAAAGATGAGTTGATTGCATGATTCACCTAAGAAGAGATAAAGTATGCTTAGGAGTCTTTGGAAAAAGTTGAAGGTGCAGAATGTAAGATATTTGAAGAAAATGAGAAGACTAATTTGAGTAATCATAACTAAATAAATACTATGTGAAAAGGAATTGCAAATTAGACAAGTTGAGGAAATAAATGAGGAGTTATCTAAGAGAGATTTAGTGTATAGAGCATATATGAGAATGTTTAGAAGAGATCTAGTGGAAGATCAATTGGATCAAAGAATCAAAAAGGAAGAGTTTGTTATTGAGAAAGATCAAAGAAAGAAAGCAAGTACGGATCTATATATTGTTTTCTAAATCAAATTTAAATGAAGATCCATTGGATCTGAGCTTGAAAATGTATGAAAAATGGATTTGAGTCACAATGAAGGGTGGTTCCTATAACGATCATAATATTGGTGTCTCCATCAGGTTTATTCTCGTAAATACTAGGGGTTTGGTGTCTCCTTCAGGTTGGTGCCTGTAAAGATTAAGGTATGGGTGTCTTCTTCATGTTGGTTCCTATAAATATTAGGGGATTGGTGTCTCCTTCAAGTTGGCGCCTATAAAAATTGTGGGATTGGTGTCTCTTTCAAGTTGGAGCCTATAAATATTAGGGGATTGGTGTCTCAAACAAGCTGGTTCCTACAAAGTAGAGGGGATTGGTTCCTCTAGTAGGTTGTTTCCTACAAAGTAGAGGGGATTGGTGCCTCTAATAGGTTGGTTCCTACAAATAAATTGTCTTTTGTGTGTCCTATAGGTTGGTGCCTACAAATACTGATGTAATTTGAAATTGGTTCCTATAAATTCATCTAATCTAAAGAAGTCTTATGGTTTTCTCATGGATGAGTTCCACATATACCATGTGTTCATAATGTGTGTATCTTGATTTTTGTATGGCTTTGTTATATAGTTCCTTATATTATTAAAAAATGCTTTATAAAGATTCACCCCCCTCTCAATATAAACTTGATTTCCATCAATCAATATCAGATCATATTCCTTCAAAAATATTATAACCACTGGAATGTAGATCACAAATCACCATGGTTAGTTAGGATTGATTTTCCCCAAAAGGAGCATCATTATTGAATGGATCAAAGTATGCAATTTGGAAGGTAAGAATAAAGTTTTATTTATTGGCTCTTGTTTTATATGTATGGAAATCTATAGTGGATGGAGAGAATAAAATAAGTATAATACAAAATCTATGAAGGAAATTTTGAATGTGTTGTAAAATTCATATTTTGATAAGATTATTCATTTTGATAACGTAAAAGGAATGTTGGATAAGATGCAATGTATTTATGAGGGATATGACATATACACTTCATATGAAAAAGAGATAGAGAAATTATATTAGGAGGAATAAGTACACATTGAAGACTATGATTGCTCAAGTAATGAACCAAATGATGAAGAAAATCCCCTAGTCATGAATGCTCAAGTTTTTTATCATCAAAATAACAATTCATATTCAAAGGATGAAGTTAAAGGTGGATAAGATACAAAATAACCGAAATCCATAGGTAAGCTACTATTCAATTATAATCATACGAGTCATCCTATTTCAAATGTTCATATCGATTTATAGAAGATAACAGGTATAAAGAGAAAGATAACCGTAATAAATATTTCTATGAGCTCTATAAGAAAGGTATTTAATCCATAGAAGATGATAGCTCATTAGAATAAAGTAATAGATACACATGTAGTAGTGATGAAAAAGGACCTATACTCATGATTATATAAGATCATCACATTATTCAAGAAATTAAATATAATCATAAAGAAGCATCTCATTCATAAGCATAAGGAGTTGGAAAAGAAATAGATCTTGGGTATGAATTTGTTCTTTCCCGTGATGAAATAGAGAAACCGAGAAGAAAGATCAAAAGGAAGATGGAACATGAAATAGATCAAGAAAAAGTTGAAGTAGATCTTGAAGGTGAACTATTTAGTGCTTTCGAAGGAATAGATAGACTTGGGAAAAAGAAGAAGAAAGAAAAACATCTATTATTCAAGTATGAAAAAGAAAGGCATAAATATGAAGATTAGTCACTCATTCTTTTGAGAATAGAAACAGAGGAAGCCAAGAATATTGAATACACACTCTTAGAATAGTTGAAAGAGAAGGAAAAGGAATCTGAGAAGCTACATGAAGAAATAGTGTCCACTAGATAAGAACTAGAAAAGACCAAGGTTCAATTGAATCAAAATTTAAATTATATTATAGGATATCGAAAATTAGATGAAATTCTAAGCGTTCAAAGACCTCCCCTCATAAAAAACTGTATGGGTTATGAAGGATACACAAGTACCAAGGGATTTTAAGATAAGGATCTAAAATCCTATGCTAAAAAACTCAAGTAATCCAGGGAAATGCAAATAGAGACACCAACAAAGCTCAGATGAAGCATAAGAGGATTCATGATAACAATTTGAAAATACCTAAGAATGATGCAGAGAATCAAAATAAATTGATCAAGGATAGTAAAAACCACTCTAGAAGGTTCTTTCCCACACAAAGACTAGTTATTCTCGGGTACAAAAATCTATTATATGGCTATTGTTATTCTTGTACCAATTATGGTAAGAAAGTTGTTAACTATAGAGATTATGTTAAAAATGGTCACATTATAAATATAAGTAAAGGTTCTTATTAGATCCCAATGAGTAGATATATCATATCTACAAATTCACAATTGAATGTTATAATCATAATAATATGAATAATTATCTAGAAATTCACAAAGAATAATTAAAGTTAGTCATTATTCTCAGATTACGCGTTGGTTATAAAGCACAAATTTAGGGGAAGTACATATCAGAAAATATGCATAATCAGTTGGTGTCAATGCGTAGTATGCCAAGAAGTTAGACAAAAGAAAATAGAGTGAGCTCAAGGGAGCTGCAAGAAGAGAAATACATTATTAATAGAAGTAGCATATGTTTAGGGGGACTTTGTTTCCCCCAATTCCCTTGCCAAGGGAGTGAAAGAATTCCCCCCCCCCCATTAGGAACTGGGGTCCAAACATGTCTAAGTATGCAAATAATATTACAGATACCCAACATATTCTCTCAACCCAATAAAATATAACTTCCATTTTCAAAGAAAAACAAAAATAATGTAGAATTTACTTAATAATGTGAGTTGTGGACTATTGTTCCATTAAATATGAAAATGAACATAAAAAATCTCAATATGACTACACCAATTGAGATATATCAATAGCTAAAAGGTCAATCAAAATTTGATTTGATGGAGCTAAGAAATATTGTATTAAATTTCACCCACTACCCTGAGAGTCTACATGAATAAACTTGAGACTTCTATTGGGGTCATGGAGTTAGCACATTGTTTTAAAAACTTTAATAGTTCACAAGACTAGATTCTTTCCTTCAATTCCTACATAAAACATTTTATCCTTGTCAACAAATCATCGAGCAGCAATGGAAATGAGCCATGAAATAAAAAATAAAAAAATAGGTATGCACCCAACTTTTACCAAACAAGTCATGCAAACCTTGCCCTAGAGATATTGCTTTAGAGGTAAGTCAACAACCATTGATATGTAATAAACCAATGGAATTCTTGATCTTGACATGAGAGGGGATTGACAATATCTCTACAGAAGGATTTTTTTATCTTGTTGTTTCCATTTTCTTTATTCTTCCAATACATTTTGACATATATCAAACTATCACTTCATGAATTATGGAACTTCAATTTCTTGGGATTTTGATTCATGAATATCATTTAGCAAAACATCTTTGTATCACATGTCATTTTTTTCAGCACAGGTGCATATCATAAATGAAAGTTAATCGAAAATGTTAGTGGTTCATGTGAAATGAGATAATAAATCCAAATTAACAACAAGTCAATGTTGTTCACTTTGTAAATTGAAATTTTATTAATGACCCCTAAGTGATCCTCAAGAAATGCATAAGATGTATAATTAAAACGACTTGAAATTTCACAAAGTATACAAGAATTATATGAGGGTGCAAAGGTAAAGATGTGCAAAGGTGGGAAATATGTGAGGCATAGGTATTGAAGGCTTTCCACACCATTATCATAATAAAACATTTAAGTGTGTAACAAATCTCATTTGGGAGAATGCCATGTGTAGAGTCCAGAAGTGTGGAGTGTATAGAAAGACAATTTGGCGAGGGGGGGAAGAGTATATGTGGAGGATGAGTTTGTGCAGAATGTGGGGAAATTTTTAAATGTGAAGGACCACCACATAACATGGATTTCAACATAAGTTATAGATATTACTAGGTGTTCTAAAACTTCACTTGATACTTAATGGAAGTTATGGCACATTGTGGAAAGAGAAAGAGAGAAAAGAAAATGGTTGGTGAGAATGACCACAAGTGAAAGGTGATACATGAAAATGGATCAATAGTATTCTAAGAAAAGGAAAGAAATGATTCCTCAACGATATAATAACTTTTGGACCTTAAATCTCTTGGCAAGGACTCTTAGAAATTGTTTAATACAAACTTACTGAGACTAAAATGTATGGTTAAATTTGTGATATCAAATAAATCTTTTTGTGTGCAAGGGTTATAGAGACTATAACATCATTTCTCAATGACATAATTTCTTGGTTAATGGTTAATTCTTAATAATGATGCATTCATCGGTGCTCAGCACTTTAAATGTTAAAGGTTTTTTAATGCCATTTTTACAAGTCAAAACCATGTGGATTTTACTTGTTAGTATCTAAATCTAAAACTAATATGTCAATATTATAAATTATGCTTTAACAATTGGGATTTACATAATCAATATTATAAATTATCTTTTTAACGATTGCGATTTCAGTTTACTTCACGTACCATTAATGACATTAACTTAAGTTAATACCATCACCTATACATTTTGAATAAATTTAATATTTTTACTTATGCTTCTTCATTAGTTAAAACCCCACGACAACTTTCACATTAAAAAAATGTCTTAATAATACAATATATCACACGACATTCTATGCTTCATAAAAAAAACTATTTCTATGCTTCATAAAAAAACTATTTCTATGCTTCATAAAAAAAACTATTTTTAATTTATTAAATAAATTTAAACTATTTGTTTACAAATTCTAAATAAACACTCCTCACGAACAAACATAATACAAGTCACACTCTAATAAGACATCTAGTTAAACATTACATATTAATTGCACCAATCTTCAATATATACATGAAAATAGTATATCATAATTTTATAATATTTAAAATTATTATTTTTAAGGATATAAATAATTAAATATATAAATTTTATAATTTTAATGTTAAAGTTATTTTTTATAAAGGAGTTGTTTTTAGTGTGATTTTTTGTATTTTTATGGTGTGGGAATTTGACCAAAAAAACTGAGGTGAAATCTTGATTTGTGTTATTTAAACTGGTTTTTTCCGTGTATATATAGATTCATGTAATGTCCCCAGAAAACTGTAAATATTTTATTTTACCACAGTAAGAAACAAAACTGGATATTATTGTTATTATTTGTTTAAGGTAATTAATATTGTTAATTATTGAAGAAGGAATTGGTTTGAATATTAACAGATATTGTAACTTCTCATAACAAGGAAGTTAGAAAAGGCAGTTGCCAGAAAACCCTAACCACCTCCCTTAGTTGTGAATGCTCCAAAGGAAAAGGAGTAGGGGGGAGGAAAAACCGTGTTGAAAGGTCAGACGGAAAGGGAAAGCTAAATCTGGTGATGACTAGATAGCAACAACACTCAATGCAAAACTTGCATAAGACAGTGGTCTTGTGAGCAAGCTTGGGGGCATATTTGGTCCTGAAGGCAAATCTCATGGTCGGGTGGATGAAAACAGCAGGTAGCAAAGGTGACTCCTACCACTGAGGTTTTTCCTTCTTAAGACAACTCAAGTAGGTGGTATCTTCCTGAAACTAATCTGTTGAATAATCTATAATATGTGTCATTAAATGTAATTTGGAAAAGACTGAACTGGAACAGTTGATACTAAAAAGATATTACTTGGAAATCATTAATAGTATGGTTTTATCTGTACAAAACTGGTTATTTTATTTACTTAGTCAGAACAGTATTACCTTAATTGGTTATTTTATTTACTTAGTCAAATCAGTATTACCTTAAAAATTGTGATATAATTTAGACTCAGAAAAGGACCTGTTCAAGTTCTTTATTAAGAAGAGAAAGAAACTGAAAGATGCTAGTACCAAGAATAAAGGAAAAACTAAATTCATAGGGAAAGTAGCACAGTTTTATACCTCAGAGAACAGTAGTAAGAATGAATGAAACAAATGGTCTTTGAAAAAGAAATAAATAAATATGTATATATATATAAAGCAAAACTGAGCTAGCACATTAAAAGAAAAGACTATTTTAATAAAGTTCAAGGGGCTCTGTAAGATCTTTTCCTGAAACCCTTTACAGAGATGAAACCACATAAGGGTAGAGCGCCATCAGAGTTAGGAAAAGACCGAATATAGATGGGCACAGAAACTATTTAACAAATACATAAATTCTAGAATACCCATAAGGATTCTTATTGTAGTCTTGAGGAGTTAAATAAAAGAATTTTGATATATCATTGAAAAACAAAAGACGCAGATAACTTGTTCCACCAAAATTAAGAAGTATGAATTATCCGACGTTGGAATACTAGAAGAAGTAAGCCTACACCATGTGAGCAAGGAATTTCAACCATTATTTTAGCATAGAGTAGCATATTAGAAGAAGAAATAACATATTAAATATGTGGAACCTCGTCTTATTGTTCACACAGCATACCAGCACTGCACAATTCAGTGCAAAACTAATTGAGCACAAAGGTAGCATTATTTATTTAAAAAAAAAATGTCGAGCACATATATACACATAGCGTCTAGAGAGTCTTTAAATACATACAATGAGAACCTATTTCTATATAGCAAACAGAGAGACTTAAAAAGCTCCAGACCCCGAGAACTCTGTCATTCCAAGTTATCATGTCAAGAGAAGAGTGTTGAGAATCTCTTGCAGTATCTAGACTCAAAAAAAAAAAATACACTGGTATGGCCTTAGTTACAAACCTCGCAGCCCATCTAAGAAAGCCCTTGAATAGGTAGAGGAGAATCATACTTCTCGACCCTTGAACCCAGGAGGGAACTGCATGGAAAAGAACTGACATGAACTTAACAACAGAAACCCCATCTAACTTTAGAACTGTAAATGCTTAGAAAATCTCTCATGCCCTGATGCATATAGCCACAAATCAATTACTGGTGTTCCTATACTATCGAAAAAGAACCAGAGTAGCTTATAAAGCTTACCCAAAAACCCTCGAGCGACGAAAGCAATAAGGGGAACCAAGGGGGTTCACCTGAAAACCTCCTGAATCCTTCGGTCTAGCTTCCATTACAACTGCAAATAGAACATACAACAAACTTCATTAGAGATGGGGTTTTAAAATTCGAGGAAACAACTAAAATATCTTCAGAGTCGTATCTTAAAAGAAAATATAAAAATAACTCACTGTAAAGCATATTGCTCAATTGAGGGGAAACCAATAGCTCTGGCTCTGAGATCATTTGACTTCATTAAAGCCTCAAGAAATGAAACCATATGACTGCAAGCCGAACCTACCAGAGAGAGAGATAGGGAAGCAAGAGTAAGCGCTAAGGAGTGAAGGGGCGAAATGAGGAACATCTCTAGCAAATGAGGCAGAATAACTTTCTGAACAAATCCCAGCCATCGGATCAAGGACATAAATCTTTCACCATCGATGAGACGAGAGTCTCGAGGTGGACAGCTATGGAAGGACAAGCCTGCCCATGCCACGTTACCATGATAGAGCAGATAATAAATACTAAATCCAAATGTAAGTTAAAGAGAAGTGTAGTCATGGTAAATCTTAATGCAAAAGTAAATGAGCCTGTCAGAGACCATTGGGATAAGATCCTTTATCGCACGGCATAATAAAGCCCAACTACCATGAGACTTTTAACATAAAACAATAATTTTCGGAATTAATCAAGGTTATAATCATTCATATAATGCATACATGCTATGAAATATTTACTATGGTGATTTTTTTTTATTGTTTTATACATACATGTTATGGAGGTATGACAAGTGGTATTAGAGGCAAGGTTACAAAATTGTGGCCTCTGGAATTATACTAGCGAGAATATTCATTTTTTTTTTTTGTTAACCCACTAACTCGTTAAGGTTCAGTTTAGGAAACAGAACAACAGTGGATTATGAGAAGAATGGACAACATTCCACACAGAAATGTGGCAGGCCTAGGACCTACAACATTTCCTGAAAATAATCCTGAAGTATGGGTGCAGTTAGGAGAAGAACCTTGTAACACCAATCTTACAATATTGGAAACGGTCCAATAATTAAAGAATGGGATAGCTTGACTACGAGCATACAATGCAAGAATAATGCTGGAACATGAAAAAATTATGAAAAGCCTATGTGATAAGCAGAATCAGTGCCAACCAATTCCCAGTCCTGAGCAAGAACGTATGTCAGGAGAACAAGACTACCGCACGGAATATGTGGGAACAGAAGGAGGGGAAGAAAATCAAGAGGAGAAGTCAGATAATGCCTCTGAGCACCCAACATCAAAAAGGCAATGAACGGAATTACAAGGGGAGTTTTGAAAAATAAAACCGCCACTCTTCGATGGAGAGCTGGAAGAGGTAGCTGAAGCCTTGCTTATTAACATGAATAAGTATCTCCAATTATATGAATATGATCAGAACTTAAAAGCTCGTCTGGCCATTTTTCAGCTACAAGGGAAGGCCACCCTATGGTGGGAGGAGGTCAAGACTGTACGAGGGGTAAGTGAACAAAATATAACTTGGGAAAAGTTCCAAAGATATTTTAAGGAAAGATATTTGACTGAACGATTTTACGACAAGAAGGCAAAAGAATTCCATGACCTGCGGCTTGGACAACAAACAATGGATGAGTTTATTACCCGATTTACCTCTTTACTTCGATATGTACCTTACATATGAGAGGAAAAGGCAAAGGTACAACGGTTTGTCAGTAGTTTACCCTTGTCTATGAGAGAGCGAATTGAATTTGATAACCCAAAAATGATGGATGAGGTTATACAAAAGGCCAGGATATGCTATCAGCAAAGCAAGCAGAAAGGAGAAATTATGGGAAAGAAATGGGCTGACAAGAAAGGTAATAAGGTTTCTGTGGGCAATAAGGGAAATCGTGGCAATATCAGCAAAGGATTTCCCAAAGGACAAATCAACAGAAATCTGCATAGAAATCAGTCCAGATTTAGACCTCCCCAGGAACCCAGATCCAGTGAGCAATCAGGTAAAATTGAAAATGAAGTGACAGCGAGACCTCCAGTACAATGTTGGGGATGTGGAGGGCCACATTACGTTAAAAATTGTCCTAACCGGAAAGGCACTGAACAGATTTTGCAGATCCACGAAGCATCTACGGTAGGTGACATAGCCCGAAGTATTCCAAAAATTAATGCTGCTCTTGAAGATCATCAGGAAGAATACCAACCGACTATGGTGGAGTTTGAAGGTAAAATATTTGATCATACTGTATCTGTTTTAATTGATCCTGGAGCTACATTAAGTTATGTCAGGCCTAAGATTGTGAAATAATGTAAATTACAGACTGTCAAGTTTAAAAACCCGTGGCTAGTACAACTAGCAATAGGGGCAAAGAGACGTGTGTTGGCCAAGGTCAATAACTGTCCTTTGAAAATAGCAGGTCAGCCTTTGATGGTAGATCTAAACATACTTCCCCTTGGATCGTATGATGTTTTGATAGGCATGGACTAGTTGGAAAAACGTTGGTCCATTATAAACTGTAAAACAAAAACTATCTGCTATAAGAATGAACAAGGAGAAAAGAAGGAGATGCAAGGCATCTTGAGACCATTACAGATTCGGCCAATAACCACCTCTCAACTGGCAAAGTGCATCAAGAAAAGATGTCAGGTTTATGCTATTCAGGTTGGATATGCCAACTCAAAAGACAAGACTACCACCTTAGAAAGTATTCCCGTGGTTCAAAAATTTGCAAATGTGTTCCCTGAAGAAATACCAAGACTGCCACCCAAGAGAGACATAGATTTCACTATTGAACTAGTTCCAGGAGCAACCCCGGTATCTCGAGCTCCTTATCGTATGAGCACACTAGAATTGACAGAACTGAAAATGTAATTGCAGGAGCTACTGGATAAAAATTACATCCACCCCAGTGTGTTGCCCTGGGGAGCCCCTGTGCTTTTCATCAAAAAGAAGGATGGAACCCTTCATATGTGCAGGGATTACCATCAGCTGAATAAGTTGACTATTAAAAACAAGTACCCTTTATCCCGTATAGATGAACTTTTTGACTAAGTAAAAGGGGCAACCGTTGTTTGGTCAATTTAGTGAAGTCTAAATTGCAACTTTTAAATGTCAACCCGGGGCTCGTAAGCTGATGAAGTGATGTGTATTGTATGTACTTAGGCAACTATTTCTTAAGTTTTTGTCGTTTTTAACTTTTTAAGTTTGTTTTCAAGTCTATTTCTCCTACAGTGATGTGATGGAAATGAAAATAAAGTGAGTGAGGTGTGTGTGATTGTGATGAGTTCTAGATGATTTCTTAAAGCTCAAAAAGTAATCTACGAGAAAGCTTTGAACATCAACTGAAATGAAATTACTCTTAAAGGAAAAATGAAAGCATCAAATGAAAGACTAATGATCTTGGCCCAGTGTCTATGTTGCTGTAAGAAAATGAAATTGAAAATGACATCTACATTAACTTAAAACAATAGCAACTACTTTAGTTCTTCAATGAAATCTCAAGCAATGTACAATCTAAGTGACAAATCACACTACTTAATTTTCCCTTAACCTTTCTGCCTTTAGATGGATTGATCATATAAGAAAGAGTTATGAGTGAATTAGCAACGTGAGTCTTAAACAAAATAACCAAGCTAAGTTAGTGATATTTTGGTCTTCGATAAAGATATTGAATTATAAAGAAGAGACCATCAACAAGTAAACAACTTGATTAGTAAACAATTATGCAACTTAAAGAAATGATAACAAAGAAATAAAGGCTGCAAACAAAGAAGGTCAGCACCATTAGACAAGATGATCACAAGTATCACTAGCTGTGAAAAAGAAAGAAAAGAAACTGTCCCGGGCACCTACGCAAACTGCAAAAACACACTGATCAGTCATGGAAAAATGCGGAAATATAAATGGATAGAATTCAAAGTTATATACAGCTATTGTACATGATCAAAACGTAGTAAGCAAAAGCATTCTGTACAACTATTATACAAAAGCTGATAAGAAGAAATGCATAAAATAAAAAGCACTGTACAGGCCTTAAGTAAACAGGGGCCCTCTGCCTACTCCAGCCAGCTCAATAGGTCACTTAAACGCTCAAATGGAGAACAGTCTTCTCATATATTACGTAGCAAAAGTAAAAGTTACAGTGGGGTTCAATATTACATAACAGCAGCTAGCTAATAAGCGTTCAAATACGCTTTATTTATAGCAGAAAAACCAAACTAACTTAATCACAAACTACGCTATTCTAACAGCTGTGTGAAGAACACGTAATCTAGCACAGTCCACGGATTTAGGCAACGGTCGAGGTGGGTATTAAATCTCTGGTTGGATTCGTGTTCCCCATTATCTGCGTGGTTGAGGAAGAGGCCAGCTGTGCTTCACGTGCTCTAAACCGAACACGCAGAGCCGTGCCACCGTCAATCACCTTTGTTTGACCGAAGTTGCCCCCTCGTTGACCATGGGTGTTTACGACTGTTATGGCTGAGCTGGAAGGACACACACCATGTCCTTAGTGCCACGTACTTGCCCATGTGGCCCTTCTGACCGGAGGACACCTGGATCATGTCGTTTAAGAAAACAGCTGCGGAAACTGGGATCAATTGCAGAAACTACAGGTTTTGAACCAAAATTCTAATCCAACAACACAGTCATTAGCATAATTAATAAACCATGTAAAAGTCCTATAATACAATGTTTTAAGCAAATTGATGAAGGAAATGAGTGATAAAGGAATGAAATGAATGGAAAAGGAGGCTGAGAGGATGTGAAAAGGAGTGCAGGTCTGAGGCTCAACATACCCCCACTGTGAGGATGTTGCATGTCCTCATGCAACCAAAACTTTGTTAGTGTTTTTCAGTCCATGTGCTCAGATGCTTCTGCCAAAACATCCAGCCTTCTCCTCTTTCTCCTTGTTGCCAAAATTGTCCTTGGTTTTCTGACTAAACACTTGAATTTCAAATTGATCAAGGCCCTGCTCAGTTTCTTGCATTTTCTCTTCAATTTCTTGTTCTTCTTCTGCCAGAGCCCAAGGTGAAGCATGGTGTTGTCATGGACAATCTTGTCCACCTTGCTTTGTTCTTTCAATGCTTCATTCTCTTGTCTAATATGCCGGTTCAGGACTTCCAGCTCAAATACCTCTTGTTTTAGAGAGTGGACTTGTTCCTCAAGAGGCAATATTGTGCTTGGACCGGCAACAGATTGCTCCAAGGTCTCCAAATAATTATATGCCTCCTGCTGGTCAGGGTCAATGTCAGGTGTTTGTCTTGGCCTAAATTCGAATTCTTGAGGACTGCTTTCTCTTTCTTGCTGGAAAGGACTTTCCTCTCGTGGAGGACTTGGCTCAATATCTAGCTGGATTGGAGTCTTTTCAGGTGTGCCCAAATCAATGAAATGTGACTGCTTTTCTTTAGTCACACTCTTCTTTTCTATAAGTCTACTGCTCCTTCTTACTTGTACACTAGTACTCTTTTGCTGACTGCTTTGTTTTTCTTTTTGATTCTTCTTTGAGAGGGCAGTAGCTTGGAGTTCTACTAGTCTATCAGCCAAGGTTTGATAGTCCTCTTCTATTGAAGGTTCAGGGGATAAATATGATTCTTGGACAACTGCTTTCCCTTTATCCTTTTTCTGTTTCTTAGTTTTCTCTCTCTCCACTTCTTCCTCTTGAGTAGTCTCCTGAGTTTCTATAATGGGAGGATTTTGGGCTACAATATCCTTTTTCATTCTTCTACTTCTTTTTGGGACTCTAGGAGAGCTGCTAGCGGAAGCTTCAGTTGCCTCTTGAAAATGATTCTTGACTAAAAAATTTTCCCATGTATCATTGTTGTTTTTCAATTGGTCTTCTATAAGAATTTTAATGAACCCATGATGATACAAGTGAGGATCAATATTGCCTATATTCTTTTGGACACTAAAACTCATCTTTGTTAGGCTTCTTAACAGAAAATAGGGCAAATTGATGGCATGGCCCTCCATGAAGTTCATCATGATTCTAGCATGGTACATATACATAGTGCCAAAGCGGCCTTCACATGTTATAAACTTTTGAATTAATAACAACAATGCAGTCCATTCTTCTTTTATAACATGTACAGGAATCCCTTTGGTGAAAACTGAAGTGTCCATACCTGGATTCTTAAGCATATTTTTCCATTCTTGATCTTCAACTCCTCTGTTCTTGAACCATCGGTCTCCCACCGTAGGTAAATTCGTTGTTGTTGCTATAGAGTTTTCTGTGACTGTGAATTTCAGATCTCCTATTTCCACAGTACTTCCATTGAATGAACGAGCAAACGTTTTTGTTACCTCCTTATCATATCCTTTGAATTTCTGAATGAACTTCAGCCATTTTTCCTTTTTTAATGCTTCTTTTGTCTGTGGGTATCCTTCTAGATACTTTGAACCTTCAGGCTCAGCTCGAAGCAATTTCCCCATCTCAACTTCGGCTGAAGTTTTGACTGTATATGGATACTCAAGGAGGATGCTTCACGGGAGAGACAGATAGACTACGGCTGGAAGTGAAATAGCCGCACTGTAATGCGAGGTAATACAGTTTGAAAACGAAACTGTGGAGCTTGAAACAGAGCTGCGGGGTTTAAAACAGAGACGTGGAGAGCTGCGGGGTTTGAAACGAAGCCGTGGATTTTATAGCAAAAACGAGAGCGGAAATGGTGTGAAGGTAAAGAGTGGAAGACAAGCACGAGAATGAGTTCGAATGCGTGCGAAAACGGAGTGATAAGGGAATGAGATAACGGCCAGATCCCTTGGAGTCGAACGGCTTTCATACACGTTTCAGTTTTTGGCTACGGAGATCGTGGTGGAGAAGAGACGTAGTACGATAGGTCTCTTTTTATCTGTACGGCTAATTAATGAAAGCGCAGTCTCGATTTGAGTTTAAACTAAGGGTGATTATGAGACCGTTATGAGGATCTGAGGTGGATGAAGGATGATTACGGCAGAGAAATGGGATGATCTTTGCTTAATCATTGCATTTAGTGACTCTGTCCACGATTAATAATTATGCACAACATGACATTCAAATGGTTGTTTGGAGAAGAATTTTGATCATACCTTTATGGGTTTACCATCTGTTGATTAAGGTTGTTGATCCATGATTGCCTTTTGATCCTTCAGGTGCCTTCCATCCTTGTTGCCCTCTGACTGTGATTTTTTTGAAAACAGAGTACTGCTGCTGTGGAGACACAGTGTGCTGGCTGCGGAATCTGGTGCGAGTTGCGGAAACTGGTGCGAGCTGCGGAAACAGTTCTCAGCTGCAGAAACTGAAACAACACCCTTCTGTCTATACAAAAAGTAGTTAGAGAAGACTTGCTAAATGAAATAGTCCTGAGAGGGACTTTTATTGATGAAATGGAGTGAGATGAATGAAATGAAATGAAAATGAAGTGGAATGGAAATGGAATGGAGATGAAGTGGAATGAAAATGGAATGGAATGGAGATGAAGTGGAATGGAAATGGAATGGAGATGAAGTGGAATGAAAATGGAATGGAATGGAGATGAAGTGGAATGAAATGGTAAATGAGATGGAAAGAGAGAGAGAGATTTTTTTATTTGGAAAATATAAAGTGTCAGGTGCCCCTGATTTTCACCTTATATTTTCTGCATAAGACCGCCAATCCAAGATTGGTTTTCAGGCTTATACAAGAGACCTCTTTCTTTTTTTTTCTTTTTTTTTTCTTTCTTTTTTTTTTTTTTTTTCTTTTTTCTTTTTTTTTTTCAACTGAAAGAAACAAAGACTAGGCTAATGGAGGAGAAGAATTCTTCTCCACCAGCCTCATTGCAGAATCTTCTTGGAACATTTTAACAAACTCCTCCTTTGAGAGTGGCTTGTGGTAGATTTTCAATCGGTGGCCATTCACAATGAGAGGAGTCTGAAGCTCATCAATGGTCTTTACTCGAACTGCTCCATTGTTAAAGACTTCATCAATCTCATATGGTCCAAGCCAATGAGTTTGAAATTTTCCCTTGAAGTCCTTAAACTTGGAATCAAACAATAGTGCCCAATCTCCCTTCTGAAACTTTCTTTCTTTGATGTGTCGATCATGCCACTTGGTTCTTTGGTGCTGAACTAGATCAGTCCTTAAAATTGCATCTTGTCTTATTTCATCTAGCTCATTTAGCTGGTCCATTCTGTGCTTTTGGGCTTCTGATAGGTTCATCCCCAATTGAACTACCATCTTGAAGGTCTTGACTTGGAACTCAATGGGGAGCAGGACTTCTTTCCCATAAACAAGTTCATAGGGAGAATGTCCTGTTGTGTTCCTCCATGTAGTTCTATAGGCCCATAAGGCTTCAGGAAGCCTTTCTGCCCAATCTCTTCTGTGGAGATGAATAGTCTTGGTGATGATGCTTTCAAGAACTTTATTTGTAGATTCCACTTGACCATTTGCTTGCAGATGGTATGGAGTAGATGTTCTGTGCTTAATTTTGTATTCCTCCATCAGCTTTTCCATCAATTTAGATGTAAATTGACTTCCCTGATCTGTCACAATTTCTCTTGGGACACCAAAACGAGTAAAAATATCCTCAAAAAGAAATTGAACAACTGAATTTTCAGTGGCAGAAGGCAATGCCTTGGCTTCTACCCACTTAGTAACATAATCAGTGCAAACCAATATATACTTCTTTTGCTTAGATGGTGGATTAATAGGTCCAACGAAATCTAGAGCCCATTTCTCAAAGGGTTCGATGCATACTTGTGGCTGTAGTGGCATTTCATTTGAAGGAGTTGGTCTCCCAACTCTTTGGCAGCTGTCACACCTTCTAACATATTGCTTTGCATCTTTGAAGAGAGAAGGCCAATAATATCCTAAAGAAAGGATTTTATAGGCCGTCCTCTTGTCAGCAAAGTGTTCGCCGCACGGTTCATCATGACATGCCTTAAGGATGTCAGGCATTTCATCTTCCCGAACACATCTTCTGATCATACAATCTGGCCCTGTTTTGAACAATTCATTAGAAATCCATGAATAATGTGAACTCTCCTGAATGATTTTCCTTTTCTCATTAGGAAATACGTGTGGAGGAAGCTTCCCTATAACTAAATAATTAGCAATATCTGCATACCAAGGGGTTTTAGTAGTTACTGCAAACAAGTATTCATCTGGAAACTTATCCTCTACAGGAGAATCTTCGTTAGTGTTTTGGATTCTAGACAAGAAATCAACTACTGTGTTTTGTTTCCCTGGTCTATCTAACACAGTAATATTGAATTCTTGTAAAAGTAAAAGCCATCTTGTAACTCTGCCATTAGTAACAGGTTTGTTCATAAGATATCTAATTGCAGAATGATCAGTATGGACAAAGGTTTCATAGCCGGTTATATAATGTCTAAACTTGTTGATTGCATGAACAACGGCTAAGAATTCTTTTTCAGTCACAGTATAATTTAACTCAGTGGGAGTCAAATTTTTACTGGTGTAATAAATAGCATAAGGAACTAAATCCTTTTGACCCAACACAGCTCCTAGAGCTGTATCTGAAGCATCTGTAGAAATGTGGAAAGGGAGTTTCCAATTTGGCCCCCTCAAAATGGGTGCTTCAGATATTCTAGTTTTTAAAGTTTCAAATGCAGATTGACAGTTGGGATCCCACTTGAATTCACAGTCTTTGGTAAGTAATTTGAAGAGTGGAGATGCTATCTTGGTGAAGTTTTCAATAAATCTTCTCTAATACCCAGTAAACCCAAGAAAACTTCTAACATCCCTTTGACAATTTGGAATAGGTAACTTGGAGATGACTTCGACTTTTGATCTATCAACTTTGATTCCATCTCCTGAAATATGATGTCCTAAAACAATCCCTTCAGTAAAGATCATAAAACATTTTTCATGACTTAATGAAAGATTTGTTTCTTTACATCTAATGAGGACTTTTTCCAAATTTTCTAATGCTTCTTCAAATGAGTTACCATAAACTGTAAAATCATCCATATAGACCTCTACACAATCATGAATTAGATCGGAAAAGATTCCTAATACTGCCCTTTGAAATGTTGCGGGTGCATTACATAATCCAAAGGGAAGTACTCGGTAAGAAAAAGTCCCCCATGGACAGGTAAATGTGGTTTTATCCTGATCTTCAGGTGCTACCTGAATTTGATTGTAACCACTAAAACCATCCAAAAATGAGAAATACTTTTTGCCTGCTAAAGTATCTAATACTTGATCAATAAAGGGCAAAGGAAAGTGGTCCTTCAAGGTTGCTTTGTTCAATTCCCTGTAATCAATGCAAACCCTCCATTTACCGTTCTTTTTAGGTACTATAACCAAAGGGGAAACCCACCGGCTATCTGAAATAGGGTAAATGAAGTTTACATTAAGTAACTTTTGGAGCTCTTCTTTCACTATCTCCCTAAGATTTGGATTCATCCTTCTTTGAGGTTGTTTGATTGGTCTACTGTTTTCCTCAATGTAGATGTGATGAATGCTAGTCTTAGGATCAATACCTTTCATATCGGTATACTCCCATGCAAATGCAGTAGAATGTCTTTGCAAGACTTTGGTTAGCTCTTCCTGTTGTGATTTTTCCAAGTTTCTATTGATGTTTAGTGTTTTTCCTGGAAAGATCTCAATGGTAGAACTACCAAACTCTTCCATAGAGAAAAGAGACATTTGTCTAGATGAAAGATACTCTATGTCAGAATCCAACTGAAATTGTGTGGAGTCATATTTTGAAGATGGTTCGAAATTTTCTAATGTATTCAGAATTTGACTATCTTCACTAATCTCAGAAATGGTAAAGACAGGTTGTGTAGTATCTTCATCATCAACCCACTCATTATCTCCTATTTCTGTGATTGCTTTTGCTGGAGGATACAGATTGAACTTCTTTGTTGAATTACCATCAGAAATGTACATGTCCCCAGACCTACAACTTATGAAAGCATCAGCTGTGGCTAGCCAAGGTCTTCCTAAAATAAGAGGATGTCCTCCTAGATTACTCTTGGGAGTTAAAATCATAAAATCCACTGGATATTCCCAAGAATATAAGGAGACTGGAATGTCTTCTAATACACCATCTGGTTTAATAATGGATCGATCTGCAAGTTGCAACAAGGTGGGTGTAAAAAGAAGATTAGGAAGTTTTAGCTGTTCCATAGTCTGTCTACTCATGATGTTGATAGCAGCCCCTAAATCAATCAAAGTATTTGGTATTTCTACCCCATTGATATGTGTTTTGACAATTGGACTACCGGGGTCTACATATTTCTGCATAGTAATCCTTCCCATCATGATATCTGCAATTTTTCCTACCAGGTGGATCCTTCTGGTATCTCTTGGTTTCCTTCCTGGTCTTTTAAGGCTCAACTCCTTTATTGTTTTTTCTAGAATAGGAATTTCCTTAATGGCTTGTAACAAGGGAATCTTGATACAGACATTTTTCAATTCATCTAGAAAATTATAGTCAGGCAACCAAATTTGTTTTTCCACTCCTTTATCAATTTGTAATCTTTCAGGAAAAGGAGGTGTGGATAGAGATGTAGGTTGCTCAACTATGGGAGTTGTGGGGGTTGATTCTTTTTTTTTTTGAATGTTTGGGTTTTGAAGAGATGCTTCAGAACCCTTATTGGCTTTAAGAGACTCTTCCTCAGAAATGCTCGGCTGTTGAACATTTATAGAAGGTTGATCTAGGATTCTACCTGATCTGAGTTGTACTTCATTGAGAGGAACAATCATATAGGTAGGGAATGGTTGACCTTCCATCATGTAAGCATTTTGAGGGTTTTTATTATTGGGGTTTGGCAATGGCTGAGAAGGAAGTTGGTTTGACTTAAGCAAGAGTTGAGAACATTGATTCTGTTGAGAAGGTTGTTGTTGTTGAGGAAATGGCAATGATAGTTGTGGATTTTGATTTGGAAGTTGTGGAACTCACTGGTTTTGAAAAGATGGAGGATATTGATAGAATTGAGCAAATCTCCCATAAGGATTTTGCATACCTTGTATCCATGATTGAAAAGGATTTTGAGGTTGGGACCAAGGTTGTTGCCAAGGATTCCAATTTGGTTGGGGTTGAAAATTCATAGAGTTGTTAAACCCTTGATTTTGTTGCCCTTGCCAAGGTCTCCTTGCAACAAAACAGAGAGATTCGAGTGTATTTGGATCTTCTTGAAAGACAGCTTTGAGCCCAGGAATTGAAGGACAATCCTTGGTCTCATGGTTCTCTGAGAAAATTACACATGTTTCTACAACTTTTGCATCCAAGGGACATTCCCTTAGAGCATGTTTCTTCCTACATTTCGGGCAAAAGATGGCCAAAGCCTCAGCTTCTGCTTTCTGTTTATTGTGAATCTTAAGGGTGTCTAATTGTTCACTAAGACTCCCTAAGATGTCAGTTTTGAATTCATCAAGCATATTACCAATCTCAGCCCTACTTACTGACCCAGTTGCAGATTTGTTTGCTCTAAGGAGAGAAGGATCTCTAGGCCCTTTTTGAGTTTTTGATTTCCCCCTTGAGAGATGGACACATAGCTCTGCTATATCATTGAGTGAAAGTTGAGATATATCTCCCTTCCCCATCATGTTCAAAATGTCTATCCATTCATCTCTAATGGATTTTAACAAAAGGGCTTTCAAGGTCTCCTCATCTAAGTTGTTCATTTTTGCTCTTTTCAAATTGTATTGAAATCTTTCAAGCAAATCCTCCAAATTTTCATCTTCTTTTTGTACCATCTTGAATACCTCATCCTTGTGATTGGTGGGCATACAATAGTCCAGATACCTATCCAAAAATGTTTGTTTCATATCATTCCAAGACCTAATGGATTGAGTGAGTAATCCCATGAACCATTTCAAAGCTTGTCCTTTCAATGTTGAAGGGAACAATTTGAGTTTTTGAGAGTCATCCAGATAATCATAAGTTCGACATACGACTTCAAACTCAAATAGAAATGTTTCAGGGTCCTCATTCCTTAACCCATGAAAGTTTGGGAGGACAGATGGTGATATGTTTTTCATAGTGGCTCGGGAGTCCTCATCAACGATAGGGAACCCAAATGAGTTATCCCCATCCCTATTTCCTCCAATGTTACCTCTACCTCCTCCATTGTTTCCTCCTCCTCCTCCTCTACCCCTACCTCTACCACCTCCTTCCTCTGTCATAGTGGTTTCCCTAGAGACTTCAGAGTCTTCTGGTTCTTCTACAAAGGGTGAATGAGAAGGAATTTCTCCCTCTTCTTCAGATGATTCTACTTCTTCAATTACAATTGGTCTTTCTGTAGAAGGAAGGAAAGGATCTCTTTCTGATTCAAATTCAATAGAAGGTGTGGGAGAGTCAATTCTTGCCTCTTGAATTCCAGGAATCCTAGGGCTAGGAGTGTCAGTTGGAGATGAGGGAGGTGTCTCTTGTCTATTCCTTGAAGTAGATGGACTTGTAAAAATTGAACTCTTGGCTCTAGCTAAAAACCTTCCCCTAGAATCTCTAGCTCTATGCATGTCATTTTTATTTTTTCTTCAAGTTAGGCTAATAATTCTCTTTCTGATCTTCCAGGTCACTCTAGGTGCAAGAAGAGAGCATACTTAAGAAACTATTAAACCAATAACTTTCCCTTTTCTGATCCTCCAGATCACTCTAGGTGCAAGAGGAGAGCATACTTTGAGAGGTTATCAATTTCCCTTTCTTGAAATTTTCTTGTTTTTTTTTTTAAGAATTGGCTACCTAATTTTCACTTCCCCGGCAACGGCGCCAAAATGTTTGGTCAATTTAGTGAAGTCTAAATTGCAACTTTTAAATGTCAACCCGGGGCTCGTAAGCTGATGAAGTGATGTGTACTGTATGTACTTAGGCAACTATTTCTTAAGTTTTTGTCGTTTTTAACTTTTTAAGTTTGTTTTCAAGTCTATTTCTCCTACAGTGATGTGATGGAAATGAAAATAAAGTGAGTGAGGTGTGTGTGATTGTGATGAGTTCTAGATGATTTCTTAAAGCTCAAAAAGTAATCTACGAGAAAGCTTTGAACATCAACTGAAATGAAATTACTCTTAAAGGAAAAATGAAAGCATCAAATGAAAGACTAATGATCTTGGCCCAGTGTCTATGTTGCTGTGAGAAAATGAAATTGAAAATGACATCTACATTAACTTAAAACAATAGCAACTACTTTAGTTCTTCAATGAAATCTCAAGCAATGTACAATCTAAGTGACAAATCACACTACTTAATTTTCCCTTAACCTTTCTGCCTTTAGATGGATTGATCATATAAGAAAGAGTTATGAGTGAATTAGCAACGTGAGTCTTAAACAAAATAACCAAGCTGAGTTAGTGATATTTTGGTCTTCGATAAAGATATTGAATTATAAAGAAGAGACCATCAACAAGTAAACAACTTGATTAGTAAACAATTATGCAACTTAAAGAAATGATAACAAAGAAATAAAGGCTGCAAACAAATAAGGTCAGCACCATTAGACAAGATGATCACAAGTATCACTAGCTGTGAAAAAGAAAGAAAAGAAACTATCCCGGGCACCTACGCAAACTGCAAAAACACACTGATCAGTCATGGAAAAATGCGGAAATATAAATGGACAGAATTCAAAGTTATATACAGCTATTGTACATGATCAAAACGTAGTAAGCAAAAGCATTATGTACAACTATTATACAAAAGCTGATAAGAAGAAATGCATAAAATAAAAAGCACTGTATAGGCCTTAAGTAAACAGGGGCCCTCTGCCTACTCCAGCCAGCTCAATAGGTCACTTAAACGCTCAAATGGAGAATAGTCTTCTCATATATTACGTAGCAAAAGTAAAAGTTACAGTGGGGTTCAATATTACATAACAGCAGCTAGCTAATAAGCGTTCAAATACACTTTATTTATAGCAGAAAAACCAAACTAACTTAATCACAAACTACGCTATTCTAACAGCTGTGCGAAGAACACGTAATCTAGCACAGTCCACGGATTTAGGCAACGGTCGAGGTGGGTACTAAATCTCTGGTTGGATTCGTGTTCCCCATTATCTGCGTGGTTGAGGAAGAGGCCAGCTGTGCTTCACATGCTCTAAACCAAACACGCAGAGCCGTGCCACCATCAATCACCTTCGTTTGACCGAAGTTTCCCCCTCGTTGACCATGGGTGTTTACGACTGTTATGGCTGAGCTGGAAGGACACACACCATGTCCTTAGTGCCACGTACTTGCCCATGTGGCCCTTCTGACCGGAGGACACCTGGATCATGCCGTTTAAGCAAACAGCTGCGGAAACTGGGATCAGCTGCGGAAACTGCAGGTTTTGAACCAAAATTCTAATCCAACAACACAGTCATTAGCATAATTAATAAACCATGTAAAAGTCCTATAATACAATGTTTTAAGCAAATTGATGAAGGAAATGAGTGATAAAGGAATGAAATGAATGGAAAAGGAGGCTGAGAGGATGTGAAAAGGAGTGCAGGTCTGAGGCTCAACAACCGTATTTTCAAAAATTGATTTACAATTGGGATACCACCAGATCAGGATCAAGGAGGAAGACATAGCTAAAATTTCCTTTAGGACTCGCTATGGACAATACGAGTTTGTAGTATTACCCTTTGGGTTAACCAACGCCCCCACGACCTTTATGTGTTTAATGAAAAATATATTTCATCAGTATTTAGATAGATTTGTGTTAATTTTTATTGATGATATACTGATATAATCCTGGAATATTGAGGAACACAAGGAACACCTCAGACTAGTATTGCAAACTCTCCAAGAACATCAATTGTACACTAAATAGAAAGTATGATTTCTTGAAGGAGCAGATTCAGTACTTAGGCCACATTATTACTAAAGATGGAATCGCGGTAGATCCTGAGAAGATAAGGACCATAATGGAATGGCCAATGCCAAAGGACGTAGTGGACATAAGATCTTTCATGGGATTGGCAGGATACTATAGACGGTTTGTGGAAGGATTCTCTATAGTGGCCTATCCTATCACCTCCCTACAGAAAAAGGGAAAAACTTTTAAATGGATTGTAGAATGTCAAAAAAAATTTAAGCAGCTCAAGCATCTGCTCACCACCGCACCTATTTTAAGCATAGTAGATCCAAGTAATGAGCTCAAGCATCTGCTCACCACCGCACCTATTTTAAGCATAGTAGATCCAAGTAAGGACTATGTGGTGTGCACAAATGCGAGCAAGGAAGGGGTAGGTGGAGTACTAATGCAGGATGGAAAGGTAATCGCCTATGAGTCTAGGAAATTAAAAGAACACGAGCATAAATATTCCACTTACAATTTGGAGTTGGAAGCCATCATTCACGCCTTGAAGATGTGGCATCAGTATTTGATGGGTAAAAAGTTTATGTTAATGATGGACCATCACAGTTTGACTAGTTACTTCAATCAACCTACTTTAAATGCTAGGCAGTCTTAGTGGGTAGATTTCCTAAGTGGATTCAATTTCGAGATTAAACATCTGAAGGGGAAAGAGAACCGGGTAGCTGACGCTTTAAGTCGAAAGGTACATTGTCTCTATGAAATTTCTTACAGCGAAGGGCGGACTACTTTCAACGAGTTGATTAAAAAAGCAGCAGAGCAAGATCAGAAATATCAGCAAATAGGATAGCAAGTTCAAAATTCAACCAGTTATGAATATCAACAGGGATATGTGATAGATGCCACAGGTATGCTGAGTTATAAGAAAATACTATGTGTACCAAACCAAAATAATATTAAAAGTTTGATTTTAGATGAATTTCATAAAAGTCCCTATGCAGGACACCCAGGGTACCAAAAGCTAATTACCGCACTCCAAAAGGAGTACTATTGGCACGGCATGAAAAACGATGTAGCAGAATATTTGACACGTTTCTTGGAATGTCAGCAACTTAAAACAAAACATTAGCACCCTGCTGGGTTATTACATCCACTACCAATCCCAGAATGGAAGTGGGAGACCATCTCTATGGATTTTATCACAGGATTACCCAAATCCAAAAAAAACAATGACTCAATCATGGTGGTGGTAGACAAATTAAGCAAATCAGCCCATTTTATACCAGTACATTCCACCTTCATAGCAGTACAGATTGCCAATATTTTTATGCAAAACATTTTTAGGCTGCATAGGTTACCAAAAACTATAATTTCTGACTGTGATGTAAAGTTTACATCAGCCTTCTGGAGAACCCTGTTTGAAGGGTTAGGTACTCAATTAAATTTCAGTACCGCCTATCATCCTCAAATAGACGGACAAACAGAACGGGTGAATCAGGTAGTAGAAGATATGCTAAGATCATATGTAATGCAACAACCATCTAAATGGGAAGACTACCTGCACTTGGTCGAATTTGCTTACAATAATGGCTATCATACTTCCTTACAAATGAGCCTGTTTGAAGTGTTGTACGGACGTAAATGCCGCACACCATCCAATTGGGGGGGACCAGAGGACAAGCTGATGCTGGGACCCGAGATGTTAAAAGAGATGGAAGAAATGGTTAAGAAGGTATGTTCCAACTTAAAGGCGGCCCAAGATAGGCAAAATAATTTCACCGATCGGAAGAGGAATTTCAGAGAATACCAAGTAGGGGACCATGTATATGTGAGGATATGAGCTAAAAAGAGTACGTTACAATGGAGTAGGTGTGCTAAGCTGGCACGCCGGTTTTTTGGGCCATTTCAAATTTTAGCAAGGTTTGGGCTAGTGGCATACCAGCTCATCTTACCAAGCCATATTCGGGTCCACAATGTCTTCCATGTGTCAGTATTAAAAATATACGTTTATGATCCTAAGCACATAGTCAGTTGGCAAGACATACAGGTAAGAAAGTATCTTAGGTAGGCCAATTAATTTCTATGATTAAGAAAAACTGATTTAATTACTATTTGTTTTAGGTCGAGCCGGAAGGAAAATTCTTGGTCGATCCACTGAATATACTCAATCGGAGAGAAGTAATGCTACAAAAACGAGCTATCGCCCAGGTTAAAGTGCAATGGCAACACTTTGGGCCAGATGAGGCCACCTGGGAGGATGAACAGCTCATGAAAAAAGCATATCCAGGTTGTTTGTGGCCAGAAAACGTTGGGACGATGTTTGATTTCAGGGAGGGGAGATGTAATGTCCCCAGAAAACTGTAAATATTTTATTTTACCACAGTAAGAAACAAAACTGGATATTATTGTTATTATTTGTTTGAGGTAATTAATATTGTTAATTATTGAAGAAGGAATTGGTTTGAATATTAACAGATCTTGTAACTTCTCATAACAAGGAAGTTAGAAAATGCAGTCGCCAGAAAACCCTAAATACCTCCCCTAGTTGTGAATGCTCCAAAGGAAAAGGAGTGGGGGGAGGAAAAACCGTGCTGAAAGGTCAGACGGAAAGGGAAAGCTAAGTCTGGTGATGACCAGATAGCAACAACACTCAGTGCAAAACTTGCAGAAGATAGTGGTCTTGTGAGCAAGCTTGGGGGGAGATTTGGTCCTGAAGGAAAATCTCATGGTCGGGTGGATGAAAATAGCAAGTAGCAAAGGTGACTCCTACCACTGAGATTTTTCCTTCTTAAGACAATTCAGGTAGGTGGTATCTTCCTGACACTAATCTGTTGAATAATCTATAATATGTGTCATTAAATGTAATTTGGAAAAGACTAAACTGGAACAGTTGATACTGAAAAGATATTACTTGGAAATCATTAATAGTATGGTTTTATCTGTACAGAACTGGTTATTTTATTTACTTAGTCAGAACAGTATTACCTTAATTGGTCATTTTATTTACTTAGTCGGATCAGTATTACCTTAAAAACTATGATATAATTTAGACTCAGAATAGGACCTATTCAAGTTCTTCATTAAGAAGAGAAACAAACCGAAAGATGCTAGTACCAAGAATAAAGGAAAAACTAAATTCATAGGGAAAGTAGCACAGTTTTAACTTCAGAGAACCATTGTAAGAATGAATGAAACAAATGGTCTTTGCAACGGGAAAAAAAAAAAAAAATATATATATATATATATATATATATATATATATATATAGAAAAACTGAGCTAGCACATTAAAATAAAAGACTGTTTTAATAAAGTTCAAGGAGCTCTGTAAGATCTCTCCCTGTAACCCTTTACAGAGATGAAACCACATAAGGGTATAGTGCCATCAGAGTTAGGAAAAGACTAAATATAGCTGGGCACAAAAACTATTTAACAAATATAAAAATTCTAGAATACCCATAAGGATTCTTACTGTAGTCTTGAGGAGGTAAATAAAAGAATTTTGATATATCATCGAAAAACAAAAGACGCAGATACCCTGTTCCGCCAAAATTAAGCAGTATGAATTATCCGACATTGGAAGACTAGAAGAAGTAAGCCTACACCATGTGAGCAAGGAATTTCAACCATTATTTTAGCATAGAGTAGCATATTAGAAGAAGTAATAAAATATTAAATATATGGAACCACGTCTTATTGTTCACACAACATACCAGAACTGCACAATTCAGTGCAAAACTAATTGAGCACAAAGGTAGCCTTGTTTATTTAAAAAAAAAATGTCGAGCACATATATTGATCCGGATTTAAACAGGAACGCAACAAATTACAGAGATAACCATATACACAAAGATGCAGCGGAAATAATACTTCATTTCATTAATGGAAAATACTGAAATATGCTTACAACCAGAAATGGAAATAAACCAGCTAGGGCGATGGTAGCTTATCTCTGAGAAGAGATGTGATGGCTACATGCCTCTGGACTGTGTTACAATGAGGCTCGAAGGCCTATTTATTGTTGAGAAACAATGGAAAAACCCTTAACATTCCAAAACCTAACCCTAGGAGATGAAACGCCAAACTGTGGGCCCCGTTTGGGGTAAATTGGTACATCAACTTCCCGGGGTCGTAACTTTGGCATATGATCTCCGTTTGACGCGTACAATAGCTCATTAGAAAGATCTATCCGAGCACTATCATTGTTGGAACGGGCAACATCGGTCCATTCCATGGACCCATGTTGCCCCCGGATTCCCCAAAAAACGTTGTTTAGGGCCTCAAAACGGCTCCGGAAGTTCAGGACCCAAAAAACTGCTAAAAATAGTAAGTTGTGCTACAATTAAGGAAACTGAAAATGCTGAGAAAGACAATGGTGGGGGTCCAGGTGGACTTGGCAGGTGGCCACCAATATCCACCTGGATCATTCCTCCCCCCTTAGGAAGCAATGGTCCCCATTGCGTTGAGCTCCTCCATGAGATGAGGAAACTTCTGCTGAACTTGTTCCCTGGTGAGCCACTTGCCCTGCTGAAGGAGTTGGCCTGCTTTGACAACTCGATACAGTTGGATATTCTGTTGGCGAGTGTTCTTGATCTGTGTGTCCATGATTCGATCAGTTGCAGCTTGTTCCATGCAATCTGGATTTAATTCTGTGGGTTTGAGCTGTTCTGCAATGTCGGATGTGTCTAGCAATGGTGGAAAGTATGGCCGAAGGCGGTCCACATTGAACACTGGGTGCAGGCCAAGGAATGGGGGAATGCTGAGCTCAAATGCATTGTCTCCCATAGCCTTAGTAATGGTGTAAGGACCATATCGGAGTGGTTTCAATTTCCGATAGGCTCCAGTAAGGCGTTCCTTTTGCAAATGCAACCAGACTTTGTCGCCCACCTGAAACTTGTGTGGCACCCGATGTTGATCATGTCGCTACTTGTACTTGGCATTTGATTTCTCAAGAATTTCATGGACCTGCTGGCGAATATGTTGGATGCGCTCAATGAAGCTGGTGGCCTTATCTGTTTCGGACTGGACATGAGCTGAATTCATGTGAGTAGCTGCAAGTGGCATGGCCACATCAATGGGGCATAGTGGCTGGAATCCCAAACCCACCTGAAAAGGGATATGGCCAGTGGAGCTGTGAAGAGCTCGGTTGTAGCTGTGCTGAACATAGGGGAGGCTCTCGTCCCATGTGCGTGGATGCTTTGAGTTATACATGTGCAGAATGTGCACAATCATCCTATTGACCACCTCTATCTGGCCATCAGTTTGAGGATGGAAGGCTGTGGACTTCGTGAGTTTGGTGTCCAGCATTGACCAGAGACTGGACCAAAATGTGCTGAGAAACCGACTGTCCCGATCTGAGATGATAGACTGTGGGATCCCAAAGTGCACCCACACTCGTTCAAAGAAGAGTTTAGCAGTGGCTTCTGCTGTGATATTCTTCTTGCAGGCCACCATAATGGCCATCTTCGAGAACCTGTCGACGACCACAAAAACACAGTCATTTCCATGCTTAGTAGAAGGAAGGCCTGACATGTAATCCATGGAGATGGATTCCCAAGGTCGACTAGGGGTAGGCAACGGGGTATAGAGGCCTTGCTTCTTAATGGTCGGTTTGGCAATGGCACAGGCAGTACATGATCGGATGTACTTCCCAACATCCTATCGAAGATTCGGCCAATAGAAATAATTTTGCAGTACTGCCACTATTTTCTCGACCCCGAAATGCCCCGCAGCCCGACTGTAGTGTGCTTCCCAAATCATCTTAGCACGCTCGCTTGAAGGAACACAAAGGTGACCGAGGTGGCATAATAGGGCATCCTGGAGGTGAAAATCTGCAACATGTCGACCCTCCAAGAGTGTCTGGTATGTGTGGCCGAATTCTGGGTCGCTTTTGTAGAGAAGTGGCCAATCCGAAGTCTCGTGCCCACAAGAGTTGAGCACGGTGGTCAGCGCCATGATCGGTGGTCGACTGAGGCAATCTGCAACATTATTGGTGCTGCCCTTTTTATACTTGATATTCAAGTGAAACTGTTGCAGGTATGTAGACCACTTCTGATGGCGATCATTCTGCAATTTCCCTTGGGTCTGTATGAACTACAGGGGTCGGTGGTCTGTGTGGATGACCGTTTCCTTCCCCAAAATGTAATGCTTCCATTGTCGGCAGGCCTGTACAATGGAATACATCTCCTTATCATAAGTGGGGTACTTCCGGACTGTGTCTGAAAGCGTTTCACTGTGATATGCCACTGGATGTCCATGTTGAGTAAGGACTGCCCCAATAGCATAGTCAGAGGCATCTGTCTCGACCTCAAATGGTTGTTGTAAATCTGGTAACGCGAGCATTGGTGTCGTGCAGAGGCGATCCTTCAACTCCCTGAATGCCTTCTGTTGAGATTCAGACCAAAAGAATTTTGCTTTCACCCCTCCCTTGGTGACTTGACTCAAGGGCTAAGAAATATGAGAAAACCCCAACACAAACCTGCGATAGAAGTTGGCAAGACCTAGAAAGCTGCGAAGCTCTGTTAGAGTGGTTGGAGAGGGCCAATCCCGAATGACTTGGACCTTGGCTGGATCGACATGCACCCCCTGTTCATCAATGATGTATCCCAAATACTGAACCTCGGTCATGCCAAAAGTGCATTTCTCCAAATTGGCACATAGCTTGTGTTGCCGCAGTGTTTGGAGAACCTGTCGGATGTGGTGGAGGTGCTCTTCCCAACTCTGGCTGAAGATCAGAATGTCATCCAAGTATACTACTACAAAGGAGTTGGTGAATGGCCGCAAGATGTCATCCATTAGCCTCATAAAGGTTGCAGGAGCATTCGTCAATCCGAAAGGCATGACCAACCATTCGAAGAGTCCCTCCTTCGATTTGAAGGCAGTCTTCCACACATCTGAGGGTTTGATTGGTACCTGGTGATATCCTGACTTCAGATCGATCTTGCTGAAATATTTCGCCCCCTTTAGTTGGTCTAGGAGGTCATCAATCCGCGGGATCGGGTACCTATTACGGACAGTGATCTTGTTCAGCGCCCGATAGTCAATACAGAGTCTCCACGTCCCATCCTTCTTCTGTACCAACACGATCGGGCTCCCACAGGGCGATGAACTCGGACGGATGTGACCCTTTTGCAGGAGCTCTTAAATCTGCCTCTTGATTTCATTGTTCTCTAGAACGGAGCGTCGATAAATTGGTCCATTGGGTAGCGGCGCACCTGGGGTCAGATCGATGGAGTGCTTGACTTGACAGTGCAGAGGAACCCCTGCCGGGAAGGTGAAGATGTCTTCGTACTCCTCCACAATCTTGTCCATCTGTAGCTGTCGTGCAGAGGGACCCCGTTTGGAGGTCGCGGCCACTGTCTTCTTCTTCCCTTGAGGGTGTATCATCAGGAAAACAAATTTCCTGGTTTTGGAAATGATCTTACTGCATTGTTTTGCAGTAATCAAAGAGATGGCGGCAGGTGGTGCTACCTCTGGTATCCTGAACAACTTATTTCCCAATGTAATAATAACAGCACGGGGCCTTGATTCATACACAGCATGTCGCTTCCACAAGTATGGTTGTCCTAGTAATACATCACAAACTTCAAGGGGAGCAATGTCACACAATACCTCATCCGTGAAGGGCTTGATGTTGTATGGAAGGCGACACTGTTGGCTCATGCGAAGATCTCACCCTTGGTGAAGCCACCCAATGGCGTATGGTTGTGGATGTGCTGTGGTCGGTAAGCCCAACCGCTTCACGACCTCTGCCGAAATGAGGTTCTTTTGACTCCCGCTATCAACAATGAACTGTATCGGGGAGCCCTTTACCCACATCTGGGAGTGGAAGAGACGCTCCTCCTCCTCTGGATCTTCGGGTTCATTTTTCTGGATCTTTGCGGTAGCAACAGTGGCGCTAGGATCCGCATCAATGATCTGCTTCCCTTTTTCATACCCCTTATCGGGTTCTGACTCAGAGTCGGAACATGCATCTGATTCTGAAACCTTTAGCTCAGCCACCAGTGACTGCTTGGCCCGACACTCACTTGTGTTGTGAGTGGAGCTCTTATGGAACTCGCACCATTTTCCAGTGTCCTTTCTCGGCTTCGCGGCATTGTTCTTTGCTTGCAGCTTCGGCTGGTTGTCTTGGGCTGTCCCGCCTTGGCTCTGTCCTTTGTTCTGTGGTTTAGGGGCACCTTTCCCCTGCTTTGGATTCGCAGATCCAAAGTGTCGCTTCTTTTGTTTAAACTTCTGCTCGACCTTGACGGCATATCGGTATGCTGCGCCGAGCGAGGGGATGTTTAGGAATTGTATTTCTTCCTGGATGTACTTGTGCAGGCAGCCACGGTATTTGAGTATCAAATGTTGCTCCGAATCCTTGATACCCAACTTTGTGCGAAGGGTATGGAAAAGATTGGTGAACTCTGGCACGTCTTGGTCCCTTCCCTGCCGTAGCGTGGTCCACTTTATGTATTCATCCTCATAGCTTCCGACAGGGTAGTATTGCTCCTTGATGGCATCCCGGAACGAATCCCAGGTGGGTGCGGCTGAAAATAGTGAGCCAGTACTTTCATCCTTCTGCTCGCAGTAGGTTTCCCACCAATCCTTGACATGGGGGGCTGCTTTGAGAAGAGCAAAAACAATCTTTTCCCGACTCGAAAATTCATGAACAGAAAAATAACCCTCTAGCAAATTTAACCATTTATCTACGGCATCGGCGTCTATCTGACCCTCGAATATGGGGATTTCAAAATTAACTTGTACCTTAAAGGGTGTGGCGTTTCCAGAGGAGCTGCTGGAAGCCGATGCGCCGCTTCTGGGTAGCCGCTGAAGGATCTGGGCAAAGTTGTCCATCATCGCGTTCCGTTGTCGCTCGAGCGCTTCTTCGAGCAAGATTTTGATGGGATCTCCTGCCCCCTCGTCTTTCTTCTCGTCCGCCATGGGAGGCTGTCGGGATTTGCGAGGCTGGTCTTGCAAAGGTTCAACCAGTTCAAGCCCTAACTCCTTATATCCCGACCTTGTTGGGGACATACAAAGAAAAACAGAGAAAAAGCAGATCGCTCTGATACCACTGATCCGGATTTAAACAGGAACGCAACAAATTACAGAGATAACCATATACACAAAGATGCAGCGGAAATAATACTTCATTTCATTAATGGAAAATACTGAAATATGCTTACAACCAGAAATGGAAATGAACCAGCTAAGGCGATGGTAGCTTATCTCTGAGAAGAGATGTGATGGCTACATGCCTCTGAACTGTGTTACAATGAGGCTCGAAGGCCTATTTATTGTTGAGAAACAATGGAAAAACCCTTAACATTCCAAAACCTAACCCTAGGAGATGAAACGCCAAACTGTGGGCCCCGTTTGGGGTAAATTGGTACATCAACTTCCCGGGGTCGTAACTTTGGCATATGATCTCCGTTTGACGCGTACAATAGCTCATTAGAAAGATCTATCCGAGCAGTATCATTGTTGGACCCGAGTTGCCCCCGGATTCCCCAAAAAACGTCGTTTAGGGCCTCAAAATGGCTCCGGAAGTTCAAGACCCGAAAAACTGCTAAAAATAGTAAGTTGTGCTACAATTAAGGAAACTGAAAATGCTGAGAAAAACAATGGTGGGGGTCCAGGTGGACTTGGCAGGTGGCCACCAATATCCACCTGGATCATATATACACATAACTTCTAGAGAGTCTTTAAATACATACAATGAGAACCTGTTTCTATATAGCAAATAGAGAGACTTAAAAAGCTACAGACCTCGAGAAGTCTGTCAATCCAAGTTATCAGGTCGAGAGCAGAGTGTTGAGAATGTCTTGCAGTATCTAAACTTAAAAAAAAAACTACGCTGGTATGGCCTTAGTTACAGACTTCGCAGCCCAACTAAGAAAGCCCTTGAATAGGCGGAGGAGAATCATACTTCTCGACCCTTGAATCCAAGAGGGAACTGCATGGAAAAGAAATGACATGAACTTAACAACAGAAACCCTATCTAAATTTAGAACTGTAAATGCTTGGCAAATCTCTCATGCCCGGATGCATCTAGCCACAAATCAATTACTCGTGTTCCCATACTGTCGAAAAAGCACCAGAGCAGCTTATAAAGCTTACCCGAAAACCCTCGAGTGAGGGAAGCAGCAAGGGGAACCATGGGTTTCACTTGAAAACCTCCTGAATTGTTCGGTCCAGCTTCCATTACAAGTGCAAATAGAACATATAGCAAACTTCATTAGAGCTGGGGTTTTAAAATTCGAGGAAACAACTAAAATATCTGCAGAGTCGTATCTTAAAAGAAAATATAAAAACAAGTCACCGTAAAGCATATCGCTCAGTTGAGGGGAAACCAACAGCTTTGGCCCTGAAATCATTCGACTTCATCAAAGCCTCAAGAAACGAAACCCTAAGACTGCAAGCCGAACCTACCAGAGAGAGAGATAGGGAAGCAGGAGCAAGTGCCAAGGAGCGAAGGGGTGAAATGAGGAACGTCTCCAGCAAACGAGGCGGTATAACTTTCCGAACAAAGCCCAGCCATCGGATCAAGGACTCAAACCTTCCACCATCGATGAGACGAGAGTCTCGAGGTGGACAGCTGCGGAAGGACAAGCCTGCCCATGCCACGTTACCATGGCAGAGCACATAATAAATACTAAATCCAAATGTAAGTTAAACATAAGTGCAGTCATGGTAAATCTTAACACAAAACTAAATGAGCCTGTCAGAGACCATTGGGATAAGGTCCTTTATCGCATGGCATAATAAAGCCTAACTACCATGAGACTTTTAACATAAAACAATAATTTTCGGAATTAATCAAGGTTATAATCATTCATATAATGCATACGTGCTATGAAATATTTACTATGCTGATTTTTTTTTTATTGCTTTATATATACATGTTATGGAGGTATGACAATTCAATACCCTGAAAAACTCCGAGAGCACTTTGATTGTGAGTTACCCATCAAACTTGCGATTTCAATAAACTGCTACTAGATTTTAGAGAAATTAGACTAGAAAAACCCATCAATTTTTATTTTTTTAAATCGCACTAAAAACAACTCATTATAAAAATAAATAAATATAAATAAAACAAATATAAAAATAATTGTGAAAACTAATTTTTAATATTATAATTTTTAATATTTCCTTTTATCACTTAAATAACGAAAACACCCCCTTCAACCATATATTACATATACAAATATCTCTTCTTATTCCTTGAATGAACTCCAATCCTATCCTTTTAATTTCTCAATCAACTTTTTAAACTTTCTTAATTAATTTTATAACATGACAATTACATATCGCATCACTCAATTTTTTTTAAATATAATTATGAATATGGTGACATCACAATTAAATACCTCATCGTTATTATAGATATAATTAAATAAATTATTAAGGAGGTCATAATCATAGTTTTGTTTTAGATTAATAAGATTTCTTTAGAGAAATTATTATTATTCTTTGGTGACCAAGCTGCCTTGCACCCAGGGTAGAAACTCAGGCGAGTTGGAATTTTAAAAAATTTATCGATGAATGGAAAGTAATTAAAAAAAAAAAAAAACGTTTATAAATTATACAATGAGTTATATGAATATTTGTTTAATTTTTTTTAATATAATTAAATATTTTTTGGTAGATAAAAGTTATAATATTGAATGATGGTAATTTTTTATATAATACTTATATTAGTATACATGTCATGTCATTAGAGTAGAGATTGATATAATAAGAATTGTATAAATAGTATATTTATTTTTACGTATTTTTTCAAATTTATATTTTTCAAATTAATTTTTTGTAAATTAAAAAATAAAACCCATAAAAATTGTCTATTCAATACTTTACACCAATGAGAAAATGAAATTTTTGAATTTAATTACAAACCATTTGTGTTTATAGTACATAGTAATTAATATATAACATTATTTTTCAAATTATTTATATTTTTTGTACATAGTAATTACTGATATAGTACATAGTAATTAATAATAGAGTACACAAAATTCAATTCTTGCCATCATTACACAATAAGAGGGGAGACATTTCAGCCAATCATATTTGAGATAAATAGAAATAAATTTTATTTAAAAATAATGGATGTTATGTTAAAGTACTTTATGTGTAAAAGTCTTTGGTTTGAAGTTGTGTGAGTGAAAGTCTAGTCATGCCCACGTCAAATGCAATCCCTCTATGATTTTGATAACTTAGATGCCCCTAAGTCACGACATCTAATTTAATTGTTTTATATCTTAATTTTTTATTTAAGTTTTTTTAGAAATTGTAAATTATTTTTTTAATATTTTGTAAACCATTTAAATTTATAATTTTAATATTTTTTTATTAATAATAAAATCTATTTAAAAATAGTTATATAAAATAATTAAAATGCACTTTTAAAAAACTATTTCAAATTAATAATAAAGTAATTTAATATTTCAGAATTTAGACTTCTTTGATCCATAATAATTTTAACAGCATCTTTCGGCAAAAATCACCTAAGAGAGATATTCTCGTCGAGGCCTTTCGAACTAGCCAATGTGGTTCATCTTCACGACAAGATGAGGAACCAGATTCAGAGTTTGTAATAAATAGATGTAGAGGAGTAATACCTAGTTTGCCTAAAGGCAGACATTAGAACTTAATTTTTCAAAAAGAAGGGTAAGGGGATTTTATTTAATTAAACTCGTATTAAAAAGAAAAATTATGAAATAATATTAATTGGGATTCTAATAAAATAATATTATAAACCAAACAGTTTAAAAAAGACAAATTATCCCCTTATAACCTTATTATTATATATTATTATATATAATATCTTCATAATTGTAGAATTAAGGCTTCTCTGTTCCATATCATAATTATTAATATTAATAAGTTTAGGCCTAAATATTAACTAATAACTAAACTTAGAATATTATAAATTAAATAATTAGGAGGATAAACATTATTTTAAAAATGATTAGTACTAATATTAATTAAAAAAAATATCCCCTTATAACCTTATTATTATATATTATAATATTTTCATAACTATTAATATTAATAGGTTCATGCCTAAATATTATAAATTAAATAAATATTATTTTAAAATAAAGAGTAAAAAAAAAATCCCTTTTTATTATATGTTATAATATCTTCATACTATTAATATTAATAGGTTCAGGTCTAAATATTAAATAATTAGAATATTATAAATTAAATAAGTATTATTTAAAAATAATAATAATTGATTAGGAAGAAAGAGTGGAATGGAACATCTGCTCATACTCCAACGATCATCCCTATTTAAATTAACATGCCTCTGTTCAATTTCTAAGGCCTCCCTAAATTTATGATGATGAAAATGGTTAATTCTAGCAATGACCCTAGCATCTTCAATGCAGATGTGATGATTGGTTTTTTTTGCATGTGCAAATTCTAGCAATGACCCTAGCCTCTTCAATGCAGATGTGATGATTGGTTTTTTCTGCATGTTCTGCCAAAGTGGAGGAGCGAGACCTTCCATGCATGTGTAAATTCTAGCAATGACCCTAGTCTCTTCAATGCAGATGTGATGCATGTGTAAATTCTAGCAATGACCCTAGCCTCTTCAATGCAGATGTGATGTGTAAATTCTAGCAATGACCCTAGCCTCTTCAATGCAGATGTGATGATTGGTTTTTTCTGCATGTTCTGCCAAAGTGGAGGAGTGAGACCTTCCATGCTTGATGTCAGCAGCATGTTCACAAATCCTTTGGTTTATTGATCAACCGGTCTCACCAATATAAGGAGTTCCACATAAACAGGGAATGATGTAAACACCTTTCCCATCCTTGGGGTTAACGGGGTCCTTAACAGACCGAAGAGAACTTCGAATAGTGTTAACAGCCTAAAAGAAGAATGAATCTTATGCTTCTTCAAGATCCTAGTGATTTTATCAATGGTCCCAAGGAATGAACTCCAGAAGACCAATCCTTGGATCAATCTTATTCTTATGACCTTTTTGGACCTAAGTACTAATTTCTACCTTTAGTCAAACTAGTTGTTACTCCCTAACGGTTATCTACATCTATTTATTATTGCCTCGGGTCTGGGTCCTCATTTTGTCCTGAAGATGAACCAGCATCCTCTAGTTCCTTATCTTGTCCTGAAAATGAACCAACCTCTCATTACTCATCTTATCCTGAAGATGAACCACACTAACTAATTAGAATGCCCGGGGTCTGGGTCCTCATTTTGTCCTGAAGATGAACCAGCATCCTCTAATTCCTTATCTTGTCCTAAAAATGAACCAACCTCTCATTACTCATCTTATCCTGAAGATAAACCACACTAACTAATTAGAAATAGGTAGACGAAAATATCTCTTATGTAATTTTGACTGAAAAATATTATTAAAATTAATTTAATATATTTTTTTATTTTTTATTTTAAAATTTCATGCTATTTCTAAACAAAAAAATATATTTCAATTTTAATTAAATAATATAAAATTAAATAAAAAAAATATTCCAAAACATATTATTTAAAATTAAAATATCACGATAAAAGTTATGACATGGTATAAAATTAAAATATTGCATTAAGCGACGTTGTTGGTAGCCACCGCTACTAAAAAGACATAATATAATAAAATTTAATGTCCATAATTGTACCTTTGCAAAATAATTGAGTTTTGTATTAATTCTATATTATTTTATCACGCATACCAATCCACCGACTCAGATATAATTGACTTCTGTATTAATTCTATATTAGTTTATCACGGATACCAATCCACCGATTCACAGCGAATGTATTTGTTTGAGTCTTGTACAGCGAATGTATCTGTTTGAAGTCTTGTTTTGGTGGTGGGCCTACTGGTTAATTTGTCGTGTTGTGGTGGTCTGTCATTTGGTAATAATTACACGACAACACATATGCATGTGGTGGGCTAATGATACAGTCAACTTTCTATTTCACGTCCTTGAAGCGTCCGTGACTGTTTCTCCAATTCTAATAAGATCATCTTAAAAAATGGAATGGAGCGGAGGAATTGACCGGACGCTTAAAAGTCATTTGGATTAAAAAAATTCAACAAATCTTGTAAAGGTAGTGTTTGAATTGTGTTTTTATGATGGAAATAGATTCCGTACCATAAAAAATGTCTAAGATACTTAAAATTTCGAAGTTTAACAACTATAATCTGAATTTACAAAAATTCTTGCAAGATTTTCTTTAAATATAACTAAAATTTCCACAACTTTCCGAGCAACTCTTCAACCTTGTTAGACTACGGGTTAAAAAAACCGCCAAATTCCATCCCTCGAATTACCCCCTATTTCTATATATATTTTGATGGAATTACCCCCTAATTCTATATATATTATGATGTAAAACTTCGGGAAGCTCCTCTCAGCGCAAACATGTACCCTCACGGACACTAAATTCAAGATACTAGGAAGAGCCTGTGGAGTGTGGAATTACCCCCTAATTCTATATATATTTTGATGGAATTACCCCCTAATTCTATATATATTTTGATGTAAAACTTCGGGAACACTAAATTCAAGATACTAGGAAGAGCCTGTGGAGTGTGAAAATGGCGATCCAGTTGGGTTCTGAGCCCGCAGTCCAGAGATGCTTTGAGTTTTTCGTTCAACTCGCCAGTACTGCTCTTCTTCTCCTTGTATTGGTGACGACATGGACTTTCTTCTTCAGGAGGAGAAAATTGACGTTGCCTCCAGGACCGTTTCCATTTCCAATTATTGGAAACCTTCACTTGATGGGACAGCTTCCACACAGAGCGTTAGCAGAGCTTTGTCTCAAATACGGGCCACTCATGTCTCTACGCCTCGGTTCCGCCCTCACCTTAGTCGTCTCCTCTCCAGATATGGCCAAGGAATTCCTCAAAACTCATGATCTGTTTTTCGCAAGCAGACCTACATCCACTGCCACTAAGTACCTCTGGTACAACTCCTCTGACATCACATTTTCTCCGTATGGCCGCTACTGGAGGCAAATGCGTAAACTCTGCGTCTTACAGTTGCTGAGCTCAAGACGAATAGATTCCTTTCGCTTCATAAGAGAAGTCGAAGTTTCGGCTATGATTCGCTCTATTAATATTTCATATCATGAAGGGTTTTCGCCAGTGAACATTAGCAAGGCTGTGTCAGCCCTTGGGATTGATATAATCTGCAGGATTGCCTTCAGTAGAAAGTATACTGACCAGCAGTTAATGGGCAGTAAAGGGATCCACTCAATGATCAAGGAAACGTTTGTGTTAGCAGGGTCTTTCAACATCGGAGATTACATACCATACTTGGCGTGGATGGATCTTCAAGGTCTCAACCATCGTTTGAAGAACATACACAAGGCACAAGACAACTTGTTAGAGAAGATACTAGAGGATCACTTTTCGCAGAATAAGCCCAACGCCATGCCAGATCTTGTGGATGTTTTGTTGGAAGCCTCAGCAGGGAAAAATTTAGGGTTCCAAATAACGCGAAACAATATAAAATCCGTACTCTATGTATATTATTTATTGGCGCACACAAGCGTTTATCGATTCTCTGCCTATTTAGATTTCAATGGCTTTGTGTAAAATATGATAATCGTGATATTGATTTGGGTGTCTTTGCTTGGCAGGATATCTTGTCCGCTGGCTCGGATACTTCGTCTGTAACCATAGAGTGGGCAATGTCCGAATTGCTGAGAAACCCGCCAGTTCTGAAGAAGCTTCAGAACGAGCTGGAACGCGTAGTTGGAATGGGGTGTATGGTACAAGAATCTGATCTGCCTCGTCTCGTTTATTTACAAGCTGTAGTGAAAGAAACGCTTAGACTCCACCCGCCGGGGCCTTTATCGCTTCCCCGCATATCAATGGAAAGGTGCAATCTGTTGGGCTATGAAATCCCCGGCGGGACTCACCTTCTGGTGAACATCTGGGCAATTGGAAGGGACCCGAAGTTATGGGGGGAGGATGCTGAAAGTTTCAAGCCGGAAAGATTCATTGAAGCGGGCTTCCTAGATACAAAAGTAGAAAATTTTGAATGGATTCCGTTCGGAGCAGGCCGGAGACGATGCCCGGGACAGCAATTGGGACTGATTGTTGTAGAGTTTGCTGTGGCGCAGCTGTTGCACTGTTTCAACTGGAGGCTTCCCGATGGTATGAATAATGAGGAATTGGACATGTCTGAAAAGCATCACGGAATTACAGTATCAAGAGCACATGAACTGTTTGCTGTTCCATCTCCTCGCCTTCCAGTGACTGTAACAATATAGATATATTTGTATTCCTAGTTGATTACTTTAATACAAATAGAATAGAATAGATGTGGAGAGCCAGCGGAAATAAAAGCATATGAGATTTCCAACTCTAATAAAATGGGAAGCCTGTCGTTCTAGATGTTATTAGGAGGACACTACCTAGAAGATAGTTTTAATGAGAAGCTTTTGTTGTATATGTAAAGCATTTAATGTATGTAAATAAACGTTATAGTTTTACATCAGTGCTTCATGGTGCGTAATTTTTTTTATATTTTTTATATAGGTTCCTTCAGTCTAGGGATTATAGTAATCGATTTTTCAGCGATGTAGTCTATATGGATATCAAAACTATTCCAGAAATTTTAAGTCAAAGTTTCCAAAAATATCTTCTTGATCCTTTTCACCTCATTACGGCGGCCTCCTAGGCTACTCTCTATCTTGATTTCCTGGAGCTGATAAGAAGTTGCTCAATCTATTTTTGAAGTAAATCCATTGCAAGTTCCCTCCTCCGGATAGCAGCTATAAAGGGGAAACATGATTCACACATAGTGTTTTATGCTAGAAAAGGTCGCCCTTACTTGCTAATATGGTTAGATGTTTACCACTTCACCTTAGTTTATTGAGTTGAGAGAGTGTTGCTGCCCCCCAGCCAGGAAGAGGCAGGTTGGGCCTCCCAGCGATGTGACTCTTGCCAATGACTCCTGTCAATCGACAACTTCCTGTAAAATACCAAAAGCAACTTTGGTGGCATGTTCCCAGGGGACTGGATCGCTGCCTAGAGATGTAATTCATACATATACAAATATGTTAGAATTAAGACAAAAATCTTTGCTATCTCAGACCTCCAAATAAAAGAGCTAAGTCTTCTGCTATTTGCAAATAAAAGAGACATAACAATTATCAATTATCAATTATGGGGAAGAACTTGTTTCATAAAAACTATTCGCAAAGCTATTGCTAATTTAATTATATTGCTTGCATTTTTGCACTAATGCAAATTTAGTTCAATTATATCACTTGCATCTTTGCATCAAAACTAGTTGAGATGAATTAGTATAACAGTTCAGTTGATATATATCAAATTTGATCGAGTTCTTTTTTATTTATTTAGAAATAGAGATACAGTTTTTTTGAACTTCTTGTTAATTGCTCTATTAAAGAACATATGTTATTTCTATGCTTTTAAATTCCCATGAAGCTATTCTTTGTTTTTAAATTTCCATGCAATTCCGGTTATACACCATTTATTTGTAATCCAAATAAGTGATTTCCTTATAATCCAATCCATTGTAGGTCTGGGCCCGATCCCGCTCCCTTTACATCACTGTATCAAATGCAACTACGGGTGATGACCTTGGTTATCACTATAAAACCAGAAATGATGCATGAAAAAGTGCTCGAACAAGCTATCAATCTAGAATTGGTCCATTCAGTGATTATAGAACCGAAATTTAATCTCTACTTTGCTCTGGTACGAGGGCTATAGAAGGAAGGGATGGGCTTTCTTGTTCCTTCACTGGTAATGACAGCCTCCTTGGCGTAGTTTCCCAGCCTGGTAAGTATGCCTATAGTTCCCACCTACGTAAATATATGTGCAATTACTAAGGAGACTTTATCATAAAGCCTATTGCTAAGATCTCTCACTCAATCCTTCAATAAAAATCTCAGACCTCCAAATAAAAGAGCTAAGTCTTCTGCTACTTGCAAATAAAAGAGACATAACAATTATCAATTATCAATTATGGGGAAGAACTTGTTTCATAAAAACTATTGGCAAAGCTATTGCTAATTTAATTATATTGCTTGCATTTTTGCACTAATGCAAATTTAGTTGAATTATATCACTTGCATCTTTGCATCAAAACTAGTTGAGATGAATTAGTATAACAGTTCAGTTGATATATATCAAATTTGATCGAGTTATTTTTATTTATTTAGAAATAGAGATACAATCTTTTTGAACTTCTTGTTAATTGCTCTATTAAAGAGCATATGTTATTTCTATGCTTTTAAATTCCCATAAGCTATTCTTTGTTTTTAAATTTCCATGCAATTCCGGTTATACACCATTTATTTGTAATCCAAATAAGTGATTTCCTTATAATCCAATCCATTGTAGGTCTGGGCCCGATCCCGCTCCCTTTACATCACTGTATCAAATGCAACTACGGGTGATGACCTTGGTTATCACTATAAAACCAGAAAGGATGCATGAAAAAGTGCTCGAACAAGCTATCAATCTAGAATTGGTCCATTCAGTGATTATAGAACCGAAATTTAATCTCTACTTTGCTCTGGTACGAGGGCTATAGAAGGAAGGGATGGGCTTTCTTGTTCCTTCACTGGTAATGACAGCCTCCTTGGCGTAGTTTCCCAGCCTGGTAAGTATGCCTATAGTTCCCACCTACGTAAATATATGTGCAATTACTAAGGAGACTTATCATAAAGCCTATTGCTAAGATCTCTCACTCAATCCTTCAATAAAAATCTACCCCAATGCCTTGCCTCAGGATTTTTCATAAACAAAACTTTGTGTGCAAAGCATGTATTTCAATTATTATGTTGTGGTCTTTAATATAACACTGTTAGAGTATTGTGTAGAGCTGTGGGCCACATAAAGAAGTTGCAAGCAAGGAATCGAAAGGGTGAAGAAAGAGTAGGTGCCACTGTCATATTGAAGCCACCAAGGGACAAAGTTGCGGCTCTTTTAAGAGAATACAATCAAATTCTGCAATCTAACGTGTGATCCACTGCTTTTTTATTTAAAGATAGCCAGGGGTTCAAAGCCGACATTCCAGAATTGAGATAACAACAGAGAAGAAGGGCCAAATACAAAGGATATATTGAATCTATAGACAAAGAGCACCAAATCTGTCATTGAAGTAAAACCTTGCAAACCACATATTTTTAGGAAGAAGAAATGCAATTGCATAATTGTATCGGATAATGTTATGCTTATCATTTGAATCAATGTTCATTGTATTCTCTGCAGGTAAAAGGTAGTATTCAAGGTTTATGGTCTGTAAAAGATAAGGTTGGGGCTCTATTACTGCATTAGAGCCATATATTACTACCACTTAACCCTCATAATTCACAGAAGGATAATTTAAAGACTAAAACGTGAGAACCTGCTACAAGACTAAATTTGAGTACCTGTTCCTTGCATTTCCTCGGTCAGGTTTCTTCCCTTTCTAATTTTATAATTTGCAAACTTCTCAAAGTTGTTCCTAGAAAGACCTGCCAGTTTGGGCAGCGTTTCTTTGTATGCGGTCCAGTTAGGGCACTACAACCACACCATACAACACGAAATCATCTCCAAGGATTACAATATGGAGCGAGAATACAAACACACGAGACAACACCAAATCAATCCATTAGGAACAGAAATGGTGGGTAAGCAACTTACCGTATTTTCTGGATGAAGAATCTTAGAGGGGACGCCATCAATTGCATTTCGGATTTCCATTCTGAATGCATTGACCCTTGTTCATAAATCCCGACTACCAGTTCTGGAATGGGCTCTACTAAGACTGAGTCGAACAAAGTGGAAGCAAAACTAGGAGGAAAATGAGACAAGTGGAACCTGCAATACATGAAAGTGTTTTGTGGTGTTGTAATCTTAGGGGAGAGATGTCTAATGTTGTGTAGGGACCAGTGATTGATATAGTATTGGTCCCACCAAACTACCAAAAATTGAGAGGTATGCAACCAATATTAAAAAAAAAATTAACATTAAGTGCAAATATGTTTTAATTTATGTCCAAATTTTCCGAGTACATTTACTGGGCCCACATTTGTCCATAATAATAATTTAATACTTAAGAGTACAAATCATATTAACCCAACTAGAAAATAGATAAAACCATAAATCCTTCCAAAATGGTCTATTCCAAAAGTGCAACGTAGCAATCACTTGAATCCCCAGTGACTAGAACTGAAGTCGTGTAGTCTAAATAAATATCCATACATGCACATAATAAAAGTGAATGTATGTCATCCATAACTGCTATGTTGTTCCACATTTAAATCCATTGTGTTCAATAAATGACACCCAACCCAATAACTTCAATAAATGACACCCAAACCATTCTATTTCTCATTAAAACAGATCAAAACACATGTTCAATAAATGACACCCAACTCAATAAATTCAATAAATGACACCCAACCCATTCTATTTCTCATTAAAATAGATCAAAGCACATGGATCAACAAATAACAAATTCCCAACCATTGGATCACATCCAAGTAAATCCAGATCACACATTAAAAATGAAGTCATTGCAATCCATGTCCATCTTTACCACTAATTAAATTCAAGTGCAAAAAACTAGAAAATAAGCTCAACCACTTTTGAAATTGCATGTTATGCATTCAAACTATCCATTAGCCTTGAAGACAAACCATCACAGAACATTTGATAGTATATCTAGGTCAGTTATTTCAATTACAACACATTTTACTTATAGTTCTATTTTCATTTCTCACAGTTTTTTATTTCAGTTCTTATAGTTTCATTTTCATGAAAATATATATTTTTTCTATTTTTCTATATTTTGAAAACGAACAGAACCTATGAGACATTAATCTTGTGTTGAATATTTGAATGAAATGTTATGTCTTCCTTATAAAATTATGAAGTATTACAATTAGATTGAACTTAGTGAATTAATGTGTTCATCATTCCCTTCATTATGTTCTCAGGTTGGTTATGGTAACTCAGACCATTACTGTTGGCAGAGGCTAGAATATATGAAAACACCAAGACAGGCCTACAATACTGACACTAGCAATCCTGGATCAAATCTTGCAAGAGAAACTTCTACGCTAAGGCAGTTAGTCATCCCTCACACAAAAGATTTTATATAGATAGGAATAATCGAAAGTCACTCCCTTGACTCTAAGCAGCTAAGGTATCTAATGAAAGTATTTTCCTCGTGTATCTCTGCACTCCTTCAATCTCTGTCTTTGAACAACTCATCTTTGCAAGCCATTTCTCAGTCAATTGAAAATCATATATCCCCATCACATATTTGCAATAATCCACAATACCCATAAGATCTCTATCATCCACTTATGCACTAAAAGCATCCTCATTAGAAGAAGCACTCGAGCCTCTCACTCTGACATCACACTATTGGTGAAGACACTTGGTTTCCATAACTGAATATTATGGATAGAAGCTCCTTTGGGAACTACAGGCTCTATTAAAGGTGAGATCGAGAGCTAGTCAGTGTTACACCCATTGATGAGGATCCATTATAAAATCTAGATGTCGAAGCATTAGAAACCTGTTGCTAATCAAAATACTCTTATAACTGGCAATTAGAACTTCTTTGTAAACAAAACTTAGTACATCTAGAGACCTGAACAAATTGATTCAATTACATGGCAGGCATGATACAAAGTTCTTCCCTTTCTACCTTATTGATAACGTTTGGGGACCCACTAAAACCCCACATTATTTTCATACAAAAGATCAAGAAGGCCCCTAAATCAATAGGGACAACCAATAAGTGACTGATAAAAAAATAGCTTAATCAAGTCCTGGTTTGGCTTCATTTCTTCAAAAATCATAAGCATTCCCAGGACCAAGCTCCTTGAGACATTAAATCAAATGTTGGGCATGAAAGCCGAAATCCTAATCAAGGAGTTAGTAACAGCAGGACTGATTCTTTTGGCCGAGTTTAACACTTTGTACTTGACCGAATCATAGTTTGTAGAGATAGTCCTTATAAAGGGAGTTATCTTCAAGGTCTGAAATCTGAGTCTTAATAGTGACAAAGAAGCGAAGATCATCTTCAATCTCTGTGTATTTTGTGAACCTGCAAAGAGTCTTCTTGAAGATCGAAGAACAGACCTAGAAGGCATTATCTCTGTGGTCTAAATTTAAGATCCAACTTCTCCTACCCAACCTACAAATTGACTCATACTATCAATTTAAGATGCTCATGTAGGCATGTCCACCTACTCCCTTTCTTGTTGATCATGATATAGGGTTGACCCCTTCTCAAACTTATGTAACTGAGGATCTATCTCATACAACACAACTGTGAATACCATTGAATGATATCCCACACTACTCTTCTTCACCATTGGCACTATATGAGCTCCATGGTCTCTAATGATAAAAGGTTTATCCTTCTCCAACAAAGGAAACATTTGTGTTGTCCTCATAAAATCCAAGCCCAAAATCATCGCATAATCCTCCAACAATATAACTCTCAAATATATCCTACCAAACATATGAGCCCACTCCCATCAGTGCATCCTTGAGAATACCAAATGTTGACCTCATCTTAGAGTTCATTACTGTGTAGGAAAACATCATTCCCTTCAATATGTTCTCAGGTTGGTTATGGGAACTCAGACCATTGCTGTTGGCAGAGGCTAGAATATATGAAAACGCCGAGACAAGGCTACAATATTGACACTAGCAATCCTGGATCAAATATTAAAGGAGAAACTTCTACTACAATGGAAGTTTCTTATTAATCAAAATTTATTTTCAACTTGAAAGCAACATATGGCAAACACTACTTGAACTACATGATTGACAATGCAAGTCCACTTGGTGAGACAGTGTGGGCCATGAATGAATTCAATTGCGATAACAAGTAGGAGTCTAAACAAATTAATTCAAACAATAGTAACTACTAGATCTTCTCATAGTACCAGAAGAAGGTGGAAACCGATAGTAGTTTTCCAAGTACAAATAGAGTCATCATATTTTAAGTGTAAGGACAAGTTATCAAAACAATAATCACTGATAATTTTGAAGACGTGCAACAAAATGATTATGTATATTAGATTTTTCAAGGATACTAACATAGTATAAGTTTCTTATTACTCAAAAGTTATTTTCAACTTGAAAGCAACATAAGACAAACACTACTTGAATTGCATGATCCTATAACAGTATAACTCTAAAATACATCCTACCAAACGCATGAGCCCACTCCCATCAGTGCATTCTTGAGAATACCAATTGTTGACCTCATCTTAAAGTTCATTACTGTGTAGGAAAACATCATTCCCTTCAATATGTTCTCAGGTTGGTTATGGGAACTCATACCATTGTTGTTGGCTGAGGCTAGAATATATGAAAACACCAAGACAAGCCTACAATATTAACACTAGCAATCGTGGATCAAATCTTGCAGGAGAAACATCTACTACAATGGAATTTTCTTATTACTCAAAAGTTCTTTTCAACTTGAAAGCAACATAAGGAAAACAATACTTGAACTACATGATTGCCAATGCAAGTCCACTTGGTGAGATAGTGTGGGCCATGAATGAATTCAATTGTGATAATAAACAGGATTCTAAACAAATTAATTCAAACAACAGTAACTACCAATTCTTCTCATAGTACTAGAAGAAGGTGGAAACTGATAGTAGTTTTCTAAGTACAAAAATATCCATGGTATTTTAAGTGTAAAAACAAGTTATCAAAAAAACGATCACTGATAATTTTGAAGACATACAACAAAATGATTATGTATAATTGATGGATCAATAGTGTTTCAATAGTCTATAATTAATATAGACGATTAGTATTTAGGGAATAATTTAATGATTCAACTTAGGTTGTAAATTAAATTTATAGGCCAATATACCATAGAAACCTCTTTTAAAGTGAAAAAAGATCCTTCTGGTAAATTTTCTTGGATTATTTCCTTAACTGAAATGACCAACTCATAACTCTTTCATAGAAACATTATTTCATGGTTGGAGTACCCTCTTTTAAAGTAAAAAAAGATCCTTCTGGTAAATTTGCTTGGATTCTTTCCTCAACTGAAATGACCAACTCATAACTCTTTCATAGAAACATTATTTCATGGTTGGAGTAGGACTTTACCTGAGATGATCGACATTAAAAATCCATCATGACGAGGAGTAACCTATTATCATAACAATTGGTTTCAACTTTGATTTTTCCCACAAAAGTTTGTCAAAATGGATATAAATAAGAGTCTTCTAGAGGCCATTCAACTCAATGCAGGTGATTTTATGTGCACCTCCATTATGAAGGAATGCCAAAAGATAGCAAGCCAAAACAGGATTATCCACAAAAATTCATTAGATTTCAAATTCAAGTTCAAGTTCGAACATTAGAATTGAGAGAAGGTGAGGATGGAGCTCTGCAGCCCTAGCCCTACTCTCATCGTGAACCCTGGGTAACCTTGAACTCAACCATAGTAGTCAACCCAACAGTCCACAACTCCGGTCCTTGCCTGCACCTGTTATTTTCTGCGGTTAATCATGGACAGAATGGACCTCGATGCTGTTGATTATTCTCCGGATCCGTTTTGTGACCAGGTCATATTTCACAACCTTGTTCAGAAGTCAGTTGCCGCTTCATCTGCCCCATCCTGCTCGTAACCGGTGTCATTTGTCACCCTGCCTGGGCATTTCGACAATTCCCCCCATATCGGAACCCTCTCCATCGATTTTCCCGGTCTGGACTGCCCACCCCTATCCCCCACTACCCTTAATCTACTCACCTCTTTCTCATCCCCGTTATTCAATCCTACCCCTCCCACCGACCTCTACTATCAACAAAACCCTAACCCTATTCCCCATCAAGAGCCGAGTACAGATTTTCCCTCAAAGCAAGCAGAAAATACCACAAGCACTGGTAGCATACCCTTGGAATATGAGAAACCCTATGGATGCTTTGTCACTCCGGTGGTTAGGGTACAATCAGAGGACCCATCTGCAGAGACAAGTACCCTGGTTGATCATCTGCAATCGCATCCAACTGCTCCGCGCACAGGGAAGAAGAAATCGAATTGCATCAAGGTCTCCGGCAAAGACTACACCATCAAGCTCGGTGAAGGCCTAGCCATGGGAGATATATCAAATAATGCCAGCAAGGTTTTGGTGGATAGGGTTTGAATTTAGACCTACACAGCATAGCGATTAGGGCTCTAGGTAAAGGAGATCTGGGGTCAGACATTCCAACAATTACCAGTGGTTCAAACCCTGGCTTGCGGTTGGTTTGTCCTCCATTCTGCAAATGAAGAATACACAAACTTAGCCCTCACTCAGTTCTAACATATAGAAATGGCACTGGTGTTACTCAAGCACTAGAGTCCTCTCTTTGATCCTGAGAGAGAGTAAACCAGAGTAGGGCCGCTTTGGGTGAGACTACCGGGGCTACCTTTGCAGTACTGGTCAGAAGAGGTCTTCATAAAAATTGGGAACACCCTAGGCACTTATCTGGACTATGAAAAAACCATTGTGCAATCCAAAAATCGCTCTTTAGCTCGCATATTGGTACATTTGGACACTAGGGAAGGCCTGGAGGAAAGGATCACACTACAGTGGAAGAATTTTACTAGAGTACAGATCCTGGATTATGAGGGTGTGCCATTTCAATGTCGCAGATGCCACAAGGTCAGGCATATCTTCAAAGAATGTCCCTTGGTAAATAAAACACAGGAGGCAACAGCAGTACAAGGTCCAACAAATGAACAAGGAACCCCGGTGCATCGCAGGAAGACCACAGAGCCAGCTCCAGATCCTCCATGCATGGCGACTCCATCCAAGCCTGTGAATCAAGCTACGAGTACATCCTCTGGTCCCCCATCCCCACCACTGACTCATGCACGAGCAGCGGCGGAAGCGGCTCAATCAGCGGGTACTCCTCTTCCCTCATCCCTATCTCTTTCTAATGTTAATATTTCTACTGATCTGCATCAATCTGCATTTCATTCTCATAACAACTCCACCTCGGCATCCATTTTTTGCAATCCTCCCCCCCCCACCATCTAGTTGATTCCACCAACCCCCCACCATTCCCTTTGTGACTCACCCATCGCCCTCCTTATCTCCAGTGGATCCCCCATTACCCTATAATCTCAGATCAAGAACTCCATCTGGGATCTCCCTTCCCCCTCCAGGGTTGGGTCTCGCCCCCTCCAACTCCTTGACCAGGCCATCCCATGGTCGCAAATCATACCTCTCCCATGATATCCTACGTGCAGGGGCTGAAGTCCTCTCGGGAAGACAATCATCCATCGATCTGGTCCTTAGAGCAATGACAACCTATGCATTGGTTCCCCCATGAAATGCCTCTTGCTCAATTGTAGGGGAATGGCTAGCTCCCCTAAAAAGCTATCCCTTCGCAGACATTTTTCCATGGAACCAATTGACATTATTCTACTTCAAGAAACCCTAGGGGAAGCTCTGCTTGTCTCAAATATGCTACAGTCCATCTGCCCTGGATGGATTTTTACTGCTCTTGATGCCTCGGGATGTTCTGGGGGGCTGGCTATTGGATACAACCCTCGCTCTATAAAATCCTTAGCAACCTAGGGAGGTAATGGATTTCTGGGAATGGATCTCTACTCTGCTTAATTGGGTAAGGAGCTCAGGGTTTTAAATGTTTATGGGCCTTGCCAAGGAAGAGAGGCCTTCTGGCAACACCTCTATAAACTATCTTTGACCTCGGTGACAATCTCATATTAGGAGGGGATCTTAATTTCTCCATTAGATACAATGAGTAGTGGGGCTCAGCTGCTTAGATTGACCCTCTCTCAGAAGTCATGGAAACCCTCCTTGACCAGGCACAACTTATTGATGTGCCCATGATTAAGCCCCTACCTACTTGGAGGAACAAAAGGATTGGGGAGGCAGCCTTAGCTAGGAGACTTGATAGGTTTGTCATAAAGACCCAATTACTCCAACTACTATCTCATTATAGACAATGGGTTGGATCTAGGGGCATATTTGACCACTTCCCCATCTATTTGGAAATCACAGGACCTCGCATCAAACCTCGAGCACCCTTCAAGTCTAATTTTGCTTGGTTATAGGACCTGGGTTTTAGTGAGATGGTTAAGACTCACTAGGCTCATAACTCATCCCCTCAAAATCACTCCAAGGAAGCAGGTTTCTCAGAAGGATAACCAAACCCTCACTTCAGTGGAAGCTGACCTTGCTGGCTTCAATGACGAAAATAACAGGGGTTATATCAGTCCTCAGGACAAAGCCCACTTGATTGAGCTAGAGAACAAACAAGAAAATATACTAAAGGATCGGGAGGAAACATGGAGGCTTAAGAGTTGGGCCATTTGGCTCAAGGCAGGAGAAGAAAACTCTAAGTATTTTCAAAATTTCGCCAAAGGTAGGAAAGTTGCCAACACTATCTGGGAATTTCCCACTCAAGAAGGAGGCACTACTCATACTTTTCATCAACTCTCACAGCTGGGCATAGCACATTTTCAACACCTCTTCAGAGAACCTCCTGGATGCAATTTGGCTGAGATCATTCGTGTTGCAGGGCATTTTCCGCGATTTGTAGACCAAGAATCTGCAAACGAGCTATCTAGCCCTGTCACTATTGAAGAACTGGAGCAAACTCTCAAGTGGTTCTAAAAGGACAAGAGCCCTGGACCTGATGGATGGCCTACTAAATTCTATCTCGCCTTCTTTGACATCATTGGCAATGACCTCCTCAGTGTAGTTGAAGAGTGCAGACTGTCAGGAAGAATGTATGAGTCTATAAACTCTACTTTCATAGCACTCATCCCGAAATCAGACTCCTCAAGCACTTTCAATGATTTTCGGCCTATATCCCTTTGCAATACTCTATACAAAATCATAGCCAATCGGCTTTGCCCCATCCTATCCCAACACATCTCCCCTAAACAGTTTTCTTTTCTCCCCAGAAGGTAGATCCATGAAGCCATTGGAACATCTCAGGAAGCCATCCACTCCATAAATTCAAAAGCCTTGAAGTGTATCATCCTCAAGATAGACCTTGCAAAAGCATTTGGTTGTGTATCATGGCTCTACATTAAGATGATCCTCATTCATTTAGGCTTTCCTATCGAAATCATTAACTGGATCATTTGTTGTATAAATTCAGTCTCCTATAGCATTCTAATCAATGGATCAGCCACAGCTTTCTTTCATGCTGAACGAGGATTGAGACAGGGTTGTCCCCTGTCCCCCTGCTATTCCTCTTGGTGATGGAGGGACTCAGTAGGCTCATTGCCTCTGCAAAGAGGGAAGGTAGATTGCAGGGACTTAAAACGACTGACCTACTATACCTCACCCACCTACTCTTTGTTGATGATGTACTGATTTTTTTAAATGGCAGTACCAGGACTCGGTCACTTTCCAAGAGATCCTCAAACTCTTTGAATTAGCTATAGGCATGTCTGTAAATCAGTCAAAGTCTACCATAACCTAGTCATGCATTAGCCCTCTTGAAGCTAGAATGGCCAATCATCATTTTCAATACACTCCCCATAATATCTCAGAGGGTCTCAAATATTTGGGCTTCTGGATCAAACCAAACTGCTACAGGATCGCAAACTCGATCTGGTTAGTAGTTAAGCTGGAAAAAAGATTAAAAATCTGGAATCACAGACTGCTCTCCAGAACAAGGCAACTTGTCCTGATCAAATCAGTCCTTGAAGCCACCTTCGTTTACTGGATGTCCCTTGCATGGATCCCTCAGGGAATTCTCAGCCGACTACAACAACTATGCAACCAATACCTTTGGAAGGGGAATAAGGAAGGTAAAACATTTGCTTGGGTGTCTTGGAAATCCATTGACCTACCTAAGAACTGGGGGGTTTGGGGGATAAAGGAGCTACCCACCTTTGTAAAAGCTCTAGTAGCAAAGATGAGCTGGACCCTCCTCACCGTTAGCAATCTCTGGACTACAGTAACATTTCACAACTACATTTGGCCGCTACAGATATTGGAGTGGACTCGACAACAAACCTGGCCTAGAGGAGGCATTTCCATTGTTTGGAAATCCATCCTACAAACAATGCCTTTCATCAGAGTTGATCTGGCATGACGCATCAACAACGGACATTCGGTAAGAATTGGCATTGACTCGTGGATAGGGGGCGACAATCTGTATATCCTACCTCTGGAGCTCATACTTTTCCTAAATCGTAGAGAGGTGAAGACATTAGCTCACATTGCTGAACCAGATCCCCACATTTTCCTCAGACAACAGTGGAGATCAGCTCATGATTTGGATATCCCTGAACAGTGGCAACAATCATGGGATACATTCATCAGGGATCTTCAGGAGGTTCATATCCTTCTCAATTAGGAACTCGACGCCCTTGTTTGGACCCCTGCTATGCACGAGATTTACAACCCTAAACTAGGATACCTACATCTTATACAAGCGCGAAAACCCCTTCATCCTCAAAGCTGGTGGCAGCAATTATGGAGGCTAAAATCACCCCCGAAAACTAGGCTATTTATGTGGTCTGTTCTGTATAGCAAGACCCCCATGAGAGAGGTGCTCATGCATAGATCTGTATATGGGCCAAGCGGATATGTGCTATACAAACAGGCATCTGAGTCTAATGACCATTTATTTCTTCACTGTAGACAAGTCACTCACTTCTGGCAAGAAATCACCCAACAGCTCGCTATCAGGAACACTCGGCAGGGACCTTCTATTATACATGCCTGGAATTGCTGGACATTTGCCCATCCTAAGCATAAAGAGTAATGTCTCCCTCTCATTCTCTGTTGGACTATTTGGCTCAGGCGAAACTGATCAATCTTTAAAAACCAGCCTGTTAATTGGCATCTGCTCTTTGTACAGGCCCTGACAGCCTTCCATGATATCCCGGAGGACTTGCCTCCTCACACTCACTCTATATCAGGCCTCGGGAACATTGATAAAACTCAGCCATGGGCCTTCTTTGATGGGGCAGCACAGCCTCATGGATGTGCGGGGGGCTTCTGCCTATTTATCTCTGAACAACATTCCTACAAAGTTAAACTGGGTCTGGGAGACAGATTTAATAATTATGCTGAGCTCCTTACACTTAGACATTTGCTGCATTTCTCCCTAGCACATAACTGCGTATCTGTTCAGATCTATGGAGACTCACAAATCATCATCAACTGGTTCAATGCTGTTAATCAATGGCAGGCCATTACTCTACAAAACATTCTTATTGACATGCTAAATCTCAAAACAGCTTTTGATTTGATCTCTTGTCAACACATTCATAGGGAATACAATGAGGATGCTGACAGGCTTTCCAAGGAGGGCTCGTTACTACCCAGAGGCTTGTGGATAATCACAGAACAAGTGGATGCAGAAGTCTATCAATACCACCATAGACTGTACATAGATCAGGAATACCACAGGGTGGATCAGCCATAGACATTGGAGTGTTGGCTGATGCTTCTTTTTCCTTTTATTCAAAGTTTATATATAGAACTGAACATGAATATTTTTATTATAGCTAATTGCACCACAGACAGTTTTTGAAAATGGCCGGCAAGGTCAAGTTTTTGCGAATGCAAAATATGTATATAGCTCTGGCTGACAAATCAAAAAACGCATATGCCTACAGGCATCTACTACATGTAGTTTTTCTCATATAATGAAAGATTACAATTTTTCTCTTCAGAAAAAAAAAAAATAAAAAATAAAAAAAAATAAAAAATAAAATCAAGTTCGATTCGATATGGGAAATGATGGAATTAGATGGATCCTCGGTAATATGGCAAACAATGGAATTATATGGATCCTGGGTAATAGATGGCTCATTAGAGGAGTGGGAGGAAGCTCACCTTGACAAAGCACTTCTATCACCACCATCATCACATGTAATTTTGTGTACTGAGAATGCGGTCAATGAAGTCCTACTCAAGTGTCCCAAGCTCTTCGTCCCATCCCTGTAAGTTTTTTCTGTCAATTCAATCATTCCAACCATGAAATTCTCTTTCTGTGGTTTTGTTTTTTCTCAAATCCTAAACCTATGGCTGAAATATGTGCAAACCTATGTGTATGAACTCAATGTAACTAAAAATTGTTGGACGCATTAGACCTTTAAAGCCATGAAATTCCCTTTTTGGGGTTTTGTTTTTTCCTCAAATCATAAACCTATGGCTGAAATAGGTGCAAAAGCAAGGTGGGATTCATAAAGTAAATAGTTAAGGGTCTCTCTCTTAGCAACAAAGAAGATATTTGTTGTAAATTTCATATTTGTAAAGATTCAATTATCAATTTCAAAGTTCAAAGTTTACATTTTAAATTTCATTAATTTAATTTATTTCGTTGATTGGAAATATTTTATAAATTAAAACTTATAATTATTAAATGGAATTGGGGTCTCCATTCATGAGGCCCCTGTTGTAAAGTTAAATTTATTTATTACCTTTTCTTAGCAAGTAATTTATGTTGCAAAGGAAAGTTCCAAACTAGGCAACATCTAGATCACATAACATATCACATATTTTTTCATTGTGTTATTATTCCATATGTCACTATATGCTATAGCCTTATGGTGTTTCCTTTGTAACATGTGGTGCAATTGCTAGTTATTATATTTTAATATAAATTTATAAAAAAACAAAAAAAATATAAATCTGTAAATAAATAAATTATTTTTAATATAGATATTTTAACTCTGGATTTATCAAAGGGGATCAAATCAAATCTTTAAGTCTTCCACTCAAAAAAGAGGCTTGTACCTAGAAAGATTTGATCTCTCTCAACCCTTAATAAATCCGGGATTAAGATAAATCTAAATATTTGATCCCTCTCAACCTTTGATAAATCTAGAATTAAGATAAATGTAAACTAGTTATAAATTAAGCAAATCTTTTAGAATTATCAACATATTAAAAAAAAATATAAATAATAATAATGATTAATATGCAATGAGACCAATATAATCTAATAAACCAATAAAAGAGATTTTGAAATAACAATGTGCAAATAAATATATAAATCCACATAATATATATTAATAAATGAATATTTAAAAAAATAAATTTTTTCCTGAAACTAATAAAAAATAAATATTATTTATAACATCATAGGTTATAAAAAAACATCAAAAATACTCATAGAAAACCCAAATTAAAGAAAAAAAATAGACAACATTGCGTTCACTATTTTTCTAATAATCGAAATTCCCTTAGCACCTTGAAGACTTCCTTTGGCTAGGTGTCTTTTTCCTAGTTAATATGTAGGAAATATGTGTAAAGAATATGGTTTTGATGGAACGTGTCACCATTTTTAGTCCTTGTCATCTAGAAATGGCATGGGACTATAGTAATCAAATGGCGATGTTAAGCAATTAATTTAACCTGCTTATTATTACTCCGATCACTTATAACTAAACTTTTTAGTCGTATATAGTTTCACCATATTATTTGGCCTCTTCCCGAGGTGAAGAGGCCAAAATCATATTATATGTACTTATTTGGAAATCCATTTCGGAAATATGTTTCACTATGTAAACTAATGCTAGCATTAGTTTCACAGTTTAACAGATATTAAATGCTATAATGGATATAAGCTAAAGCAAGTTCCCAAGTTGAAGTTGACAGGTGGTGCATGCATGTTGTTGAGGTGCCAATGGTTGAAGTTGGCAGCTGGTGCATGCCAAGGGGTGGTGCATGTTGTTATCAAAAGTTGTCAAGCATACAAGTGGTGATGCCACAATTCAATAACAGGACAACTTCCGACATGCGTGGAAGTTGATGGCTTCAATAACAGGACCCGCTTCTGCCATGCCTGCAAGTTGATGGCAAGTTGATGGCAGATTGCAGCAACTAATAAATGTCACAAAAGCTCTAGAAGATTCCAGAGCTAACATGATATCCGTCTGGGAGGCAGATTCCAGCACCTAATATGATACCTGATACCCATCCTGGAGGCTTATCTTTCTGTCAGCTGTAATAAAAAGCCTATATCATATGCTCATATGTGATTAGAAATAAAATCTTTCTCATATAACATCTTTCTCATATAATAGTAGCACGCATTTTGATTAGAAAATCTTATCTTTCTCATATAATAGAAGCATGCATTCTGATTAGAAAATTTGTTGCAGGCTTATCTTTGTAATCTTTGTAAGTCTGTTGTAATCTTTGTTGCAGTCTTTGTTGCAGGCTTCAGCTCCCCTATCTTTGTTGCAGGCTCTTTTTTGCAGAGGCATTCTTTTGTTGCTGGAGGCATTGAGTTATCACAATCAAGGTATGCTCATCTGTTTTATATATAAATTATATATAAAAGATCATGTTATAAGCTAATGATTCATGAAGAGAAATACCTATCTTCCCGCAACATTTCCAGCTTCTATCCTTTTCCTTTTTCTGCAAGAGGCATTAGCTTGGGTTCTTTGGAAGTCTGAAGAAATATGCTTCTTCGAAATCCTTTTGCTGCAAGCACACCTGCACTGTCTATTCTGCCATGCTAATGCTTGTAAACGCCGCGTTTATGTTGCCATGCTAACTGGTGTAAAATTAATATTATCCCCCATTCAACTTATATATTACACTAATATAAATTTACAAATAGCTAAAATCTCCATTTTTTTTATACCAATGGAATCCAAAAAACACTATTATACCAATGTCAATGCTCTGATTGCTTTCTGGATAAGAAATTTTACAAATTCTACATGCGACAGACCGCCTGTTGCCAATGGGTACACAAAAGAGACATCGAATACACATTTCAATTTAGATGAAGTTGGAATATTGTCCAATAAAATTATTTTCACTTTGTGCCCAGACCGAACTTGAGGCTAGGGATAACAACTAAAAATATTAATATCTGGTGGAAATGTCAGAAATCAAATACAGTATGGGGAACTTGCAGATTAATTAGAGCAGCTCTGTGTCGTCCATGGAAGTCTTACTTTACGAGCTACCTTTGCTTCTGTCCCAGCATCTGTGGTGGCCTTTCTCCTGCTTTTGGAACTTGCTGCATCTTGAACTACTGCTGGTGGAACTACTCGCTTTGATTCTGCACCTGAAATGCCAGACTGTTTGGTATACCACTGGTACTTTGCGAGATGGCGGCTGCTGGTTCAAGGTCTTCATATAGACCACGAGCAGAAGAACTGAAGCTAGAACTAGTTAGCATATTCGAGAGAGATAAGGGATTGCTCCATTAGATAGGTTTTTATAGTCGGGAGCTAGCTGGTAATGGACATTGGAGCCAACAGGTAATGGACCTCGCTGACAGCCAAGCTAACCTTTGTTCCACCGCCCGCTACAAAATGATTTCTTTATGCCAGAATAAGGCAGTTGGTATGCATGCAGGGGTTTATTGTAATAAGGCATTTGGTATGCATGCAGGTTCGTGTTCAGCATGAGAGATACGTGGTTGTGTTTCTCATGACAAAACAATCATGTGGGTGCGGCATTCTTTGCTCTTTGGAGTTGGGAAATGTTGAGATGTATGGTGCTTTGAGATATCTGATGGAAGAAAAGTTCCCAATTCCTTTGCTGGTAAATGTTTCAAATGTTCCCCGTCCACTTACCACATATGCTTTGAAAAGTATTCACCACCTACTTCTGGAATCCAAGCCAGTGGGCTTTTTCTGCCGTCCCGAGGAATTGGAGTTCGGAAATGTTGAGATGTGAAGCATTAGAAAAATGTGAAAAACAACTGTCAATTTTCATCTATGATGCCTAGTTGTAAAATATGTATGGTAATAGTTTTTATTAAATACATGATCCTCTCCATGTCTATGGCTATTAAAATCTCAACACAGACTCCTATGCAGTAGCAATTTCAACACAAATTGATTTGTCATATTATGAATTTTTAGAATTGTTGTTAATTCAATACATCATGAATTAATATTGAAAGCAGGAGCTACACAAACAGGAACTATTCAACTAACTGTGCAATAATTTCATAATGACAGATAGAGGTAATAGTGCATTATATTTCTCTACAATATCGAAGCGGTATCAAAGCCTCTGCTGCCATTATTCCTACCTCTACAACTATCGGTTTGCACTTCTATCCCATCTGGGAAGCAGCTTCAAAAAACTAATCTATTCTCTCAATCACTTAAGAGTATTAAACTTACAAATATTAACTTAAGACTCAACAAATATTAACTTAAGACTCAATAACATGTAGTCTCTCTGGTTTTACAATTAACATAGTTGAGTCAAACATATTAACAAATATTAACTTAAGATTCAATAACATGTAGTCTCTCTGGTTTTACAATTAACACAGTCGAGTCAAACATATCAACATTAAAATCATGAGTTTAAACGAAATCTCGACCACTACATTTTCCAAGCAATACATCTACAAATGTTGAATTTGATTCAATACTCAAATTTATTCACCATTTCAAATCTAAAAACTCGGATGCAATATTTCATCAGCAAATGCAAATTTATTCACCATTTCAGATCTAAAAACTCTGATGCAATATTTCATCCGCAAATGCAAATCAGGCGGACATAACGTTTCAACTATCACTTTCTTTCTCCAATTTCTAGAAACCGCCTATCATCGTCAACCATTTGATCAATCCGGAGAAAACCTATTTAGAGCATAAGGGTTGGCATTCATCCAATATTAATAATACCATTGCCATTGCACATGGAAATGAAAACCATTGTGTATGTTTCTGTAGTTGCTGCTCTCAGTTTTTTATTTTATTCAGACACTAGCCCTTAACCGTGAGTAGAGTTATTTTTTCTTACCTGTATTATGCTCGTTTCTTTACCTGTATCATGTCACTCATACAAGTGTAGTATATGCAAATGCGGTGACATAGCTGGCACAATCTCTTTTTTCTAGGCCTAATTGAACTAAGTCTAATCGAACTAAGGTGAGCCTGGATTGTTCCTTCTCATGCCTAATAGAGCTAGTAATCCCAAGTATAACATGGTCCCATGTAAGGTTGTCCTGTCCTGTCAACCCGTCCCGGGAAACCTCTAAATTCCTCTAGCTTAGGGCAGGGACTAGCTGCCATGCAGCCCCCTTGTTTAAGTAAGGTTTGCGTCCACTATTTTTCTAATAATCAAAATTCCCTTGGCAACTTGAAGACTTCCTTTGGCCAAGTGTCTTTTTCCGAGTTAATATCTAGGAAATATGAGTAAAGGATATGGTTTTGATGGAACTTGTCACCATTTTTTAAGTAAGGTTTGACATTTATACGAGTGAAATGGATTGAGTTTTTTACTATTTTTTTCTTTAATATAATTATTGTTTTTTATTTTTATATTTATATAATATAATTAAATAAATTTTATATATTAAAATATTAATTTTTTAAAATAATAATAATAATATTTAAAATAATTTTTTTCAGATAAATAAAAAATGTCTTTGCTATCATGCCACTTAATAGAGGCACGATAGAGACAGGAAGCGTGATAACTATCTTATTCTCCAAATATCTAATCCATTCATCACGTATTCAATCCCAAAGAAAATCCAGAGCTAATAGTATGAATGGGTTCTCCACCTCATTCCACTTGCTCGTCTCCCTCTATTATTAAAAAGGCAAATGTACTTATAGCTACAAATGCAGACATTTTGGTACAAATTTGGTTTAATATATATATATTCTCTGCATATATCATGACTTTTAATTTATTTAGGACCCTATATGGTTTTTTTTTTTTTCTAGGGAAGATGGTGGGGTTTCTTGGCGTGGACTTTAAGGATTCTCTACATGTATTCTATGTACAATATTTTTGCTAATATAATGTGTTTTTGTTTTCCTATCAAGAAAATATCTGGACAAGAAAGTTTGGCTTGAATCTCTCCAAACTTCTAGACCCAAACAGTAATGCATTTCTCCAAGGTCCTTCATCTCAAATTTCTGTGATAATTGCTGCTTGATTTCTTCAATGAGAGTCTACAATCCCTGTCATGATCAGATCATCTACATATAAAGAAATCAACACTATATGTCCCTCATCATTAAACATAGTATACAAATTGGGATCATTTTTGCTCCGTTTATAACCATGCATGAGGAAAAATGAATCAATTTTTTCGTACCAGGATCTAGGAGCCTACTTTAAACCATATAGAGCTTTTTTTAATCTACATACTAAGTGTTCTTCTCCCTTCTTAACAAACCCCTCAGGCTGCACTAAATATACTTCTTCATTTAGGTCACCATTTAAGAAAGCAGATTTAACATCTAATTGATGTATTTTCCAATGATGCTTAGTGGCTAAAGTAATAGTCATTGTGATAGTATTTAATTTTGAAACAAGGGCAAATGTTTCCTCAAAATCAATACCTTCTTTCTGGGAATACCACTTTGCCACCAACCTTGCTTTATGCTTATCAATAGACCCATCTGCTTTAAATTTCAACTTAAATAACCATCTGCAACCTATGGTTTGTTTATCATTAGGAAGTTTTACTAGATCCCAAGTATTATTCTCAATCATTGATTCATATTCCTCCTTCATTGCTTCCTTCCATTCAGAACTTTTACTAGCTTCATAAAAATTAGAAGGTTCAACAATGTTTAACATACCAATCATGAGCCCACAATCCCTATATTGAGCTGGTAACTATTTTGGTCTACTCGATCTCCTGAGCGGTGGGGGTTCAATTATTCTGCTGATTTCTTCTCTTTGTGGACTAAATTCGATTCCTTCCACACTATCATGTTGTTGTTGTTCTTGCTGTTGTTCCTGCTTCTGTTCCTACTGCTGACTGATTCCTGTTTCACTATCCTCTTCTGGAAGTAAGGGTACATGCCATTCTTCATTGTTTTGAATAGGATTTCCATCATCGACTTGTTCATGAAATATCACATCTCTACTAGCAAACACCTTGTGAGTAGAAGGGTCAAACAATTTATAAGCCTTATACTCACTATAGTATCCAATGAAGGTACATTTAATGGCCTTAGAATCTAACTTCTTCCTGTTCTCTTTGGGAATATGAGAAAAAGCTTTACAGCCAAAAATTCTAAGATGACTTACTGTAGGCTTGAAGCCAAACAAAGCTTCAAAAGGAGTTTTATACTCAAGACTTTTAGTAGGACTCCTATTCTTTAAATATACTGCAGTATTAATAGCTTCTACCCAAAAACCATTGGTTAGATTCTTACCTTTTAACATACTGCGAGCACACTCCACCAGTGTTCTATTTTTTCTCTCAGCTACTCCATTTTGCTGAGGAGTGTAAGGTGTTGTAAATTGATGTTGTATTCCATGCTCGTTGTAGTATTTGATGAAAATCCCTTTCTTGAATTCTCCGCCTTGATCTGATCGAAGAATTCTGATGAACTTCCCTGACTGCTTCTTAATCATGTTTCTAAAATGCTTGAAATATTCAAAAGCATGACTTTTCTGTTTAAGAAAATATACCCATGTGAATCTTGTACAATCATCAACAAAAATTAAAAAATAATGGGCCCCTCCTAACGATCTCCTCTGCATGGGACCACATAAGTTAGTGTGTATGTTGGGTCCCTATAATACTAGTGATTACCCCATTACTATTGTAGTTATACCCCTTATTTATATTGTTGTGCCCCTATTACCCCCATATTATTATTTCTGTGCCCCATAGAATCTCTCTATTGTTATTTTTGTGGCTTTATATTATTATTGTAAGGTCGACTGGATTATATTGTGACTCCTTAGACTCCTATATATAGAAAGGAGGTTTTGTCATTTGTATCATCCAAGAATTGTTCATTTATGTAATGTAAAGGAGGTTGCCCCCTCGAAGAGGCTGAATTCTAAGGAGTTTATCTATCTTTTCTATCTTTTCTTGAGCTGGTTTCATAACATTTGGTATCAGAGCTTTGGATTCTAGGGTTTCGCTGCTCCAAACAGGCCATCGTGGAATTTTTGCTATAACTTTTTTTCTGTGACGTTTCAGAAGTCAAAAAAAAAACCCATTTGAGAAGCATTGACGTTGAACCTTGGGTCCGAATTTCAGAGCTTTTCGCGCGATATGTTCAGAGATATGATCTGAGGAAGTTGGTCTTTTTGCAGACTCCTGAATTACATTCAAAACAGGTGACCTGGGGAAAATCGTCATAACTTTCTCTCTGAGGATCGGATTGAAATTTCGTAAAAAGGTACAGAAATAGGACGGACTTTGGTTTCTTGTGGGTGTTTTTTATATCCAAAGGTTGAAACAGTGACTCGCGGCACGTCGTACAAGTTAGCTCTACTGAACTAGTCTATAATCAAGTCACTGTGGGAGATTTCGCATAACTCTTCCTTGAAGAATCCAATTTGGGTCAGACTTGTGGCATTGGAAAGAGGACACAGAGAGCTACTACAGGTCACAAGTCTAGAACTAGATTACTGGAAAGTACAGAGATACATCAGAGGCAATATCGAGCTCCTACAAAGTGAAAAAAGGTGTGTAGATTTTTTTAAATTTTTGCTTAAGCTTGGTTTGAAAAATTATTTTGAAGGAATTCAAAGGGCATAGTAGAGCATTATTATCGGTAACTGATGCCCGAGGAAAGAAAATGCAAACACCTAGTAAGGAACCTGAAAGCTCTAGCATGACTCATGAAGAAGAGGAAGAAATGCTACATGATATATCAAAATTACAAGAACAAGTGCAACAAATGTCACGCTCACAAAAGTTAACAGATGCTAAGATAAATGGCGTGTAAGCTAAGATGAATGGAATGGAAGCTAAGATGGACAATTTGAAGATAGATTTGAACACAAATTTGAAGACAGGCATGGCAAATTTGAAGACAGATTTGACTAATTTTCTACAAGAAATACTTACTAATGGTGAAAAGGTAGTAAAGGAAACTCATGATGAGAACAAAAGAAATGTTAATCATGATTCCATAGACGCTAATGTTGGATCGAAGAATCACCACATTCCAAAAATCGATATGAGGAAGTTTGATGGCAAGGATCCCGCCACATGGATATTACAGATGGAGCAATTCTTCGATCTCAATAATGTGCAAAACACACAAAAGGTACGTATGGAAACTTTATATTTGGAACCAAATCAGTTTGTATGGTATCAATGGCTTTGTTCTCGTAAACAATTTATCACTTGGGCAATTTTTACGGAAGAATTGATAGCACATTATGAGGATACAAAAAGCAACACTTTTTTTAGCCAATTGATAAGTCTCAAACAAAAGGGTTCAATAATGGAGCACATTGAGGAGTTCCAAAAATTGAACATAAGGGTAAAAGATATTCCAGAGGAGCATAGGATTGATGTGTTCATAGGGTCTTTAAAGGATAATATCCAACATGATGTGCGCCTTTGGGAACCTGATTCATTAGAGAAGGCATTCAGGTTAGCAAGAAAAATGGAAAGCAAAATTATGGCAACTAGGAAGCATACCATTCACAACTATAAAGACGGAAGTGTTGTTGCCCATAGTCTTCCACAACCTACAAGGTTGACACCACAACAATTGGAAGAAAAAAGAGCAAAAGGGCTTTGTTACAATTGTGATAGCAAATACACAAAAGGTCATAAGTGTGCTGAGAAGAAATTATTCTACATAGATTGTGAAGAGGAAGAAGAAAAGGAGCAAGAAAGGTCAAAAGAAGAGGATATATTCCAGGAACAAAGCCTAGATGAAGAACAAATAAATCCGACCATATCTTGTAATGCATTGGCGGGAATTACCACTCCTCAAACCATCAAGATAGAAGGACAAATCAAGAAGAAAAAGGTAATAGTGTTGATTGATTCAGGAAGCACCCACAATTTTATTCATTGTAGGGTAGCAAAAGAATTGAATTGCTTCCTATATCCAGCACCAGAGTGTCAAGTGATGATTGCAAATGGAGGAACAATAAATTGTTCTGGAAAGTGCCATAATATCAAGCTATCCATGGGAGAATATGTATTGACTAGCCCAATGCTTTCCATTCCAATGGGAGGTGTTGATGTTGTACTAGGAGTCCAATGGCTACAATCCTTGGGTACAATAGCTTTTAATTTTCAAGAACTTTTCATGAAATTTTCTGTGGAAGGAAAGGAAGTTGAATTAAGGGGTATTGCAGGGAAACCAGGAAAGATAATCAGCTCTAATGGCATGACAAAGCTTCTAAAAAAGGAGCAAAGAGGTGTAATTGCACAATTATGTTCGCTAGATGTTTCCACATTGGAATCATCTATTTCTCCAGATCTCCAAAAAGTCTTGGACAATCATTCCAAGGTATTTGAGACTCCCAAAGGTCTCCCACCTATGCGTGATCATGATCATGCTATTCATCTGATTCCAGGAAGTGTTCCTCCAAACATCAGGCCGTACAGATATCCATATGTCCAAAAAAGTGAAATTGAACGTATGGTTGCAGAAATGCTAGAGGCTGGTATAATTCAACCGAGTCAAAGTTCTTTCTCAGCTCCAGTAGTATTGGTGCACAAGAAGGATGGATCATGGCGCATGTGTCCAGATTATAGGGAGCTCAACAAGCTCACTATTAAAGATAAGTTTCCCATTCCTGTCATTGATGAATTACTGGATGAATTGCATGGATCAATTTACTTCACCAAGTTGGATCTTCGTTCGGGATATCATCAAATCAGAATGAAGATTGAAGACATTCCGAAAACGGCATTTAGAACTCATGAGGGTCATTATGAATTTTTGGTCATGCCTTTTGGCCTTACCAATGCACCTTCAACATTTCAAGGTTTGATGAATTCAATTTTCAAACCATTCCTTAGAAAATTTGTGTTAGTATTTTTTGATGATATACTAATCTACAGCAAGTCTTGGAAGGATCATGTTGAACATGTTGACAAGGTGCTACAACTATTGGAGGAGAAACAATTATATGCAAAAAGATCCAAATGTTTCTTTGGAGTCCAGGAGGTGGAATATTTGGGTCATATTGTATCTCATGAAGGAGTTAAGGTAGACCCTAGCAAAATTAAAGCCATTAAGGAATGGAAAATCCCCACATCCATAAAGCATCTGCGAGGATTTCTTGGGTTGACAGGGTATTATCGCAAGTTTGTTAAGAATTATGGGAGAATAGCAGCACCTCTAACAACATTATTGAAGAAAGATTCATTTTCATGGACTCCGGAAGCAACAAAGGCCTTTGAACATCTTAAAGAGGCAATGTGCCAAGCACCGGTCTTAGCTACACCGGACTTCACAAAAACCTTTATTGTGGAATGTGATGCTTCAGGAAATGGAATTGGTGTTGTTCTAATGCAAGATGAAAGACCCATTGCTTTTGAAAGTCGTCCAATCAAGGGAAAGTTTTTAAGCAAAGCTATTTATGAGAAGGAAATGTTGGCAATACTCCATGCACTTAAGAAATGGCGACCCTACCTAATGGGAAGACACTTCAAGGTAAAAACGGATCATGATAGCCTTAAATACTTTTTAGAACAAAGATTATCCTCTGAAGAGCAACAAAAGTGGGTCACAAAGATGTTGGGTTATGACTTTGAAATCATCTACAAAAAAGGGAAGCAAAATGTGGTGGCAGATGCACTCTCAAGAAAGGATGAGGATGTGGAAGCATTGTTGTGTGCCATTTCTATTATCCAACCAGATTGGATAAACGAAGCAAAGGAGGAATGGAAGAATGACGAAGAAGTGTGGGCACTTATTCGAAAGCTACAACAAGATTCCAGTACTTCTGATACATTTAGCTGGCAAAATGATTCGTTATGGTACAAAGATCGCTTATACCTCTGTAAGAATTCCCAGCTAAAACAAAAGATTCTTATGGAATTGCACACTTCTCCCTTAGGAGGGCACTCAGGATTTTTAAAAACTTACCACAGGGTTAAGAAGGAATTTTTTTGGGATGGCCTTAAATCAGATATTCAAAAGTTTGTGGCGGAATGTTTGGTTTGCCAACAAAATAAAGTTGAAACAATTAAGACACCGGGTCTATTACAACCTTTATCCATTCCAAGCCAACGTTGGGAGGAGGTTTCAATGGATTTTATCACAGGTTTACCCAAGTCTGAGGGAAAGAGTGTCATCATGGTGGTAGTTGACAGACTTACCAAGTATGCACACTTTTGTGCATTATCACATCCATTTAAAGCCAGTACAGTTTCTACTGCATTTATGGAAACAGTTCAAAAGCTACATGGAAACCCAAAGATTATTGTAAGTGACAGAGATCCCATTTTCACTGGAAATTTTTGGACAGAATTATTTTCTTGTCTTGGTACTCAGTTAGCTCATAGCTCATCTTATCATCCTCAATCTGATGGGCAAACTGAGATAGTAAACAAATGTTTGGAAGGATATCTTCGTTGCTTTGTATCTGATAAACAGACACAATGGGTCAAATGGTTGCCTCTGGCTGAATGGTGGTATAACACTTCCTTCCATACAGCAACAAAAATGACCCCATTTATGGCACTTTATGGGTATCAACCACCATCCATCACATCATATTTAAGAGAAAATTCTAAGGTTCAGGCAGTGGAACATCACATCGAACATCAACAACAAGTCCTCCAACTCTTAAAGGATAACCTCGTGTTGGCACAAAATAGAATGAAACAACAGGCAGATCAACATCGCAGTGAAAGAAGTTTTGATGTAGGTGATTGGGTATTCCTACGGCTACAACCATATAAGCAAATGTCCCTAAAGCAAGCTAAGAAGGATAATAAATTATCACCAAAGTATTATGGTCCGTACAAGGTGTTGGAAAAGATTGGTACTATGGCATACAAATTGGAGCTTCCTGCAGCTTCTCGATTGCACCCAGTTTTCCATGTTTCATGTTTAAAGAAGGTTATAGGCGACAAGCTCCCAGTTCAAACAATATTGCCAGAACTTGACGAGGAAGGAAAAATTATATTGGAACCGGAAGCAGTCACAGAAACAAGAACTCGACAGCTACGAAATCGATCAATTTCAGAGTATCTTATCAAGTGGAAGAACTTATCCGCTGAAGATTCCACATGGGAGGATGAGAATTTTATGCAGAAGTATCCAGAACTACTCAAGCGTTGAGGACAACACTTTTTTGAAGGAGAGGGGCATGTTGGGTCCCTATAATACTAGTGATTACCCCATTACTATTGTAGTTATACCCCTTATTTATATTGTTGTGCCCCTATTACCCCCATATTGTTATTTCTGTGCCCCATAGAATCCCTCTATTGTTATTTTTGTGGCTTTATATTATTATTGTTAGGTCGGCTGGATTATATTGTGACTCCTTAGACTCCTATATATAGAAAGGAGGTTTTGTCATTTGTATCATCCAAGAATTGTTCATTTATGTAATGTAAAGGAGGTTGCCCCCTCGAAGAGGCTGAATTCTAAGGCGTTGATCTATCTTTTCTATCTTTTCTTGAGCTGGTTTCATAACAGTGTACAAGTTCGAGTATGTCCCTCTGTTTTCTATATTTAATGGCAGGAAACTCATCTCTATGCTACTTGCCGAATGCACATGCTTCACAATTAATATGCAACTTCTTTAAAACAGGAAGACCATCTACCATACCTTTATGCTGCAGCAGAAGAAGGTCACTGAAATTGATATGCCCAAGTCACTGATGCCACAAATTTTCAACAGACTTATCTGATGACATCAAGGCTTGTTGTGGCGTACTCTTCACATCCAGTTTGTAGAGTCCTCCTATACGAATACTTATAGCAATAGGCTTCATCTGATCCAACAAATCTTTAATAATACAATACGATTTAAAGAATTCTACCTTGAGATCCTGATCTGTAATCTTTGACACAGAAATCAGGTTCTTTTTAATACCAGGAACATACCACACATCAGATATATTCTTGATCTTTCCATCAAGCAGAGTAACAAGAACATCTCCATGTCCCTTGATCTCGTATCCTCTATTATCTCCAAGGTATACTTTTACTCCAGTGTTGGATTCTCTAAAATTTTTGAACCATTGCTTTTTACCTGTCATGTGTGAGGAGGCTTCAGAATCTACAAACCAAATATCTGATTCATCCTCCTCAGTAGCTAGAGCAGTCTTAGCCTCAGCCATAAACAATCTGACATCCTGATTTTGATCTATATCTACATCAGCCAAATGACCTACATGTCTTCTCTGCTTGTACCTCTCCTCATCTGCCTTTTTCTTATGACAAAATTTAGCAATATGGCCTATCTTACCACAATAAAAGCATTTAGGAGCAGAGTCATGTTTATTAGAGTTCATACCTTGTGATGTCATTTTTCTTGATGCGTTGCCTCTCCTGTGATTGACCACTACTTTCGCTTTCGGCTTGAACTTGGGCATCAATGCAAGATCTGGATTTTGGGGTTTGAGAGACAACCTCCTTTCCTCTTCCTGAAGAAAAATCCCAGTGAGCTCTTCAAAGCCTGGAGGCTTTTCTCTTGCATTCAATCCAGTTATAAACATCTGATAATCATTTGTCATGCCATTCATGGTGATCGTCACCAGATCATCATTTGCCACAGTCTGACCGATATCAATTAGTTTATCCTTAACCTCCTTTATCTGGGATATCGATGAAGAAACAAACTCATTCTCCTCCATCTTATTGAGAGAAGCTTCTTCCTGAGGTACAGAGTTCGACTGGTGTTCTTGATCTCATACATATCTTTGAGAATTGTCCAGATGTCATTCGTTGTCTTGCAATCTTGAATGTGAGGGATGATGCAATCTTTAACTGATAACTTGAGTAACACCTTTGCCTTCATCTCCCTTTTCTCCCAGTCTTGTATTGTTGTATTCAATCCACCAGTTTCAGTAGTCGGCTTGACTTCATCACCGGTGGCAATGCTATAAGCATTCTATTCCTCAAGCAGAGTCTGGAGCTTAAATTTCCAATTTGTGTAATTGGACCCATCAAGCTTATTACTCTCATTGAGATAAGCTTCAACAATTTGATTATTCATCTTGAATGAATAAAAATCTTCAACAATTTGAGCAAACCTCAAATGTTAAAAAAAATTCCCTGTTCACTGCAAATTTCCTTCACAAAAAAAATTTCCCTCCTCCAATTTCACTTCAAAAGAATTCCAGATCCTCTTTTTCTTTTTAAAAAAGATCACTCCAAAAATACACACCCTTTTTTCAATAAATAAGGGTTCCTTCAAAAAATAATCAAATTCCTTTTTGTTTTTAATTAAAGAATTAAAATCTTTAATTAAAAAATCTTCCCAAATTCAGGAATCCACGTGAAGCTTTAATGTAAAAAAGAGTGGGTAAAAATAAAATCCATGTGAAGCTTTAAAATAAAGAGTTGCTTTAGGAAAAATGCGTAAATACTTTACAGTAAAAAAATTTCACCTTTGGCAATGTGATGTGAAGCCACAAATTTAATCTCCTCTCCTCAAATTTAACACAACAAACAAATGCAGTCTTTAACCACCGTAGCCACTGCTTTTCCAAGCTTAGAACACAATCATTACCACTGTTCACCTCCTTTTCGTGACTAGTCGGAGGTGTACACCAAAAAAATGTGACGATGTCAAAGGAAAAATTTCGCAGTCTCTAAGAGAGTCGTCGCGACTATTCTTCAACTCCCTGCGATGACGTCGCAATTACTCTTCAGCTTCCTGCGACGATTTCGCGTTCCTCAACTCAGCGTACATGCCTCTCCTTCCTGCAGCTCTGATACCATGTCAACAGTTGCACATGGAAGACATGAATTGGCAAACAACACAAGAGGAGCTTAAAAGTGTTGATCACCAGGAGCTCCTACAAGCAAATGCACCCGCTTGGGCTTCACATTAAACTCCAATAATAAATAGATACATTTTGTTAGGGATAGTAAAAGAAATCCCTAAATAATAGGAATTGAATATCCAAGAAAAGCACAATCATAACTATGTAAGAATAATCACCTAATCTCCATTAATTCTAATAGAAATCTCCTCTCTCACTAAAATGTGAGAGTGAGGATGAGGGTTGGAATTTGGATTCATCTCTCACTGAAATGTGAGAGTGAGGATCAGGGTTGGAATTTGGATTTCTTTTACATGTCAGACAATTTTTTTTTTGATGTTTTGTGTCTTTATGCTGCCCATCAAGAAATGTTATGTTTAAAATTTCTCCCTTAAAAAGTGATGTCTTAATAATAAATCAACCCTTCACCAATGAATATTTGATTAAAATATTACCCCTCAATATTACAATTATGTTACAATTTTTCACATATTTATTATAAGTAAAGAAACAAAATGACCATAAGACAGAAAAGACTTATTGAATCATGAATCTTAGTTTGAAATTTCATGAATAGTCACACTAAAATCTCCATCACTTATTGTCCTTGACCGCGGGACTTGCCAGAACATTCATATGTAACATGCACCTCAAGTCACATCAACAAATCAAAAGGGGCCTAAATAGATTTACCCATGAAAAATCGAAAGTTTACAATACTTGTGGCACAAAATCAAATAGAGAAAGCCTAAAACTTTGAAGCCTAAGAGTAAAAATACATTAAAAAAAATTATCGACAAATTTATAGCTTCTATTCGTAATAATTGCCAAAGCATAAAAAGAGCCAAACAAAGCAATTTCTAGATGGTTTTGTAAAAAAAAAAAATCCAAGGTGACATATCTACATTATTGTATTTAAAATTGATTTCTTCAACACCAAAGAAAGAGATAAATGTGCCACAGAAGCCAAAGTGCACACTTTTGGTCTCAAGATGGCAACAATATTAACAACTCAGTAGCTCGAGTAGTCAGGACCAGGGTTTGAGGGATGGTGGATCACTGATGTAGTAGGGTTGGCCCGAGTCACCCATTTTTGTTTGGGTTCAACTCATAATATATTTACTAACAATAAATCTATTCACAATGTTCTCAAATGGAAAAGAAGGTGGACGAATGAGCGCTAAATTATTCACCAACTATGATGATTAATTCTTTTACCGATATTGAATGATCATATATATATATATATATATATATATATATATAGAAGCATGGATCTGTGAATGTTTTGACCTCTCATAAATTGAGAACTTAAAAAAGGTTCACCAATGTCAAAGTGGCCTACCATAAATAGAAAACTGAAATAAAGTTCACTATTGCAAAAGTAGAGGTGGAGAAGTATAACCAAGGCTTGCAAAATAGAATTTTTGAAACAAAGTTATTCTACAATTATTTATAAGAAAATTAGTATCCATGATTAGAAAGATGATTAAGGAACAAAGTCTGCAACAATTGTATAGTGTTTCACTCTCCATTTACCAATAAAGTGCAAACTAAAAAATCTGGGAGAATATGGTACAAAAACTATAACTAATTATTTTACTCGCATGAAAATATCAAAAATTGATATATATCTATATACTTATAAAAGAATGAGTACTTGAATATTAAGGCCATAAGAAATTGTCATTGGAAAAATAAATGTGAAGGCATATATCCAAGCATTGCAAAGTAGAATTTCTACAACATAGTTGTCCTACAATTGTATTTAAAACAATGGGTGCCCCATGATTAGCGAGGTGATTAAGCAATAGAGTCTACGAAAGTTATAAAAGGCTTCACTGCCCACTTTCCCACAATGTGGAAAAACAAAAATCTGTTAAAAGATGGTACAAATCATTGTGAGTAATTCCCTTCTTCTAAACATTAAAAATATAATACGAATTACATGTGTAGTAATTCAAATCTATTATCCAAACATTCCATAGATTGGATTTTTCCAAACCAATAATTAAGGGAAACCATGATAATGGATAGGTAAATGATAAGTAAATGCATGTATAACCAATGGAGTCAATAGAATATTAAAAAAAACCCAAGGAATTCATGGAACAAGCAATGCCAGCAATAATGATATTAATTTGGGTCGATTGTTCTACTTCTTGATACAAAGAACCCACCCCTGTATGCAGAATCTTCAGACTCATACAAAATGCCTCTACTATATTAGTATTTGGTTTCAGGGCTATTCCTATAACAGACCTGTTTTCATTGAAAGTTCGAAACCCAACTCGCATACAACCACCACTTCATTCTCTTCTCTTGTGGGCCGTTGTTTCCCTTCAACAAGGTTGGAATCTGGCACCTTGCCCAATCAGAGGGAATTTTACGGGCAAAATGTCCTTAATTTTTCAAAGAAAGTAGAATCTCTACCATCTCTATGTCGTCGTTAGCATTGGAGAGATCTCCACCTTTCTATTATCATGGAGCAGATGCAACTCTTTTAGCCAAAAATTTGCCAGATTTGAACGAGCTATCATCTCTAGAGTCTGATTTTGCCTCTATGCGATTATTCAACAGATTTTTTGTTGCAATATTTCTTCAAGGGACCAGGTACATTAGCTTCAGAGGCCAATGAGTTTGAAGAAGTTTCTTCTAATCAAACTATCATTCAGGGTGTCAACAGTTTTACAGTTTCCAATGATCAAAGAATGGAAGAATTCTACTATCACACGCAACAACACTTGGAATATTGATTCATGAACTCGATTATACGGAGAAATCAACATTCGTTGGGTTTGCTATTGTTAGAATCCGAAGATGAAAGAAAGGAAAGACAGGGGGACCATGCACAGATCCCGGAAATCGTTGATTTGCTGACCAAACCATTCCATATTTGATCAACATTACCATCCCGAAACTATAGTATATTCTTTCCAAGAGAAAAACTCTTTGACTAATGGAATGGTGCGAGATAAGATATTGATAACGTTTTTCAAAAAAATTAACCCGTCAAAAATACGTTCTTCACATTTCACAACACTTAACCATAAGTGGTCTTTTAAAAACTTAAAACGTATTTTACGGGTGAAAAGGCTCCTAACGTTTGCCCGAAAAATTGCAACCTGCTGCTGACTTACAAACTATCACGAAACAAGCCACAAAGAAACAAATAAATTATTTTTTTAGTTCTTCAACAAAAGGTGTAAGATGGTCCAGGCAACACTCGTTTGTACCATATCAACATTGAAAAAAGCGCACAAATATCGTTCAAAACAACGAAGGACAATCACGAGGACAATCACGATTCATTGTTATGCTTCAAGAAACAAGCAGGAAAGAAACAAATAAATAGTTTTTTAGTTCTTCAATGGCAGGTGTCGGATGGTCCTAAGTTAGGCAACACTCGTCTGTACTATATCAACATTGAAGGAACTCAGAAATTTAATTCAGAATAATAGGGAAAATTACGGAGGACAATGACTATGGAAAAACACTGAGAATAATTACGATTCATCGTTATGAAATTTGCTGCGTTGCAAAATACATCAATATAATGATGGCAAAATAAGAATTCAAATGGTACTCGGGGTGATATCTCGTGTGGTTGGGACGGTATGTTATTAACCTTTCTATCTGGGTTTGACCCACAAGTTATATAATGGGTTGCTGTCTATTGACACAATAATTGTAAACATTTGGACACTTGCTAATTTGAAGTTTCTTCCCCTCCTTTTAAAAACATAAAAACTCAAATAAATCATCTTGGAAAAAAAATATTTAAAACTTTTATAAATATTTTTTTTCGTTAATTTAGATTTCAAAATCAATTCATTCTGAAAACCATTATTTCCCTGCCGAATAAAAAATTGATAGTTCTGTAAAGTTATATAAAAAATTAAATGTATTTGATTTCGAAATAATTCCATCCCTGCTCACAGTAACGCGTACACTATTACAAATAGGGAATGATTGCGAAGTGGGCAAGGATAGAAAGCTTTGTACCCAAATTTAAGCAAGTGGAAATCCACATGTTGAGCATTTAATTGCCTTCCAGGTGTGGATATATATAATAATGCTTGCGGATGGGAAATGATCCCTATTACAGATCTGCCTCATCTTAATGATTTCAACGGGAGTTGTCTATAATGCGATTTTTTGGAGATTTCGGTGACGGAATCCGTGAAAGAAATTGAGTTTAAATCTTGATTTGTTGCAGTTAAAATGGTTTTTTAACTGCATATTTGGATTCAGCACCCTCGAAAACCCTGGCACGGTTTCATTGTGCAGAAACTAGCTATCAAACTTGCGATTCCAATAAATTCCTGCCGGATTTCGACCGGAAAAACCCGCCGGAAAGGTGGTTTTCAAAAAGTCGACAACTGCATTTCAATGGAGTTATCGCATCCTTGAAGCATCGGTGTCTGTTTCTGCAATTCTAATAAGATCATCTTAAAAATCGGAGTAGTCTAAGGAGGAATAGCCCGGTTTCCGTTGCCGCCTAAAAAATCGTCCAGCTCTGGCCGTTGGCAATCCCTCCGCCCTCCGCCACCCTCCCCTGGCAATCCTAACATTTCCTGACGAAGATAGGATCTGCGCTGGCGTTCCTGACATTCCCTGACAGATCGGACCGAGCCGCGGAGAGTTAATGCCATTTCCAATTCGAAATGAGGAATTGCAAAATCGTGCGCTGCTCACTCACCTTTCTCCTCGACTCGGCGCCTCCCGCTCTGCAGCTCGCCACCCAGGTACAATTCGGGGACACCTCCGACTCTGTTGACTGATTGAGACATGCAGCTTTTTAGCAATGGCTTGAATGGGTTTTCTTTAGTAGCCGGCTAATTTGGGACTGCTCAGTAGATGTTTTGTGGATGGTGGAATGGAAGTTTGGAATCCACGGTTCGAAGTCTTTTCCTTAAGCTTACTGCACATGACTGTCAATTCCGTCGCTTGAGATGTCTATCATTTCATCTCGCTGTTGAGGATTTCATGTTTAGCTAGTGTGCTGTAAAAGGAATGCAGATTAAACACATGTTGAAGCCTTAATTTGGAAGTTTTATGGCCATGGCTGGAATTATTTAAGCTTGTTAACAGTTTACTAGTTTTATGGCCACATGGAGTGAACTCAAATTCCTCCTCTTTGTAGGCATAATAGGCAGAATTAAGTTGTGCCCCCACTGCTCTGGACCAATATGACGTGTTGTGCCAAAGATACACAACATATTCAGCGAAATGAAATTTGAAACTTAACCTGTCATCTCATGAAGTCAACCTGAAAATAATTATGACCGCGCATTTTACCAACACATTTGGATTTGGAAATGGGCGTGATTGAATATTGAGCAATTTTTTTATTATCAGAGTCGTCATTTTACCTGTTTCTTTTAACAATAGAAAGGAGTTCGCTCAATTTATAATAATTCCAAATTTAAAGTCAGATTTATTGATTTAAACAGTGTATCCTACCAGGCTTCCATGGATCTAAAGATTTAGATTAACAATCCACGGTTTGAAGTCTTTTCCTTAAGCTTACTGCACATGACTGTCAATATATAATAATTTCAAATTTAAAGTCAGATTTATTGATTTAAATAGTGTATCCTACCAGGCTTCCATGGATCTAAAGATTTAGGTTAACAATCCACGGTTCGAAGTCTTTTCCTTAAGCTTACTGCACATGACTGTCAATTCGGTCGCTTGAGATGTCTATCATTTCATCTCGTTGTTGAGGATTTCATGTTTAGCTAGTGTGTTGTAAAAGGAATGCAGATTAAATACATGTTAAAGCCTTAATTTGGAAGTTTTATGGCCATGGCTGGAATTATTTAAGCTTGTTAACAGTTTACTAGTTTTATGGCCACATGGAGTGAACTCAAATCCCTCTTGTTTGTAGGCCTAATAGGGAAAATTAAGTTGTGCCCCCACTGCTCTGGACCAATATGATGTGTTGTGCCAAAGATACACAACATATTCAGCGAAATGAAATTTGAAACTTACCCTGTCATCTCATGAAGTCAACCTGAAAATAATTTGTGTCCCTCCCTTTAGCCAACCATCAATTCATGTTCACTTAAATTTACAGATGTCCCAAATTTTACAAAGGGATATTTATAATCAAGGGGTGTGGTAAAAAGGGTTGTTACATTTTGTGTGGGGAATGAGTGTAGATATTGTTCCATGGTTTCTCAATGACAATTTTTTTTTAATGGTTAATTTCTAACAATGATGTATTGGTTATCGACCTTCTACATGATAATTTTAATGCTAAAGGTTTTTTTATGACAAATTTTCCAGTCAAGACAACATGTATTTGAATTGTTGGTATCAAGGTCGAGAACCAATACATCAATGTTATAAATTATACCAGAACAATTAGTATTTTGATTTACTTCATGTACCATTGAGCACATTAACTTATGAAATTAATTCCATTACCTATTTAATTTGAATAAATAATTGTTTTGGGTTTTGGTTTTCTATAGCTAAACCCCCTCTAAAACCTCTATAGAGTAAGTGTTTTAATAATACACTTCATTTGTTTTTCTCAATTCCAAATGAACAATATTCACAACCAAACGTAAGAAAACCAACTCTTAATAACACATAATTAAACATTGCAGGTCAATTATATTAAACTTTGATATATACATAAAAATAGTATACCATAGTCTAACATTTAATTAATCATAACATGTCATAATTAGTTTTAAATATATAAATAATTTAAAAATCTTAAATATATTTTTTTATAAAAAATAATATAAATTAAATAAACAAATATAAAAAAATATAGAAGAAGAAGAAAGAAAGAAATTATTTTAACGTCCATGAGGCTAAAGATAGCCTATGGGACAGATTGCTTGATGTATTAGACCTTTTTTCTGTGAAGCTTCAAAATAAATGCTCTCATCTTCTCAACAAACCCCTCGCTAAATAGATTATCCCAAGAGCTAGCTGCCAGCATATCTGCATAACTTTCCCTGTTGTCTTTGAAGGCCTCACATTCTAAAATGAAATGTTTTTTTGTTTCCACTTTTCCGGAAGAACAAAAAATGCATACTCTTTCCTCCCACACTTCGTTGGGCCTTTTCGAGCGCCCTATTTCACAATGGAGTTGATGAGAATTAGTCCCTAACTAAGCAATAAGAATTTTGGCTCTCCAAGAGATATTGGCTTCTATGTATGTTTTTGGTTGATGACTATGAGTGGGATTAAACACTTCAATATAGTAATTTTTCTTTCTTCCTAGCTCCTTATCCCAAGTACACTTGTGGAACTTTTCCATAACAAAAGTTTTTATCTCTGTGTTGTTTATGGGACACGCATTCAAACAAATACCCCATTTACTAAACCATTTGTTATTTTGCTACATCCAAGTTTTTTTGCTCTTGCACAATTTATCATTAAAGACAACCTTAGGCCATCTACCCTCTTCCATTTGCTCAATTTTTTTTAAATACCTTATGTCTCGCACCATAGAAATTGCTTCAATAGGAGCAGTCCTTGTTTCACTTAACAAGATATCATAAGGAACTACACTTTTAATCTTAAGTTTGTTTGTAATCAAATGCTTCTGAATTTTCTTAGTTTGTCTCCACTGCATGTCGGATGTATTGCTAGCCTGTAGTTCACAACCATAGACAATCATCGGAATCACTAGAATCCCAAAAAGTGTTTGAGTGCTTTTCGAGTCCCATAACTTTGCCTCTCTACACCTATTTTGAAAAGCATAAAACGATTTCCAACCCCCCAAAGTTCTTTTCTTTCTACAACCATTCCAGCGTAGATTTCTGTTGAAGTCAATTCAAAGGTATTTGTAATCCACAACTTCTTCCAGAATGTTGTCTTCAAAGTAAAACTTATGCTGGTTATGTTTTCTTTTCTTAGAGAAGACCACTACTTTCGTTTTGCTAATATTAACTTACATCCCCACACTTCTACAAAAATTCTCAAGGGATAGTAACTGCTCTTGCAAACCAAGAGTCAATTTAGTAATCATAATAAGGTCATCGACATACAAAAGAAGCATTATAACAAACTTGCCCAAATAGATACCGTCACCCCTTGCGAATTTAACCACTCCTCAAGCTTGTCAATATATAAACAAAAAAGGGTAGGAGACAGTGGGCAACCTTGCTTGACCCCGATATCACTTCTAAAACTTTCAGAAATCCCTACTGAAGTTCTAGTTTTGACTTTCACCTCTTCATACATCTTATGCACAACTGCTCTCAAATGTTTAGGAACCCCAAGTTCCTCCATTATGTGCCAAATCTTATCCCTAGGAACTGAGTCAAATGCTTTTCTGAAATCAACAAAGTAACAAAATACTTCTTCCTTTTTCTCCCAAACTTTTTCAATGATGTGCCTTAAAGTTATATAATGATCAACTGTGGAATGTTTAGGTTTAAAACCTACTTGCCCTTTAGCACTCTTATCTCTTTCTTCTACCCACTTACTAATATTGTTTTCTAGCATGCTTCCAAATAGCTTTGCAAACAAAGGGTTTATCATGATGGTCCTATAATTGGAGGGATTATTGACATCACCACTCCTGAAAATAGGTATTGCTAGACTAGTTGTCCAATCTATGGGGAGCCCTTATTGTATGATGTTGTTGAAGATTTTTGTAATGTAAGGTGCAAGAATCTTTGAGCCCCACTTTAGATATTCTGCTTGGAGTTCAGCTAAGTCTTTTGCTTTTCCAACACCCAACTTCTTGATACCCATCTCTATCTCTTGTACCGTGAAGAGTTTAGTATCAGTATTGACCAACGGGGGAGGGTCAACCTTGGGAACCTGCTCATAGAGTTGTCTTGCATAGTCAAACCATTTAGAAGCTGTAATATTATTTCCAATATGTATCTTTTTCAGTTGGAGCTCCTTCCAAAATAATTTGGGATTATTTTTCCCAATGAAAATTAGTTATTCCCTCTTTGAAACCATGAAATCAGACTTTTTCTTACTTAATAACTGTTTGTAAGCTTTGAGTTTTATGTTATCCTTGTTTGACTCTTTCCACGTTCTCCTTGCCTTTTTGCATTCCTCATCAAACCAAACATTAACAAGAAAGCAATTTGTTTCAGACTTCTTAATTTTTTTCTCTTTTGCACTTTGCAAGTGTGCATTGAATTAAATGTGTTAATTCATGACTATGAAGGCTGTGAATTGTAATTTTCTTCTTCTCGAAGAGTCTCTCTAGCATCATTTTGAAGGTATTACAATTTTCTAGGCTCAAAAGAATTCTTCCCTGTGAGAGATTTTGTTGGACACGCTGAATTTTTTACTCCAATTGTTTCTTTCCAATCTAAGAGAAACATAAATAAATTGGCTTGTGATCTGATTTCAAATCCCACAGCTAATCTCCAATCAAAAATTTCTCCATTTTTTCACACAAACCATGCGAGAAAATTACATAATCTACCACACTTGCTCCATTGTAAGTATTGCAAGTGAAATTACCGTATTTTGCCCATCTAGTCAAGCCATTACAACTAACTATATCAAAGGCCCCACATAGAGTAAGCAATTGTTCACCAAAGAGATTGTAGCCCTTTTCCTCTGAAATTCTTTCCCACTCATGGTTACTTTCTTCTGTAAGCCAAATAGGGTCACAATCATCTTTACAACAAAAAATGCTAGCCTGCTCACTTGCAGTGTTAGCATTGAAATCACCCACTATAAGGAATTCACCTAGCTGCGAATATGTTGCAATATCCGCTTTTAAGGCTGCAAATGGATCTTTGTGGTTAATCCCTCTACCTTTGTATATTTTTGAAACCTACGACACAAAATAGCATGTTGCAATTCTGATGTAGTTTCCATTTTCTGATATTTTAAACCAAATGAATTGCTTATTTGAGTCTTCTTTTTCTAACTGAATGAGACGACCTTCTTTCTCCCTTTGCCATTCCCTGATGCCTTGTTCCACACTGCCATCTTCCATTATCCTTCAAACAGAGGTGTCTTGCACCTTTCATGCTCACATTGTGTTTCTATGAAGCAAATTATGTCCCTATCTTCTGCAATATGCCCTAACCCAAGTCCTCGTCTCCATAGGTAACCTTTGCAGTTCCAACAAACTAATATTAAGGAAACCTGGGTATGACTTGATTACTATTTATTTTGACATGCAAGACTCACACTTGAGTCTTTGTCCTTGCTTTCCCATACTCACCTTGTTTTCTGATTTCCTGTTGAAGATTTTGTTGCCTCTTCTTTATTACCATCGTGTTCTCTATTTTGGAAGGAGGTCCAAATCGAGCTATCACAACTTTGTCTTTGTAAATCCATGCTATCTTGCCTTCATCTCTTGCTGCACTAACCTTTAAAATTTCCTCCCTTCTTTCCTCCTGTTGTTTTACAGTTAAATCTTCTTTTAAGAAAAAACGAGAACCCCTCAAGAGATGTTTATTGCTTAGAATGATATATTTATCACACAAGATAGGCATAATGACTTTTATGGGCTTAGCTCTCTCCCTATTAAACTTACCCATCGTCCATGCTTGGCATATTTGTCCTTGCTAAAGTAACTTGTCTTTCAAGAAGTCTCTTGCAAGGTCAAGAGTACATTCATTTTTCCCATAGTCTTTCACCCTTTTAATAATTATGTTTGATGCCCTATTTTGTCTTTCCTTGCCTTCACTATCTTGCATGTTGTCAACTTTAATATTTGTTTCTCCTTCCTTATTAATAGAATTGTTAATAACTTGAGCCCAAGATTTCGAAACTTTGGTGGAATCTCTTTTCATTTCTTCTCTTGTGTTCTCTTCATGGTTGTTTATTTGGGCAATCATTTTCCTTTTATCCTGGAATGATTTCACATTCACCACTTCTATTCTTTCCATTACAGATTTCTTTATGTTTTGCACATCCGTCTTCATGCATTACCATTCGTCTTCCCTATCAGGAGAGCTTCTTGTAACAATGCCACTTGTTCTTTTAAAAGTTTATAGCTTTCTGCTAAAGCCTTGTTCTCAGCCGTTATTATATGAATTTTATGATCTATTTCATGCCCTTTAGGTTTTAAAACCTCCAACCTTTGTTTTGCATTTAACAATTCTTTCACATAAAAATCAGATTTTCAGGTGAGAGGTGTGTATGTGAGACTATATAAGGCAAAATCACCAATGACTTTTCCTCTCGACTTCTTGTTGCCACGTGCTTATAGAGGAGACTTGATTGAGTGCTTTTTGCGAAGGGCTCGAGTACTTTTCTTTTTAGACTGTTTCTTCCTTGTTTGCTCCCATTTTAGACGAGCTATTCTTCGTTTTAAAATGTCCAGATATTGTTTGGCATTGGTCCAAACCCACTTCCCAGCTTTGGCGGATGAGGCAATTTTCACTTGTCATAAATCATTTGTCTCCACATGTTCTGAAATTTCTTGTTCCTTTGTCATGTTTGAATGCATTTGCTACTCCTTGCTCGTTGCTCGATACTTCTGCTGCATAAAAGCTCCCTACTCTCACACTGCTTATTGTTCATTGCGCATTCCTTTCACTGCTGACCACACTGTTCACACTGCTCAAATAGCTGCACTGAACAAAGAAGAACTCATTGTCGCTCCTAAAAAACCTTCTCAAAGAAAATTACGGCAGAAAAGTTCCCACAAAATTCTTTATACAGACTCTTAAAATAATTGATGTCGTGCTCTTCTTTTCTGAAATTCTGCAAAAATCTCCGATAAAAATACGTTTAACATTAAACTCTCATGAGAATTAACAATATCACTTAAGATTACCACTTTACGCTTTGCCAAGATTTGAAACCAACACCCTTCGAAATCTTTGCTTTGTCGCCTGTCGTGGAAATTGACCACGAAAAGAAAATGAAAATCGCATAACGAATATCTGCAAGCCCAACGAAATAGTAACACAGTATCACAGTGAGAGAGACTAACAGTTCACTTAGACCTTTCCCAACTTCCGAGAAAATCTCAGAGCCTACCAAATTAGCAACATAAGAGCAAGGTCCGTGTAGACCGTCAGGAACGCCCTCTCGGTTGATTGTATGATTATATTTAGTTGATCCTTTTCTATGGTGTATTTAGTTAATCATATATTTATAAATTTTATATTATGATTATTAATATTGCATTTATCATTTAAATAATGAATATACGCGTTTAACCATAATTACGTATACGAATGTCCATTCTTATCCATTGAATGGACTCCCATCCTATCATCTATTTTATAAAAAATAATACAAAAGAAAAAAGGAAAATAAAGAAAATATATTCGTTAACTCTATTATCTAATAGAAAATATTATAATTATTAATATTTCATTTATCACTTAAATAATGGATACACACTGCCATCATATCCTTCTTATTTCTTAATTAAGTGAATACAACTTTTACAGCATTTTTAATTGATTTCATGACATCACAATTACATATCCGATTACTATTTTTTAAATATAAATATATTTCATGACATAACAATTAAATATTCTATTACTATTTTTTTAAATATATTTATAAATATGTTGACATCACAATTAAATATGTTATTAAAAAATTATTAAAAATGCCATAATCATATTTTCTTTTCAACATTTAGATTAATCAAGAAGCGATCATACATTCAATAAATTATCAAAAATGGCATAATCATAGCTATCTTTTCCAGCATTTAGATGGATCAAAAAGCCTTAAGTAAATTATTACTATTCTCACGAGGATAGAAACTCACGCGTACACTATTAGAAATTGATTCCGATGTGGGCAATGATAGAAAGCTTGAAAGCTTTGTACCCAAACTTAAGCTAGTAGAAATCCACGTGTTAAGCATTTAATTGCCTTTCAGGGGTGGATATATATAAATAATGCTTATTGATGAGAAATGAGATCCCTATCACAGATTTGTCTCATCTTAATTTCAATGGACATTTAGGGTAGAAATTTCAAATCTGCAACATTTTTATTGGTTAAATTTGATTTTTTTAAGTAATATATGGTTTACAATAAGTTTTGCAAGGTGAAACCAACTAAATCATGTTTCAAATCTTTTTAAATATATGACTTGCTATTATTTCAACTCAAAGAATAGACTTCTTGTTTCTGGGAAAAATTTTAAATGTATTTGAAATGCAAATCACCTGTCAATTGCCATCAAATTCCATCCCTATTATGCTATATATATATAATCCAAAATTTCAGGAAGCTCCTCTCTGTTCAAACATGTACCGCCATCGACACTGAATTCAAAATACTAGGAATTGCCTGTGGAGGGTGGCAATGGCGATTGAGCTGGGTTCTGACCCAATAGTTCAAAGAAGCTTAGAGTTCTACGTTAAACTTGCTAGTATTGCTCTTCTTCTTGCATTGGTGGTGACATGGGCCTTCTTCTTTAGGGGAAGAAACTTGAGATTGACTCTGGGGCCATTTCCATTTCCAATTATTGGAAAAATTCACATGATGGGACAACTTCCACACAAAGTGTTAGCAGATCTTTGTCTCAAATGCGGGCCACTCACGTCTCTACGCCTCGACTCCGCCCTCACCTTAGTCGTCTCCTCTCCGGATATGGCCAAGGAATTCCTCAAGGCTCATGATTTGTTTTTCGCCAGCATACCTACCTCTAGCGCCACTAAGTACTTGTGGTACAAATCCTCCGACATCACGCTTTCTATGTATGGCTGCTATTGGAGGCAAATGTGTAAACTCTATGTTTTATTTTTCAGAAGAAAAAAATAGACTTTCATTCCAATAACAAAGAAAGTTACATTTTCATGGATCTATATCAAATCATAATAAGTAGTTAACAATGGAATCTACAGATCAACTCATCAAAGAAGAAGATCGTCCACAGGACAGTTTCTCAACAGCAGATGAGCCAAAAAGAAAGAAAATCAGAGGAGTCTAGAGGGTTCCCGACCCAAATGGACATCGTAAAAAAAGAAGACCAAATCACAACATCAGAAATGAGAATGAAATATCAAACGATCCCATACCACAACCCCTGTGATCAGAGAACTTTTCAAAGAACATAAACCCTGGACAAAGGGAGAGACCCAATTTTGAGAGCACATCAGCCTCCATGTTCTCCTCCCTATAAACATGTTGAAAGGAGACCACTAAGAAAGAAGAGATAATGTTCCTAATCAGTTGAATCCAATTGCAGAGAACTGGAACCTCAAGAGAGCAACGACCCTGAATCCAGTTGATCAAAACAAGGGAGTCACCAAAAATAAGAATATTATCAATGCCCAGCCAGGAAGAGCACTAGAGAGCACCCCATTACACAATCAGCTCAAATCTACAATTGTCCCCCCTGCCACCATACTAGAAGAGATGACAATGAATAGAAGGGTCCAAGTGTAGCGAGACACCACATCCACAACCCCCTTTAGAAGAGGCACCATCAAAGGAACAGATAGGGAAAATTCTAGCCAAATCAACATATGAGACATATTGAAGGGAGTTCTTTGGAATCAAGGGACCAATTTCCTGGAAAAAAACCACAATGTCTAGAGAAATAGGCTTAGTCACAAGGAGTTTACCCTAAAAAATTAGAGCATTCCTTGCTCACCAAATCCCCCAAAAGATATAGAGGGGGACAGTTCCATGGGATTTAGCTCTGATATTCCATAGACTGAAACATTCGTGAATGGAGGGCACATCATTAATATGAGGGACACCCAAAAAGGAGGCCACCTTCACCCATATTTCAGTAGCAAAGGGGCAGTGTAGAAAAAGGTGGAAGCAGTCCTCAAATTCTTGCCTACACAGGCAATACTAATGAGGACCAAAGAAGTATCTTCTATGTAAATTGTCCCAAGTTAGAATATGGTTGTGAATGACCAACAACAAGAAACACTTGATCTTCAAGGGGGATTCCCACTTCCATAGCAGAGAGGTAATACTAGAGAAGGAAAATGATTGGGATGTGGAGGTGATGTGATCATAAGATTCCTTCACCAAAATCCTATCATTTCTAATGTGTCTGCCCCACAAAAGCACAAGCACATTCCCATCTCTGCGTCTTACAATTGTTGAGCTCAAGAAGAATAGATTTGTTTTGCTTCATAAGAGAAGATGAAGTTTCTGCGATGATTCACTCTATTAATATTTCATATCATGAAGGATTTTCTCTTGTGAACATTAACAAGGCTGTGTCAGCCCTTAGGATTGATATAATCTACAAGATTTCCTTTGGTAGAAATTATATTGACCAACACTTAATGGACAGTGGAGGGATCCACTCAATGATCAACGAAACGTTTCAGTTAGAAGGGTCTTTCAACATCAGAGATTACATACCATACTTGGCCACAAAGAAAAGCCACTAGCCATCCATGAGGGAGTAGAGAGGCCGTGAAGATGAATGCGAGCAAATGAAAAATTTTCGATGAAGTTTGGCCCCAAGAAATAAACTACCACAAGTTAAATAGTTAGAGAACTATACTAGATTTCTAGTGAAGGAAAAGAGGGGAATAGAACTTGAGGAGTGAAGGGAGATCAAAAAGAAAAACAACGATGAATAAGCTAACCAAGAATGGATGTATAACAACATTGAATATATGGACAAAGATTAAGAGAAAAATCTTATGTATACCTGAGATTTTCATACCAGGGAGAGCTATAAGAATTTGACATCCACGAGAGGCGATTTTGACACCTTTTGCTGCCAACCTAACATTCCAATTTGCATGTTGAGAAGATAAGTTTAGAAACATAAACAACAAGCTCAACTTTTCCAATCAAAGCAACACATGGAAAGTAGCCATGTAATACTAAGAATGTTGACTTGTGCAACTAAAACTCCAGCTACCAAAGACGAGGATGGAAGTTGTGATATGGCCTCACGAGGCTTGACTGAGGTGAGCTCAGTAGAACCCTATGTGGAGAGAGCTCAAGGTAGAAGATGGGGTGACTGACCGCATGACAAGGTGGTTGGTATTAGAGTTCAGGTAGGCTCACAGTAGAAGGGGAGCCATATTGATAATCAAACAATTTCGTTCATTTCCCACTCGAGGATTGGATCATCTTGGTAGAGAAACTTCCTTCAATAATGGTAGATGTGTAATTCCTTCAACACTAGCTCCTGAAAGGAAACTCAATTGGTGACGACCGTGAAAATGAAATCTTATATACGAGAATTTTTCGAGGTTCAAACCCCCTGATTCACATGTGCCTGCGGAAGGGACATACTTAAGCAACTATAAGTTATAATGGTAGTGGTTGGGATCAACCCCGTGTATTCCTTCAATACTAAATGTGGAGTTGATAGTGAAATTGATGCATATTATAAAGTGGAGATGAATCTCTACCATTAATAATTTTGTTATATATATATATATATATATATCCTGATTCACCTGTTTCTGCGGAAGGGGCATACTTAAGCACCTATAGGTTATAATGGTAGCGGTTGGAATCAACCCCATGTATTACTTCAATTACTGAATGTGGAGTTGATAGCGAAATTTATACATATTATAAAGTGGAGATGAATCTCTACCACTAAGAATTATATATATATATATATATCTATATATATATATATATACATAATTTTTTATAATTAATAATAATAATTTAAAATAGAGTTATAATTACCCGAAAGGCGTTTTCTTTTCCAACTTTGAGTGACCAAACACTGTTCACCTCGCCAATCAAAAGTGTTTATTTTCATCATTTCCTCCACTTAAAAATTAACATTTATCTCAAGTACCCGGGGCTGGTAGTGGCATTTGAAGCACTCAGATCTGCAAGCTTACCATGTCCAGTCCTTCCTTGCAATTACCTAGGTTGACAATCTCCTTCTTCACCTATGTGCACTCTGGAAAAATTCGGCTCTCAGGGCAAAGTCTCAAAGTGGAGACTTCGGCTTGCAAGCTCACCCTCATAAACCTGCCGCTTCGAATGGGATTCGATTGACTTTGAAGCAGGTGTGGTAGTGTAGTAATGTCAGGGATGCACCGAGATCAAACCTTGAAACCAATTTTCCAAGTTGGAGGGCTCGAATAATCTCTGTAGCGATGGGCCACAAACTTTCCCTTCTTAGTATTCTATTTCTCCTTGCTTTTCCAGTATGCTTCGAGGCATTTTTCTCACCTCCTCTATTAGTCAAATGCAAAAACAACATAAGAGGATGCCAAATCTTTAATTATCAAGGAATTTGGGATGATCGCAACATTTGCAGAGCTGTAAAGGCTGTGTCACCCAAAACAAAAGCCGACATCTTACGTGTTGTAGCTCAAGTTGTGAAAAAGAAGCAAAAGATCAAAGTGGTAAGCACTCTGGCTCATAGCCTCTCAAGGCTAGTGTGTGTTGGAGACCATGGATTGATTATCTCAACTGAAAACTATGCATATGTTATTGGAGTAAAAAAAAAACGCAATTACAATTATAGTCCAAGGCAGCACGATGATGAGGGATGTTATGGAGGAAGCTGTGAAGGAAGTCTTGGCTCTTCCACCGTGATTTACTCGAACAATGTCTTTGCGATGGGTGTTGTTTCAATGGGATCCCATGTTAGTGGTCTCATGGGAAGAGGGAGTGGTGTTTATGAATACATTTTTGAGCTACAGGGGAAAATAATCTGATCATATGAGACTGTATCCTGATGCAGCTTTAAGTTCCATGGCTTCCGTCGGTGGTGCTTAGCTTCATGGGATAATGGTGAAATGACCCATCTGATTCTAGATAATAGGGGAATCTCCAAAAGTCTGTGCTTGTAAATTTCTGTTGAATATATAGGGATTTCTGTTTTATTATAAGGATTGAGATTAGTTTCTTTGTTCAAGAGATTTTGATTGTGTTGTAATGCTTGTAAAGGTAATTAATGCAAAAAAGAATGGTATTAATGTATCTGCCAGGGATTTTAGGGTAATTGATAGTATTTGAAGCTGTGGTGTGCATTTATGGATAGTATTTTGCAAGGTATGGTGTCTGTTTGGGCTAAATAGAAGTCATTGGGTTGTTATGAAATTTCATCACCTTTTTTTGTTGTAGATATCAAGGAGTTAATTCGGAGATTCTATATCATTATCCAAGCAACAATGGGAAGAAGCCCCTTGTGAAAATATGTTGCAAGGATATTAATGGTTAGAGTGGAAGTAGTAAGCATTTGAATAGACTCGAAGGTTTGGAGGGAAAAGGTATAATGAGCATGGTCAGATCGAGGATCAAAGGAGCATCCTCATCTATGAGAAGCTCTGATAATGTTGGCATCTATAAAGAGTAAGAACATGATAATAAAAATGGGAATGTGAATGTTGTGCCTGGACCACTGGAGTAACTTGTTGAAGGGAATTAACCGTCCAATGATCCCAATGAAGGTAATGATGATTTTTTCTTGTGGTGTAAGAAAAAGAGGCCTCGAGACCACAAAATTGAATCCATAAGTTTGATGGAGGATTCTAGTATTCATGGTAGGAAATCCGTACAAGTGAATGCCATGCTTCGAAATCTGAAAAATAGAAATTTCTTGTGCAATCCCATGTAACGGTTCATTCAAGGAGCACCACTTTAAGGCCTTGCAATCCGGTCTGGGAACATAGCCATGGATTCATCAAAAGGTTAGTTGATTTTCACTTCCATAAACCAACAACTAATCTTCTTCAGTTTAAATTTAGAGATTGGGTTGGTACCATGCAGTCAATGAGTAATATTATAGATGTTCAGAAAGTTTCTCGGTTTCACATTTTTTGTTTTCTCTTGTTTTTTATTTAACTTTATCGTTAGACATGCCCAATTGATTTTTGTATTTGGATAGACTAAAAATCAATTCTACTAGGAATTATGAAAATTTAAATGGTGCCCACCTTCTAAATAATGGTATTCAGCAAAAGGTTGATAGGCATTCACCATCTCCTGTGGAGAAACATGCCAAAGCAGTTGGTTTCTTCAGTCCAAATGCCATTGGAACCACTAGAGTATCTGATGCAGCACGTAATTCCACACAATATGATATAGCGGCTTGTGTTCCTCTAAAGAAGATATATATGGAAATATTTGAATGGACAAGAATTTCACTGCAATTGTCCTAGAAAGAAAAGGAGGATGATTTTCTTTTCATGAAAGGAACAAAACTTTCCCAGTGACTCAAAAAGCGTCTCAAATATGTTGAGAAGCTTCTACAGGTGGCAAAGACTGTGGACACATGTTGTCAATTTATTGTCATTTTGTTTTCTTCGTGTACACAAGCATGGAAGGAAGGAGGGCTTGTATCTAACATGCTTTTTGTTTTGTTACATAGAATTTCTTTCCTGGAAGTTGGCTCTCAGATTTAGCAAGGGCACGCTACAAAGTTAGAGAGAAAAAAAGTACTAAGAAGGTTTGTTTTTTCCTTGTTTCTCTATTATGGCCTTTATTGTTTCTCTATAGATTTGGGTCACTTCTAGTGTGGGCCTTTTTTGTTTGGCAAGCATTTTCTTTGATTGTGTTCAACCTTTTCAGATTATGAAGAGTCTCAATCCATTCCATATTTTTTTGTTACATTTCTACTACAAAAACCAAGGGGTCTGAAGGCAATGGAAATTTCAGACAATGATTCAGACTGATGTGGCTAGGCATGGACAAATATCCAAGTTTTTCCACTTTTTCCATGTTTGTCATTGTGTAGATTGTTTGCTCATTAATTCGTCGGATCCAGGCTAAGTCTTCTTACTCTGTAAAATGTCAGTAGATTGATTGCAAATTTTTGGGGGAGAGTTTTGCTGGAAAGTTGCTCTGTAGTTGCAATAAATGTCAGGTTTACTTTGGTTATTTGTTTCCAATGATATGGTAAGATTTTATTCGAAAATATTGTATAAAGCCTACATCTATAGGTAAGCGATCAGATTGGCAAGGTAAGATACGGAGAGGCACCCGCTAAGGGGCCGAACCGGGCGAGGCCTGAAAGGTGTATACTGGATTTTTGAGACCAATGATGTAGGTCAAGAGGGCCGGGCAATCTGGGATACTGACCTTCGGATATATATGCTCCTAGCTATCCAACTTATACTACTGGTCCTCGTTCAAAGACTGCATCTGGAGACACAACTCCTCCGGTTTGTATGTCATTACGACCATCAATGGCTTTCCTAAACAAGTTTTAAAGGTGACCTATAGGGAATGAGTTCTGGCACAACCATTCAAGACAGTGAGAATGACTTCTTGTATTTACTTTTGGATTTGTAGATATTTTGAACAATAAATTCATTATATCTCTGAATCATTTCATCTTTGTGTTTAGCAACTCATTGTCTTATAAGCAAGGAAATTCTTTGCAGATTTGTTGTACAATATTCATTTCACAGGTTAAAAACATAAATTGTGGGAAACTATTGTGAGGATCAATTACTTGTTTATCCAATGATACATTTTTATTACAGACAAAGATTTATTAATCAACAATAATCCTATGTTTTACCTATTATGGTTTGGTTTTAATTTGTCTATGGTAAGCTTGGAAAAATGAGACTGTGATGCCAACCTTCTAAAGAAATATAACTTTGCAGTTTGTAATGAAATGTACCTTTGGGATTTTGTTTTATAGGTCTTTAGTGTCATGGATAGCTTGGGCCCTTCAATTGCAAAGAAAAACTTTACGTAGGCAAAGTAGACTAGGTTTAGTAGCATTAGTAACAACTCCAACCACATCAACACTAGCTACAACAAGGTCTCATTTTCGCAAGTGTGATGTAACCATTTTGTAAATTTGGCCTTTTGATCAACTAAATATCATCCATTTTCTTCCATGTATGATATTCTAATTTTAGATTATTGGAAGACATTTATTGGATTTCTTTTAGGTTCATTTCAGCAGAAGCACAAATAGCTTAAATGAAATATGTCTTCTCAGTGTGAGAAGGATTGATAGTAAATTGATTGCTTACTCTATATTTTTGTAGGTATGCAGAAGTTGGTCTTTAATCTGTGTCAGAACACAATTGAAATGTGTCTTGGACACATGGTCCACTATTTGTTTTGGATCTTGAAATTGCCATTTCTAAAATTCTATATATTTAACATTTTGCTTTGGAAAACATAACTACCCTCCATTTCTCAAATGTCATATAGTAAAGCATAGAATGAGGAGGGACCATGAAGGGGAATGATACAATCATTACTATGCCATTGTTCTTGGATATTTATGTTAATGTAACTTTTTTCCTAAATTTAATCTCCTGCTACTATAGAAACTCAAGTTTTGATTGTATTTAATTGTCCATATATTTCGCTTGATTATTTCCTTCCACATTTCTCTACTCTTCCTATAGTCGTTCTTTTACAGCTCTAGGTGCAATTGTTAGTTTAATTAATTTTAATGATTTTTCAAACCTAAAAAAATAAGTGTTAATCTCTCTCATATCTTGAGTGGGCTTAATGGTTAGGAGCATGTGTCTCCTCCTAGGAGGTCATGGGTTCAAAACCAGAAAAGGGTAGAGTATGTATGCCTTCGAAAATTAAATAATAATAATAACAAGGCCGCCACTTACTTTAATAAAATATTTTAATGTCTTTATATGCTGTATGTACTCCAAACAATAATAAAATTGTAAAATGAGTTATATGAATATTTGCTTAAATATAATCAAACATATATATATATATATATATATATATATATATATATTATATTGACATAACAAGTTAATAATTATTTATTTAATATTGAATGATAACAATTTTTTATATAATGCTCATATTATAGTACACATGTGAGAGTTGTACAAATTGTACAGATGTTATTTTTATATTTTTTTTCAAATTTATATTTTTTAAATTATGTTTATTTAAAATAGAAAATAAAACCCATAAAAATTGTTTATTCAATACTTTACACCAATGAAAAAATGATATTTTTCAATTTAATTATAAACCATTTGTGTTTATGGTACATAGTAATTAATATATAATGTTATTTTTCAAATTATTTATAGTTATTGTACATAGTAATTAGTGATATAGTATATAATAATTAATAATATAGTACACAAAAGTTAATTTTTGCTATTATTAGACAATAAGAGGGGAGAAATTTCAACCAATCATATTTGAGATAAATAGAAATAAATTTTATTTAAAAATAATAAATTTAATTTCATAATGTTAAACTTTGAATAGATTTTAAATTTTTTTTAATAAAAAAAAACTAATAGCAAATCAATAAAAAACTAAATTATATCGTACCGCTACAAAATATAATAATATATAAATGTATTTATTTTCCTAGTAAACTTGTTTATCAAAGTAATGCTATCAAAGACATCCCGTCCATCATCACTTTCGCTTCAGTGCTTACCCATTGATGGAGAGATGGAACAGTCTCAATAAAGACCCACATAATGAGAATCAAGGACCAATGGGATAATAAATGAAAAATTACTGATAAGCTACGTGGGCCTCTCGGATTTTGCCTTGGAACTGCTCCATGACTGGTAGGTAGGAGATCACACATTATTGCATGGTTCTCTGTGTATCTCTATTACAAATTCAACCGTCTGTCTAGGGAGCTCGGAGTCATGATAATGGTGATTGAATTGGTTTCTGCGTGTCCAGTTCATGAATGCCCATACTTTTATTTTAATCTCGCTACTGTTATTCTTCTGGCCGTCGTGACGGCATGGAGTTTCTTATTCCGGGGAAGAAAACAGAAGCTTCCTCCGGGGCCTTTTCAGTGGCCGATTGTTGGAAACCTTCTAATGATGGGAGAGCTTCCACACCAAACAATTACAGCTCTCTCTATGAAATATGGGCCTCTCATGTCTCTCCGCCTCGGCTCCTATCTCACTTTGGTCGTCTCTTCTCCAGATGTGGCCGAGGAGTTCCTGAAGACTCATGATCTGGCTTTCTCCAGCAGATCTCCAACCATGGGTTCGAAGTACTTGTGGTATAATTCCTCCGACATCACATTTTCTCCCTATGGTCCTTACTGGAGGCAGATGCGTAAAATCTGTGTGTTACAGTTGCTGAGCTCAAGACGCATAGATTCCTTCCGCCACATAAGAGAAGAGGAAGTCTCTGCTATGATTCGCTCTATTGCTAATTCGGATCTGCATCCTGTGAACATTAGCAGGGCCGTGTCAGCCCTTGGGATTGATATAATCTGCAGGATGGCCTTCGGTAAAAAGTACTGTGACCAAGACCTAATTGGTGGCATTGGGATCAACTCAATGATAAAGGAAACGTTTGTACTAGCAGGGTCTTTGAACATGGGAGATTTCATACCATACTTGGCATGGATGGATCTTCAAGGTCTCAACCGTCGATTGAAGAACATACACAAGATCCAAGACGACTTGTTAGAGAAGATACTAGAGGAACACGCTTCGCCACCGCAGAATAACCCCAACTACATGCCAGATCTCGTGGATGTTTTGCTCGCGGCCTCTGCGGATGAAGATATGGAGTTCCAAATTACTCGAGACAATATAAAATCTGTCATCTATGTATAGATTCTCCCTGCAATTATTAGATTTCAATGACTTAAATCGAATATGAAATGATGATTATATCTTGACATTTGTTTTGTTGGCAGGATATCTTGTCCGCTGGTTCGGACACGTCGTCTGGAAGCATAGAGTGGGCAATGTCCGAACTGCTGAGAAACCCTCCAGTTCTGAAGAAGCTTCAGGACGAGCTGGAACGCGTAGTTGGAATTGGGCGTATGGTACATGAATTCGATCTGCCTTGTCTCGTTTATTTACAAGCTGTGGTGAAAGAAACGTTACGACTCCACCCACCTGCGCCGCTTTCCCTTCCCCACGTATCTGTGGAGGATCGCACTGTGTTGGGCTATGAAATTCCTCGGGGAACTCGCCTTTTAGTGAATTTATGGGCAATTGGAAGGAGCCCGAAGTCATGGGGGGAAGATGCTGAATGTTTCCGGCCAGAGAGATTCATGGACGTAGGGTTCCTGGATGCAAAAGTGCAAAACTTTGAGTGGATTCCATTTGGAGCCGGAAGGAGAGGATGCCCCGGACAGCAATTGGGAACGCTTGTTGTAGAGTTCGCCGTGGCGCAGCTCACTCACTGTTTCAACTGGAGGCTCCTCGATGAGCAAAAATTGGATATGTCTGAAAAGAATAATGGAATTAACATTTCAAAGGCGCATGAACTCTTGGCCGTTCCAACCCCTCGATTTCCGATATTGTAGTTCGCAAGATATATGTGTATGGACTTGTTTATTGTCTTTCCAGGCAGAGAATCAGAGGCAGAGAACCAGGCAGAGAATCTTTCCACCTGTGGTCCTGTTCTTTGGCGTTTGTTGGCAACCCTTATCCCGATTGCAGATTACCTTTATTACTTGAGTACGTGGCTTTGCCGGCCCACTTCTCTCTTATAGGGCACCTTATTTCCAAGCCTATACGATATTTAATGCACCTTAAAGAGCATGACGGGACAGCCCTTTAAGATGCCGGATACCCTCTTGGCCTTTAATACATCGCTGCATGCGCATATATATATTCTTTTCAGCCAGGAAAAACGACTGTTTTATATTATATAAGAAAGAGTACATAATTCAGAATATTGGGCAACTGTGGCCACCTTCTGTGTGTATCCATCCTATATATTTGACATTTATGTATGATAGTTCGCATTTTTCAATATGTTCGTCAACACTATGTGGCACTAATGAGTAAACAAAAAAGTAGGGTACCAACTTATCTACCTGTACACAAGCACTATATACCTTCGTTTATATGTGTCATATACAAAAAAGGAAATATAAAATGAAAACATATAGATGAATACTTATCTTTATCGGCGGCAATTTTCATTGTCTTGTGTTTGTAGTATATGATCATTGGAGTTGTCTATAATGCGATTTTTTGAAGATTCCGGTGACGGAATCCGGCGAAGAAATTGAGGTCAAATCTTGATTTCTTGCAGTTAAAATGGTTTTTTAACTGCATATTTGGATTCAGCACCCTGAAAAACCCCTGGGACGCTTTCATTGTGCAGAAACTAGCTATCAAACTTGCGATTCCAATAATTCTTGCCGGATTTCGACCGGAAAAGCTTTCAAAAAGTCGCGTTATAGACAACTCCATGATCATTACCTTGGTATGAGGAAGCTTCTAGTATTTATGGTGAGTGTATCTATTTTTATCTCGATGTACATTTTGTATATGATCATTGCCTTGGTATGTGGAAGCTTCTAGTATTTATGGTGAGTGTATTTATTTTATTTTGATGTACATTTTGTGTGGTTCATAGGTTGTTTTGGATATTTGATCTACATTTTGGTTATGGCACTGTCTAATATGTTATACAATGGAATTCGGAAAAGTGGTCTTATTGTTTTTCAATAAATTTTAACTAATCTTGAAGAGAGTTATATAGAATCTTATTTTATGATCAATAATGGTCCAAGAATCCCCAAAAAAAATATCTGTGAGGGATGTCCATGAAATCTTTGAACCACACTGAGCCCATAAAATCATTGCTTCAACTTTCATGCTTGTACTACAAGCCCCATAAAACCATTACTTCAATTTTCATGTTCATGCCACTTACAGCATTCCAATGTACTCAATACTCTTACATTTTTGAAAACTTAATCCAAAAACCACATCTACACATCCCACTTTATAATGCCCCATCAAAAAAAACCCCGAGATAAGTAATGCAGAGATCATCCCCGTAACACTCTTGTGCTTGAGCATGTTCTTATTATCACTATCAATGTTGATCCATTGGGTAATGCGAGCCATTACTTTGCCATTTTCAAAATCTTATGTATGTTTTTGTAGCGTGTATATATACGGCAACTCCTATTTTAGACCCTATAGCATTTTAAACGCGGCCTAACATGGTCGCTCGATACCCAGATATAATACACCGCCATGCCACTGTCATTTAAAAAAAATAGAAATCAATATGCTCTGAATATCAAGCGACCATATCAAACCACATTTAAAATACTATAGGATCTAAAATAAGAATCACTGTATATATAAATAGATAAGATTTTGACGACACAACAGTGCTAGGAATTTCGTGCCGCCTCCCCTTTGATCGCCGCCGCCCCTGCGGCAAATTGTTTATATTGTTTATGCTCTAAGAGCTCTAGTATTTATTTTCAAAGGAACTGGCCAAACGCGTCTTTTATAAATTGCATTTTTTTAATGTAACAAGTATTAATCAAATATTTACATTATCGTTAAGGTTATTAATAATAGTTATCTAATGCCTATAAATTATCCAGTATCTATTGACATCTGACTTTTAAACTATTTAGAAAATTTAATCATATTTAAAAATAAAATTATAAATTAATATTAAATGAAAATAATATTTTATTACTTACAAATTAATTTAGAGATAGATATGACAATGTATAAAATTACTATGTATAAAATTTATTTACAATTTAATCATATTTAAAAATAAAATTATAAATTAATATTAGATGAATATAATATTTTACTATTTACAAAATTAATTAGGCTATAGTTTCTGTTGGAGGAATTGGTTCCAAAGTTATGGAAATTCTGGTCATATTTTAGAGAAAATTTGGCAAAGATTTTTGTAAATCTAAATTATAGTTATTAAACCTCAAAATTTTAGGTGTTATAAAGATTTTTGATGGTATTGAATCCATTTCCACCATCAAAAACACAATTCAAACACTGTCTCTACAAAATTTTTGAAATTTTTTACTCGAATTCCAATCACTTTTGACCAATTCCTCCTACTATGTCAGTAAACTATACCTCCGTCTCAATAAACTGTCTCAGTAGACTATAGGGATAGATATGACAACGGCTCATCACGTGAAGCCACCGGGATGCTTATGGATTTGATCACAGCCAAAATCGAAAGTGGCGATAAAATGACAAACGCAAATGTGGATTTGTTCGCCACGCAAAATAGGAAAAGTATTCTTCCAATCCCATCACGAAGATAAAACATTTGTTTAAAGGAGGTAGCAGGTCTGAAATTTCATGTCTTACATGACAGAGGAAATCATTGGCCGAGAGAGGAGTAGGTCTCGAATTTGACGTCATACATGACGTATCCTATTTATATAAGGAAATCATTGGCCGAGAGAGGGTAGGTCTCGAATTTGACGTCATACATGACGTATCTTATTTATATAATTATTTGACAAATATGTATACAGCTGGAATGTAAAGCATGACATCCAATTAAAATTAGAAAACGTATCTTTGATAGGGATCTCAATGTCAAACCTGATATCCAATTAAATTCGAGAAAAATGTAAATTTGATAGTGATCTTACAGATAAATTGGCACGCATATATATAATTTTAGTTAATTAAATAAATATATATAATATTTGTTTAAATACATTTTTTAAGAAATTATTTAAAGTTGTTGGTATAATTTGTTTTATATTAGCTTAGATCCATTTTAATCCCAGGTTTATCAAATTTTGAGAGGGATTAAATCTTTTGAGGTGTAAACTTCTTTTTTGAGTGTAAAATTTGAGGAAAAATTTGCTCCTCAAGAGATTTGATCCCTTTAAGTACTTGATAAATTTAGGATTAAGATCGATCTAGGTTGGTTATATAATATTATAAATATCTATATTTGTATCTATGTGTCTCTTTCTTATTCACTCTCTTTATATCACTCCCCAAACATACACACTCACTCTCCATATTTATGTAGGTTTTAACCCTGTACAGAAATTACCTGCATACGAATTCTAAATCACAGAAAAATAAACAATGCGAGAGCATAACACATAAAACATATATACACAGAGATTTTCTCCTGGATCCCAAAACCGGGACTACCAGCTTGATTTTTCATTATATTCATTTCAATGTTACAATACATATTTATACATGCTGAAGCATCCAATACCATGGACCGAAAACCATCGCGTCAAAAACCAAGGACCGAAAACCATAGGTAGGTTTGCCTAACCTAATATAGGGTCCAAAAAAAATTTTCCCCGGGCGCTGCCCCGGACCTCGTAGAGGGGGGCTACTCGCCCCTCTCAAACCCCCCAGACAAGGGGGAGCTACCGCCCCCCCTGTGACCCCCCCGCTGTGCAATCAACACAACGAAGGGGGGGCTTCGCCACCACCTAACCCCCCAGTTCACTACGTGGGTTAGTCGTGGAAAGAATATAACACAACCCAACAATCTATCCATCTCTCTCTCCCTCCCTCTTCGTTTCCGTCTCTTTCTCTTCCCCTTCTCTCACACTCTCTGCCCCTTCTCTCTCTTCCTTCCTCTCTCCATTTCTCTCCCACCTCACTCTGTCTCTTCCCCCATCTCTCTCTCTTCCTTCCATCTCTATGTCTCCTTCTCTCTCTCCCCCTTCTATCCCTATCTCTCTCCTCTCCTCTTCTCTCTCTTCCCTCCTCTCCTCTCTCCCTCACTCTCTCTCCATCTCTCCCTTGTCACTCCCTCTCTCTCTCCACCTCTATCTCTCTATGCCTTTCTTATTTTTTCCCTCTCTCCTTCTGTCTCTCCCTTCCACTCTCTCTCTGTCTCTCTCTCTCTTCCTTCCTCTCTCTCTCTCTCTCTCTCGCTAGCTCTGTCACAATCTCTCTTAGGACCCCAATTCGGCATCACCACCCTCGGGTGAGTCGAGCGCCCAACACAGGTGCACTTAATCAGAAGTGGAAGTCGGGCATGACAGGGTGACCCATGTGCAATGAGCGACCGTGCGATGGGCGGGCACGATAGGTGGTCCTAACGGTCGGGCACGCCTAGGCGATCGAGAGGGCCCACGCCTAGGGTGAGTCAATGTGACAGGAAAAGGCAACTTAGAAAACGCGTTTGGCAAGTGCAATGAGGAGTGCACACTTGGACGTACGAACCAAGTGACAGAGGAAAAGTGGAAAATCGGTTAAGTGTTGGAGAGGGCGACCATGGCGAGTTTATACGATGTGGAGGTCGAGCTGGAGGTTGGGCCAATGCACATGTTATGGGTGTGTCAAGCTTGACAGGTGGGTCGGCTTGGTGGGTCAATGCCCCAAGCGACACGACCCATCAAATTACAACACAAAGGAAACCATATATATTATGAATGCTGAAGTGGAGAGGGATCATCATCGAACCATCCATCATAGTTGTTGGGTGAGAGATGGAAGTTCGGACCGAAAAATAACCACAGGAAGGGAACTCAGTAGAGGTGAAACAGATGAACCCACCAGGTGGGATAGACAATTAATGCAACAGGGTTCAGGTCAAGTCAAGCAGTGACTGTAGGGCAAGCAGACCGCAGACCTACAACATTACAATGCATAGTGCAGAGTTTGGGTGGAGGTTAAGTGCCGTGGGTAGCCGTGGCAGAGTGCTGCGACCCAACAACCGAGACAATAGAATGGGCAACAGTGTGGGTGAATGGTCAGGAGACTATGGTCTGGTCATGTAGACCCGATGGGCAGGTCAACCCATGCAAAAAACTATAAAAACAGGTCAAGGCTATTTTTCCTCCCTATGATGTAACATTGTAAACCAGAAATTTATATATGATTTGATAAAGTATTAAAGTGTTGAATTAATGTCTCTTGCATACTGTTGTAGTTGTTTAAAGTTATGAATTCTGCACATAATTGTTGTAAAGAAATTAATGAAGTTGAATGTAGGCATAGTCCAGAAAACATAATGGAAAAAGATAAGTTTCAATTTTTAGCTAGTGTCGCACATTACTCCAATCAGGAAAAATGAATTGGGGTCGTGACAGATGGTATCAGAGCCAGTACAATAGAATGTTGCAGAGACCGGAGATGTATGCAGGCCGAAGTCTTGGAGAAAAATAAAAGTTAGTTGCATGGTTTGGGGTTTCTTGACTTGGAGATTCATGGAAGAACCATCCAAGCCTTGGTGGACATGGGTGCCACACATAACTTTATGACGATAGGGTTAGCGAAGGAAGTTGGACTGCAGATTGTCGAATCCAACCAATGTGGAGGTCAAGGCAGTGAACTTGAAGGATAAAGTGTCGGGATTGGCAGATGAAGTGCCAGTTTGAATTGGAGATTGGTAGGGTTGTTTGGACTTCGTGGTGATGGAGATGAATGACTTTAACATGATATTAGGGCAATATTTTCTAAAGGGAAACAAGGAAATTGTTGTCCCCTTTTGCAATGAGATCATGTTGATTGGAGGCACATAGACTTGGACTTTACCTACTCACAAGAAGAGGAGGAAAGTGAAGGTGCAACATGTTTATGCACTAAGTATGACCAGGGAAATGCAGGATTCCAATGTTGAGACACATGCGACAGTCATCAGGGAGGTTGAGGATGATGATGGAGTGGGGACGCTTATTCCAGTCAATATTTCCAATGTATTGGACAAATATGCATATTTGATGCCTGATGAGTTGCCGAAATTACTTCCACCAAGACGTGCAGTGGACCATAACATTGAGCTAGAGGTAGGGAAACAACCTCCGACAAAAGCTCCTTATCGATTGTCAGGACCAGAGTTGGAGGAGTTGAAATGACGGTTGAAGGATTTGGCTGATGCAAGTTTCATACGACCTTCAAGGTCCCCATATGGTGCTCTAGTATTGTTCCAGAGGAAGAAAGATACGAATGAGTTGTGGATGTGTTGTGATTATCGTGCTCTTAACAAGCAGATGATAAAGAACAAATATCCTTTGCCACTTGCTGCGGATTGCTTCGACAAGCTTGTAAAAGCTCGAGTGTTTTCCAAGATAGACTTGAGGCATGGGTATTATTAGGTGCGAATAGCAGAGGGGGATGAGAAGAAGACTGCAATTGTGATAAGGTATGGGAGTTTTGAGTTCCTTGTCATGCCTTCCAGGTTGTGCAATGCTCCTTCTATGTTTTGCACTTTGATGAATGATGTTTTGTGTCCATATTTGGATTTGTTCGTGGTAGTATACTTGGACGACATTGTGATATTTAATGATAACATGGAGGATCATAAGAAGCACTTGGCTTTGGTGTTTGAGGCACTGAAGAAGAATCAGTTGTACTTGAAGAAGTCAAAGTGTATGTTTTCCCAGACCGAGATTCTGTTCCTTGGACACATTGTGGGTCAAGGTCACATACAGATGGAGTCGAGCAAGGTGAATGCGATTGAGGATTGGGTTGAACCGAAGAATTTCCATGATATGAGGGTGTTCTTGGGGATGACCAACTACCAGTGAAGTTTTGTAGAGGGGTACTCCAAGGTGACTACACCACTGACAAACCTTCTGAAGAAGGATAAGTGATGGAATTGGATGGAGAAGTGTCGAGCAACATTTGAAGATTTGAAGAAGAGGATGGTTACAACACCAATACTGAGGCTACCTAACTTTGAGAAACCATTTGAGGTGCACATTTATGATTCATGTTTTGCGATAAAATGATTTCTTTTGTAGGATGGGCATCTAGTGGCATATGAGAGTCAAAAGTTGTAGGATAGAGAGCAACAATATCCGGTTCATGAGAAGGATATGACTGAGATCATCCATTGTTTGTAGGTATGGAGGCATTACTTGATTGGGAAGCCTTTTTTTGTCAAGAAATACAATGTTACAACAAGTTCTTTTGCATCCCAGCCAAAGTTTTCAGCGAAGCAGGCTCATTGGCAGGACTTCTTAGCAGAGTTTGACATGACTATTGAGTATAAACCATGGAGACTCAATGCATTGGCAGATGCCCTCAGCAGGAAGGTTCAGTTAGCTGCACTTGAGGAGGGAGAGGACCGGACTGAGCACAATAGGAGTCAAGTACATATGCCCAATGAGATGTAGAGTAGACTTCGAGCTAGTGTGGAGACGAATATTCAGGCGAAGAGCATCCTGAAGTAGGTGAAGGAGGGGAAGACTCAGAAGTTTTTCCTACGAGATGGACTCTTGTTCTATGGGAACCGACTTTACATTCTGAAGTCATATGGACTTAGGAGGCACCTCTTGAACAAGTGCCACGATTCTCCATGGGCTGGCCACCCAGGCATTAGGGGATTTTTGAGGTATAAAATGGGCCTCCTAAGAAAAATGTACAACCAAAATAAACTTTATAAGAACCAATAAGATTCAAGAAGATGATGTCAACCATGGGGATGATTCATCATTTTTGGAGTAAAAAAGTACAAATATTAAAAAATAATAAAATAATAAAACTACCTTCTCAACTCATATTTTCAACTTATCTCCCTAAGTTTTTACTCAAATTTCAAGAGGGGGTACTTGTTTGATGCAAAATTTGATTCCTCATCCAAGGAGTACCCATGCTACATACTTTTGATGGACCCTGCAAAATGAAAAATGAGAAATACATGAAAACACGTTATTGCAATCACGTTTTTCATGTATTTTTCATTTTTTGTGTAGCAGGGTCCATCAAAAGTATCCAACATGGGTACTCCTTGGATGAGGAATCAAATTCTGCATCCAACAGGTGTTTCCACTTCAAATTTGAGTAAAACCATATGGATATAAGTTGAAAATACGAGTTGAAAAAATAGTTTTGTCTTCTTTCCCTCTAAAATTTGAAGATGTAATATAATCTTATTTTATTATTACCACTATTATTTTATAATTTCCTTAGGAGGCCCATTTTAGACCTCAAAAATCCCCTAATGGAAGCGTCGTTCTTTGGAATTATTGGAGAGAGGGTACTTTTGGGAGAAGATGAGGGAGTATGTGCATACATGCATCATTTGTTAGCAGAACAAATTGGATAACCAAAGACAGGGAGGATTGTTGCAGCCTTTACTGATTCCAGAGAGACCATGGATCAGTGTTTCGATGGACTTCATCACACAGTTACCACAAGTGCAGGGGTATAATGGAGTTATGGTCATTGTTGATCGTTTCTCTAAGTATGTCGTCTTCATTCTGACGAAGGTACCGTGTGGGGCCAAGAAGACTGTTGATCTATTATTCAAACATGTTGTGAAGTATTGGGGGATGCCATTGAGTATTGTGTCTGACCGAGATCCACGATTTACAGGCAGATTTTGGACCACTTTGTTCAAGTTGGTCAGGACAGAGTTGTTGCAGAGTTAGAGTTACCATCCACAGATAGATGGGCAGACTGAATGGATTAATGCACTAGTGGAGGATTACTTGAGACATTTTGTGACAGTTGATCAGAAGAATAAGCCTGAACTTTTAGATATGGCTCAATTTATCTACGACACAAAGAAAAGTTCCGCAACCGGGTATAGTCCATTTGAGTTGGTCAATAGATAGGTGCCAGTTGATCCACACAACATGCTACCGAGAGGATTTATGAGGAGTCTGCATGCGAAGAGATTCTTGACAGCATGGGAGGAATCTTTGGAGTTAGCATAGGTGCACTTGCATGATTTTAGGTTTCTTTTTTAGATTTATTTTGTTTGTTTATTTATCTATGTAGATATTGATGTCATTTTTATAGTATTTGTTGTTGGATTATTCTTCATTAGAGTTTATATGCTTGATCCTTCATGTTTTCTTAAGTATTTTATCATCTTATTCGTTCTTAACTCCTTTTAGTATTTTTTTTATTTGTTTAATAGGCCTCAACCTCATATTTTATTGTTGACCTTGTTTTATTTATTGATTACTTTTCTTTATCTCTCTCTCTCTCTCTCTCTCTCTCTCTCTCTCTCTCTCTATATATATATATATATATATATATATTTCTTTTTACTTGAGTATATTTTTGTTTTATTTTATTTATTTTCCATTAATTATTTTTATTTTAGTTTATTTTATTTCTATTAATTATTTTTATTTATTAAATGATCTTGTCTTGATTAGGATCTTGAATCCTTTTTATAGTTTTTGAGTTCCCTCCTTGTTTGGAGTTTTACTTTGATTTTTTTATTCTTGTTGGTTTTTTTTTTTGGATTAGGAAAATTATGTAAATATTCTAAATAGCCAAAAATAAAGGAAGGTAGAAAATGAAAAGAAATTGGGAGATGAAACCCAATAGTATCCCTCTCTTACTATATATTCATATTCTCTTTTAATGCAAAACAATATTTGATTTTGAGTTACAAACCTGGCCTAGTATGGTATCAGAGCAATAGGTCCCAATTCAGCTCTCTCCTCCTGTAACTCCTATTCACTGACATATTCCCTACCATTATTTCCTTTCATATTCTATCCCTCCATGCTCTATATAGCTATACGCTTATTCCAAGCCTATGCCCCTAGTGTATATTTCTTGTGTGGTCATTTGGACCATTGAATTGTGATTGGTTCTTTCAATGGTGTGTTCTCTCCTTCAACAACGTTGGTTTTCTGCATGCAAACCTTGTGTTGAAATGTGTTGGATTAGTATGCATTAGAATACGAGTTGTTAAAAATGAACATTCAACTCCTCTTTTGATTGACAACACCTCTGCAATAAAGTTGGACAAGAACCCAGAGTTCCATGATCGAACAAAGCACATCAATACGAAATACTTTCTGGTTCGACATCATGTTGAGGCCAAAAAAATCCACCTACGATATTGTTCCACAAATGAGAAGATTGCAGAAATCTTCACCAAAGTGCTCAGAAGGGAAAAGTTTGAAAGGTTCAGAATGATGCTTGGACTCACCAACATCCCTTCAAATAAGGTTTGGGGGGGGATGTTGACACCTAATGTTTGGGATTAGGAAAACTTATGTAAATATTGTAAATAGAAAAAAATAAATGAAGTTAGAAGACGAAGAGACTTTGGGAGATGAAATCCAGTAGTCTCCCTCTCCTTATATATATTCATATTCTCCCTTAATGCAAAACACAATTTGATTTGGATTTACAAACCTGGCCTAATAGGAAAGACACTTATAATAATCATATTAGGTAAATAAGAGCAGTAAACATATGATGGAATGATAACAAGCACAATCCTTAGACATTTGTTTTCCTTTTTATGGCATGTAAAGCATCAAGGGGCTCACATAAGATGATTGAACAAGTCTAGTCTCTTTGTTGGAACCTAATGAGAAAATCTAAGAAGCTCCTTCCTAGGAACCAAGTTAACCTCCTACTTCTTTTGATACATAGACTTAAAACCATCAATCATGACAACAGGAACCACACTCACTCCAACCTCTTCTACAAGTCATTTGAAATTTCTACCATTTCATACTTACATTTAACTTCTAGAGGACTGTCTTCATTCCAAGAAGAATTCCACTCTTTGTACAGGGCCCAAACATCACCCTTTTAGCATGTTGTCGTTGGCAGATTTTCCATGCTTAAAATGCCCACAACCCTACTAAAATCCATCATCTAGCCAGTTAGTGACAATTTTCTCTTCATTGGTGATGGCCTCAAGCCAAACAATATTCATCTTGAACTTTCTTCATGAAATAGAATTCTTAATACGAGCATAAAAGTGCAACATTCCATCATCATCATCATATATAGCCCAAACCTGATCTGCTTCAAAATTATTCTCATTTCAATCCTTTAAAGTCATGAAAATCAATTGAATAACAATGGCCTCAATGGATCACACTTAGTGCCAAAAGAAAACCCAACTTAAACTATTTGCATCTCACTTTCAGGCTCCAGGAAACCTTACAATTAAACTACGTTAAGGTTGAACACACCCAACTCTCATATATGACCCTACTCAAATGCACCAATATGCATCACAAGTGTTTTTTCTGCATTTCAAAAAACAAACATAAAAAACATAACATAACATAAAAGACAAATAGTTTTCCCTTGTATAGTCGATGCCATCTTCAGATATGTTTCAACAGCTAGGAATGCTCCCCCATTATGGCCCTGAATATAAAACGTATGCTCCAAAAGAGGTTTCCTGGTTTCCTATTATCATGTAGAGGGGCATTCAGGCACACCTAATAGTAGTGAAAATATCATCAAGCTCTTCCTAAAATACATATGTATAAGAACCGATGATTTATAATCCCTGGTCTGGATGTGTTATAATCCCTAGTGTAGATGTGTTCATATAGTGATATCTCTACAATGCACTTGCTATCATATCTCCACTAACAACATATGCTCCATGTATCAAGTGTGGATTCTTATAGTAGCATATTTTCAAATATAAACCTTTATTTTTCAAAAAAAAACTCCAAAACAAAGAAACAATGTCTCAAGCACTGCATAAGAATCTAGTGTGGGAAAAATGCATGCTAGTTGTTTCCATATGTAGGAATATGATGTCTACTAAGTTAGATGAGAGCTACATAACAAAATCTAACATTTATTGTCTCAAGTCATACCTTCAATGAAATTAAGATCCATTTTACAAGAATTACAATCTAGGAAGACTAGCTGAAAATTGCAAAGTTTTAACCAAAATTCTAAGCACAAAAACATAAAACTAGTTAGATTAGCAAGCACACATATAGAAAAAACAATCCTAAATACTACATACAAAAATTTTGTTGAACAACCAAAGAAATAAATAATAACAGAAATACTCTTCCAAATCAGAAGGCATTGCAGACAGAACAAAGAATCAACAAGGTGCACATGGAAGCAATTTATCAAGAGGTTCCTTACAAAGAACTTGAATGGAAAAAAACTCACCTGAAATATTCCCTTCACTAATCTCAATGGATGGACCATCATTGCTGGAATTTCCAAAAGCATCCTCTCATCTGCCCCAATCACTGTAGATCCAGACAATACTATGACATTGTTGGAAATCTCCTTGATATTACTAGATTTAACTGAGTCCAGTGTTGATTCATATGATGGTTCAGATATATCCTATGAAGATACAAAACCATGCTCTAAATCATCCTTTTTATCTTTAGTGATTTCAAAATCACTTCTAGTTCCTTCATCTTCATGTCCTTCTTCAAGCAAACTTTCCTCTGGAAATAACAAAGAAGCATTTTGTTACTCTCCTTGATGTCTCCTACAAAATCCTAGCCAAAGCATCGGTCAAGATCCTAGGTTGTTGGTTTCCATGATAATTAGAAAGGAGTAAATTGCAATGCTTAAAGGAAGATTAATTCCATATGATCTTATAATTGAATTAGCTCAGGTGACTAGCCAAATTGCTCTTTTACTGAAAATTGATTTTGAAAAGGCTTCTGATAGGATTGAATGGAACTTCATACTTAACATGTGGTATGGCTTGTTCTATCGAAGATTAGTGGAAAAATTGTTTTTGTGAGCCTCAAGAAGAATAAGCCTGAATGTCATACTTTCAAACCCTATTTTTCTACAACAACATTTATAAAACCTAGGGATATCATATAATATTTGGGCATTCCCTTTGATATGAAGCTCTCTATTACTAGTCAATCCAAGAGGATAGTGGTCAAGTTCGAAAGAAAATATCAAGCATGGAGTAATCTTGATCTTTCGCTTACCAGGAAGGTTACAATTGTTGATCAAATTCTCATAGCAAGGAACATTTATTACTCTTGTCTCTTCTCCTCTCAACTATGGTTGTTGGTAAAAGATTGGCCAAAAAAGAACTTTTATATTGGAGTTCTTTGTAGAACCATGAACACAAACAATGGCATACTTGGCATGATCTTAACCAAGCTCAAGAGTCAAAAGTCCTTCCTAAGTTGTCTTTTTTATGATGGAACTCCATGGGTTATGTCCTACCTAGAGGAATTGTATGTGGAGTAGTGGGAAGGAGCTTTATGACCTTCAAAGTTTCTCCATGCTTGAACAAAATAGGGGGGTGAAGGATATTGAAGTACAGAGGCCAAGGAGGTGCCAATCTATTTGGAAATCTCAATATTTTCTGAAGAAAAATGTGTTGGTGTGGGTCTAACAAGGCTTGGTTTTTGAGACTAGGCTCACAGAGTTGATGAACAAATGATGCACACACACTTTCTGGTAGGAATTAAATGGTTGAGCATGTCTTTTTGAGGTGCCAATCTATTTGGAAATCTTAATTTTTTTCAAGAACAAGATGGGGGTGACTCCAACAAGGCTTGGTTGTCAAGACTAGACTTCACAGAGTTGGTGTTACAAATGATGCATGCATGTTTTCTGGTACGAATGAAAAAGTTGAGTATGTATTTTGGAGGTGCATGTCCACCATGATCACCATCACCACCACTAGACTGCCTTTCGTTGCACCCTCCAGAGAGCAGGACTAGCAGCCTTTCGTTGCACCCTCCAGGCGGTCACAGTTATAGAAATTAAAATTTTGAGGGCGGGTTTTTAAATTCAAACTCAAAATTCAAATTCAAACGGGTATGCCAATTAAATGCTTACGTTGTATATCTTGTATCGTATATGCCAACATTTCTACGGTTTGGTGGTGGCAGTGGCAATCAAGGTGGAGGCGGCACAAAATTCCTAGGGTTGTTGCATCATAGGAATCTTACGTATGTCCATGTATGTATGAAATTCTCTATTGGCGAGAGGGTATCCGACATCTGAGAGAACAACCAGGGTTATCCCCTCAAGCTCTTAGAGTGCATTAAATATCGTATAGCGTTGGAAATATTGTTTTCCATGTAAATATGCAAGTCTTGTGAGTTGGTCACATTGAATTATTATCATTATTGATATGTTCTTATAATATGATAACTTGAGGAAATTATTGCATGATAGTTCTATCTATTCAACAAATGGTTTGATCAACCTGTTTTCATATAACATTAGCTTCATCCCAAAAAGCATGAAGAATTTATGTTTTTCTTTGTTCTTCTAGAGTCTGACAAGTTTGCCTAACTCCACTTTTCACATTGTCAATAATGACAACAACACTGATTATAATCATTATTGATCTAAATTTTTTGTTGGTGCTCCCATCTGTGGGGTGATTGAAACTTTTGATCCTACCATCTCTACTACTATTGCTATTCTTGTTACCATCATTATTGAGGAATAAGTAGTGCAAATATAAAAGTATGAGTGTGGATGGTAGGATAGAAATTATTATTTCTCTATTTTAGCTCCCTATTTACTAGCAATGATGGTATAAAGGGTTGCAATGCAGATGGTGGGATTAGAATGTTCAATGGCCCTAATGAAGGGAGTAGTAAAAAAAGATTAAGATCAACAATAAGTGTAATTAGAGTTGTTATCATTATTGATAGTGGGATAAGAAAAGTAAGGAAACTTACAATGGAGTTATCATGTGTTCAAATAGACTTGATTACATAAAAATATCATGGACAAATATATGGGTCACAGAAACCTCAAGCCTCTAAACCGTCAAGGGTGATGACCATACCAAATTGAATCCATGACCAAGGATAACAACATTTTTATGACTAGGGATAATTATATTCTTGAATGTGACATGTTGAGTTCATAATGGGTATTTCTTGTAATGGCCTCAAGCCTAATTGTCTCAACAATCCCTCGAAACATATATATTCCTTGTATGGAATATACAAAGAGAGAGAGATAATTGATATAAAAATTATTTTAATTAAGGTGGATTTTTGTTATTTGTGATATTTTTTATGATGTCTTTTTTATGTGTAAGGTTTTTAAATCATAGTAAATATTTACTGATGTTATTAATAATATATATATATATATATGTATATATATATGTATATGTATATGTATATGTATATGTATATGTATGTATATATGTATATATGTATGTATATATATATATATATATATACATATATGTATATATATATACATATATATATGTATATGTATATGTATATGTATATGTATATGTATATATATATATATATATATATATATATACATATATGTATATATATACATATATACATATATGTATATATATATACATATATGTATATATATATACATATATACATATATGTATATATATATACATATATGTATATATATATACATATATGTATATGTATATGTATATATGTATATGTATATATATATATATATATATATATATATATATATATATATATATATCTATCTATATATATATATATATATATATATATATATAAATTAAAAACTAATGTACATTATTTTAATTAGTTCAATTTATTTAAATATGATATTTTGCATTTTCTCCCATGGAGGGTGCCCATGTCTTGATATGTGTGTAGAGAAAATAATTCATGGTGGCAGTACAATGCCCATTTGGTGGTTTTCATGCATGAAGGTACACAAACAATTGAGGTTGGATGTGGTTGAATCACGTGAGGCTACAGAAATGATGGAGATTGTTGCATGGGATCCCTCGGAAGGACACTTAGTCTTATTTTCCACCTTCAAACTAGCTTCAAGATTAATAATGGAAACTATTGGGGTGATGGTGGCTTATCATGACATAGGATGGCACAATTGGGATATAGTTTGGCTTCCAGCTCATCGAATGCATGTGTATGCTAGGTTGATATATTGTCTTCATACAATTTTTTGTTTGTTTAGCGAAACTTCTTTGCAGGTTTTTTGGTTCCTTTCTGGTCATTACCTTTATTTGGAGCTCTAGATGGATGGGAGAGGTGGTCAAATAGTGATTAAAGACTCTCAATAACAATTCCTCTACTTTCAGGCTTGGTGGTGGCTCTCAGTTGGAAGATAGAAAGCTTTAGCCTCATGGTCTTTGGATCCTAGACTGCTCCTCGATTGGGTCTCAGGTTTGGTTTATTAGTTTTTTCAATGTTTTCTAGCTTTTCAACTGTGAATTCCCTTATTTTTCTCATTTGCATGCAGCTTTTTTTCATCATCCTTTAAGTTTTACTTCCTTCTTTGGGTCTATTTGTTTTATTCGGGTTGTCTTTCAATTCTTTTTCTTGATTCAACCTCCTCAAAGTTGTCTATTATGTTGCTCTCAATCCCTCTTGTTTATTGGGGTTTTATTTTCCATGGTGGGTTGGTATATTCCTTAGGACCTCCCCTATCTCTATTGGGTTCTTTCCCCTAGATGTTGGCTCATGTTTCTCTCTCTATGGTTCTTCTTCTAATATCCTCCTCTCATGCTCTTTCCTCTCCATGGCTTAGTGGGGGATTTCTACTCACCGTAGAGGGTGCATAAAAGGAAGATTCACTTCTCCTGCCAACCCTAACTCTCCTTTGACCTCATCTAGTCAACCTCATGTGCACACTACAACACATCGTTCCATGGTCAAATATATGGAATTTATCCCTAAGGAAGTTTGCAAAACTATCTTTGAGGTAGAAAATTAATTTCATCATACTCGTAAATATATTTTAGATAGATTAATCAAGATAACAAGAATTAGATCCTTGAAATAGGAAATTTCACTTGGGCTCATCAATATTCATACATGCAAACTATCATCTTGTATTGGCACATCAAAATTATTATGGTAGAGTCCTTACAGATTGTGAATACTCATCAAGAAATTTTTGTGTGTATCATTGAAATGATAGACAAAATGGATAGGTTGGATAAAAAGGTGGTCTGGTTTCTCAAGCCGCAAACTAGTAGCTAATGAAGATTTGATATGTACATCTTTTTGAAAGTAGTATAAAGTACCTAACCTTCACACACACAAACATATTATATTTTGCATTTTAGTTTTATAATTTAAAAATAATAATATTATTATTATTTTTTTGATTCCAAAGGAACCCAACAACCCGTTTGACACATAGTTGACACATAAATACTAGTAAACCTATGGGGATCTCTCAGTTTTGACGAATTTCACATTACTTCTATCACTAATTACTGCCCCTTGGGACAACAATATTTAAATTTATTTATTTTCCAAAGAAAAAATCAAACTTTCTATTAAGGAAGTAAAAAGTTACATAGTATATGCAGTTAAGCATTGGGAGAATTGCATGTTTATCATCTAAACATAAAGTTTGATCTGATCTTGATAAGGTGATCAGTTTTTAGCTCAAAAATCAAAGTTCCCAGAATCACTCAAAACCTGAATGACCGCATCCATCTCGACGATAGGATCCCAATGCAACTCGTTTCAGTCAAAACCAAGCTTGTATGAGGAAGATATCACATTCTGCCTACTTTGTCAGATAGAATAATTTTTGCAAAAAAAAGGTACAGTCACTGCACAATCAGCGGTCTGTACTACTGACGTCGTAGATGACTGGGTAGGGTCAAAGGTGGTCAATTTCCAACCAGGTTTTGCTATGTGGCGCGTTGTGGTTGGTTTGCAGTGTGGTGATTTGGCTCGTTTCCATTGGTTGGAGGATGTACCAATGAGGAGGAGAATATGTGGCAAGCTCGGTGGTCACCACGTGTCTCTCCCCAAAGGCCCGACTTATTGGCGCATAGTGTAAAATTTTTATGGGCAGGTTAGCGGAGTCGAACCTGTGACCTCGCTCGCATAGTGCCCATGCCTTACCATTCTACCATCCCTTGTGACTTAACATGTAATGGTTGCAAAACATATATAAAGTTTAAACGGTTTGTGGTTGGGGGCAGGAGGGAGCTAGCCTGCAGGCCAACTCGCCTCCCATGTGAACACTACAAAAATCGGTGGCTAACGATTTTCGGTTAACCAAAAACTGCCAGAAGTTCTGTTGACATTTACTGCTCATATGTGACACCCCAACTAAACCCGGTGGCTAACAGCTAGCCTAACTACATGTTTAAATGCGCTAATCCAGGTTTAATGTTAATTAAAATGTGCTTAACATTTAATTAAATTGCGAGTTAAGTTGGCGAAGTAATTGGCTTAGCCCCCAAATTCGGTGGTAACTCCAGATTTAGTGGAGTTAACTAGAGTTCCTCCAGTTTTAGTGGAGAATTTCTATGAGAAATTGATTTTTCCATACCTTTTGCAAAATTGGACCAAATTGGGATCAGAAAAAGGCATTCCTAGATGGTTTTAATGTTCTGAGCACATTGAAGTAGTTTTCAGGAGCAGTAGAGCATTGCAAACAACATGTTTTTCTCGTTTTGAGATAATACAGAGGCCCAAGGAGATGTAGCCTAGGAGGGGTGAACTCCTTCATCAAAACATTGTGTTAAGTGTTCATTTTTATGGTTTTCTGTACATTTGTTCGCTGTTGTTCAACACTTTACTTTCATGCTATTTTTCTCATGAATTTGACATAAAACTTGACATAAATTTACATGTTCATTCACAAACACCATAAAGGAAACCTATGCACATAAAGCAAATGATAAGCAGTTGTTTTTAATTCTGAAGTTGAAATTAACACAACAAAACTAAAATTCAACAATAGATCAAATTAGTATCAGAGCAAAGGCTATTTTATTGATTTCTTGAGTTTTGTGCAAGAAGGGTTTTAACGGTTGCAAATTTGTGGTGCTTACAAGGCTAAAGTTGCATAGAGAAGAAGGGAAACTATTGGTTGAAAATCCTGAGGTAATTCCCAGAAGAAGGAGAGGCACAAGTCCACAATATCCACCCAAATTTCCAATCCCAATTGTACTTGAAGCACCTCAAGCTTTACCTTCAATTGATATTGAGGAGGTACAAGTAGTACCAGAAGCTGAGCTTGAATCTAAAGCCATCATGTCTGGAGCAAGAGAGACTAAAGGTCTTTCAGAAGAGGAAGCATTCAAGAAATATTTCTATGACTTAACTGACATGGTTAGAGTCCTCTATGAAGAGAGGAATACTAGAATGGCTGGAGAGAGTTCTAAGCCCCCACATGGAGAGGGAAGCTCAGGAGATAAAAAAAAAAAATGAAAAGAAGGATTCAAAGGGTAATGGAGGAAATCCTCCTCCATTTCCACCATATTCATTTTCCTCATCATATTCATCATCCTCATCATCTCAAACAACATCATCTTCCACTTCCACTAAAAAAACTATTCATACTCATTCAAAAACCCCAAAGGAAAAAACTCCTTTACTCAAATTGGACATTAAGTTTGAACTCCCAATGTAGAGTGGTGAGGTGAATGCAGAAAAGTTAGACAATTGGATTTGACAATTGGATGTTTATTGCAAAATTTAGAACCTTCAAGAAGATGACATAAAAATCTAGTTGGCTTCATTAAGACTAGAAGGAGCAGCACTAGTTTGGTGGGAAGCAAATACTCAAGAGGAAATGTGAATTCATGGTAAGATATCCATTTCTTGTGTTGAATTTGTTTATGCAATTAAAAGACACTTTTATCCTTTAGCTTATATGAAAAAAGCCATTATGAGTTTGAAAAATTTTAGGCAACTTAAGGGCTAAACAGTTCAAGAATATACCCAGGAGTTTAGGAAGAGGGCTTTGTTGTTAGGAGTAAACTTGAATTCCAAAGATACACTCTTGAAATATATTGGGGGTTTACATTCCAACTTAAAACATAATATCCTTATGTTCAATTCATGCACATTGAAGCAAGAGGAAAGAACATTCGGGAAGAGGGTAGTAAGAAGAATCCATTGAAGGGTAAGGAGAAAGAGAATGGTGCAAAATGGAAAGGAAATAAGAATGCAAGTGTGAATAAAGAAGGGGATAAAACTACATGCCAACATTGTTCCAAAGCGGGGCATGATGAAACCCACTGTTGGAAACTACATCCTAAACTAAGGCCTAAGAAACCAAATAATAAGGGGAAACAAAAGATGACCGCTACCACACAACATGATCTTGGATCTGATTCTGGATATGAGACAAAGATTTCAGCCATGGTCACAGAAGGAAAAGAAGCTATTGCAAGCACTAGTTCCTCACATAGCCACAACAACACTCTGAATGAAGAATCAAGAATAGAGTTGTTCCATGTAAGGGTAATTTAAAATCATACAAAGATTGATGCATTATTTGATAGTGGGTCACAATCGAACTTAATTTCAAAAGATTTGGTCAAAAAGCTTAACCTTGAATATGTACCTCATCATAAGCCATATCCGTTGGGTTGGATAGTCAATAATGAAAATTTACAAGTTACAAGGAAATGCTTATTCAGGTTTGCCATTACTGAAAAATTCATCGATGAAGTTGACTTAGATGTAGTTCCGCTTGACATCTCAGGAATCATTTTTGGAAGCCCATATTTGTATGATAGGAAAGCGGTATTTTATTGCCATGAGAACAAATACCAATTTATCAAGGATGGAGTAGAGTACATTGTGAGAGCCCATCGCAAAAAGTTAAAAATTCTTTGGTTAATGTAGGGCAGATGAAGAGACTAGTAAATGCAAGTAAAAATTTTGTGCATCTCATGATCAAGAAAAAGAATGATATTGATTTTGAATCTTTTGAAGGTTGTGATGATAAGTTAAAATCTGACTTGTTTGATGTGGTAAGCAAGCATGGCGAGATGTTTCAGGAACCAAAGGGGTTACCTCCCTAGAGGGGAATCCAGCATGAGATACAGCTGCAGTAGGATGTTCCACTTCCAAACATTGGCATGTATCACATATCGATCATGAAGAGCATGGAAATCAAGAATTAAATTCAAGAATTGTTTCATAAAGGTATCATACGCCCATCTACTTCGCCATGTGGTTCACCTATTGTCTTAGTGCCAAAGAAGGACGGGACTTGGATCATGTGTGTGGACTTCCATGCACTGAATAAAATAATGGTAAAGAATCGTTATCCACTCCCAAGAATTGATGATTTTCTTGATCAAATGAGGTATGCAAAGTATTTCACTAAGTTAGACTTATGAAGTGGTTATCATCAAGTTAGAATAGCTGAAGAGGACATTTGGAAAACTGCATTTAAAACTAAAAAATGATTGTTTGAGTGGCTTGTTATTCCTTTTGGTCCTACAAATGCTCCAGCTACTTTCATGAGAATTATGAATGATGTATTGAGACCATTTCTAGATGACTTTGTCATTTTTTACTTAGATGATATTCTCATATTCAACAAATCCAGAGATGAACATGTCATACATGTGAACAAAGTACTTGATGTCTTGAGAAAAGAATAGTTTTTTTTAAAGATGTCAAAGTGTGAATTTGGCAAGACTTCTTTAGTGTATTTGGGACACATTATTGGAGGAAGTGATTTGAAGATAAACCCCTATAAGGATGAGTTCATTGTGAATTGGCCCAAGCCCAATATAGCTACAGAGGTAAGAAGCTTTCTTGGAGCAACACAATATTAGAGGAAATTTATTGCTAATTTTTCTTCCATTGCAGCGCCACTACATGCATTGACTAGTGTCAAGAAAGTCTTCCATTGGGGAGATGTACATCAGAAAGCATTTGATGCTTTAAAACATAAGATCAATTCAACACCTGTATTGGCTCTTCTAGGTCTTAGACATCCATTCGAGATTCAAACGGATGCTAGTGATTACACCATGGGAATAGTTCTTATGTAGCATGATAAGCCCATTCATTTCATTATGAAATTTTTAATGGTGTTGTTACTAAGTATCGCACTTATGACAAAGAACTTTACACATTGGTACAAAGTGTTAAAAAATGGAAACACTACTTAGTGGGGAAGGAGACCATTATCCATACCAACCATTAACCATTGCAGTACTTACAGTCACAATCAAAGTTACAACAATCACGACACTTCAGATGGATGGGTTTTCTACAATAGTTTCATTTGGTTATCAAATACAAAAAGGGAATCTACAATAAGGTAGTTGATATGCTTTCTAGGCCTATTGTAAATTCATCTATTATACTCAAGAAAAATTATGTTTTACATGAAAGTTACATTGAGAAATATGCATGATGACTTTCAAGATGTGTATGCAAGCTTGAGGCAAGGAAACCAAATTGAAGAGTTAGATTACCATGTACATAACAATTTGTTGTATCACTTGGGAAAGTTATGTATTCCATAGGGAGAAAGACACATTATCATAAGGGAGGCACACACTTCATTGATTGCTGGACACTTTAGTGTAGGCAAGAAAATAACGAATCTCCAAAGGTGTTGTTATTGGCCACACATGTTTGATAATGTATCTCATTTCATTAGAGGATGTTCTTTGTGTGTAACAAGTAAGCCTAGCAATAGGAAACTAAGATTGTACACTCCACTTTGGTACCTTCAAGTCCATGGGAGAGTATCTCAATGGATTTTGTAGGAGGTTTTCCATTGTTAAGGAAAGGTCATGATTACTTGTATGTAGTTGTAGACAGGTTCAACAAGATGTGTATTCTAATGCCATGTAAAAAGAAAATTACAACTGAACAAACAACTCATTTTTTCTTTGAAAATATTTTGGTTCATTTTGGTCTTCCTACTTCCATTGTAAGTGATCAATATTCTCAATTTGTTGGGAATTTTTGGTCAAATTTGTGGGACATGATGGACACTGAGTTGAATAAGAGTAAAAAATTTCATTCGCAAACAGATGGACAAACCAAGGTGGTCAACAAGACAATCATTCATCTTCTTAGAGGATATTGTAGCAACCATCCCAAGTTGTGGGATGAATAGTTGCATTACATACAACATGCATACAACAGGGCAAAGCATTCTTCCACAGACACATCACCATTTGAGGCTGTTACACAAAAATATCGTCACCATGATTATTTGCAGTCAGTATGGGTCTATCACCACTTGTACTGTCCTCCTAAGCAAGTCTCAGACCTCATCTCTTCAAGTCAAGCTTTGAAAATGAGAGAAAGACATTGAAAATCAATAAAGCTCTGATTCCGCACTTTCTCTCACTATTGCCTGCGGTCCCGCACCTCCTGTTTATAAAAATTGTGGACTTGCCCGCTCTGTTCCTAAAGGAGTGGGTGCGGACCCATGTGAAAGTCAAAAAGGCGCAAGTTTATTCTAAGAAACTCATTTTGGGTTAATTCTAGATGACTCTAGAAGGAATTTTGACGTGGATTGGCCGCTCTTAGGTGGTTCATGCATCCCAAAAGAGAAGAGCTAATCTCTTGATGAGAGGAGCTATCCCTTTGAAGGAGGGCTTTATCCCTTTGAAGGAGGACCTAGAAACTTCCCTCCATTGCACTATAAATTCAGGCATTGGGCTGGTTGCTGAGGAGGTTGGAAGCTGAACTTTTTTGAGGGTAAATGTTGGTGAAATTAAGACTTCCTAGTTGAGCTTGAGAGGAGAGATCACATACCGTTTTGGCTTCATTGGGAAGAGAGTGAAACTTGTCAAAGTAGAGGAGACTTCTTGCTGGACCTTGGGAGGAGCTTGTACAACGTCAAGGCACAGGTTGTAAAGTTCTTCTTTGATTTGAATTAATACAATCAGATTCATTTTTCTCAACAAATTGTCTCATGTCATTTGTTTCATGAATTCGTTGACTTTCATGTTAAATATGTTTTATGATATTGGCTTTTCAGGTGCTATTTAAATTGTTTGCTTGATTGTGTTTGCAGATTCACGACAAGGGAGCTCATTTGGATCGAAGGAGCGAGGCTTCCACAAACTTGCGTTGGACCCAAGGTAGGCCTAAAACACTTGCTTGCCTTTGTTTATAAATGCATATTTAGAGAAAGATAGTTTGTGATTGGTTTGCTTGTCATTAGGTCTTCTTTAGATTCTAGGAAGGTCTATCTTGTCCGCAAGATCGACTCATTCCGTGTGACAAAATGGCAACCATACTAGGGAGCTTGATTTTTTCCTTATTTTTACTTTGACCTGAGAAACTATGTTTTTGTTTCTTTTTTTGGCTTGTTGTGTGTGGAATTGGGTAGAATTAGTAGATCCAGGGTTATTTTTTGTTTTTCATAACTTTGGGAGAGGACCGCACCCTAGCCTTTTGACACAGTGCGTACTTATATGCACTTTTGCTTTTAGCACAGAGCAGTACCACATCTGTGTTAACTGTGGGCCTGCGGACCCTGTCAAAACTTTGAAAAACCTAAGATTTTCTCTGTTAGTCAGCTTAGTTTTTGATTAGAAGTTATTATCCACTGCCCAGACCTGCATATAACCTGTTAGAAGATTTCCTTAGGTTGATTTCATTGGTGTTAGGGTTTTAGGTGAAATTCCTAGAAGTTTTGCTTGTTGGGTTTGTTTTTCATTTTGGTCTTGTCGTAGCTCTGAGATCAGAAGTTGTAGGGACCTAAGATCACCTTGGTTTCTACCAGCCTTCTTATGAGTCTGACCATTTATGAAATCTACCCTTGTTGAGGATTCCGCTTTGTGTTTTCTCTTTATGAAACTTCGAAAAGCTTGTTGTTATAGACATTTTTGTGCCCTACAACCCCAAGCATGAAATGTCCATAAACCAAGGGCTCCTAAGTCCCTAAAAGTGTTTTTCTAACCGCTAAAGGAACAAGGTCAACAGATTACAGCTTCTCCCAGAAGTTCTCCATGAAAAACTACTCAAAATTGGTCAAAACAGGATCATTGCAGCTGCTCCACTGGCTAGGTGCGTTGCATCTCACCCAAATACACTGTGAGGGTGCGTTGCATTTCAAAAGTACCTTCTGTGGGGTGTGATGGGTGAGAAATGACAAATGGCAGTGTCATTCCGCGAGGTGGAGAGGCAATGGAAGCTTCCAGAATCTTCTCCTGTGACACTTGCCTCACTGAATTCAACCAAGGATGAGTAAGAAGCCCTCAGTCTCCAAGTGGAAGCAAGAACTGTCAGAGAGAAGACACTAATCAAATCACAAGCTGACTCATCCCCCTTACAGATATCTATATATGGATCCCTCATCCCAGAGATCCAGAGGCTGGAAGTTTGCATATTGTAAGGAATTGCTGTTGGTTTCTAGAGACAAACATCAGATTGTTGGGTGATCTAAGCTTTGTTTGAGGTGAAGAGGGGCTTCTTTGCTGGGAGGTTGATGCTGGGTCGGAACAACTGGTTGTAACTCCTCCTGGATCTTTTCTTGTTTATCAATAAAAGCTATTTGAGTTTTCCTCCATGCTTTTGTATCATTGATGCTTGTTACATTTGTATGGTCAATTTACATCTGATCCTAGATTGTTTATGAATATAGATCCATGTATTTATATAGTGCTATGCTTCTGTGATCTTACAGGTACTTTGTGAAGCTGGGCGTGCAAGGGAGCAGGTAGTTGGGGACTATCAAATAAGAGAGGGATCGAATCAAAGGATTAGCGCAAGACAGAGGTTGGTCTTTCTATTCCTCTCTATCTATAATTCATAAAGGAAAAACATAAGTAGCTTTTCTTTGTTTGTTTCTAAGGCAGCTGTCACACCTTAGTGGGATAGAGTAGTTCTAAATAGACACTTTTCCCTGTAACAAAATGGCGACTCCGCTGGGGAGCTAATTAGTTTGTTTGTTTATCATTCTTTTTTGTTTGTTTCATAAACTTATAAGTAGCATTCGAACTGCATTTGCCATAACAAATGCAAAGTAGATAACTGTTGCTTCAATCCATCCACTGGATCTATTTATGATTTAAACAACTGATTCACAAACTACCTGATTGCCCTTGTGATAACTCTTAGATCCTCCTTAGATCTACCCCTGATTGTTGCATTACTGATTGCTTTTTACTCGGCCAAAAACCAAGAACTGAACTGCAAACTGTGACCCGGAACCTGAACAGAGTCTCGTTTCTGGCCTAGTGCAGGTACTGTTCAGAGATTCTGAATTTCAGCGCACTTCCCGAGTGGACAACCTGCGTTACATTTCAGATTCTCTGTGTTACAGGTGCGCTGATTAGACTAGCTCTGTGCAGTTGTTGCTTCTGTGATTCATTCTTTCCAGTTCTATTCCTGAATTTTGCTGCCTGTGATCGGTATATGTCTGTTTGAAACCCCTTTTCTTTGTTGTTATTCCGCCTCCTTTGTACAAAAGAACTATAGATGTTTTTGTGTGTTTGTTGAGTCATTTACAATTCTCCTTTACAAAAGTAGCATAGTCGTACTGTCGTCCTTTGATTTGAATCTGTCGCAGGTGTCGATTTTGATCGTAGGAGAAAGTTTGATTGCTGTTAATGGACGATTATCCTGTTACTATTTCTTTTGGTCTAAATTTGTAATTTTCTAGTGTCAAAAACAAGTATTCATTTCAAAATCGTAAGGTGTCGTAATCGTCTCTATTTTTTATTTCGAAAAGAAGCTTATTTATATTTGTCACTTGAAAAGAAATTCAGATTTGTACATCAACTTTCTTTTTAGCATCCATATACTAAGAAAGTCGAAAACAAATACATGCATGTGCATTTGCATATAGACAGTCTGTTTGGCTTGATTTAGGAAAATGCATTTACAGTGTGCTCTTTGCTCTTTATGAAAAGATTCTGTCTTTCTTTTCCCTAGTAGCTAGGATTTTCATTGCACAAAAGAGATAAAAAGTTTGTTTATCATCTTTAGATTTCATTTTAGGAATTACATCTACATCTCGTGGTGAACCCGAAAGGCAAACTTCATAAGCAAGATCAACTTAAAATAAATTCAATGAATATAACAACGCTTTGGAACTTAACGCACAACATTTAGAGGTCTAGGCTAGAGACGTATTCTGGCGTCGTAAAACCTGGTAACTGTTGTTCTCACTGATGGTTGGGTGATTCCTCCACTTTGAGACGATAAGTGCCAGTATGGACTTGTGCTCCCACGTACCGTCGAGTATATTTTGGGAGACCCCTATAGGCTTAAATCCTTTATCCATAGGAAGCTGTGTCTGCCACCCTATCGATCGCAATGCACTGAACACAACATTCGGGAAGATTGACTGCCGTACCGTAAAAAGTATTCTGCAGTTTTGTGATTGGTTTGGTACTCCCTCTACCTAGACTTCCAGAGTAGTCCCTTTCGTTCCTTTTCAGACTCCTTAACGGAAAAGGTCCATCTGAGCACTTGTCACTTCAGGCTCATTAAAAATCGAAGGTGACTAGAGTCATCTTTTGTTTTTTCTCGACTCTTAAAAACTGAAAAAACAAGTTGTGTCAAAGCGTCTAAAATTTATTTTAAACGGAATATTCATTACCCCTTTCCTACGTTGATCTTGGGTTGAGAAAATGGAATCCACCAACCAAGGAATTCCCCTTGGAGGAAATCCTAGTCCCTTCTCCTCTTGGGGAGATGTTGGTGCACCCCATATGGCCACATTGTCGCTTCCAGGACTAACAATTGGTTTGCCTGTATGGCTCTTCTCAACCTCTGTCATTCAGAACACCACAATTCCTGAACAATCGAATAAGCAATTAGATGAGTCCAAAGTTACCCACCAACCTTCTACTTCCTCTAATTCTTCCTCTCCTCCTTCCTCTTCGCTTGATGGGGCTGGTAAAGCCAAAAGTTAAGTACCTAAGGAGAAGAAGGAAAAGAAGAAGAAAGAGAAGAAGAAGAAGGAGCCAAAAGCGAATGGGGGCAAACGAGTGTCGTCTAACGAAAATCCACACACTGCACCGACCAGGCCTAAATCGCCATGTGTCATTTGCAAAGGAGACCACTATCACAGAGATTGTCCTTGCATCCCTCGGATCTTAAGGGACTGGTCTCCTCGTTTGCACAACCCGGTGTCATCAACCTCTGATGATCATGTTGAAAACACACCGTCAACTAGTGAAAGTGAAGCCCCACGACAAAAAGGAAAACATAGATTTCCTTGTAAACTGTGCGAAAGCGATCGTGCCATCCATTGTTGTCTCTTCTTAGACGAAGCTAAAAGAGTTTTGGATGATCATCCGGTTTCACTGTTACAACTTCCTCCTGGATATACAAAACTCTTGCCGAGTCCGCCACTAGTTGAAAATCCGGCTGGCCTGTCCAGGTGGTCGGCCGAAGCACCTATCATTGAGGATAAACCATCTGAATCCATGCCAGACAAAAGTCAAAAGGTCGAGGCGGCAGTTGACCCGGTCTTGCCTTCAGAGGTTCCATCTTCAGATGATACAGTCACTGAAGAGAACAAGGATGACATCGTCCAAATTCTTTTCATAAGCACAGACTCCAACGAACATGGGGGCAATTTACCCATTCCTTTACTGCAGGAAGGAAGTTCGTCAGAGTCGTACCCGACCGTCTATTCAATCCCACCTCCAAGCAACCTAGTTGTCTCCTTTGACTGGAATCAATTAGGCAGACCCCGTTTACCGGCCAGTATACCATTCTGGATTATTGTTCAAATATATAGAATGGTTATGGCTGGTACCATCATAGATGAGGGGGCTTCTGTGAGTATCCTTTCCTCAACTGCTTGGAAAGCGCTTGGTTCGCCATCGCTTTTGCCTGAGATGAGAAATCTAACAGGTTTTGATAAAGGAACCAGTCGACCATTAGGGATCCTTCCCAATGTGCCCATAACATTGAGAGGGAAAACCGTTCACATGAACGTAATGGTAGTTCAAGGACCCCTGGATTACAATCTACTCCTTGGACGAGACTATATTTATTTCATGGGAGCAATTATCTCCTCACTCTTTAGAGTAATGTGTTTTCCGCACGAAGGAAGAGTGGTCAAGCTCATGGACCAGCTTTCATTTCCCAGATCACGCATAGCAAATAGTCATATACCATCCCTAAATGGTATTTTCACGCAAGAAATGTCTCAATCTCCAGTCCGTCCACCCGATGAGCACGAGTGATTCGAGAGGACATGACTGAAACCCAGGGGGCATGCACCCTGGTCTGCTTCGGCAGGAAAACTTCGGGTATAGGGTAGGTTTCTGCGGGAGAATATGACTAGTCTGTACCCCCCATCCGTGATTGGAAGAGGGGGTTATTCTAGAACAAGATTCTCTTATCAAAGTTATGTGAGTTGGCGGGCATCGCCACTCACCTTTGTTTATTTTGGTAGACATCGCCAAAGAAGTGTTTTGTTTAAGCCGTAAATAGAACTATCTTTGGTAACCTGTAAGAGGTAGACCTCTCTCAGTAAAACAAATGTTTTAACGGACTAAAGAAGGGGTAACCTTGAAACTCTGTTTTATACTTGGGGGCATGCAAACCTTTTGGAGTGCAAGCAAAGAGCGATCATTTATTTGTTTTTTGGATTGGTCGTTTCCTAACTTGCATAAAGAAAGGATGTGGGGCAAAACTCTAAAAGTTGCCATTTTATATGAGACATTCTTATCACACGACTGGATTGATCGAGCAATTTTAGCACATAGTTCAAGCTCGTTAAAAAATAAACATAAGACATGAGCAAATGTTTCCACCCACGTTTAAGCTCGTTAAAAAATGAACTATTCCCCGGTAAATAACCATTGTGAATGTAGTACTTCAGCCGTTAAAGCCTTGGTCGTGTTTGCACCATCACCTCCACTTTTGCATTTGGTCAATCATTCACCTCCATTTGATTGTTTACCCATTTCGAGGAACAGCTGCGAAGAGTGATTTCACTAGCCATCCTTGTGACACTGCCGTGATTGGAAAATTCCAAACCTTACTTGGAATCAGCTGCTACCCGTTTTATCACTCGTTCCACAAAAGACGAGTCTCCTTTAAGCTCTTTTTAACTGACTCGTAAATTTCTGAGCCATTGGCCTCTCCAGCTCGTTAAAGGGACAGGAAGTGCTATCCCTCCTCTAGATTTTAATCTTTTTGGACCTGAGGGATTATTACACAAAAATATCAAGCGCTTGTTTTGTTCGGCTCATTAAAAGTATCGAAAATCCATCCCTTATGTATTGTTTTATACTTTTTCGGACTTAAGGGATTAGATGACAAAAAACAAATTTTGGAGTTACCTTTACGTTCCTTTTTAGACTCTCTAAAATTGAAAAGGACCGAGTTATCTTTGTCGTTAAACTTGTTAAAAAAACTAATAGCGACAAACTTGTCTTTAGACGAGAACGAGTTTCACTATCGTTAGGCTCGTTAAAACATAGTGATGGGTTTGCCCGAAGGGAAAATTATAGAACAAGCATATGTTATCCTCCTCAAGCTTGAAAAAAATAAAGAGTTACTGGTCAGCAATGACTGGGGAAAAATTGGGAAGAAAACTCAAAGAAACTTTGTTGGTAGCAAGTCGCTCTTGAACATGACACTTCCACTCCGTGTCCGAGTCGGGTTGGGTTGTTTCATTCACCGCTCACATCACCATGGTCACGCCATACCATCCACATTTGGGGTTAATGCTACTAATCCATCACATCAGTGTCGCCGATATGTTCAAGAGAAGTCATTCAGAGAATTCACCTGTGTCTCACCCACTACCATACATTATACTCCATTCTTTCATGACCGCCACCCTGAACCTTATATCACCAGATCGTTTTCACCTCCATTAAAATCATTTGCTCCATTCCGTGTCATTGATGTGGGATTCATTAAGGCCCTCCTGTGATGGATCACTTCTTGTCGACATCAGCTCATTATCCAAGAAGTTGATCTAGGAACACCTCATTCAGTACTTTGAAGCTTGCATGCCTCAATGGCAAGTTTCTCACTTCCGGCGACAGGTATACATCAATGGACTTCGACCGAAAGATTTTGTGTGGTTTTCGATGCCAAGTCCTTTATTCACACCACGTGAATTGTACTGCAGTACCTTGAGGGTCATTATCATTATCGGTGATTCCTCTCGCGCTTGTTAACAGTTTACATCATTGACTGGTAATCAAGCGATGTCTTTCCATGTTCGACTTCAGGACATTTCTCACATGGATCGACTTGTACTTTGAGTGAAGATCGGACGAGATTGAATACCCCAGATCTAGTTTCATCCATCCGGGCTGCGATATGTATTCAGGGAAATAAAGACATTAAATGTACATCATTGCAGCACAGATAATCATCCTATCAAAAGGATGATGGCTCTATCAGAATCAGCAGTCTACACTCAGACGGTTGTCTGTCCTATATACATGAAAATGAATTTATAAAGCTGAGCATGGGAATGCCTGCCTCAGCTAGATCATGAAAATATTATGAAGATAATGTACTGTATTTTATCTTATTATAGGTCTCCTCCCAGCATTGAAAGAACTTCGGATCCTCATAATAAAGCATTTCACCCGACACCAAAAGGTTAACGGCCTCATACTTTAGGGGGCAACTGTTATAGACATTTTTGTGCCCTACAACCCCAAGCATGAAATGTCCATAAACCAAGGGCTCCTAAGTCCCTAAAAGTGTTGTTCTAACCCCTAAAGGAACAAGGTCAACAGATTACAGCTTCTCCCAGAAGTTCTCCATGAAAAACTACTCAAAATTGGTCAAAACAGGATCATTGCAGCTGCTCCACTCGCTAGGTGCATTGCATCTCACCCAAATACACTGTGAGGGTGCGTTGCATTTCAAAAGTCCCTTCTGTGGGGTGCGATGGGCGATAAATGACAAATGGCAGTGTCATTCCACGAGGTGGAGAGGCAATGGAAGCTTCCAGAATCTTCTCCTTTGACACTTGCCTCACTGAATTCAACCAAGGATGAGTAAGAAGCCCTCAGTCTCCAAGTGGAAGCAAGAACTGTCAGAGAGAAGACACTAATCAAATCACAAGCTGACTCATCCCCCTTACAGATATCTATATATGGATCCCTCATCCCAGAGATCCAAAGGCTGGAATTTTGCATATTGTAAGGAATTGTTGTTGGTTTCTAGAGACAAACATCAGATTGTTGGGTGATCTAAGCTTTGTTTGAGGTGAAGAGGGGCTTCTTTGCTGGGAGGTTGATGCTGGGTCGGAACAACTAGTTGTAACTCCTCCTTGATCTTTTCTTGTTTATCAATAAAAGCTGTTTGAGTTTTCCTCCATGCTTTTGTATCATTGATGCTTGTTACATTTGTATGGTCAATTTACATCTGATCCTAGATTGTTTATGAATATATGTCCATGTCTTTGTATAGTGCTATGCTTTTGTGATCTTACAGGTACTTTGTGAAGCTGGTCGTGCAAGGGAGCAGGTAGCTGGGGACTATCAAAGAAGAGAGGGATCGAATCAAAGGATTAGCGCAAGACAGAGGTTGGTCTTTCTATTCCTCTCTATCCATAATTCATAAAGGAAAAACATAA